>CM034146.1:934866053-936066053 GCA_019776745.2 Taxus chinensis
CTTGGCCAAAAACCACATTGTCTCATCTTCAAAGAGATCAGACTTTATACACACTCCCATAGAGACCTTGGTGGCCTTAGAGAAACCACATCAGACTCCCTTTTGTTATAATCATGATTAACAAAACCAATTTATAATGAGTCTAAACCCTTCTTATCCCCACATGGATATCCAAGGCATCTAGTGGCCGATTAGACAACTCCCCTAATTAAGTTTCAAAATTTTCCGGGAAAATTCTTTGACTATCTATTGAATGCCCCAAGACCTTTATTCTACCCCGCCCCTTCCTGGTTACCATTACTTCTCCAGTTTTTAGCCAAGCCATTTTTACTTCCATCTATATATAGACACTTCTAACATATTTTTCATTAAAACCACCCCTGAAGTTTATTCATTTTCCCAACTTCTGGTTTTGCCAACTAAGCCGAATGGAACCTCTCACAAGCACAACCCCCTTACACAATAGTAGACATGGAGCAAGCAGATCCATCCACGGTTTTCCCGTTTTGAAACGGCAACACATAGAACTTGCTTTACACCTGCAACAACCATGTCGTTTGCATGCCCATGACATTTTCTCTCCTCACAGCCACTGAACATGTCTTTAACTAGATTATTAGAGGGTTTCAATGCCTGTCCTTCCTCACCTAACATTTCCAATTCAGACTTTTAAGAGTCTTAAAGACCCGAAAAATCACACTTTAAGGCTACAAAAATCCAAGCAGATTTGGCAATGGAGTACCGATATAGTTAAAAGGATGCTTCAAAGCAGAATGGGTTCCTCTAGGCAGGAAGATGGATGAAATTTGTAGGCTTCACATAATCCCTGTAGCTGCAAAATCTACCAAATGGAACTGGCCACTAAAAAATCCATCCAAACAGTGTTTAAGAGTCGCCTTCAATGAATTCCACCACAGCACAAAATCATAAAGGTACAAAGAATGGCCAAAAAAAGTCACACTTTCGTAGTCTTGTCAGATTTGTAAGTTGGATCTGCAATCCCATCGCCCATGTTCTTCAAGATTTTTCATTAAACACTTTCAAGCAATGGGGATCATGAGAAGTCCCGCACTTAGATCATAAACAATAAATTTCTATCTTCTGCTAGGAAATGTAATTGTTTCATTCAAGAAATACACTCCATAAAGATCTACAAAAGAGGACTTATAAAGCAGAGTTCAATGGCCTCTAAGCAACAGTGGAGGCCTGTGAAGATTTCACAGAAGCAGACACACAATCAGCAGTTGATACACATTGAAGAGGAGCCTATCTATGGAGACCAGGAAGCTATATCCACTCAGGTGAACACCACTCAGGCCCTACAACTTTTCCAAGGAGGATCTCAGGTTTGTGCTACCGGCCTCCCTTTCAATAACTCCAGTGAGTTGGATTACCTTGCAAACCTGCAAGGGTTTACACATTAGATGACTTGAAGGTTACCAACACTCTTTTGTTTATGCCTAATGGTTCCCATTCTGGGTCTTCCCCACCCACTTCAGCAAGACAGAAAGACCCCTTTACAATCCCACAAGTTGCTGCTGGAAATTCCTCGAAATATCTTGCATTCAATGACAACACAATGTATCAAACTCCTATCCAACAGAATCAGTCAACAACCAAGGTCGCCATAGCCCAATTCATAGGTCCCTTAATCCAACATCTGTCTGCTAAAGAAGTCTGTAAAGAAAAATCAACAAACACTCCTGGAAAGTCTTCCATGGCAGAAATAGCTAAATTTTATGAAGCTCTTGCCAAGGCCAAAAACAATCTGAGTGGTAAAATAGAGTTGATGGGCAACAAACTGAGTGAGCATGGGACTTTTGTCCCTCTTTGGAGAATGTGTGATAAATCTCACCCCGCTTCCAACACAAGAAGCAACTCTACAGTCCCAACAAGCCAAATGCATTGAGCTCCTGCAAAAAAAATATGGAGCTTCAACAGCTCCGTGCCAGAACCTGGAGCAAATTCATCTCGATGAACCCCCCAAGAAGCACATTGAATGGGTCATCATTGACCACTGCCTTGTAATTAATGACATAATTGCAAAATAGATTTAATATAATTATATGGCAATGGAAAGACATACCGCTCATCTAGGCTATGAAGACCGACAGTAGGAAATAAGTCCCCATCAAAATCCCGTGTGATAGATCCAATAAATTCTCCATTCCTTCTGCATATTAAACATTCAGAAAAACACAATTTGTTTCTTATTAGACTCTCTAGAAAGGCAAACTTATTTAAAGACTTAAGATTTTCACAGTCCATGAAATCAATGAGACAAACTTATGGAGTACCTGTGCAGAAATTTTTATTCTACACAGTTACTCCAAAAGATTGTCTCATTAAACACTAAATTCTTATCATAGATTGACAACTATACCCAACAAACTCCTTGAGGGTTACATCTATAAACAAACCAATGTTACAGCTATAAAGAATCAATATGCTAATAAGGTTAGGCAAAAGAAAAATATCCATACGTAAAAAACACATCTTGGGATGCATTATTTACACCAGCACCTACTGTGTCTCCAGTTGTATAAGTGGGGCCAAAAGGTCTACCCAGTCCTGAATTATGAAATATCAATCCATCATCCCCATGATATCCAAAGGTATTCCGATTCCACCTAGAAATATGACACTAAATAGCGGTTAGTTTAACTGAAATATATGGTACCCAGGTGATGCACTAAACCATAAATCACACAAGTCATCTAATCGTGGACTAATGTTGAAGCCTTAGACTTTTGCTGTCATAAAAAATAACATATATAAAATCCAATAAGAGATCTGTATTGAATAATGAAAAACTATGTACAACTACAATTCAAGATAGAATTTGGGAATGAAAGCAACCCCATGTGCCTGAAGGTACAAATCATAGTAACGCAAAAAATTCATAGTTAAGTTATAACCATTTTTTAAGGGAAAGACTATAACACATGAGGTGGGTAAATATTTGATTGTTTTGTGCATTTACAAAATACTGTTGCAAATTAGCAGAAAAATAATACTTTCCTATAACCCTAAAGCTTTTCCCATGAGCACGATCTCCAGTATAACTCGTAATTGGAAGTAACATTACTATATTTCCTTCTGCAAAACGTAAGAATAAAGCTCTCATAGATGTTTTCTCTAAGACAGCTAAACTAAAAACCACACAAGTGATCTAATAATGGACTAATGTTAAAGCCTTATTAGACCTTTGATGTCATAACAAAATAAGACTGATAAAATCCAATAAGGGAGTTGTAAAGAACAACTTTGTACAACTAAAATTCAAGATGGAGTTTGGGAATGAAAGCAACTCTATATGAATGAAGGTGCATATCATATTAAAACAAAATCTAATAGTAAGTTCTAACTATTTTTTAAGGGAAAGCCTGTAACACATGGGTTAGATAATAATTCAATTGTTTTGTACATTTACAAAATACAATTGCAAATTAGCAGAAAAATAATATTTTCCAATAACCCTAAAGCTTTTCCCATGACCACGATCTCCAACAAAACTCATAATTGGAAGTAACATTAATTCTATATTTCCTTCTGCAAAATGTAAGTTATAAAGCTCTCGTAGATGTTTTCTCTAAGACAAAGAAAGAGCGTTCTTCAGCAACTGTTGAAAAAGACACGTTCTTATGGCCCAATAAACCTTTTTGAAAACTTAAATCTATAGGGCATTCCACTTCCTCCTGTTATGAAATGTAATGCAAACAATAAATCTTCATATATTATGTATGGCCCCAGCCCAAATTTTAATCTCCTATCCATAGTTGGAATACTCGCTAAGTAATTGCCGAGTCCTCGAGTAATCGCCAAACTTTAATGCAAACGAGTAAATAGCCAAAAAACTCACCGAAAATTAACTCGCCGAGTTTTGGAGAGTACTCGCCAAAACTCGGCGAGTACTTTCCAAAACTCGGCGAGTACTCGCCAAAACTCGTATGAAAGAAAACACTAGAAAAATACAAAAAGAAAGCATTAATAGCAATGAAAGAAACGCTGCAAATACACGGTTTTGGCAAATTTATGTTTTTTAAAGAAATTTGAGTATTTTTTAAGTTGCCGAGTATTCCCGAGTATTGGCCGAATATTGCCGAGTTTTTTTTTTGGGGGTTTGCCGAGTATTTGCCGAGTGCGAGTATTCCAACTATGCTCCTATCTAAGGAGACAAAAGCTAGACCAGTATTCACTTATTAATTTGCAAATGTGGGAGTACGGCAATGTTGCACAGAGATTTTTCTCCTACCAGAAAAATGCATCGCTGAGGCTAGTACTCGTCTTGGAGACTTGCATTTCAGTGTTTTTTTGAACTTTTTTTGTACTTTTGACCCTACATATGATGAGATGTTAAAGGTGAATATTAATTAAAGGACTCTTTATCTATTGTCCACATCTAACATCTTTACTTTTAAAAGTTATTAATGTTTTTCTTAGGCCATATTAGGCTGTATGATATTGTTTTCTCTAAAATTTACATATATATTGAAATCTTTATATAAATGTTTACTTTACTTTTTTCCCGTTTCCGAGTAACCATCTCCTATTTCTGAAAAATGGCATACATGTCCCCGTATCCTCATACTAGGACCCATACCCATACCTGTCTCCTAGTAACTATGGAGTGCAATGATGTAAAAGATTTAGCGTGTTTACCTATGAGGTGTCATTGGCCTCAATGTATTTATACTTCTACAATTTAAGGATTGGTTTTTTCAGTCATTAGAATGGCAAAAGTGGGTTCCGTCTCTGAGTAACCATCTCCTATTTTTCTGAGCAATAACATACCCATCCCCGTCTCCTCATACGGGACCCATACACATACCCATCTCCGAGTAACTATGGAGTACAATGATGTAAAAGATTTAGCGTGTTTGCTTATGAGATGTCATTAGCCTCAATTTATTTTACTTTAACAATTTAAGCCTAGGTTTTTCCAGCCATTAGAATGATAAAAGAGCTGATTGTAGCTAAGCCTTGAACTCTAGTACCAACAAACGAAGAATTTCAAACAATTTAACAAAAGAAGCTTAGCAATAGAGTGCCATTGCGCTTCAGTAGTGACCAGAAAATGACCATGGATGAGTGGGAGAATAGGTGCAAAACTCAAGTGGGATCAAAGAATGATGATGACGAGTTGAAGACTAGATTTTTGAACTATTATAACTTCGACAACATCAAGCACACCAAGGGAAGGAATACCCTATTCACCACTATTTTTGAAATCGCTTCGCCCACACAGATAAATACTCAAGGTGTGGGACATGCAACGCTAGATTCAATCAAAGCTCATAATTTGTATTCTCGTGTCACTCTTGTCGGCTTACATAGGAAATGAATCGAAGAGCCATTTCACGCACTTTGTAATACTTAGCAACATAGGAACAAGTCATTCCCCTATTAATACGCTTTTAAGCTAGAGGAACTGGACTCTAGGGTTAAAAGGGACTGGTCAGGATTTTGGGTTAAAGCAGCATTGGACCCTTAAGAGACATCATGCATGCTATAGAGTTTGGAGGTGATATTCCTTTCTTTGGAAAGATGGGTCCACCAATGTCTGTCAAATGTGAAGAACACCATTGAGTTGCTGAAAAATGGGAGAAAAGTGGATGTTATTGTCATGGAGAAGAAGTGCATGAGGAACTACCTTGATTTGATATATTTCTTGGAATCTATCAGCAAGCTATCAAGACAAGATAATGGTGTGAGAAATTTAGGAAACAAAATTTGTGCAAACCAAAATTGTATTCATTAGCAAAAGAATGAGATGCAAATACATATGTATTACAATGAGAAATATCGTTCAATTCATCTACAAGATGACTGTTCAGTTTATCTTCATATATCTCTTGAGATTATACAAAAAGACAAATGCCTACCCCTAGGATTAATAAATATTATGTACACTAATATTACATCCTCCCTTAATCCGTAGGGGTTATACTATATAGTGAGACCGAGCATGCCTCTGAACTTTTCAAATTTCTCTCTTCCAATCGCCTTTGTTAGAATATTTGTTGGTTGCTTTGTAGTTGGACAATGTAGCAATTTGACAGTCATCTTTCACATAATGTCGAATCAAATAATATTTGGTGTTTATGTGTTGGGTTCAGTTGTGAAATACTGGATTCTGGGCCATTTGATTATTGAAGTGTTATCAACCATGAGTGGTGTAGAATCCTTTTGAGCCATAGTGTTTCCTATAAATTTTACCTATAAATTTTCAGTTTTACCTATAAATTTGCAAGAATCCTTTTGAGCCATAGTGTTTCCCTAGTTGCCTCTACAGCTGCCATGTATTATGCTTCTGTTGAAGAAATTGTTGGAACTGACTTCTTTGACTTCCAAGAGATGATTGTTGTTCCTAAGTTCATCAAGAAACCTGTTGTTGATTTCCTATTGTCAAAATCAACACCATAGTTAGAATCTGAACATCCAACTAGTTTGAAATCCGCTGCATTGGAGCATTTTAGCCCAGAAAATTGTGTTCCTTTTAAATATTGAAGCACTCTCTTTGCTGCTTCCTAGTGACTTGCTCTAGGATGTTGCATAAATCTAGAAAGAACACCAACTGCAAAAGAAATGTTTGGTCTAGCTGTGATTACATAGATTTGACTTCCAAAGAGCTAATTGTACTTAGTTGCATCTACAAGCTCTGAAGTATCAGTTAGTGTTAGCTTCAAATTTTATTCCATTAGTGTGCAAAGTGGTTTACAATTTGTCATTCCAAACTTGCTCAATATTTCACCAATGTATTTCTATTATGTGATGAAGATGTACTTTGATTTTTGAATCATTTCAATACCCAAATAGCAATGAAGTTACCCAAATCTGTAATTTCAAATCCTTTCATCAATTTTGCTTTCATTTTTACAGTGTATCCTTCATTGTCCCCTATGAGGAGCAAATCATCCACATATACAACTACAAATACAATTTTTTAACAATAGAGTTACATCTTCAAATTAAAAACACTAAAATTTCATGATCAGGAGGTGCTCAGTGAGCTTTACATACCATGCTCTAGAGGCTTATTTCAACCCATATAGCATTTTCTCCAACTTGCACACTTTGTGCTCAGCTTTTCACATCCATTTGATGAACTTTCCATCTTTTTTGTGCTGCCAAAGCCAACAAAGTCCGAATAGTATTCCATTTCGTTGTAGGTGCAAAGGTCTCATGATAGTTTATCCCTTCTTTCTAGGCAAATCCCTTTGTAACAAACCATGTTTTATGTTTGTCGAGTGAACCATCTACTTTGTATTTTTTGTGACATACCCACTTGCAACCAATTGAATGGAAGATCAGCCAACTTCCAAGTCCCGTTTTAAACCAAGGCATCATACCCACTTTTCGTCACTTTTCTCCATATAGACAACTTTTATGCTTGTTTGAAGGCGGTTGGTTCCGAGTCAAAAGCAATATTGACTTCTTCTGGATGGTCAAAAGCTGGTCTGTACATGAGTGCACCCTCCAAGGTCCATTTTCCATTTTTTCTTGAATCTATATATTTTATCTATTTTCTGATTCATTTTATATGTGCTTTTGGTGCATGTTTTCCCAACTTCATCGAGTCTGAAATTTGTGAGTCTATGTGTAAGCCATTTAGGCATCTTTTTCTAAGTCTCTTGCAAAACAACCAATGTCTCAATTTCTTATTTTGAAGCTCCTACATTTTCTAAAACTGCTACAGAAACTCTCTCATCATCTAATGAAGTTTGAATTTCTGCAATTAGGGGAGTTTCATTTTCAATTATGGGAGACAATACAGATTCAAGAGATTCAAGAGATTCCCAATTACATGTCCCCCCCTCCTTATTTGGGATTGCTTTATCTATCTCCTTGTTAATATCAAATTTGGCAATATTCTCAAGTCAACTCAATTGTTGATCAATGCTAGTTGTGTCCATTGTCGTTTTACAGAAAACATCTTTTGTTATAAGAAATTTCTTATTTTTTCCATCTTACAACCCATAGTTCACAAACTCATATTCGGCAAATATTTAGCAGACCCTAAAAATTTGACTCGAAAAAAACTTGGCAAGACTCAACAAATATTTGAGAATATTAGGCAACTTAAAAAATATGCAATTTTAAAAAAAACATAAATTTTATACAAAATATAGCTACAAAATGTATCAAATGAGTCAATAAAATGTTAGGGAAGTGTTTTCTATTATATTTGAATACAAATACAGTACAAAATTGCATCATCATGCAAATATAACAGCCACCTAATAATGTTATGAATTTATGATGATTGTCATTGAAAATTATCATCATAAATTGCATATCTATAAAAGTTTCAATTTACAATAATTTACATTTTCCTCTTCTGCATTCTAGAGAAATATTGGGGAGAGGGTCTATTGCCTCTACTAGTCCCCACACTTGGTTGTGATGCAGGAGCATCTAGATGTTAGTCATCGAGTTTTCATTTGGTTTTAGTTGATTTAGATGTATTTGAATAAGTTTCCCTCCAAATCCATGTAATTCAAACATTCAAACTTGTATGAATGCCATGGAGGGACAAATAAGGTCTATAATTGTGTGTATGAAGGCCAAAATAGGTGTTTTAGGCCAAATAAGGACGTGAGACCTTATCTTCATCGGGTCAAGGGGTATTCAAGGTCAAATAGGCAAGATATAGGTGTTTCTTGATGATTTTCCTTCTATAGGGAAGCTGTTGAACTTATATAGGAGTTGTTGAGTGAGTGTAGGTATTTGGATGAGTGTGTCTAAACATGGAAAACTGCCTTTCTTTGTTATATCCGTATGGGTTTTACATGTACAGGGCTGGTTTTGCTGATAATAATAGACTATATGCTTTTAGTGAAAAAAATCTATTGTTTTCCATACATTGCTTGTGTTTTCTAGCACTGTGTATTGAATTCTCTGACAGGGCAGCAAGCTCCATTTTCACAGTGGGCAAAATCATGTAGATTTCATGACTGTGATAGCTCAGATAGGTGGAGGAGGTTTAGAATAGGACAGGAAAATTTAATTTGTGCCTTGAAACTCGGTTTTAAGATTTTTATAGCTAATTCTTCCTTCTCAGGCCCGAACTAGGGCAAAGGATTGAAATTTTCCTAGCCAGCCAATCGAGCTGAAAATTTCAGGAAAGCTCGGTCCCATCCAAACGCCCAAGCACACAAAGTTTTAGCTTATAGTTCCACGTACAGGCAAAGATATCAATGACAATTTTTCTGAGACGTGTAGGCAGAGAGGGTGCAGAACTGTTTGATTTTTGCCATTTCTTTGATAACAAATGATGTTTCAAGCTCTGACATTGATGAAGACCATTAATGAGGGCAATTGAGAGGTGATTATAATAATTTCAGGTTGACTCACATCCATTCTCCCTTTGTTGTTCTAAAGAAGTCACTATTTAAGGCCTAATTGAATGTCCTGCACTGTTTTGAGAGGTTGTGTTTTAAAAGAACCCTAGAGAAATTTGTATATGACAATTGTAAGCCTTAAAGGATATTCAATTTGATGCATGAAGGATTGAGACCACTTGGGAACAGAGGTTTACACTAAATAGTTGATAAAGAGGAGGACTAATAGCTTATACATAAAGAAAGATACTAAGGCTTGAATGAATACAATCCTCGAAAGGAACTTTGAGGCATCTCGGCATCAAGTCTTGGTTGTGTACATACTAGGCTTTTGGTTCGCTTGAAATTGTGTGAAGTATGGTTAGGAGTCAAGTCAGTTTCAAGAACTCCATTTGCCTATATTGCATGTTCTAATCTTATGACAAGCAAGGTAAATACCATGCATGCGGTTGTTGTGAGATTAATAGATCACTCAAATTGAGCCTTTAACATCATTTAGATCACATGATCTAGTGGAGATAATAAAGAGATAATCTATGCTAAGACAAGTTGTAACAAGTAACAAGAAGGATCATGTCTCCAAGAATTAAATAGTTGATAAAATTGAAAGGAGCTAAGATTGGCATCAAGTTGTGACTGTTTGCTCTTCCAATAATGCTGCGACTGCAACTCCACTCTAGTAGTAGATGGCAGTGCCTCCTTAGTTGCTTCTCTTGTTTGTGCTTCTCCTTCCATCGCTTCCCTCTCCAAAGCAGCAATCTCATCCTCAGTGAACATAGGGAGTTCCCCTTCTTGCCCAATGGAATCGTTGTATAGATCAATCTCATCCAAATCACTAAGCTCCTGCAATGTGGCCTCCACCTTTTTCATGCAAAGCCGAAGATTGTATTGAACAAAAACCACAATCATTGAGGCATTTTTGAGTCAATTTGTTAGTGTTTCTTTGTGTCAATAGCCTCAAACAAACTCTAATTGTGATCACACTCCAGAAGCAACTACAAGGTTGAGATAAATATTTGAGGGCTAGCTTATGAAGATGTGGGATATTTCCTCCCCAATCCTCCCACCAAGAACCTACAAACAAGATAATCAAAAGTTTAGAAGTACCTAAAAATTTTTAAAAATTTCACTTGAAACATATAAGTAAACATTCTATTTTTTTTTATCTGGGGGTTAGGTGGTTTTCCCTCAGATAACTAATGCCTAAGAAAAGAGCCTCCCTATAGCATGCTTGTAATTCTGCAACACCAAAATAATGAGAACCCTCATCTCAACCTCTGGTATTATGTAATGTCCCCTTTTTTGGGACATTATTAATATTTATTTTTCATTTGCATTGTAACCCCTTGGCATGCCTAGCTACAAGTGGGAGTCTCTTAAGTTAGTTTAATGTGCACATAGATTAGTTACTTTTATTTATTTAATTAAAAAATAAATAAAGTGCACATAGTCTTACTATTAAATATTTTAATGAGATTTTATGTTTTCCCTCCAAAAGGGAAAGATCGGATATTGCACCCCTTAGTTTTATAAAAAGGAGGTCGCATTTCCTTAGAAGGTTATGTTGGATGATCTTGAGTGGATGACAGTCTCTTATGTATAGTCTTATACATAGCCTTGTATATTCTTTGTTTTTGGGTTTGTGTTTTGTGTCCTTGTTTCCTTCTGTTTGGTCTTGTTTTGTATACTTTCCCAATGGATATGCACTAGTCATGTTAACCAAATGATTCTAAGGTTCTTTTCTTTGTCTTGTTTTCACTCAATGTTAAGTCAAATCAAGCCCCAGAAAGAGCCAGTTGTTGTCACCTATCCTAAAATGTTGAATTTTCGAAAAAAACATAAGTTTTTGGTTAAAGTGACCTATTTGCTTCAATGTGTCTACATGTGTTGATGTCATGGGGTACAAAAGTTGCAACAGTTAGTCAGTTTTTGGTCATTGTGGGATTTGTGCGGCTATTACGGACTTCGGAGGAACAGAAGGAACATTTCCTTCATTCCTCTTGTTCCCCGATGCACCCACAATACATAGTCTCCCAGTGTTGATCAGCTTTTTCATGATCTGGAGGAACGTTCCATTGCCTCGCCTATTCCCCGATGTCTTAAATTTTTTCACATTCCACAAGCTTCCTCTATTGCAGCTTTATCGGTGACTTTTGGAACTGGAGGATCTCGTTCCGCTTTGGTTTTGGTTCTCTGCATGCCTCTATTCTCCGCAATTCATTGTTTGATCCTTTATTGCAGCTATTGCGGGACTATTTAGAATGAAAGGAACCGTTCCCTCTCAACCTTCGTTCCCCACGTTATAACTTTCCCCGCAAGGCTAGCCCTTCCTTTGTTGCGGCTTTGGCAGAGATTTGTGGAATGAGGGGAAACGTTCCCTTATGCTCCTTGTTTCACGCATGTCCGGGATTTCCACACTTCATTGCGTTCCCTAAGTTCCCCCGATTTCCGTTATAACCGATAAACAAAGGGAATCAACAAATAGTTCCCGCAAGCCAACTGACACTCGCAATACACAGTCTTTGCCCCAAAATCGAGCCTATTGAACTAATTTGCTATAAAATCCCAACACTTGGTTATTTTTACTTATATTATAAATCAAGTTTTCACTGTGTATCTTGCTCCCAAGCGCCAAAGGAGGTTTTTGCTCATAACTTAGCCATTTTTCATCCAAATTCAAAATTTCAAGTTGTTGTGGGACCGTTGTGGAGGTGCATTTCTTACTATACTAGAGGTGAGTGGTTTTATCTTTCCTTACCCTAGTTTGACAGTGATGTGTTTTTAACCCTCCCCTTTAAAAACCTCTTGAAACCCACTGTTAAGCCTCCATTTTCTATGAGTTTTTCCTAGTCCCTCCACAATGAAGTTCCAAAACGCAGGGTACAAGCATATTTCATCTCTTGAAACCTCCATGCCTAATATAGGAGATAATGATGTGAGACATAAGAACCTGGATGACTTTTGGGTCGAATATCTTAAGATACTCCCACAATAATTGCTCAATGCATTAAAAATAGTGGAATTGCCTACATTGTTGGTTTCCCTACCTTCATGCAATGCACTGATACTGTCCTAACTTGTGCCTCCAATTTTGACCCTCAAACAAAGGAATTGAATGACCCTCAAGGGCAAATTATTGTCAAGTTGGATGCCCACCATATTAATGTTGCCTTAGGAATACCAACTTTTGAGGATTCCAAAATTTTGACTAAGCCTGAAGCCCATAATCTTTTTTATATAGAAGAACTCTCAAACATGATTACACTAATAGCCAGGATAATGGGCATGCCTACCACTAATGAATTTCAATACTGGATGTGAGTGTACATCAATGTCATCTGTGAAGATAAACAGAGGTTGAACTGGGGAGAAATCATTTGTGACAACTTAACTCAACATTAGTCAATGTACATCAAAGCAAGACTTTCGACATGACTTCCTATCTGATGTACACTATAACAGCCTACAGGGTTCGGATAGGGTTGTCAGGACAAGAGGATAAGCAGAATGCACCGGTTTATGAGTACTACACTCAACTCACCTATGAAAACAACAAAATTCATCATAAGAGAGTAAATGATGCCTTCACAATGTTCTTGGTTAGATTGCTAGAGGATAAGGTAGTTGAAAGAGTTTCTTTGGAGGCAATGCAACTGATTTCCACACACGGCAGCCTCTTCATTCAATTTAGAAAATTCTCATACATTCGGGTAGCTAGATTTGAGGGAGGACCCTACAAGTTACCAATGTACTGTAATGATAAACTTGGTTGTAGTGGAACTTTGTAGGCAGTTGGATGTATTGCATCGAATCTGCAGAGATAAGAAGATCTCAGGCACTCAATTTCCTATTTCTATGGGGAACTACACGTGCAGGTCTGCTCTTGATGCCCAAAATGTCGAAAGAACTATCACATAATTCAAGTTTCACACTTACCAGAAGAGGTCCTCTTTTGATAGCGAGGGTTTTATCTCAAATAATCTCAGAATGTCCTACTATCATGTGCCCACATTTGAAGCCTACTAGGAGGACTGTGCAAATGAATATGAGGTGAGGAAAATGTACTTTAGTAGGTTATCATTGCAGTAGATCAAGGATATCAAGCTATACACTGTTCCTGAAGGACTAGAAGATGATGATTCTGATTTATACTCTGTGGACTACATAAAATCTATTCAATACACACCGCTGCCCACCATCAATTGGTCTCAAAAGAGAGCGATGATCCCTCTGAAATGAATAATCCAGTGCTTCTTAGGACTAGACAATGGTATAGCAGAAAGCTAAAGGAATTCAGAGAATCAATGAAGACATCTTCTTCTCAAGAGGCTTCCACTTCACATCAAGAGGCTCTAATTCAACAAACTCCTTCCTCCTCACCCTTAGACTCAGGAACTAAGGTATATGTGAAGAAAAACAAGTCGAAGGATGTTGAGAAAGTAGAAGAAACACATGAGAAAGGGGTAGAGCAAGAGCAAAACCAAGATTTGGCTGATGAAACTATATCTACCCTTGAACAAGTGCCACAACGCTTTGAGGAAGGTGGGAATGTAATTGAAGAACAAAGGGATGAACCAGAACAAGAGAAGAGAAAGGTGATGAAGAAGAAGAGGAATGGTGAGAATGAAGAAAGGTGATGAAGAAATCAAGAGCCTATGCCAGAAGAAAAAACAGGGTGACCTAAATGAAGAAGAAACTTCCATTGTTGAAGTGGAAATCATAGAGCATTCACATGCCAACCCATACAGGAAAACTTCATCTCAAAAATAGGTAGCTGCTCTCTAGGACCTAAGCTAAGGCAACTTCTTGTTTGGTTAGAAGACAACAACATTGCTTCTTCTATTTTGACTTAGAACTCATTAGAATTCCAATTGTTGAAACCCCTGAGGGAGAAGTGCTTCTCAACTACCCAGCTCCCAGCGTTTCCCTTTGGGATGTTGCAAGGGGAAAAATTGTATTAAATAATTAAATATTACCTCCAATAATTATTTAATTGTGTAATTTATTTAATTTAATTCCAATGCTAGGGGCTAATTCCTTAGGTGGTGATTCATTCACATGGGATCTATTTTTATTAAACCCATTTCAAATTTTGTCGCCTCCTTGTTTTGAAAGGAGAGCTTGGAAAAGACTGATGTTGAATTGAAATTTGATTTTTCATCTCAAATGTTGTTGCTGCTAGTTTGATATTCAGGATTTGAGATGCATATCTAGTTGGTGATGCCCTTCTAGCTTTGGCGACTAAGCATTTGCGCATTTATTTCCTCCTAAAAAGGTTGTTTATGTTAGAAGTGTCTAATCAAACAGATTAAGGGCTGATTCTTGAGTGTTTTGGTATCATGTATGCCAAAGGAGGCAGATTTTACAATTTCGGTGATCAGAAAATATTGTTAGTTCTTTAAGCCAAAAGGAGACAAGAATGAAAAAGAGTTATATTTATTAAAATCATTTTCAACTTATTTTTCTACTTCTGCTTACTAGTAAATTCCACTTGCCCATATGAATCAACTCCCTAAGGTTGGAGAACTGGGTTAGTTGAGGTGCAAAATCTTTTTTAAGTTTGCTTCTCTTACAAGTAGATTAATAATACTTAATTAATATCCCACAAGGGGATATTTTAGAGAAATTGTCTCCAAGGTCATTGAGAGGGTGGAAAAGGGGAAGCAAACTCAAGATCAACTTGAGGAGCAGGTACATGTTCTCTCAAATTTTATCAAATCTTTCCTCTCATCAGACAAACCCCTCTTGACCCCACTCCCATCTCTCCACTTCCACCCACTGTTGCCACTGTCAGGGATAGATGTCAAAGCTATTTCGGAAATTCATAAACATGCAGCATTTGGAAAAGCTGCCGAGGCTTGGGTAGAGGAATTTTGGTTTTTGGTTTGGGATTCATTGATGAGGCATACAGGGTGTATGATAATATCTCCTCAGCTCAAGAGCAACTCAATGTAGGAGTAGACACCATTGATAAGGAGCTCAAGCTATGGGCAGATTGTATTCAAGATCTCAAAATCATGAGCACAATTGATGAAAATATTCTCCTGTCTCACAAGATTTTTGATGATTCAAATAACAACCTATCCAAGAAATGGACCTATAGTGTGGAATGGAGAATCAGGGTCCTAGAGGAAGAGTTGAACTAAAAGCCATGGTGCAGAAAGGTGAATCACTAAAGGTTGAGATCTTCGTTGACTTACAAGCTCTCCATTGCCAGTTCTACAAGGATAGTTCTATAGAGAGGAATCCACTTGATGAAATCAAAGCAAAATTCAACTCACTGATCAAGGAGGAGTTATTCAAAACAGACTCAGTCAACAAGGACAAGATGGAGGAGCTATCTAAATTGCATAATGTTGTAGTGGAAGCATCAAAAGGACTTTTGCAGAATGGTGGGATTGCAAAAGAGATGGAGTACTCTCTTGGAAGCTGGTTGGCTGCTCTTGCAAACACAATAGTCCCTAAGTGCATGGAGATTTCAACTGTTGTGACTAATTTAAGATCACAAGTGCTTAAAATCAAGGTTCCAGCTCCTGATGTTCCTGCTGCCCCTTCTTCTTCAGGCTCATAATGTTTCATAATTGTCTTATTTTTGAGTTGGCTTTATTATTCTAAAAAGTAAACTTGTAAAATAAAGCCAACTATGTAATTAATTAATTAGGTGTTTAACACTTAATTAAAAGACAATTAGTTAAAAGGTAGTTATATCCTTCCCTCAGCCTATATAAGGCCTCATTTTCACTTGTAAAAGGGTTGGATATTGGTGCACTTGGATGTAATATGTAAAGTTTTGATCAATACAGAAGAAGATCTTCCTCTCTCATCTGAGTTCTTTCTATTTCCCTTTCTTGCAATCTGTTTAATGTGATAGTTTGATATATGTGAAATTTGAAACTTTGTGTTCAATCCATGAAATGAGATGTGTTGAACTTTGTGTCAATCTACATTTTATGTAATATAGGTTTTCATGTATACAAACACACATGTTCTTGAATTCCTTTTGCATGCATAAATAAAATAAAAGTTTGACATTCTCTTTATTTGAAAGTGTTGCTTCTTCCCTTCTCTCATTTTGCAGTCAGTTGGTAATCTTGGGAACCAAGGAAGATTTTTGTATCTTTGATCAGTTAATTAGTTGCAACCGTGTTTCCCTAACTAACTTGTCTTGCGCTAGTGATACTACTGTAATTCCTCCTTGCCCTTTTCTAGTTTCTCTTTTGTATTGAAAAGAATGATTCAAATTTCCTTGGTTACCAATATCCTCATCCAGAAGTTTATTAGCTTGCATATTTTTATAATACTTAGGTTTTTGGATTCCGAATAAGGGAACCTCCCCCGTTGCGTCTACAACTACACCCTTGAACAATTTCCCTCTCAAGCCTTTTGGAGAGGGTGCCTTGTACCCTTTTCCTGCAACTGTCAATGTTGTCATAAAGTACTCCCAATGCCAGCGCTTCGCCATACTGAAGGGTAGGTTGTAGTACCAGAAATTCACACATGCCTTGTTTGTTTCCTCATGCACATCCTTGTTCCAGCTCATACCTTGCAATAAAAGTTGTGCCCCAAGTATGTTTCTTAGTACAAAAAAACTATGTATTCCTTTGCTTGAATGCGATGAAGCATATGTGCCTCTTTTGCTTCGTATGCATGGACCGCGAGTAAAACCCAGAATTGTTGTCGCATCGTCATCTGATTCCTCTACCATTCCAAATCTAATGGCTACTCAGACCCTTGCCCTCTCTATTTTCTTGTCCTTCAATTTTGCCTTCATCTCTCGTTTTGCCTCTTCTATAACATTGGGACATACCACAGCATCGCGGTAAACAATACATGCAAGATGATAGTTTAGGCAATTGATTCCTCCAGAAAACGTTTTCCCTAAGATATTGCAAACTACAGTCCCCTAAACTACTCCACATACAACATACTTCCAAACAACGGTACAGGCATTAGCAGGAATGGTTCTTGCTAGTGATTTTGAGCTTGATGTTGACCCAAATGCCATTACTAAGTTCTAATTTGCAGCACAGTATAAATTTAAAAATTTAAAAAACTATAAATTTAATTAAAAAACAGTTTTATAAAACCATTTAAAAAATTAAAAAAATTGTAAAATTTAATTAAAAAATAATATTTTATAAAACTATTGAAAATAAAAAACTTGGCTTTAGAACCCTGTGTAACCGTAATTACAAATTTGTAATTGTAAACCCTACAAATAAGAATAAATTCCCAAAAAAATTAAAAATAATATTTAAAACAACATGTTCTGGCAATTTTGTTCATTAACAATGATAAACAAGCATAAATAAGTTAATAACAATTAAAATCATTTGGAATTGAATAGAAGCATTTAAACTTGCAAATTATATTTGAATACAATATATAAATAATATAGAACAAATTTACATTCTTGAAAAAAAGATAAACAAAAACCTACCTCCAAATGAAATTCTTCAAATTCGCTCTTCGGATTTGCTATAAAATCTCTTCAACTCATGCAAAGGATGCTCAATAGTTGTGTGATTACAAGTGTGAAGAGTGTGATACCTTTATAAGACAAAAAACAACATTTTTTCAGTGTTAAACCCGTGTTTTTTCGTGTTAAACACGCATATGGGTGAGTTTTAGGGTCAAACTCATTGAATATTGGTCCACCTTATTCCTTTTCTCCTTTGGAATCAACCTTTATGCCTTTAAGGATTCTCAATATCCTAATAAGATGTATTTGCGACTCTCGTGGTCCACTTTATTCCTTTTCTCCTTTGGAATCAATGTGTAGCATGCGGATCTGAAACCCTGAAGATGTCGCACTGAAAGAAGATGACCACGCCAAACTTCATACAGAGTCTTCATTTGAAGAGTTGTTGATGGTGATCTGTTGCAGGGATACACTATGGTTTGAGTTGCTTCTGCCAAAAATGCACATAAACACCCTTGAAATACAAAATTACACGAACCATGTTCATCACAAATCCATTCATCCTCTCGGTTACTCCATTTTGTTGAGTGCGAGTGACCATAAGATCATGCTTGATCTCATTTTGCTTCATAGAGGCCTCAAATGCCTTTGAAGTGAATCCACTACCATTGTCAATCCTGAGCGTCTCAATGCATAATTGCGCTTCATTTTCAATCATGGTTCAAAAGTTTTGAAAATTTTTAAAGATTTCTAGTTTTTGTTTAAGAAAATAGATCCATGTCATCCTATTATAGTGATCAATAAACAACATGAAGTACTTGTGACCATCAGTGGAAAGAATTGGTAGAAAACACATATCAAAGTGAACTCACTACAATTTTCTGCCAAGTTTTCATTTGATGTTTAAAATGGTTCCCTTGAGTGTTTAGCCAAGATGCAGGCTTCACATTTTTCAAATTTCATGGGCATAGTTGGAAATCCCACAACACCATTCTTTTTCATTGTGCAAATGTTTTAATAGTTTGTGTGCCCAAATCTAGTATACGACAAAAGGCTTGGTGACATCCCTTCGTCTACAAGATGAGCAAAGTTCCTTGAGATTGAATGCTCGCCCCTGAGTTTTAACAACTTTCCTTCCTCAAATCCAGTCATTACAACTACTTTCTCACATTTTATTGTGATTATTGCTTCTCCATCATCCAGCAAAATGGAGTGGCCTTGTTGTCGAATTAGCATCAGAGACAACAAGTTTATTTTCAATTAAGGAAGGTATAAGGCATTTTTTAGAATGAAATATGGAAGACCTAGTGACTTAAGTCAAATAGTCCTTTTACCTTCATGTTGTAAACTTGATATGTTTAAAAAGTATACTGGACTACAACTTTCTTCATGGCACTCCTCAAAGAAGTCCTTTTAGATAGTTATGTGTTGCATAGCACCGGTGTTTAGGACCCAAGCATCAAACCAGGTTGTATTTCTTGAGGCATTATTGACTTCATCTAAAATGGAAAGCATATTTTCACTTGTGAATTGAGTAGAGTCCAGTTCTGAGGCCTTCTTCTTTTCTTTGTTTGCTTCTTTTTGTTTTCGATAAACCTCAATTTTGTCCCATGATGGTCTACATTCATGAGCCTCGTGACTCCCTTTTCAACCACAACGTTTGTAAAACATGGTTGTTTGTCATTTTGCTTCTCATGTTGACCATTATTCTTATCAGTTCTACCTCCTTGCTCTCTATACCTTTCATTTCTTCTATCACTGGAAGTGGGAGCCTTAGTAGAAGAATTCTCCTTTTGATGACCATTGCAAATACTTTTCCCTGAGTTTTCAGTCTTCCTTCCAAAGGCCTTTTTTCTTTTAGCCATCTTATCAACCAATTTATCAAAAGAGAGTGACTTCAACTAATTACTTTCTTGCAAAGACTCCAAATATGTTGAGCATGTGGGAAGAACAACTTTTTGTGATAGCAGAAATGTATACATCAATTTTGTGACCAACAACTTCAACATCATGCTTGATAGCATATATTTCTAATGCCAAACTCATAACATCATTGTTTTTCAACTCAAGATAGAACAGTTTCAGTTCGAATTGTATAAACTCCAAACCTAAATGAGAATCATACAAAGCCTTTATAGGTTGTTTAATGTTTCTCAAGGTGTATTTCTATAATGAAATATTATTAGTGCTTCACATTGGGCTAGTAATTATTATATGTAAAAGGTAATATTTATAATATTACATTAGTGTGAGAATGTAAATGAGTTGTTATAAACAACTCATATATTGGAATTAGCATATAGTTAGTATAATAATACGATAAACGTATTGTTATTATAATAGGCTTGGAAATATCTTTGAGGATACTACGGTTGAGCTAATATCCTAGAATATAAGATGCCCACATGGACAATCATATAGAGCGAAGATCATTTTGTTGTGATTAATTATTATAGTTATTTTGTGTATTAGATTCATGTAGTTCTTTCATCTGGTATCAGAGCGAGAAGAGAGAAATTTGGTAGAGCGAGATGAGAGGCCCCTGTTATAAAGATTGATGTTTTTTTGGCGGTTAGTGATAATCGACTATCACATCTGTCAACAGAATTTTAGATCTACGTGTATAGTGATCCTGTAGTTTTTTTTTAATGTGAGTCAAATCTCTTGAGTGTGACCTGGTTCTGAACAACCCTGCAATCAACACCTTTCTTCTTTTATTTGATTTTCCACACAGTTTAATAGCTGCATATACAGAATTCACGAACTAGTCAATAGTTTTTAGAGATCCACTTGAAGAAAAACATCTATCCTGGGAGTATAGATAATATTCATTCAATTGTTGGTAGCGTGTGCCTAAGGAAACTATTCTAAATTGAAATTTTAGATCATGCATGGGATCAACTACATTGAAAGCTTGTATAGAGTAAGTATCGTCGCAAATCATTTTTTCACAGTCACCATTCATATAAAGGTGTCAAGTCTTACTGTTAAAAGTCAAAGTCACAAGAAATGATATTAAAGACTTGGAGTGCCCATACTATCATTTGGCAAATCGTTAGATATATTAGTTGAATTGCTCAATCCATGTTTTACATCTGTTCAAAACAGATCACACCTCCATCAGTGTGCATCGCACTTTCCTCTCAAGCTCGTTTAGATTGTGCCAAGCATTGTGATAGTTTTGTAAAGCAGCGTTCTCTGATGGCAGTCCTATGTAGATCTTGTGAACACACTTCCTTGGCACCTTTGCATTTGCGCTATGTTCACTGCCGTCCAAGCTCCATACCAATAGGCAATTTTGTCAAGTAGTTTTTTATTATTATGTTAAGTTCAAATTAGCGGTTTTAGGGGTTTTAAAGCAATAAGTCGTTTTGTATTTAGGCATGATTTTAGGTTGTGGTCACAGTTTTGATAGGCAGTCTTAAGTTGTAATTTTGGTGCAACTTACACGTATTTGTTAAAATAGTCTTATCTCATATAAGTATAATGTCATTTGTGTAGAGATGAGCACAATTGGAAGTTGGTCATCTAATTTCGTAATCATTAGTCAAAAGACTTGTGATTTGTGTCCTTCTGTAAAAATGTATTTTTATTTGTCAATTAAAAATTAAATGTCTTGTGTCATCAATTGTCAAAGTTATTCGTGTTGTTGTCAAGTTTGTCTACCGTAAATTTGTTTCAATAGTTAAAATTGTGTTTATTGTTAGTCAAATTCAAGTACTAATTATTTTGTCTCATTTTCCCATCATTAATGATGTTTTGTCAAAATTGTGTTAATTGTCAAAGTCGTGTAATTTTATGTCATCAAAAGTCCGAAAAAAATATTTTAAAAATTGCATCATTTTTCAATAATTGGACACATTTTCACGTGTATGTGACGTCCACCTTATGGGGGTGAATTGTTCAAAGAGCCTCAAAGGCCAAATCAAGATGAGTTAGCATTCTTTTACCGGAGGCAGGAGGCAAACAGAGGTTGGAGGTCAATCAGCAACCTCTCGTCAGTCGACAACGACGGGGCCGCATCAAAGGTTTGGTGGCACATTTTGTTTTAGTTGTGTGTTTGCTTCCAGTTGTGTGTTATGTGTTACAATTTACAGCATTCTTGATTTTCCTAATTGGATAAGTGGAAATTTCACATTGAGGGGGGAACATGTTCCATTTCCAATTTCCAGTTTCCAGTTTGTAATGTGTGAGCAGATTTTCCTATATTATTCCCTACAGTGAGATATTGATGAAAGCTAATAATAATACTTGGCACATCATGATGTGGTTGTAGGTAAACCACTTGAAAACCTTCATTTTTGGTTTGTGGTAAACCACTTGCAAAACCACTATTCTTGGTTGTTGGTAAACCATTTACAAAACCATCACCTTTTGGTTTCTGGTACTCCTATTGTAAAACCACCATTTTCGGTTTGTGGGCAACCGTTTGTAAAATCATCAGTCGGGTTTGTGATTATCCTATGAAAATCACCAGATCATGAGAAGGTGCAATTACAAGGTAGGTTTTCCCCATATTCGCACTAAGGGGGGAATGTTAGGAAATATTATTGGTGTTTCACATTGGGCTAATAATTATTTTATGTAAAAGGTTACTATTTATAATATTAAATTAGTGTGAGGATGTAAATGAGTTGCTATAAACAACTCATATATTGGAATTAGCATATAGTTAGTATAACAATACAATTAACGTATTGTTATTATAATAGGCTTGGAAATATCTTTGAGGATACTACGGTTGAGCTAATATCCTAGAACATAGGAGACATCCTCCTATATATATGTAATATGTCCGCATGGACAATCATATAGAGTGAAGATCATTTTGTTGTGATTAATTGTTATTTTTATTGTGTATTAGACTCATGTAGTTCTTTCAATTTCGCCCTTATGTGTGACGAAAAACTTCACCATCCATGGAGGCCCTCATCAAGGCCAATGCTTACGAATTCTTTTACTTCCATATTTGTGATTCTACCTTTGTTGTTGGTTCCACTGGTTGCTTGTCTCCATCACAAATGTCGAACCACAAATCATTGCAAATGAGAGTATTCTCAACTTGTCCCGAACAATCCAACCAAGTGTCCTTACCAGTTAGTGTTGTGACAGCAATTAAATTTATTGAATGCATTTCGTTATGAAGGGAGAGGGATTGGTACTTCATGGCTCCAAAAGGTTCCTTTTTCTATATAACATCATACCGATATACCAAACCTCTCAATATGCTCGCCCTTTTTATATACACATCGATACATGGAAGAAGCTTGGCATTTCTATATACCCGTCAGTACATGAAAAATATTTTAAAGCACATGAGAACAAAATGGTATGTGGTACCTACATAGTACGTGAAAAGGAGTCACTCTATCAATGACACCTGCTTAGCAAAAAATTGATGCAGGAGCATCAACCAAGACAGACTTGTATAGTTCAATTTTGGTTTGAACATGCTTAGGGAGTGTTCATAAGTGTTAGAAAGCCAAGTCAGGTCTTCAAGTTTTCTAGAATTCAAATTTTGCTTGCTTTGTCACTTTCCCACCCAAAAGTGAGAATTTGAATTTTCAAACTATGTCGGGCATGTTTCGGCTTGTGGAGTATGTTGTAGGGGTCTAGGTGTGTAGGTGTCTTGAATAAGTGGACTTGACATCTTGTCATGTCTTTTATGTCTCTTAGGAATGAAATTTAGCATAAGAGTTTTTAAAACAATAAGTACTCCTTTATCCTATGTTGAAAAGACACAAAAAATCATCCAAAACAGTTAGTTACTGGGAAATTTGATGGAAAAGGAGAAAATACAAAAAAAGGAGTTATTTAGATGGTAGATACGAAGGGATCTGTGTGTAAAAAGGTTGTAGAGAAGAAATTAATGAGAAGGAGGGTTTACTCTGTTGTTGCATAAAAAGGATTGTTCTCGACTGTTTTTCCTTCAAGAAAATCATGTGTAGCACCTCATTGGCTTTATAATATACTGATTTCTGTGTTGGAACACCTGTAGAAGGTGATGCAAGCTTTGTTTCAAGGAGTCTTATGAATGTTTGGGGAACACAAACTCTGTTTTGACATTTGTGATTCATTGATTGCTAAGAACCCTGCCTCCACTGTCCAGAACAAGTAAGAAATAGACTTGGTTTGAAGTTTTTGTATGTTATTTTGCTTTAGTGAGGAAGGTTAGCATATACCTTCTGGACAATTTTCAGGGCTTGAAATTGAATGATATTCATTTTAGAAATTTTTTATCTCTCTCGGCAGTCTCCGAAACCCCGCTTAGGGTTTTAGGAAAACTTGGATTTAAAGGGGTTAAACACTAAATCAGGACATGAAACTTTGTACAAATCTTTTCAGGACCACTTGGAGGTAGATTTTCAAGGGTTTGGAGATAATGTTCCTAAACTGCCCAGTTAGTGATAGTTCATCAAAAGGCCTGTAGATTGTTTTGGAGACCTAATTGCAAATTTTCTCTTAGCGAATTGAAGGATTTAGATTAGGTCTTGGAACCTGAAATTTTGTACAGAGCAGGATTAGCATAAAGGGTATTCATAATGGAAATTAGTTTTACATAACTCCTTGTGACGCTTTCTATACAGTAGGACTTGTATCTTTGAAGGGCTACAAGCTTGGAGGACAGTAAGACCAAAACAGGGGGGGCCAAGACTAAATAGTTCTAGTTTCTTTTGTTGACTTGCATCTTGTTATTCCTTACTTTCGGGGTTTGTGTTTGGCAATAGACATGAATGGGTAATAGAGGGAATGGGACAATAAAATCTTTCCTTATTTCTCCCCAACGATTGATAGGGACAATGCCACAGACACCATTGTTGCAACTATATTAGGCAATAAATGTAGTAGTTCAATCACAATGACATTACTCGTACACACGAACTAGAGGCACCATTGATATCAAATGCTACAATTTGTTTGAATTTGCACAATTTGTTTTGTTTTTCAATTTATTTATTTTTATTAAATGCTTTGAATTGGTTTGCAAAAAATCACTTTTATTAATAAGTCAAAAAATATTAATAATCTTCATATATGCTTTTAATTGAAAAAATATGCAATAATATATATATATATGGAAAAGCATAAAATCCCCCAAATAGAACATAGTTTTTCAAAATCAAAAATATAAACTTAGCTTTTAGGAGAGGGCGACGTGGAGGAGGAGAAAAAACAATAGTTTTCAGCTCCTTATAACTTCAAACGCACACCTCAATGCTTTGAACAACATTTTACTCCTTAAATGCCTTGAAACAAGTAGAACTTTGACACCTTTGCAGGTTTTGTTTTAAGTGTCTACAGGTTTATATGCAGCAAACTGATGCCTTGCATTCAACACCTTGTGCACAGCAGAAAAGACAATGCCTAAGCAAGATTGCAGCAGTCTTTTGTCCTTGATATGCCACCGTATGCTTGGCTCCAGGTCAAACACCCCTTGGGAGGACAAAAGCGCAGGTCTGCCAGTAAAAGAGCCAATGTGCAGCTGAAAATGCCTTGCCAAACTTAAATTCGCAGGTTCTGACGCTTTGCAGATCCAATCAATTACTCTAAGACTGACACCAAGCACATATGATGAAGAAATCAGACAGTAACTATCATTGGAATGCCTTAATGAAGCGCCAATGAGAAAATTGCAGGTTTGGGAAAGTTGTATGGCTAGAAAAATCTAAGGAGGATGAAAAGATTTGATTAGACAAGCCTATGCTCTGATACCAATATCAGGCCAGGAAAATGGACTGAGAAATTTAGGCAACGAAATTTGTGCAAACCAAAATTGTATTCATCAGCAGAACAATGAGATACAAATACATATGTATTACAATGAGAACGACTGTTCAGTTCATTTCCAGGATGACTGTTCAGTTAACCTTCAGATGCCTCTTAAGATTCTACAAAAAGACAAATGCCTACTCCTTGGAAAATATTATATACAATAATATTACAGAAGCATAAAAATTGATGCAGTAAGCCATTGCCAATCCTAAAGGTTCTTTGTCTAATTGAACCCATTCCTCTTATCCACGTTCAACAAATATGTAGCAAACAAGACTTGAAAAAAAAAACTCTAGTTACCAATGAAACAAAGAAAACCAATTGATAAACTCCAACAATGGATAAAGCATGAAAAAAGAACACTTTATTAACTAATCAGGAAACTTGTACAAAAATTCTAAGGATATATCCAACAATCTCCTTCTCCTCTATATAACTTCACCTACGCTCCTGTCCTCCTCTTCTACTCTAAAATTTTTAATCTTTATTTATAAGGGTATGCCTAAGAATGAAGTTGCTTTTCTTCCTTTCTACAAGATATTCAATACCAAAAAATATATATATTCTAAGAAAAATCTCAAATAAAGTCATGTCCCAAAAACATGTGCCTAAAATATTCAAAAGGCACATTTGTGTGCATGTATCATCCTCCCCATGTCTTAGAATATTTGAACATCCCTGGTGTAGTGCAAAACTGTGTGCGACAGGCCAACTAACCCCAATCTCTTTGTTTATAAAATTTTCTTTGAATATGACTATACTTTCAGTTTCGTCTTAATAATTTCCAACACAATGTTCTTTTTGTTCCCTTGGTAAACCACTCCTCTCGTAGATACACCATCACCTGTTGGGATTCATGTAATATTATTTTCCCTCTACAAAGATCTGCATAGCATTGATACTTTTTTCAGTCAACTCTTGCAAGCTTTGCTTCACCTGTACTTGAGTTTCTTGAACATACTCGGCTAATTCTTTAGCATCTCCATTGACAAGTATAAAAACTAACATTTCTACAAATCTACATTCCCTTTTGAATATCTTTCATATAGAAACTTGTTAGCATATCTATGCATGTAAGGTTAAAAAAAAATAATCTTCCCGCCATACTCAAGGCTTCATCTCGATAAAAACTCCTAACAAGTTCACTAGAATGTAACTTTTGAATTGAATTTCTCTTCATAGAACCTTCAAAATTCACAGCAACTAGCCCACAAAAGATACATCTATCTGACATCAAGTAATTCTTGAGGGGATTTCCTGCTATTCCTACATAACTATGATAAATTTGATCATTCTACAAATGAGTTCATAAAATCCATGTATCTCCTCATCAAAATTAACTACCTCAAATAAACACATTATGTGGGCCACTGAATTAAGATTCTTCAAACTAGGTAACAAATTGATGCAGATAGAAATTACCCTAATGAATTGCAATTTGTTAGCAATTCCTTCGGTGTGACATCAACAAGTCCTTCCAACTACTCTTGTATGTAATGTCCCCTTTTAGGAAAAGTTAGGAATTAGCATAAATCTGATCACACACTGCCGGGAAATAATTAATTTTCAAACCCCAACTGCTGCAATTTTCAAAAATTCATATCTTTGGCTAGAGAAGTCCAAATGGGCTCAAATTTTGGATATTGGACCACAAAAATATGAAGAATAATTTGCAAAAATCAAATTTCGCACAGCCAACACGAAACCTAATTTTGCCCTAAAAAGTAGGTCGCCCAGCACATTTAGGACACCAAATATACTCCAAAAATTGTAGAATCGTCTTCTCCTTATTTCTCCTAATTTGTACAATCACATTCAATATTACATTGATTCCAAACTGCAGATCTGAAATTAATATTTAATTGTTAGCAACCAAATAGCTGGCAGATAGCTGTAATCTTCTAAAATTCATAACTCCTTCAATATTCCATATTTTCCCTTCAAATAAAATGCAGATAATTCTATAAATTAAAATCTTTCCAAAGAACTAAAGATCTGAATTTTATGATTACTGAAACCTCTCCAAAATAGCCCCCAAAATCCCCAAACCAGTCGCTAGGGTTAGAATAAATTGCATAAATAATTTCTGGCACTCAATAACCCTTCAATACACTCAAAATAGCTGCCCAAACTTAGCAAAAATAAGCCAACACAGATCAAGTCTTGAATATGGATGATTTACCCTTAAAACATGCCAAAATAAGACCTATATCAAGTCACCATAGTTGGAATAATACAGCACTAAAGTCAGTCCATAAAGACATCAAACATCACCACTGATCATTCAAATATCCTTATCAAACAAATGTGCCACATCCCAAAGCAAGTCGCCAATTTTAGCAAGTACGAATCATGCAAAGAACATACTCCAACACAAGAGAACTCAACAAATGGAACAAGAGAGAATACTTCAATTGATCAAAACCAGCTCACGAACTTCCCACACAAGAGAGAGAGAGAGAGAGAGAAAGCATTAATGGGCATGCGTCCCAACTCCAAGCATGGAGTATCAAATAAATCTCATCATAACATAAGTCTAACAATGATCCTAGCACTCCTTTTATAAGCAAGGAGACACAAAATTCGAAATCCCTAGGAGAGGGAAATTATTAAATAAAAGCAGTTTATTTTCCCTAGGTGTGGTGTCCCCTTTTCAAATGGTGATTTTAATATTTAAAAGCCACCTAAATATTATTTAATTAATTCCCCCTTTTTAATTTGCATTTTGGGAATTTAATTAAATACATTACTTCCTCCATTAATATTAAATAATTAATAAATATTGATTTATAATGTCAAATGATTAAAATCACTCTCCAAGTAATATTATCTAATTATTTAATATAATTTTTCCCTTGCAAATCCCTAAAGCCCACGGGGAATGATAGGCTAAGGGTCTTCAAAAATTGGGGACATTACATTGTACCTCTAAAATCATATCATGTTTTCCATCTGTTGCAGCCAGTTTCCATTTTTAAATCCTCAACCTCTAAGGTTTGTTGGGCCTCCTTTCCAAAATGAGCGATAAGTTAGAGAGACAGTTTTCCTACCAACCCACACCCTCATACAAATTTTCTTCTCCATGATGTAAAGCCTCTTATTGAACTGTCAAGGTCTACCAAGCAACAAATGGCATGCATCCAATCAGAGCTGTAAGTTGGTAGGATATGGATACGGTACAAATATAGATGTAAATACTAACATGGATATGACAGTTTTTCAGGCATCTTAGGATACAATGTTACATGGAGAAATTGCACAAAAAAAATATAAATATGAGCATAATCAATTATAATGTCAGTGTATGTTAATTATTTACTTATTAGTATTTAATTAACTATGCACTTGTACTTTTAGATTGTAAATTGCTTTCAAGACAAGTTTATGCTTAACTTGATGTCAAGTTGAGTGTGTGCTTAACTTAAAGAGTTGTTTATCTACAGTTTGCTTTATTGCTTTTTTCTTAACTAAGCAATCATAGATTTTTCTTATAGAAAGTCGTGAGGCTTCTTCATTTTGAAAAAATATAAGAGTGAAGTTGATGCAGGAGCATCTACAGTTCAGCACAATCTTGCATCGCAAGATAGGAATTTTGGCTAAGGCTTGGGTGCGTGTGGAGGCTAATAAGCACCAAGGGAGTAAGGAAGGACCCAACACGGCAATTGGGCGATTGCGCGAATTGCACAAACGGTTTTTGCACAATAATAAACAGTGTGCAATAGGGGAAACACAAGTTCATAAGGGTGATCAAATGGATTGCACGTAGAAGAGTGTGCAAGGAATGCGCATAGAGCATGCGCAGAGTTTGGCAGGATCATGGCAAGGTAAGTGTGTGGTAGTGGTGACATGGATTGCACAACATTGTTGAGTGCTGAATCTTGGACCAGTGTACGCGGAGGAATTGAGCGGATGACTTGGCTAAGCGACAAAGGATGCAAAAAGGTGACAAAAGAGGTAAAGAAGACCAACTACCCATCACCAAAAGAAGTGAAGGCAGCATGGTGAGGTGTCCGAAAAGCATCTTACAAGCGGCTGATGGGTCTCTATCACAACCAATTATCAGATCTAACGAGAAAGAAGGTCAGACAAGGGAACGGCATGATAGCTCAAGGATTTAATGAGCAAATTTCAAATTTGAGAATGAGCAGGAATAGAGTCCGTAGAAGCTTGCCATCCCAAACGTTCAAGATGGTTGGAGTGAAGACAAATATATTAGGAAGAGAGCACCGGATGAAAGATGGAGTGGACAGAGAGAGTCAAGCCAAGACAAATCAGTCGAGGATAGATCCATAGGGAATACACCAAGCCTAGATAGCTCAAAATAGATTCTATAAGCTCACAGTCAAGCATTCTTGTTGTAGATGCTGTAAAGGCCTTACAAATCAATAGAAATCCAACTTGTGTGAATCTGCTGCTGCTGTATACTCTGTAGCCGGACATTGGTTGGGATTTCCCATAGGAACCCGTCCATACGGCCCTGCATTGAAAGCACATATAATGTATTCTAATTCTCACCAAAAAAAAAATCTAAATATGACATTTAGGTGCGCTTTTGTACTAATTTTCTTGGGTCTCTGAGTTTAGCCTTTGCGAGATTTAATATTGTGGCCTATATTAAATGTATGCATGGTACCAAAGTTGTGTTAGAATATCTCTAATGTGCGGATATTGATTGAGGACTTCCATACCCTCAGAGGCTTATTGGGCACGTATGAGGATTTTCTCAATCTTTGCACTGATCCAGCCTCAGATAAACATTCTGCAAAGCATCAAGCTTCAGCTTTGTCCAAACAGATCTAAACTTGGACCAGTGGTGCTACCAGAATCGGGGCTTGAAGATCCAAAAGATCAGACGTTGCAGCACAGATCAGCAAAAATCAATTTAATGGAACTGATCTAACTGTACAGATGTGCTCGGAGCCGTCACTATTAGGGATAGGATTTTCATTTCACTAAAAATTGCCTTCATTTATTCCGAATCTGACAAAAAGAGTCAGCCAATTTTCATCCACCCATCTTGAAACCACTTGCAATCTTTCGTTCTTTTTTTGGCATTTTTCAAAAAACAAACATTTTTTTATAAAACAAAAAATGCAGAAGTGCAAAACAGTCACATGCCCAATGGCTATTTTTGGGACCACTCACCGTTGCACATCCATTTTGATACCCTTGACTTCCAGAGGTGATCTCTCAGACTTTCACGCACATATTTTAGTGCTTTTTTTCATCGCAACTATTTTTTCAAGGGCTAAGCACTAGTAGAAGTTGTTTCTAAATTTCTTTTATTCTACACTGAGATATTTTCTTTTCAGAATATAGTTGTTCAGATTATGACGTCAAAACTTTTTGGAGGTACAACTTTCTCATTCAGATGCATTTTTCAATGCCTTTTTTTCCTGGACGATGCATTCAGATTTCAAGTTTGACCACAACTGCAGCTTTCTTCAGCTGATTTTCATTCAGGACTGTTGTGGCCGTAAGTTTTGCATGTTATATCAGTTTCGTGCTAAAATTGTTTTGTTCCTAATTAAGTTTTCAAGTAGCATCTACTCCTGCTATCCAAATCTGTTGTACTTATTATCAGCACCTCATTATGGCTCCCATTATTGAGAAACTGATATAACATGCAAAACTTACGGCCACAACAGTCCTGAATGAAAATCAGGTGAAGAAAGCTGTAGTTGTGGTCAAATTTGAAATCTGAATGCATCGTCTCACGAAAAAAGGCATTGATAAATGCGTCTCGATGAGAAAGTTGTACCTCCAAGAAGTTTTGACATCATAAACTGAACAACTATATTCTGAAAAGAAAATATCTCAGTGTAGAATAAAAGAAATTTAGAAACAACTTCTACCAGTGCTTACCCCTTGAAAAAATAGTTGCGATGAAAAAAAGCACTAAAATATGTGCCTCAAAAGGCTGAGAGATCACCTCTGGAAGTCAAGGGTATGGAAATGGATGTGCAACGGTGAATCAAATAAATACTTGCAATCTATTAATGATAAGTTGTATGTACCCCTTGAGTCAAATAAATACTTGCAATCTATCAATGATATGTTGTAACTAGTATGAGGAAGTTTCGTCTTTAGAAAATGATGTAATTACACTTGTAGAGGAAAATCATACCTTGTAACCGACAAATCCACTTCTTGTGCAGAAACAACTACTTGAAAATAGAGTTTCACATCAGCAGCAACTTCTTCAAGCAATGAAATCCAAAGTTGAAGACATTGACTTCTTGATCCGTAAACTACCTAACTTTAACAATTAACATATCACTATGCTTGTGAATATGAATGAAATATATAAGTTCTTTTTAAAAACTGGTTAATCGTGTAATATCAACCACAATTAAACTGAAAATTGAAAAAGAGACAAGAAGAGACAAGATTTATCCTGGAGAAACCTGATGTGGGAAAAACTCCAGTGGGTGAGAAAATTAGCTCCCCTTCACTATGTAATCTCAAATGATACAACTTACTGCCAATTTGGCCTTCAAGAAAGATGAAATCCTTCTAATTGTATCTACTTGCTCTCAATCTCTCAAACAACAAGAACTCTTCAAATGAACAAACAAGAAAAGAATCCAACTCTCCAACTTTGCTCACACTTTGATTTCACCCAAAACACTTGCTTGAATCCTTCAAAATGCTTGTATTTATAGATGCTCAGCTCAGGGAGGCGTGGAGAGGTGAAACGAACCGATTGGGAAGCTCAAACATTTGCAACTGTTGAGATCCCACGTTTCTGGAACCATCAGTTACAGGACTGCCGCTGAATGCAGACTGGCGGTTAGGTTGTGGTTGTGCAACCACTCTATACACAGAGCAATAGTTATGTAACCATCGAGGTGGTCATGTAACCGACTGAATCCCCTGAAACAGAACATCAAATGGCCTAAAAAATCATTCGAAGGTGTCTGGATCACCCCCAACCTGACTAGACCATCTTGTGAAGACATAATGAGCTGAGATCCTATAGAGAAAGTATCAAATATAGAGAATACATAGAATTGGGCTATTCCTGATCCATTTTTGGATCATACCTCCCCAATTTGAGGCTTTTAAGTCCCTAAAAGCTTCAAGGACTGATGAGGTGAGGAAATTTCTTCCCCACATCTTCTCTGGAATACCACTTGGCCTTGGTAGGCAACTGTCCTTTCAATCCAATCAACCACCTATCCTGCACTCCTCTCTGTGTTGTTCCTTTCTTTCCACTGTAAAACCACATCTTCCTCCAATTCTAGCTGACTATCTGGAGCAAGATCCTCAATAGACGGAAGCAATACCCCTTCTTGTTCATCATCCAACATGGAGGGCTAAAAAAGACGTAAGTTTTCAACATTCACAACTGAATAAATCTTCATATAAGGAGGCAAATCCAAGTGAAATGCATTCTTACCCACTTGTTCCAGAATTTCAAATGGGCCATAACGAAGAGGTTTGAGTTTCTTAGCTTTTCCCTGTAGCCTATCCCAGCTCAAATACAACCATACCTTGTCTCCAACAAGGAAGGAATGCTCAGTCCTATGTTGATCATGTTGTGCTTTGTACTTAGCCTGTGACTCTGTCAACCTCTTTGTACCTGAAGGTGTATTTGTTGAATCTTCTCAATAAACTTCTCAGCTTTGTGGACCTCCAGTTCCACTTTCCCGTTGTCTCTGCATGGTAATCTCAAAACAACATCAAAAGCACTCTTAGGAAAATAACCAAAACATGTTTCAAAAGGAGTTCTACTAGTCGAAGCATGAACTGCCCTATTATAAGAATGTTGGATATACACCAAGTTCTCATCCCAGGTCCACGGATGTTTCCTGTTATACCCTCTCAAGAGTTGGACCAAGGTACAATTCACCACCTCTATTTTCCATCTGTCTATGTGGATGAAAGGTGGTAGACCTCTTCAGCTTTGTATCCATCTTTTCCCACAAAGTAGACCAAAACTTCCCTATGAACCGTGAGTCCCTGTCTGACACAATAGAACTAGGCAAACCAAAGTGAACCCACACATTAGCAAAAAATAACTCAGCTGCATCACTGGCCTTAATGGTCTTTTTGCAAGGAATAAGAATACACATTTTGCTAAATCGATCTACAATCACAAATATATAATCATGACCCTTTTTGGTGGTAGGAAAACCGCCCACAAAATCCATGGAGATACTTTCCCATGGTCGGGAAGGAACTGGAAACGACATATATAACCCCAACTTCCTGTTATTAGGCTTGCTTGTACTACATAAAACACAACTCCTGATGAATTTAGCAACTTCAGCTTGCATGTTTGGCCAATACACATACCTCTGTAAGTGCGCTACAGTCTTTGTCACACCAAAGTGACCAGCTACCATGGAAGTGTGTGCTTCTCTCATCAACTGCACTCTTTCCCTCCTAGGCACACAAAGTTTCCCATTCTTGTAGAGCAAACCATCCTGGAAATAGTATTCCCCTCTAGGTGCAAATCCCTCACTTGGAGGTTTCTGCTGAAATATCTCTGCAAAATCCGGATCCTGCTCATAGCCTTCCTGATATGCTTCACACACAAAAGGCTCAAGAAGAGTTAACGTGCCCACAACTGAAATCAAAGGAGGTCTAGATAACATGTCAGCTAATTTGTTAGTCACACCTTTCTTATATTTAATAACCAAATGAAATTGTTGTAAGAAACCCATCCATTTATAGTGCCTAGCTTGTTGAAGTTTACTTTGAGCCTGCAGATATTGAAGAGGTTGATGATCGTATGAATGATAGTTTCCTTACCCATCAAATAATGTTTCCATTTCTTGACTGCTTGAACAAGAGCATACAATTCCTTGTCATAAGTACAATAATTCAGAATTGCACCGTGAAACAATTCAGAGTGATAACATACTGGCCTACCTCCCTGAAGTAGGACAACCCCCATAACATAGTCACTGGCATCGGTTTCCACTTCGAAGGGCAGTTGTAAGTTAGGTAAAGCCAAAATTGGAGCATGACTGATTTTATATTTAAATGAATCAAAAGCAATATGTTGTTTCTTACCCCAATCAAATGTCTTACCCCCTGCTGTCACTGAATGTAGTGGCGCTGCTATGGAAGAGAAGTTCTTAATGAACTTTTGTAAATACTGAACTGCTCCAACAAAACTCCTGGTCTCTGTCAAACTTGATGGTGTAGGCCAATTCAAAATGGCCTCTATCTTAGCCGGATCAATCCTTAACTCCCCATCTCCAATCACATGTCCCAAAAAGACAAGTGACTGTTGTGCAAAATCGCATTTCTTTTCATTCAACACAAGTCGGTTCTCCTTAAGTACTTGCAAAACTTGATGCAAATGATCAATATGCTCTTCATAAGTTCTGCTAAAAACCAGAATGTCATCCAAGTACACAATAACAAAGGAATCAATAAATGGCCTCATTACCTCATTCATCAACCTCATGAAGGTAGCTGGTGCATTACATAGCCCGAACGGTAATACCAACCATTCATATAACCCTTGCCTGGTCTTGAACGTTGTCTTCCAGATGTCCTCTTCCTTAATCTGCACTTGATGATATCCAGACTTCAAATCAAGCTTAGTAAAATATTTAGCATGTTGTAACTGATCTAATAAATCATCAATGCGAGGAAGAGGGTACCGATTCTTAATGGTTATTTTATTTAAAGCCCTATAATCAACACACATTCTCCATGAACCATCTTTCTTAGGTACTAAAACAATAGGAGAACCACATGGAGAAGTGCTAGGACGGATTATACCTTGTTCAATCAAAGACTGTAACTGTTGTTTTACCTCATTGGCATCTTTCAAAGATTGCCTGTATAATCCCAAGTTTGGAAGTGGACTATCGGGTAGCAAGTGGATCTCGTGCTCAATTTCCCTGACTGGGGGCAGCCCTGTAGGTTCCTGAAAGACCTCTCTGAACTACTGAACCAACTTTGCTATTTGTGCCTGCTCTTTATTAGAAAACATGCTACAAGTGGTTTTAGATGTAACAATCTCATCATCTGGCATATCCCTCAACATAAGTAATGCAAATTTACCACTAGCATTAATGAGCTTCCGGGCTTCATTGGCACTTACCAAAGATATCTTTGAATCTCCTAAATAGGCTGAAATGATGTAGCTCTTACCATCCTTTACCAAGTGGTACTGATTGGCTCTCCTTATGAAGATAACATCCCTGACATACAGATATGGGCTGCCAAAAACTACACCACACACATCAAGGGGAACAACATCCACAGTAACCTCATCAATAAACTTTTTGTCAATACCAAAAGTGATCTTACACTGCTTCGTTACCTTGATGTCTACACCTTTCTTTACCCAACCCAAAGAATACGGGCTTGGGTGATTGTAAGTTTCCAACTTCAACCTGTCCACTAACTCTTTACTAATTAAATTAGCTTGAGAACATGTATCAAAAAGAGCATCCACCTTAGTTTTCTTCACTTGAATCTTTAAATGAAAAAGCTTCGTTAGTTCATTTTCCTGAGCAACATTGTTACTACCCAAACATACCTCTCTTCGGACGGAGGCACAACACATAGTCTCATCCACCTCTTCACTGCAAAATACTTCCTCTCCCTAGAGGGCAGCCATGGCCTTCTTCTTATTCTTCTTGTTTTTGAAGGGATGTAATTCCGGGTGGAGCTTCCAACATTTCTCCTCGGAATGAGTGTCAACATCACAATGCCCACAATGAATTTTAGTATCCTTTTTAGAAATAGAAGTAGCATTTTTCTTACCCTTTCCTTTTCCTTTGTCCTTCTACTTGGTGTCACCTTGTTTGTTCGAAGCATGCTGAGAGGTAGATGAACTCTTTTTCTTGTCCATCTCCAAATAGTGAGCTTGCGTACAAGCTTCATCTACATCTGCAGGCTTGGCCAAGAGGATGGGTCTCCTCAAATGGCTATGGAGTCCACTGATATACTTCATCAATAGGTCCCAGTCTACTACATCCTTTCCCATCTGAATAGATTTCTTCCGGAACTCACTGGTATACTCCTGCACAGTCTGGCCTTGTTTTTGCCTGAGATACTGCCAATACATGGACCTCTCTTCCTCATAACAAATAGGATAAAACTACTTTTGGATTAGCTTCTTAAAAACATCCCACTTAGTAATTGGAGGAAGCTTCTTAACAACCAATGTATGAACATAACTTTCAAACCAAGTTAAAGCATGTTTGGTTAATTTTAACCAAGCAAAGGAAATCTTTTGACTTTCATTAATTTGATGCAAACTGAAATATACCTCCAGTTGAGCTAGCCAATGGTCTAGCTTCTCAGCATTCACGTCTCCATCATAAGGCTCAATTTCGATCTTGGCCTCTGCTTTGAATGGAGGAGGTATGGGAATGGCATGGGATGGTTCTTCTTCACGAACCTCTTCTTCACAATTCTTCTGGTGTCTCATTTGAAACACCAAGCTTCTCCATGAGTAGTCCCATGATGGACTCCAATTTCCCAATGGACAAGGAAATACTGCCCACATCTTTGGACAAACTTGCCACATTAGCCTCCAACTTGTAGAAATGCTCTTCACCGCTATCTTCTGCATCATCTCTTTGAGCCATCTCTTGAATTCCTTGCTTCCACTTCCTTGTAGAAATCTCTGCTTCAAAAGGAATAAGGCTACCTTCACCACTTTCTTTTCCCTTTCGGGTAAGGGGCATCTAACTACAATCTCAACACAAGTTAACCACACAAAAGACTAAAATCTTAACTGCTCTGATACCAATCTGATCCGTAAACTGCCTAACTTAACAATAAACAGATCACTATGCTCGTGAATATGAATGAAATATATGAGTTCTTTATAAAACCAGTTATTGTGCAATATCAACCACAATTAAACTACAAATTGAAAGGAGAAGAGACAAGAATGAGACAAGATTTATCCTGGAGAAACCCAATGTGGGAAAAACTCCAGTGGGTGAGCAAATTAGCTCCCCTTCACTATGTAATCTCAAAATGATACAACTTACTGCCAATTTGGCCTTCAAGAAAGATGAAAACTCCTTCTAATTGTATCTACTTGCTCTCAATTCTCTCAAAACAATAAGAACTCTTCACCATGAACAAACAAGAAAAGAATCCAACTCTCCAACTTTGCTCACACTTTGATTTCACCCAAAACACTTGCTTGAATCCTTGGAAATGCTTGTATTTATAGATGCTCAGCTCAGGGAGGTGTGGAAAGGTGAAATGAACCGATTGGGAAGCTCAAACATTTGCAACTGTTGAGATCCTGATTTCTGGAACTGTTAGTTACAGGACCGCCGCTTTCTGCAGACCGGCGGTTGCGTAACTGCCTGCTCTACACAAGAGCCATTACTCTGGCGGTTACGTAACCGCCAAGGTGGTCACGTAACCGTCAACTAAATCCCCTGAAACAGAACATCAAATGGCCTAAAAACATCATTCGGAGGTGTCTGGATCACCCCCAGCCTGACTAGACCATCTTGTGAAGACATAATGAGCTGAGATCCTGTAGAGCAAGTATCAAATATAGAGAATACATAGAATTGGGCTATTCCTGATCCATTTTTGGTGTATTCTTTTGTTTGCAAAAGTGAGCTTGCATTCAGGATGTTTAAAGCACTTGTTTGATCTTGTACCAGCTCTATGGTTTTTCTTGGAGAATTTGTGCATAGACAATTTTGCTCAATCACAATTGACTTCAATAAGTTTTGTTTGGAGCATTCATAGATTGACAATTCTGTTCCTTCTCATATTGTCTTCAAGATGTTTAGCCTTTGTAAATTCCAACTTAAAAGGTTATTCAATTTCATTTGGGCCCTTGATCCACTTGATAGAGATTTCCCAATTGTAAGAGACATTGTGTTCTATTAATTGTGTGTTTGTATACATCTTTACTAAGCCTTTCACAGAGACCAAGATTCTTCATTTCAAGTATTTTTTGAAGTGAAAGAATTGGTCATTAAGGGGAGGTATCTCGTAATTCCTCCTTCCTTCCCCTCTATGTTAATGTTATGGGGGATGTTAATGTAAGTTAGTTATCTAAGTATTAGTATTTAAAGAATTATGGACCTATTGTTGTACATTGTTTTCTTTATCTTGACCTCAAGTTGAGTGGAAGCTTAACTTGAAGAAGCTTTTACTTGAAGCTTGCTTTATGGCTTTATTCTTAACTAGGACTTACTATTGTTTTGATAAAAAGATGTGAGGCTTGTTCGTTTTCCAAAAAATAAATTGCTAACACAAGGAATTGTAAGCTTATTCTCAAGAGATTTGTGTCAATATTTTACTGTCTTTGTGACTTTAGCATGTAGGATATTTTCATCCGATGACCTTTGATGAATTTCTACATAAATTACTAATTATAATTATAATTAAATAAATAAAAATATACCAGAAAAATATTTCATGTAGAAACTTAAAATTGTTATATTGTGCTAAACATGATATAAAAAAGGGTCGCACAATAGCATGACGAATGCTTGTCTATATTGTTTATATATTGATTTGAAATGATTGATGACCAGATCCAATTGCTCACCTTTCCCCATCAGTCTAAGGGTGTTGCCCACATAGTCAAGTCAGTCGATTGCTGACTAGATGTATAGTTGCACCCTCTATATGATCTATGGCAACCCTGTCTATATATGGAAGGTTTGGTATGACCCCTATCTATGTATATGGGAGGTCGTTACAGTTATAGTTCCAACTCAACCAACCAATATGCACTCAACCACTCTCCCATGCACTCAACCCACCCTCTACTTTTTTGTCTATATTATAAACAATAATTTAATTATTAATTTATAAATTTACATGTATGATATTTTAATGAATAATTTAAGTTTATTTATAATAATATCATATTTGTAAACTTAAATTTATAGATAAAAATACTTTGTAATTAGATTTAATATTACTGATATGTTATTTTAATTAAACATTGTATTTGATATAATGAAAATATTCAATTATATTGAAAACTAATGTGTATATAAAGATTCTGATACATAGAGCTGTCCCCAGAAGCTCAAACAGGTCTGGGACATGATGTTTATAACAAGGTCTCAAGTTTGAACCATAGTATAAACACCCAGAACCCCTCTCAATATGAGGGGCAGAACCTGTCTCTAAATGAGAGGCATAAACCCTCTCTGAATGAGGGGCCCTCTAGGGTGTACCCATTTTTAATCCCTTTGGCAGGTAATACCTGTGGGGGAGTTTGATTAGATCCGATTCATAGCTCCGATGATTAAAAAATGCTAAACTACTAAAAAAAGGTTCTAATATATAGCAATTGTTATACACCTATAATATAAAATAATATTGGCATTATAAAGATTCTACAGTGATTGCAATCTTCAATTTAACTGTGCAAAAAAAAATAACCCTTTGTGCCTACAAAAAAGCATGAAAATTTAGACCAAAATATAGCATGTGAAAAAAGTGAATTCGATGCAATATACTTGTCTATATTGACAAGGATACTGAACATGGCATCTTATTATGTAAAAATACCCATATAACTTCTATATTATAGGATAACATGTGATCAGGATTTGAATTCCTAAATTTGTAAATCCATATAGGGAGAGACAAAATAGCTAGCTGCCCATCATGTGACTAGCTTGCAGAGAATATGACCAATCTTAGAAATTCGGAATGCCTCTGTTAATGGATTTGATTAGTTTGAACTTTTATAAGCTCATGGCCATTGAATGATTGAACTTTTTTCATTTTGAATAACCAAAGAGGATTGATGCACTCATTAGATACAGTTTGGACACAACCACGATTACCTAGGTAAGTCTCGGATATGGCACATGCTTGGGGACGTAGTAGATAACTATCATTACCATATATGTACTTATATCCATATCGAATACTACACAGCTAGTAGTACTATAGCATATCCAACAACATAGTCAAAATGTCACACGGTACACCTTATTTCTGGCCTTTGAACCAAAAGACTATTATTCAATAAGCAAACGTTGTTATGTGCTTGAATAACATTTATTGAAGCATGTTTAGTATTGGTTTAATATTGATTATGTTTCATTTAAGACTAGATCAATTAAGTGCAATTATGAATAAATTGTCATTTATTGTATCATGGATGGTTTATGATTAATTATCATTATTATTGTTTGATAATTTTTAATTATGTGACCCGCACAAACCACAGTTGATTTGCTGAGTTGGATGCAGGAAATTCAGGCTCGTAGGAAGGTATCAAATGGAGACGGCTGCAGACGTGACTGAGGTGTATTGAGAGAGAGACTACGGAGATTATTGCACACACCGCAACTACTTTGCTTGATTAGTGTCAGCTTGTGGGTTTTTCCTTGTTTATAGGCATCCCTATTATTATTCATTGTGTTGGTGTATCGTGTTTGACCCATTATCATTATTATTGACTTTGCCATTTGATATGCATTACTTGCAGCAAGTGTTCCTGTTGTGTGCCATGTCGAATTATCTTTGACATCGTGTTGTTCTTGCTTTTGTGGCATTCATATGGCAGTTGTTTATAAACCTTGGTCTTTTCGACAAGGCATCTCCTTAAGCGTTGAGGCTTATTTTGTACGATTTAGTCATCAAGTAAAATCATGGCATTCCACTTATTATATGACTTGGGTCATAGACTTTGGCTTTGCAAATATATGTTATGATCATTATTTGACAAGGCATTTGTTGCTGACTTGGAAGTTTGAAAGATAATGCATATATATTAAAGTTTATATTATTTTTTAGCTCCTATTATTTTGATCTTGACAAATAATAGCGAGATCTTAAAAGATTTAAGGCTTAGCTTATGCTTTCATAATCCTACATGGCCACTCAACTCACACTCTAAGCATGGTCTATGGTTTTTCATGGTTTGGCTTGACTTGGTTTTAAAGTTCAGATTATGTGTTTAATTTGTTATTTTACTAGGATTTGGAAATTTCGGGTAAGAGAACATGATTAGGGTTTCACTTGTTCTTTTGCACTCATTATGGATGAGACTACATTGGCTTGTTTTGTTAAACCTATCATGTTGGTGATGGAGAAGCCATTATGCTGTTTCGCAAGCTTTCATGCCGGCAGTTTTGGGGGCTATGCCTCTATTTTACACGTCCTTATTTCAATGTCAGATATTTGGTAGCCATTGCTCCAATTAGACATGGTCTTCCCGCAAGTTCTTGCAGCATGCATGGTAGCAAGTATGAGTATTTGCAGGGAATTTGTGGGGGGGTTTATTGCTTGTCTTCTCACATGCTGACCACAACTGCCTCTAGGCAAGTCATTTCAAGCTATCCTCATTTGATAGCAAGATTGGAGGGCCATAGGATATTATTTATATCGTTGTTGCATTTGTGATGGGACTTTTTTTGGATAGAGAATGGATGTGGTTTTTCTCTTTGATTATTGTAGAAGCAGATGCGGAGAATGGCTCTTTTGAAGGGCTCAAAGAGGAGAGCTCATCTGAGTTATGTAGCATCTCACATTTCATTATCAGGCAGACCTTCAATCTCTTTTCCCTCTTAAATAAAGGTACTCTCTCTCTCACTCAGATAGTGGAAAAGTAGAATCAAATGGATAAGATAGATGTTTGCTTTGCGAAGATTTGATTTCCAAATCCTACTGGGTTTCGGCATATTTTATTATGTCCAAAATATATTGGCTGTGCCACTTTTGTTTTAAATGTTTGGAGCTTTAAGCTCACAGCTATAGAGTTATAGGCTAGTTCATATCAGGGCATTTAGCTTTTACCTTACTAAAGAGCTTGTTAGCTCCCGATCTTGGCAGCAACTACTTAGTCTCTCGTTGCATAAAAATGATGAGTGAATGTTGAGGATTTCCAGTTGGCATTTGGCCATGGCTTTGAATGTTTCTTGTGTGGAGTGCTTTAGCATTTCTTTCATTGATGTCGTGAACATATCACAGGCCTGTAGAGCTCTGTTGTTGCTATTCTTTTGTTGGGTGTTACATTACAAAGAGTTTATGTGGTCTCAGCCTATTGAACAAGCCTGCATTTTCCTATATCTCTCGCAGTTCCGCCTTATGTTGTTTGGAATGCCCATTCGGTCCTCGTATGGCATAATCTCGGCCTTATTGCAAATATGTCATTATTTTTTAATCCAAGGATTTTTGCCTTCAGTCCCATTTATAATTTATTTATTTTTTCCTTTCCTCTTAAGTCCCTATAGATGGGAATGAGTGGCATGGTAAATCATATGTATGTATGTGTGTGTGCGTATTGTATGTGTTGAATTGTATGCATTGGATGATGCCTTGTATGTGTGTATGTGTGTCTGTATGTATGTGCGTATGTGTGTGTGTGTTGAGTTGTATGCATTGAATGATGCCTTGTATGTATGTATGTATTTATGTGTTGAGTAGTATGCATTGGATGATGCCTTGTAGAGGGGTTTGCCTTGTACATTGTTGTTTGGTGTTTGTTGAAGCATCTTGTATGGCAGTTCAAGGGTTAATTATCTTGTTTGATCATTTCTTGAGTTGTTTTAAATAACATGGTGAAGTGGGGTTGTGCCTTGGGCTAAGGAAACTATGCAAAGCTGAAGATAAACAACACCTTTCAGATTTTTAGTAAGTTGTTAGTGACTGAAACATATATGTAAGAACCCTGAACTGCTGCCAGCAAACACCCTTCTAGGGCAGCGATTTTTTTGGGGATTCAAACCTACTTTTGTGCCTTCGAAACCCTTCAAATCAGCTTTACTTGAGTCTCTAAAATTATTCTATATCATCACCAATCATATCATGCAAGAAAACTGATTTTTAGTGCCCTAGAATTGAAAATATGAATTTCTATAAACCCTTGTCCGCAGAGTTACTTTAAAAATTCATAACTTTACCTAGGAAACTCCAAAATTCATGAAACTAGAGATCTTAGCTCTTAAAAATATGGAGAATAACATAATACACTCAAATTAACCAATTTACCATCAGCATATACCACTTTTCCCTCCAAGGTGGGTCACTCCACTCAAAAAGGGAAGATAACCAACAAACTCAAAGAAATACCAAGAAAGAATGATAAATATATTACTCCTTGAATGCCTCTTTGAAAAATACAATCGTGGGAGAGGGTTTTCTTCCTTACCACCCTTGTGAGAGGGTTTTCATCCTCACCACCCTTGTGAGAGGGTTTTCGTCCTCACCACGAGCCCATCCTTGAGAGAGAGATAGTAAAAGGGGCTACACTACCCAACCTTCAACAAGATATAAAATTCACAAATCAGCATATCCCAAACTAATGCCAACAACCTCTATTTATAATAAGAGGGTGGTGCCAAGTCTTGGGGCTCTCAAATGACGCTGACCACAATTAGACTGGTTTTATTATTATTTTCTTTTTACTTTTTGGAGCCTAAATGCTCACCAATATCTTTCTATTTTTAATTTATTGTTGGACGTTAGACTCGCCAACAAAAACAATGCCAATTAAAGAAATAAGCACAAAATTAAGCACATGATGACATTGTTGGCTTCCTCTAGCTTGTTCCCTTGGACCCATACGGAAGAAAAATGAGTCAAGATCTTCAAACGGAATTATCTTGAAAAAGGGACATGACAGGATGATGCCTTGTATGTATGTATGTGTTGAGTAGTATGCATTGGATGATGCCTTGTAGAGGGGTTTGCCTTGTACATTGTTGTTTGGTGTTTGTTGAAGCATCTTGTATGGCAGTTCAAGGGTTAATTATCTTGATTGATCCTTTCTTGAGTTGATTTAAATAGCATGGGGAAGTGGGGTTGTGCCTTGGGTTAAGGTGAGCCAGCCAAGGAAAATAGAGTTCTCCTTGGGAGAGACAACTCACCACAAAACACTCCCATACAATCTTGCACTTCCTGGCTTCTGTATGGCATGCTATAACACTTAAATGTTTCACTTGCTCTGGAATGTTGGTGCTACCTTGAAAAGCATTTTTTGTGAGAACGGCTACCCACAGATGGTGTCATATTATAATTGCATGTATACACAAGAGTATTGCTGTAGTGGGTTCAGATGTGTTTGCTTGTTGTTGCTTGGGCTTTACCAGGTGTTGGGCAAGCCAATGGGAGCTTTGCTTCCATTGTTTTCCACAACACCCAAACTCTTAACATGATCTTTGCAACCCATTGAATTCCAATTTGGTTGAATGAGTAATGAAAGCCAAGTTAATCTGTTAGCTGAAACTTCGTTTGATTTTATGAGATGGCTGGGGAATGACTTGATACTGTCAGCATTGATAAAAATATATGTGGTTAATATCTTGCCTTGAAATAGGGAAGAAAAATCAACCTTTTGTGTTTTGCACCGTTGATGTTTTTCTTCAAATAAGACTGTTGTACCAGAAAACTTCTCTTGCAAATTATGCTGTAGCAAACACCGCTGGAAACTCTTAGGACAAATAAAGAACGGTTAAATTAAGTAGATGTGATAATTTTCTTGTTCCCTGAAACTCGGTATTGTTTTAAAAATAAATCATAGAGGCAGGAGGGCACCCTTTAAAGAAGTGGCTGTAAATGACCACAGTGAGGTTTCCCTTTGCAGCCTATGCTGCAAAGAGAACCCTTCAACCTTTATGGTGTTTCCCCCTTCTCAATTGAGATTTCTGATTAGTTGTTATACCTTGAATTTATGACTTTAGAACTGAACAAGAAAGACTGTTCAACATTGCAATCAAACGGAGTTGATTTCCTACATTTTGAATCTGTATTGGAAGGATGAGTTCATGATTGACTTCCAAGATTGTTGTGCATTAATGAACATATGGGGAACTCAAAAAATATAGGGGTATATCTATGCTTATTGCAAAACCCAATTCACTTGGGTGGGGATATAGAGATTGTGTGGCTGTTATCTAATTAAGATTTAACCCAAGCATGATTTATTTAATCATTTGTTCTTGTTAATTGTGTTATCTGATTCAATATGCTTGTCGTTGGTTGCCTGCAGATAGGGATGTTACTTCTTGTTGTTTTGTCTAGTGCGGCATGGCTTGATTGCATGAGTGATGGTGGTAATACGTGTTGACCACACATGGTTTTCTAGATCTCTCACCTGATGGCTCCTCGCATCGTCGCCCTTCTTGAAGGTTAGGGCCACTCCCATTTGATGTGTGTGTGGTAACCATCAGGCTTTGTAGTTGGAGGCAACGTGCCTAAATGATGCTCTCCCTCTCCATTCAGTTGTTGCTTTTGCATTGTATTTTGAGATATGAAGACTGCACTTGTGTGCATTGAAAACTGTACTTGTACCTTGGACATTTATATAAATTCTCTAGAGGCAGATAGCTCTAATAAATGTGTATTTGCAATGGGAAACAACCATTTGTACATTCTTATTGACTGCTGTAGACGTTTGACACTTTACTTATGGCTAGTAGGATTGGCTACGTTCCCCATATCCATTGGCTTATTAATTATTGATGATTTGATATTTATTAGATTTTATTGCCTTCACATAAAGATCATACTTCTGTGTCAGCATTGTTAGATTTAGGTATGAGTTGATGAGTGCATTTGGTTTGGGAAGTTAATCTGATTGGCTTAAAATATTGCATCGATGTTTTGTTTTACTGTTGTTGTAGAACCAAATGCATATATAGCTTGACTTTTAACGGGGTTGTCTGCATGTCAATTGATGTTATAATGTTATTTCTCAATTCAGCATAAATAGCTAGACTTTTTATTGGGTTGTTTGCATATCAACTGATGTTATAATGTTATTTCCCAATTTGGCGTAATCCATCTTCATGACAGAACTATTATAGGATCAGCACAGTAACATTTTGGTTATGTAAGGATAATGTTGAGAATCATAGTTGATTTACTTTGATAGTACTTTTAGATGGCGTGGCATTTATCACAACACTTAAAATGTTATACTTAAATGTTGAGGTCAAATCTTAATCATGTTAGGGTCGCTTCTATTCTTTTATCTTTGGTTTAGTCATTAAGACTTGGGGAATCAATGTGCACGATTGATTCCCATACCTGTTCGGTGGTACTGAAAAAACGTTTTCAAAGTTTCCGTTGATCAACCAAGGAGTCACTACACAAAACTTAATATTCATATCGACTCATTAAAAGATACACAACAAATTTTCATATTGATTTACTAATATGTTGTGAGGCTTTTGCAACCATGATATCAAAAAGGGATTTGGATTAAGTAAATAGGTCAAGTTTTACTTTTGGACCATTTCAGTGCTTCTATAATGACTTTACGAATGTTACCTAGGCACTCACACTAGGTTTTAAAATGTTTTCTTGAAACCGATTACCTCTCAACCCATTCTGCTTCAATGACTTCTACCAACTATTCTTCTTCCCGCACAATGAAATTCTTGTCAACATTTCTTGGGTTTTGTAGACATTGTCCTTATATCCTTTAACATCCCATATAAGAAATTAAGGGCCTTCCAAAGCTTCAAATCTTGGTCGTCTTCCATGTTCTCATTATCAACATTTCTATTATTGCATTTTCCCTCCACCTTGAACACATAATGGAAGGCCTCATCAACAAAAGCTTCACTCATTGTTGTACCTTCGTAGCTTGCTCCACATTTCATGCATGTTTGTTTGAATCAACAATTCTATAAATTGTTCTATATACTTGTGCACTAACAAATCCTTTTGCCCCAAAAGTTGGAGTTTCCTATAGGGTAATATGTTCTTGTGCCTTGCTTCAATGTGGCTTCCATGAGCCTTTCCAATCCTCACATATAATGATATAAATAATCTAAACAATCACAGCGAGATGTGGAATATAATGAAGATCAAACAACACAAGATATATTTTCCATTAGATTCAATACTCATAGTTTAAAAAGAGCTATCTGTGTCTCCTTCATCTTCAAAATAATCGAGCCTTAATCTAGGCTTCTATCCTTCCAAGGAGGCCATCCTCCGAATTTCTTTTGCCATCTGTAGGCATACATTCTTCCTCTTCTTCCCCAAGCATAAGTAGCTCCTCTTTGGACCATGTTTGTGGCTTTGCTACAAAACTAATGCAAGAATTCATTGTAAATCCAATAGGGTCAATCTTTTCAATTGATCTCACTACTTTGATCAACCTGCAACAAAATACTACAAACAACACTTGACATACAGAACTCTATAGATACCAATGAAACATAGATCAACAGCAGACAGCTGATGAAAAAGACTCTTCATTCAACTAATCAAGAATCTTGTACAGAATTTCTGGTACTAGCCTCAGCATTCTCTTTTTCCTCTCTACCTTCACCGGGTTCCTAGCCTTCTCTTAAACTGTAAAACTACAAAACTTTGATTGTGAGAGTATACCTAGGAGTAAATGTTTTTCTTACTTTCCAAGAAGGAATAGTACAAAAAAGAAAAACCTATTCTATGAAAAAGTTCCCAAAAAAACAAGTCCCAATAAGATGTGCCTAAAATTTTCAAATAGCATTCTCATGAGCAATTATCAACTGTCAGTGCGCTTGATCTTCCCTGGTTTTCTGTTACTGCCCATGTTACTTATCTGTGTATGGCGGGTTTGATTTTTTATGCTATACTCTATGTCATTACCAGAATATAAGCAGGGTTCTCACTAGGTTTAGTCAGATTGCATACGTGTAGCTAAAGATTCTTCTGTAATGACAGTCTCGAATTTACTCTTTGTTTTTTAATTGCTCTCACTGCAAAAAAACATTCATCATAAACACCACATGAAGAGGTATCTGGACCATCAAATTCACCCAAAACTTGCACCAGGCCTTGACCACTATGGTTTGTTGCACCAAGAATTGGATGCGGTATACCACTCAAGTTTACACTTAAGCATGTCATTCCGGAATTTGAAACCTGGTGATCTTTAATTGAAAGCCTTGTTGATTTACACTTGAGCTCGTCCATTTGAATATGGCAGTCTTTTCATTGGCTGAATAATGGCTTGTCAAGAGGGAAAGTGCAATTTCTTAGGGCCAGTGTTTGGGGAGGGGATTTGAAGTATCATCAACACAGTGAAAAAACGATATTTTTTATTTTAAAAATAAAAAAGTTTACCAGTGGAAATCTCAGGGATAGAACATAAGCAGAATCAGCTTACCCGGGTTGTCTATTTTTGTTGAAATTCTGATCAGTGAAGCCGATAGAAACAGTGCCTCGCTGTCCCTTGTTCTCAACATACATTTCAAAGTAATAAAGAAGCTTCCGAACTGGAACAGGGCAGTTCCCCTGTACTGCTGCAACATCATTGTAGTACCATCCTCGATCAATATATTGGACAGTAAAATTGTCGACCAAGGCAGGGAAGTGCGGCTCGATATCGGCTGTATTCAAATGCGTTGGAACTACTTCTTCTTCTCCGCTAATATTCCTGTAATCAGAGTACACCAGATCTCCCGCTCGTTCCACGTTCATTCTTCACGACTAACTAAATTCTAAAAAGTGGCAGCTAAGTGTACACTGTAATTTAAGATCCTAGAACAGGAAACCCTTGTTGAAAAAACAAAAGATACCAGCTCAAAAAGTCTGCTCTGCGCAATAAATATTAACAAACTGCAAAAGATAATGGTGTTTTTTAGGTTCACACCATAGGTAGTCGGCCGGCCAATATTTTGTTCTTCTTCTTCTTCTTTAATTGAAAACTACGAATGATACTTGCAAGAAGGGTTTCGGAATGTTTTGGGGCTCGCCAAATTCTTCCCAAAAACAAAATTATTACGTCTAAAGGTGTTACCTTGTTCGATTAGGGGTTCTCTTTGTGTGAGACACTTGTGAGAGGATAGATTGTCACAAATCGTAGAGGATGGATATTGACGTACGGACTGTCGAGGGTTGTTGATCCCTACGTTGGTAGTTTTATTAAATTGTAAATTGTCTCCAATGATTTCTAATATGTAATACCCATGTTATGATTGGTTCAAATTAAGGGGGGAAAAAAATTAAAATAAACCCTTTAAGTTTAAATAATGTCTTCAATGATTTTGAATTTGCAGCTAATTAATCCAGCATAATTAAATGTTCACAATCCATTTGATAACAAATGGTAACCATGTGCAGTTGTAAGGGTCAACTAGATCTTCTTGATCTCCCATAAATCACTCGAACCAAGTGTGTATAACTTGTATACTTTTGGTTAAACCTTTAGCAGGTTATGAAAACTAAGTGCATCTCCTAAGTGTCAACCTGGAAAACATACTAGTTGCATTTCATCTGATATCCAACACAATGAGTTAGGGGGTGGTGAACAAGACAATGTAATTAGCATTTACATTACTTTGGCCAAAGTTTACAGGGATTGTTTTGCAAGCTTAGTTTCGAGACTACACACTAGCCTACGAAACCTATCTTCCGTCACCATACAACATTTTCAATATAGTTATCAGGATTCCTTTTCGTTGTTTTAAGAAATTAAGTTTCAGTTTTGAAGAAGTAGAGACCATGACTCACCCTACTAATCAAAAGAATCCTATATGTTCCACCTTAGGATCCCTGTGGGAAAGATAGTGACCACATAATTATTTTGATCAATACGCCCTCAGTAACCTTTTCGTAACTATCCTAAGTTGGCACAGGTAGGATACTATCGAGAAAACGATGGGACATAGCACATACGCTTCATTTAAACTTTAAGTTATCCATGAAAGATGAAGTAAATAAGTTCATCTTTACGACATATTGTTATGTGTCGATATACAATAATAGATTTGTAAAAGAGGGTTATAGTAACTCAACGAGTTACTATATTTCATCAGTCCCTCTTATCGAACTAACACGACATAGTATTCGTCATAAAGTATAGGTTTACTAACCATGTTTCGCATTGAGTTGTTTCATTACGTCGCTTGCTAAGGATAGTCCTCAATCTATTAATTGCCATGATTAGTCCATTTTATTTCATTAGGTACAATGATAGATTTAATTCGTTTTCATTATATTGATATCCTTATTATTTTATGTCGACCGACATTCGCATATTTGACCATTTCAAATGAATCAATGAAATTAGCAATAAATTAATAACATAAGATTAAACATCTTTATTTACAATCAGTTATATAACAACATGTAAATTATTTCATGCCCAATAAGACAAGTACAAAACAACCAAATAATATTTACTAAATTAAATAAGGATAATCCCTTAATTTCATAATTAATGATATACAAATCATCATAATAATACATTAGGCATAATACCCTTAACAACTTGCGAAGACTTTTCATTCGTGTTTATCAAATAAATACAACAATCCTTTCTAGATCTATAAAAAATATCACATGACGTAATTCAGTCGCAACAATTCAAACAATCACTCCAAGAGTGTCATTCCTTCCTACAAATTATAGGAGAGAGAAAATGTATATATGGGTCAGTTCAAAGGACTGGCATGAGTTCACTAACTCATATTCTTTGTTGTAAATAATAGAATAAGTTAAAGTTAACTTAGTTCGTAATATATACGATATAATTATAAACCTACTAGCTTACAATAAGATATCTACCTCATACACATGCAATGAAACTTCATATTTTAATAGCATGTTTACAAACAGTAAATGAATTCAACCTGATCCACTCATCTTTTAGATATTAAAGTGTCATATTATCACTGTCATTTAATGCAATAGTCCAAGATAAAAAATCAAGTTTGTATCATTCGATTCCTCCTATTTTGTTTTACAAACAGTTAATTTTTTGTAAAAGAATATTAACAAACAATATAGAAATAATCTTTTAGTCATTAAGATTTGTCATACATAAGTAAAAGATCATTGAAACAAACTCAAACATCAGTGATCAAAAAAGAACCACAATTCCAATTCACTCTTTAGTTCCTCAATCCTAAAAACTAAGTTTCGGCAGTATTCACAAAGTTATGAACAACTTTTCAAATGAATAAATTGCTTCCAACTCATTATTTCAAATCCTGGAATGATACAAAGAAGATTAGTATGGCCCCTGCGCAAATCTCGTACAACATTTACACAGAAAAAGAAATTACATCTTAGATTATGAAAAACCCATATCGCTCCCCATATTTGCATAGTTTTGAATCCAAAAGCAATCATGTTCAAGACAAGTCAAACATTCATGCTTACAGAAAACCAAAATCAATGTTATCAGTCAAAATCATTAATGAGATAAATCTTACCAAATAGGAAAGTTCTTAATGAATTAAAATACACCCAAATAGTCAAGTTCATTGATAACTAAGTAGGCAAGATGAACTAAAGCAATCTAACCCAACAAATATCTATTTGAGCTATGTTGATCTTTTCATTTTAACCATATCAATTTAAAGTCCAACAACGTGTTTCACACCAAGTTCCTAATGAATACCTATTTTGAATATACTTAAGGAGAGAGAGTGAAACTAGTTCATTCACGTTAGAGAGAACCTTATAAAAGTTAACAACAAAGCTCGCAATGTGCTAGAATTACAAACAGTCAAACCCACTAAGAACTAAGTATTGCTCGTAAAACCAAAGGAGGGATGAAACCATAATAAAACAGCCTAGCTCCAACAGAGCTTTCAAAAATAAAACATTTTTTAAACCATCAAATGGCAAACTCGAAATGAGTTGGATACAAACTACATCATACAATAAATAGACTCTTCGTTCCAACTCGACCCAGCTTTAGATATACAACAAAAATCCATATTCAATCAGTTACAACGCTAGAACTCACAAACTTGGACGTCTTCACACCTAATTTGTTTACCATATTCATGCATGCACCTATCAGTTTTACACAAAAATCACAAACAAGCCATTCAATATTCTGGCTTTAAAATCATGATTAAACCCAAAATGTGTTCAACATAACCGAATTAACTTTGTTTTATTCTGTATGACCTAGATTTCCATCAAACCCACTAATACATATTGCGTTACATTTTTAGATTTCGTACAAAAACAAGACCCATAATGTCATCAGTCATTCATTCATCAATTTTTCTATATATGAATTAAAAATCAAAACCCATGTGTAATCAATTCATAAAATCACAAATATTTGTCTACCTGGTTCGTGTAGACACAAAATCTATGCAGTTGGGTACATTTCTAGGTCCTAAAGCATACTAATGTATACATGATTCATGAGCGAGAAAACTAGTGGTTGACAACTCCTTTGGGCCTTTTGGTTACTATCTTTTACACTTTACTGACTTTACACATTTGATAGCTATGTCGGCACTTAACTGATCTATCTTTTGATAGCCTCAAACACTAGCACCTAGTTATGACGGAAGCACCCAGGCGCTCTTATCCCTCTTGGGTGCTCCTGCCCTTTTTTATCTTCTTCTCACTCTTTTGAGTCCTTTTTCACCTTTTGATCACCTTTTAAAACTTTGGGTTAGCCTTCCAATTGTTTATTACCAAATTCAAACAAGGGAATCATATATATACTTAGTTATTACTCTCAAATAAGGGGCCAAACATCATAAACATTATCTATCACTGCCTAAGCTTACACAAAGGCACAAGAGTACTACAAGGCATACATCTAGCACATACATTCAAGGGACAAGGGTTGCATTATTCTTGTACACAACATAAGAGGGGATTTAATTCTATTCCATCTTGCATACTTGGTACAATCTACATCCAGCTCGCTATCATCGTGTAACTTTCACAAGGGAAACCTAGGGCATCATTTCACACATGAGCACAAAGAACTACATGGAGTCTGAGATGTAGCGCAATGCTTGGTCGTAATCTTCACTCTTCGGGTGACCACCGGGGTCAGTCCAACTCCACATTCTGCATCTTTTTTATTAGATTTGATGTGGTTTGTGGGCATGTGCATGTAGTCATTTGTTTTGCAGATTACAGATGCGATCGATAACCTAACACTAAAACCAGAGTGACAAAGAGCGAGTACCAATGAAGACCTTATGGCCCAAAAAAGGCTAGGTTAAGAGCATCTAAACAGACAGAGGTGCCCAAATTAGTCATTAGCACTTGATGCACTTATGTCGTCATGCGGGTGCTTATGTCCTATACATTCTTGGGGTTCCTAACCCTTATCAAGCCTTTGCGATGCTGTTTCCAGCCTGTTCCAACAGATACACAATCATGATCACTCTCAGGTTGCACAGAATCAGCTAAGTCATCATCTATCTCTCATTTGCTTAGGTTTTGCATGGTTGAATGTTTAATGCTTGCACATTACTATATTTAATCATCTGAATATCATTCGTTAGAGTAAGTTACTGCGAAATAAAATTTAATTCAAATTAGATTAAATCACCTTTGGTTAACTTATAAGTGCATTAAACGCCCCCTTTGGTTTGTAGCAATTTGTGAGAGAATGTTTTAGGTGAAGACAACATTGATAGGTGAAGCTCTAAGTAGACCAAAATCAGGGATTCCAAAGTCCTTATAAACCTTGTTGGTACAACTCCCACACTCAATTTCTTCAAAGGCTTATATGCTTGTACTTATCCTTTCCTTGATGTAAGCTCTTTCAAACCCTAAATCATCTTCTTCATGAGGTGGATTAATGAGTGTGAATAGAATGTATGAAGTGTTTTATATTTGAGAAATGACATTTAGGAACCCCCATAATTATGGATATAAACCCCAAAAGCCAAGACAAGTGTGTCTGTGGGACGCCTAATGTTGGGTCGATGATGTCATCTATGAACATACAAACTAAAAAAGAATGTTAGAAAGGGGAATGAGAACCCGACAAGACAAGATAAGATGATGTCATGATAATTTAAAGGTGGTAAAGGGCATGCTAAATTTCTTACAAAGTGCTATGAACTGGCTTAATCCTAATCTTAATGTATTCCTTAGGATGTACACTCAGGGAGATTAATGTGCCACCAAGTCCTACAAGAGAAAAGTGTATGTAAGCAAAAACAAGATGTATACATATTTCCCATCCAAAACTCATCACACGTCACATTTGTAATGTAGGATGTCGCTTTAACAAATGAACATGGTACTTAAAACCAAAACAAATTACTAGAATGAAATAACTTGGAAGTTGAACATAATATAAAATATATGTACCTTGACTTACCTTTCCATTGAAATGGATGCATGCGTACACCTTAAGTCTTGATCATGTCATCCGTAAAAGTTGCTTATGTCAACCTTAATGAGACAAGGCTATGTGGACTAATGCAATGCAAGTGCACATAGATGAGTGTAAAATATAATAATATAAAATATGTTAGTTCTTAAAGGAGGATGACTTCGATTAATAATAATATTGAAGGCTAAATTAGGTCTAGATGACCCAAAGAAAGATAAGGTGCTCAAACATGTTCAAATAGCTATAAAGAAAAGGTTAGATTAGGTTTGAATGATCCTAGGTAGAAATAAGGGTGTGAGGAAGGCGTTCAGATAGCCATAATATAAAGGCAAAATTAGGTATGAATGATCCAAAGTGATATAAGGTGCTAGGCTAAGTCTTGATAGACTAGTTTGGAAGGACTATTAAAATAATGAAAATTATTTAGTACTATCTTTCGGTTCTCAATAGTAGCCAATGTTCTAAAATATAATGATTTTACAAAATATGAATGATAGTTTTTGAAAATTTGAACTCTTGATTGGAACATTATAAATAAGGGCCTAAACCATTCATGTGGTATATTGTGATTAGAGATTTTAAGATTTAAAAACAACATTTCTAGTTTAATCAAAGACTAGTGAGAGGATGTAAAGGCGAGTGCAAGGGACGACCTTTATGGTCGACCATCACGATCATTGGTGCAAGAGCTTTCAGGTCCATAAGCAATCTTGCATCAACCAAAAGCAAGTAGAGTAGGATTAAACAATTTGTGTAGCCCATTTGTGTATGTAACCGGGAAATGATTTGGTTTTGTCAAATTTTTAGCACATCATAAATGGATTTTTGGGGAATTTTTAGAGTTTTAGGATATCATGAAGTCTTATAACACAACTCAACTTGTGTTAACTTCTAAATTGTGTTCCAAGATTTCTCAAAGGTATTACAGTCCAAAGTTAGAGCACATCTAGAAAAGTTGAGCGAGCTTGAGTGATGGAAGTTTTGAGCAAGCTCTATTAAATGTGGGTTGAACTCTTGCGTAATTATCTTGCGCAATGACTTAGAGAGATTTGCGCGTCGACACAAACGAGTGTGTACTTATGTGTCAAGTCATGTCTTGTGCGTCCTGCAAAGACAAATGTGACTCGTGTGCAAAGTAGAATCTTGCGGAGTCGATTTGAAGCCTTGAACAATTTTGTGCATTAGGGAGTATATTATGACAACCTTTTTAGGAGGTTTCTGGTGTGACTGATTGTGTATATGTACACTCTTACAATGTGAAAATCCAATGCTTGACACATGCTCGAGTGATATGTGTTTAGGTCTTTGTTATAGGTGTCATGCATGTACAAGAGTCCTACTAGCTACAAGACGGTTTCTAACAACTCAACTTGTGTTAACTTCTAAATTGTGTTTCGAGATTTCTCAAAGGTATTACAGTCCAAAGTCGGAGCACATCTAGAAAAGTGGAGCAAACTTGAGTGATGGAAGTTTTGAACAAGCTCTATTAAATGTGGGTTGAAGTCTTGCATAATTATCTTGCGCAATGGCTTAAAGAGATTTGTGCGTTGACACAAACGAGTATGTACTTGTGTGTCAAGTCATGTCTTGTGCATCCCGCATAGACGAATGTGACTCGTGTGTGAAGTATAATCTTGCAGAGTCGATTTGAAGCCTTGCACAATTCTGTGCACTAGGGAGTATATTGTGACAATCTTTTTGAGGAGGTTTCCTTTCCAAGGGTGGCCTCAAATGTGACCAAGGGTAAATGTGTTGTTCCCCTTTTCATTTTTTTTTTGAGTATTTGATTTGCTACAGCTACTTGTGCTTCTGTAGGACAGTCCTGGAGCTGAATGTGATGAATCAAGACGTGCTATTGAATCAAACGGAAATCAATTTCAATATGATTTGTTTGTTTAACACACTCTGATTGTCATAGTAGAGAATAGGTGAATGTTTTTCAATAATTTCCATGTCATCCAAAATGTGATGTAACCATATCGCTTCACACACAACTCCTCGTGCAGTGTGATATTCTACCTCTATGGATGAAATAGAAACAATATTTGGCTTTTTACTTATCCACGAGATCGGTCCAGATCCAAGATGAAAAATGTATCTTTTGGTTGACTCCCTATCATAAATAAATCCACCATGGTCCGAGTTGACATATCCCTGTAAGAAGAATTGATCATTCTTCTTATATTCTAGACCATAATCAGTTGTTCCTCTAACATATCTCAATACATGCTTTTCTACTATCCAATGATATTTCTTTGGTTCTTGCATGAATCTGGAAAGATAGCTAACATGATAGCATAAATTTGGTCTAGTATATGTCAAATAGATGAGCCCTCCAACAAATTTCTTGTAGAGAGTAACATCTACTTAAGGTGAGAGCTTGAATCTTGAAAGTTGCAAGAATTTTTCCATGGGAGTGGATATAGGTTTACAGTTGGACATATTTTACTTTTCTAGGAGTGTCTTTGCATACATTATCTAGGAGATAAAAATGTGATACTCCTTTTGCCATATCTCCAAGCCAAGACAGTAATGTAGTAGCCCCAAATCTGTCATGTCGAAAGTTCTTTTGAGATCATTCTTCACAATATCAACCTGATGTTCTGAACTGCCAATGATCACAAGATCATCCATATACACAAAAAGAATGAAAATTTCTTTTCCTACCTTCTTTATATAAAAATTTGAATCTGAGGGGCAATGAGTGAACACATGCTACAAAATTTGATCATCGATCTTGATATACCATGCCCTTGGAGCTTGTTTCAATCCATATAGTGAATTGATGAGACAACATACCTTCTTATGATGCTCTTCATTAACTAATCCTTCAAGTTGGGTCATCTACACTTCTTCTTTCAGATCACCATTTATTTAAGCACTCTTGACATCCATCTTCTGAATTCTCCATCCTTTCTGTGTTGTAAGTGTGCAAACTACTCTAATGGTTTTGATATTTGCAATGGGTGAAAAGGTTTCTTCATAGTCGATGCCCTCTTTCTGAGAATATCCTTTTGCTACAAGTCGTGCTTCTTGTTTGTCAATGGATTCATCTGTGTTATATTTTTACTTGAAAACCCATTTACAGCATATGGTTTTTTTTCCTATAGGCATATCGACAAGTTCCCATGTCCAATTTTGCATGAGTGAGTCATATTTTGCATCCATAGCTCTTGTCCACTGAGGTTGACTGAATGATTCACGAACATTATCAGGATCAGAGCTATTAATCAATGAACTCATGAGTTCAAAATTTGCCTCATTTCTTGTTTGAATTGTTGTTTTTACTTCGGATGAAGTATATGGAATTTTTTGCAAAGGAGAGTTTTTGATGGTGCTTTGTACCCACTTCGGAAGAGAACTTGGTTACTTTTGTGAAGAACTGTTGCATTGACATGAGGATGGATGCAGAGTAACATTATCCAGTTCTCCAAGGTCAACATATAGATCCCCTAACAACACATCATTTCTATGAGTAGTCTCCTTTGGTTGACCCTCTGATTCAGAGACTATTTGGTGAGAGGTGGTTGCTAATGGTTCTTCTGTTGTTACTACTGATTCAAAGGATGACTCATCACAGACCACATCTTGACTCTTGTATATTTTCTTTGTCTCATGATCCATGAGACGGTATGCCTTTGAGGTAGTGTTATAGCCAAGTAGTATGTATGGGACTGTCTTCAGATCATATTTATTTCTCTTCTGATATGGGACATGCATGTATGTTGTGTAACCAAATACTTGTAAATGAGAAATTGATGGCTTTCTACCACTCCATACCTCTTTTGGAATTTTATTTTGTAGAATATTTTTTGGTGCCCTATTGAGAAGATAAACATATTTATGTATTGCTTTAGCCCAATATCGATCCTCCGGCTTTGCTGTTGATAGCATGCAGCAATCCATCTCCATCACTGTGTGATTGCATCACTCAATAATGTTGTTTTACTAGGGTATGTAGGGAGCATTCAAGTTCTACTTAATGCCTTGTTGGTTCATAAACGGCTGAGAAATTCTTTGATGTAAATTCCCTGACTCGATCTGAGTGGAGTAGAAGAAGTGTTTGTCCGATCTCTTTCACAACACGTTGATAGAAATTCTGAAAATGGTGAATAGCCTATCTCTTTTTCTTCAGGAAAAACACCCACATCTTTCAAGATTGGTCATCCACAAACAATTGGAAGTACTTGTATCCTAAAAACTAAGTAATTAATGGTCCATTCAGATTGGTATGAACTACCTCTAGATGTTGTTTGGCATGGAATGTTCTCACCTTAAATGGATCCCTATGTTGTTTTCATGTAAGATAGCCAGGGAAAATAGACAAGGAACTAGACAATTCTGGAAGTCCATGTACCATTGATTTTGAACTCATCTGATGTAATGAACTAATCGACAAGTGACCATCTCTAAAATGTAATAGGGTTGTAGATTCTACTATTAAGGCAGATAAAGCTATTGTAGAAGATGAAACAGTATCTAAAGCAAATAACTTATCTTTTAGAAATTCTCTAGCAATAACCGTACCTTGTCTTGAGATCAAGCATGATTTGATGCCATTTTAAACAAGAAATTCTACCTATAGATGATGATTCAGGAGCTAACTACCTAACAAGATGTTACTAGTCAGTCCAGGAACATATAGTACCTTTGTAAGTGTACATTTTCGTGGTCTCAAAGGAATGGTCACTTGGCCTATCCCTTTTGCAACGTACTCTTTGTCATTTGATATCTGAACCCGATCACAAGTGGGTTGTTCATTCATTGAATCAAACATTTTCTTGTCACCTGACATATTCTTACTTACACCGGAGTCTATCAACCATAATTTCTTTGTGGGTTGTGAAGTTTTAGAGACTAGTACAAGGTTCTTCCCACAATTGGCTCCTTTAATGACTCCTTGTCATATTCATCATCATGTTGGGTTGTGATATGTCCCTTCTTCTTTTTTTGGCGGGGACATCGTTTGGAATTTTGAAAGTTTTCATGCCCTGATGTGCTTGTTTGACTCAAAGACCCCTGTTTCAAGCCATTGTACTAGTAGTGATCAATGTAATGAGTATTGGTTTTGTAGATTTGACACCACCTCTTGGAATTTTGAGCTTGTTTACCTTGATGCTGATGTGCTTGTGTTTACTTTTCTGGGGGACCTTTTCGATACTTCTGGCCATGATGTGGATTTGAGAAAAGGGATTTATCTTGGGCCTCATCTTGGACTAAATTGATGGCCCCCTCCTGCTACAGCAAGTTCACGAGTTCTTCGAATGCCAATGTTTGTTTATATACATTTAGTGTCATAACGAACACTCAGAATTGAGAAGGGAGTTCTCTCAAGGTGATCGGCATGAGAAGTTTTAATTCCACCATTTTATCGAGTGATAATAACTTTGATCACAGCTCAGCCACGCGATGTAATATCTCCTTAACTTTCTCATCTGACCCCATAGAAAGAGTGTGTAGTTTTGATTAAGATAGAGGATCTTAGTCTGATTTTTGGCTTCATAGATGGTTTCTAATTTATCCTAGGCTTCCTTCAGCTTCTCTACATTTCGGATATGTGGTTTCACATCATCACTGATACTTAGCATAATCAACATTAGAGCTTTGGCACTAGCCATATCATATTTCATGAGTTCATTAGCGGTTGTGGGGACTTGCACACATTTGGTGACGATGCCACATAATCCTTCAAATTGAAGGATCATCAGCATCTTTATTTTCCAAGACATTAAAATTTTCCCTTTAAGTAACTGAGCATCCAAGAGAAGAAGTTTTGGTGCAGACATTGTAATAAAATAAAATTTATTTATTTATTAATTCCAAAAGATAATACAAATTTACTCGCTGATGAGAAGTACCATTTCATTGATGCTCACGATACGCATGTGCTAAGAGACAGTGGCACTTTGTGGGGAGTTCTTCTTCATCTTTGCAATCGGTGTCGTACCCAACTTCTAGTTCTTCTCAAACTCACTTGGCTTGGCAGCTAACATAAAAAAAGTACTCCAAGAGTCCTTTGTGAACCAGTTCATCAAAGACAAGGTTTTCAGTGTTGCATAGCTCATTGAGTAGTGAAAAGTAGAACCCCGTAGATTTTAGGAGCTTCTAGATGGTGTTCTTCTACTTGTGAGTCGATGTTGCGGCTTTTGAGTAGTCTTGATCGTTTCATTCATGCTCGACATCTAGTGTGGCTTGGTAGGATTTTATCCCTTTATTTTAATGGATAGGTTTACCTCTTTCTCTTTCACAATGATGGTACTCCTTTATATGGAGGAATGTATTATATAGGCCGCAAATTGAAGTTATGTGAGAAGATATTCTACTATTCTAAGATCCCATGTCCACGCAACTAAGAAAGAAGCCTTCACGTAGGCATAAATGTCAAGCTCAAATAATAATAAAAAATTCCACCCAGTTGTTAGTGCTAGATGTGTGTTGCAGATCAGCTAGACTCCACGTAGAAGGAGAACAAGTTTAGAATAGGATGTTGAAACAACACGAAGAATTAGAAAAATTTGTTAGCCTCTTTATACTTCACGCCCAGGCCTTAGAGGTAAAATTTCAACGCAGCAGATATCTGTATGTTGTCCATTGCAGGTGAATTAGAACTTCATGTAGGAAACAAAATAAAATTTGCATCAAATTCTCACGCAACACTCTCCACGTGTGGGCAATTCCACGCAAGTCAACTAGGAAGGAAAAAAATACACCAATTTTCCTCTCCACGAGCTTCCTTGATCCTTCACACTGGGTCAACCAAAAAAAATGCCCACACTGAGAATGGTCTTCTTTCCACGTAGTCGGTTGGTCTTCCTTCCCTCAACCTTTTTCTCTTCCACATGTGTAGAGTGCATTTCTTCCTTTTGACAAAAATAATGCCTCTTAAGACTTCCACACTGCTTCCTCCACCACGCAGGTCCTTCCACGTTGGTAGTTGTACAAATATTTTTTTTCTTGCATACAAATTTGAAGAGATAAGATTCACTCTGATTCCAGATTGTTAGGAGAAATTAGTGGAGGAAGAATAGAGATCATATATCTCTTCTTATTATTATAGAGAAGCATGTAAACATTTATAATGAAGACAAATAACAATATTCCCCACAATGAAAGGAGAGGTTACAAACGGAGAGAGATAATAATGGGATACATAAAAACAAACTCTCCTAATAATATATAATTATTACCTACGTAATCTATGCCAATATTTATTATTGTTAATTAATGTGCTCTTATTTTGGTTAATTAATATGGTTATTTAAATTAATTTGGGATGTTACCGAGGGGTATTTAATTTTGGTAGATTTTACTTTATTTTATTATGGATTTGAATGGATTTTTCTTATTTGTAGTGTTGTGTACTCAACCTTTCATGTAAAACTCATATTTTGGCTTAAAGGCTATTTTTGGAGGCTTGTGAGAAAATTTAAGCTTGTCCCACACCTCTTAAATTCACCTACCAACTATACCTATGGGATAATGGGTCAAAATTAGGTCTCATTATGTGATTTGGAGGCTAAAATGGTGAAATTATTGCACCTTCTTACATTATCTTTTAATTTTGTCCTTTGGAGTATGGTTTTTGGTTTGTGTGTAAGGAAAACATGTTATTTCTCACCCAAAAAATTATTGAGCTTTGGGTTTGGAGTTTTACCATGTGATGTGGAGTAGAGGAGAAGTGATGTGGCCTCCTACATGGAGCCACCTCACCCTCCTCTTCTATTTTTCTATTTATTCATGTTTGTTTGATGATTTTTGGGTTAGATATTTTATTTTCACTCTTGTGTTTTAGAGGCTTTTAAGGTGGGCACTTAACCCATTGGGAGGCATAAGTGTTTTTCCCATGTTTCTTCTCTCTCTCTTGGCTTGGATATTGAGCCATTGTGCTTGGGAAAATTGTAAGGTTGTTGTGGTTTTTGTATTGTGTTTATTGTGTTAAATTTTGTGTGAATGATTGTTGTTGAATACATGTAAAAGTTTCCTTGGTTGTTTTATACCTCTTATTGCTTCATTGTTGGGGGTCGGGGCCAACAAGGAGGAAGTATTATCATTCTCATTGGATTATTGGTAGGGTGGAGAGTGTTTCCTACTCCCCTTATTTCGTTTTGGTTGGATTTTGGAGAAATGGAAAAGCTCAAGTTTTCATCTTGGAAGAGTTGTTATGTCGAGGATACAGGGAAGAAGAAATAGTTATTTTTGTAAAAAAATTCCATGTTGTCTCTACCTAAGTGGAAGGCTTGTAACATGCATTTTAATAGACTCATATTCTTGTAAATTTATTATGTAATTTTGATTTTTGTTGATTATCAAAAATTTATATGTGTAAAGGAGGCAAGATAAGTTGCATTTGTTATGATAATTCATTCAAAACTTCTAAAATTTCACCAAGAGTGGATTTGATGTAATCTTGTATTTATTGGGTTAGTTTCTTGTAAAATGAAACTATTAAGACTTGTATTATTTTACTTGAAGTATGGAATTTAAAAGGGTTTTGTATTGAAAATAGAGTTCTCCCCAATCTAAAATTTTATTTAAAATTTGTATTATAGATAGATTTTGAAAGGCTAGTGTTCTTGTATCAAATTATATGTTGTTTTCTTTCTTGTATTATTTTACTTGAAGTATGGAATTTAAAAGGGTTTTGTATTGAAAATAGAGTTCTCCCCAATCTAAAATTTTATTTAAAATTTGTATTATAGATAGATTTTGAAAGGAATAAACTGGATTATTGGCAAACTGGATTAAAAAGAAAAGGAATAAATTTCATTATGAATGTTTTATTTTCATTCCATTCAAAGGAATATGTAAAAGGGGTGATTGAGTTGATCTATAATAATTTTTTGCAAAAGAAATTGTTACTACTATCCCACATATAAGGATAGAAATTAAATGTAACAAATTACATACAACCTTATCCTTCATTTTATAATGAATTTGAATTCATAAAGGGTGTATAACTAAACAAATAATATATTTGTATTTATAAATGCCTGCATTGTATAGAATTATATGTAGAGATTCATATAATTACACAAATTACAAACACATTCAATCAATGGAGTAATTATATAGTATAAATATATCTTCTAAGTATATAATATATTAATAATATATATTAATATTTTATAAATATATATTATTAATAGATATATATATATATATATATATATATATATATATATATATATATATATATATAAACTAAATTAATAATAAAGGACCCTATGTAATCGGCCCATATTGGCTTTGTAAAGCAAATGTTGCAGGTTTATAAAGAAAATACATGTATTGATTTAAGTGGGGAAAGACCCGTATAGGGTCGCAACATGGTTTAAAAAACAATGGGTTTGGGGAGGGTGTGACACCCCCACACCAACCCCTTATTAATAAGGGATTGGGGTGGGGGCATCACTTCCTCACCATATAAATCTTACACCCCAAATAAACATGGGCCACGGCTATTATTTTAGTCTCATGCCGTAAAACATATATATATATAGTGCACAGTGCGCCATATAAATGGGTCGGCATCAAGCCTGGAATTTGACGGTCACCCCTGCCTGTCAAAAGGAAATTTCATGACGGTTTCGTGATATAGTTACCTTTCAATTTACGTTTTTAGTAAAATTTTAAATTGTCAAAAAATCTTATTGAAATCTTAATTTTAAATTTACGTTATTCAAAATAATAATCATGTACCTGTATTGATGTCTGTATCTCAAGCTTCTTCTTGGATGTCTGTAACAAGATTCCTTAAATTTTCCTACAACAATAAAAATTTGAATTGAAACTTGCATAAAAGTTAAATTGAAACTTGTAGATTGCAATTGGTAATGACAAAATGAAAATAAATACAGTCACAATATCATTGAAATTAGAAACTTATATGTTTTTAGAAAAAAGCAAAGATAACGTGTGGACTCTGAGTTTAATAAATTCATTATTCACAGAAACTTATTTTAGTTTCTAAATTTAAATTGGGAATTATTAAAAATCATTATCAATATGATTTATAGAATATTTGTAAAATGAATAAAATCCAATCCGATTTCATATATATATATATAGTAATATACCTTATATATTATATTTGACTATTATGAAATTTTATGGTTTTTAAATAATATAAACTTGCTGAAATACAGTTTTATTAAAAAAATGTCTGGCTAAATTGACGGGTTGGTTTTTTATTAAATTGTAATTCACGGTTAAAACACCAAAAAACGGTCTACAGACCATCAAATTCCAGGCCTGGTCGGCATAACCTCTACTCCCAGTAATATATTAATACCTAATATTAATATGAATATATATATATATATATATATATATATATATTTGTTAAATCATTTTCTTTTTATTACAATATATAAATAAACATTTATATGGCTTATATTTTCAACCAAATTAAAACATACACAATGTATATTCAACCAAGCCTGCAAGAGATTATCATAAAAAAGAAAATAAACCCAAAATAAATGGGGTAAAGATGCCCATAACCCAAATACGGTAAACTCAAAAAAAACTATATACACAAATAACAAATAATATTCTTGGCAAACCGTAGGAGAGTGATCCAAAATAAATTAAAACAATCCTCCAAATTTTTGTGTATCCATCCAAGAGAGCAACCTCCCCATGGCCTCCATCCTCCTCTTTCTCCAAAACCTGCAAAGTGAAAATGATAAAATAGGGTAATATAATGAATAAGAAGACCTCATAAGTATTTTTATGGCATTTCTAATTCAAGGGCCCAAAATGGCTTAATCTAATGGATAAGATTTCTCCCTACAATTTTTTAGTGATGTGATTTTTGTGGGAATGAAAAAATTAAATAAAATGTATGGGTAATGGGTTGAATGCGGCCACTTAATGGTTAGGGTAATTTGAGACCCTTAGCCTTAGATTCTGAAGTAAATAAATGACATTAGAATTATAAGGATAAATTAAATAATTTTGTAAAAAAGGGGTAACTTAAATAATGATTTACAAGAGGTAATTAATGGGAATTAACGGGGACCCTAGAAGGGGATATAAACTCGTAATTGTTTGGAAGGAATTAATAATATTTAATTATTAATTTAGTTACAATAACTTTATAGATATGTGGAACTTTTTAATCGAGAAATATTTAATATAGTTGTTAGTTATCTGGATGCAAACCTTTTTTAAACTATATATATATATTCCGTAATTTACCTAACTAATTATTGGATTTTATTGTGGGTTTTGTGTATGGAAAATGTGGGCGTTATACATAGGCGACCAGTGTCGGTCGCTTAAACCAGTCACAGTTCTCTTTGTGCTACCGACACTGGTCGCACTGTCGGCACTGGTTACTATGAATCCGGTGCATTTTATATAAAAATGTACGCAAATGTATATATTATCAAATACATACATATGTATACATCTTGATCAGGGTTCAAATATATAACAATCTTTGTTATATTGATTTTGAAGTATCATTAATGCAACTAAGTTTTAAAAGTGAAAATATAAAACTGTAACTATGTATTAGAGACTGGTGCCAGTTTCTATTCTACCAGATGTCGGTTGACCGACCGACGTCGGTCATTGTGTTAAACAATTTGTTTTAAAAAAGGAATTATATAAACATATATATATATATGTATATATATATATATATATATATACCTAAACAAGGTTTGAACTTACAAGTTTAATTCAACAGAATACACAAATGAAAATAACTTCTTTCTTGATTACGAGAACTAAATGTATAAATTTTCCTTTGTAATATTGTTTAGAATTTGACTATAAGGGTTCATTTAAACTATAATTGCATCTATCAAAAAGAAGGAATAAATATAATCATCAACGAAGTATAACTTCCTTTTTCTTTCATAAACAAGAATAACAATGCATCTACAAGGGAGAATCAAACATGTATTTTCGTGTATTCCCAATGCAAGAAAACCATTTTAAAAATGAAGACACAAATACAAAATTGTTGATTAAATTCAAGATTTGAAAGAGTTCCATTCCCATTAAAATACAACTTACAACTTAAATCATTCAACTATTACAATTCTTGGTTTGATAAATAAATTTATAGGGACTCTCTTTAAAATACAAGTACATACAAGCCTTCCACTCAAAGGTGGAGACAACATGATAAAATTTTACAACAATAGGATTATCTCTTTGGTATCAATTGATATGTCTCCATCCCATGAACATCTTGCAACTCCATAAGATTTGTATTCATCTTATAATTACAACAACAAGGACAGGATCCAAGGAAAATTCACCTCCCAACCTTTATTCCAATGAGAAGATAAATTCACCCTTCTCATTGGCCCCCGAGCCCCAAAAAATTGAGAAATAGGGAATTTTTGAAACCATGAAAACTCTTTACAAAGACTTCAACAATACAAACATTCGTGCTAACAAACTTTGTAACACATAAAGCACAAAATAATCGTATTAATAATATACAACTTTCCAACACATAGGCTTAATATCTAAGCCAAGGGAGAAGAGAAATATGGGAACCACCTCATTTTATCTTCCAAGTGAAATAGGGGTTCCACTCAATAACCTCCAAGTGCACATTAAAAACATTCAAAATATCCTTATGTCTCCCCATTTCAAAATATACAAAGTATAGCAATATTTTCCTTTTCTCTCCTCATAGGTGGAACACACTATTCACACTTTCTCCACAATACCTCACAACTCCATTTTCCCTCCCTAATGGTCCCCATTTTCATTCTCCCCACACCTTACTTAAGGTCATACTACCCCAAATCCAAAACAAAAACAAACATTCATTCATTTTACAATACAACACACAACAAGTAAAATAAAATGCTAAGGGCATAGACCCTACCTTACCATTGCAAGAACTTTAAATCCTCAAGACACAAACTTCAAGATTATTCCAAGTCCAAGACAATCCAAAAGCAAGCTCCCAAGATCCAAAAAAAATAACTCAAGAAAAATCACCAAAATATGCAAGTGTGCAACCAAACCAAGTAACCCGCAAAACTCCAAAATAACTCAAATAAATAGAAAATGTGGAGAGGAGGGTGAGGTGGCTCCATGTAGGATGCCACATCACTTCTCCTCTAATCCACCAAACCAAGTCAAACACAAAGACCAAGAATCATAAATGGGTGGGTGAGGATATGACAAATTTTCTTCAACACACAAATCACTACTCCATACTTCCAAGGACATAATTAAAAGAGTTTGTAAGAAATTACAATTAATTACCACTTTTTCATGCCAAAACACATAATGAGGGCTAAAATTAACCCCCTCACATCATAGGTATGGTTGGTAGGAATGTTTAAGATATATGTGACAAGTTTAACTTGTCCTAAAAGCCTCCAAAAGTGGCCTCCAAGCCCAAATACGAGATTTCAAGGATGGGGTTGAGTACACAACTCAAATTCAAAATAAATCCATAAAAATTAATAATATAAACAAGGACTATATATGACATTAAATTCCCACATAGCCACATCTCAAATTTACTTAATCAACATGATTAATTAACTAAACAAAAGCATTGTTGACCAAAATAAGCTCACACTTATTTTGTGGTCAACTAACACCATTTTTTCCCATTTTTGTGCTTCAATATGAATTTTTATATATATTAAGCACTTAATTTCCCCTGAAATCATTTCCATCAGATAGGAAATTTCTTCCCATTTTCATAAATATAAAGAATTCCTTCTAACTCCTCATATTTTGCAAGTTACGGGTCGGTAGGCCTTGGAAGGATTTTTTGCCAAGAGCAGGCCTGGGGAGATATCTTGGCACTTTGCACCTTTTTCTAAAAAGTGAAATTTACAATTGCGGGGCCCACGAACCCATGCGGAGGATCTTTGTGCCAAATGAAGAAAAATTTCCTAAGGCCCACAAAGGGACACTGTGGCCATGTTTCAAGCCAAAGCGAGAAGGTGGGTTGCCGAGAGGCAGTTTGAATTTTTGGCTTTTGTTTTGAAAAGACGTAAAGTATAAAAATAAACCGCACCTTTGTAGACACCTAGAGAAGCCACGTGTTAGGCCTTTGTCAGTATGTGGGGAAGCGAGGCCATCAAGGAAACTTTGGAAATTTTACAACTTTTGCAAATGGCGTAGTTTGCAAGTACAGGCCCCGCAAGCCCATGGAAGTTTTTTTTTTTTGCCAAATGCAAAGTTCGCAATTTTTGGGCCTTGGGGGTTTTTTCGCCTAAGGTGATTTTCAAGCCTACTAAGTTGTGGGAGGTTTTTTTATAATTTTGTGTTTTTTTCACAAAAGACGCTAAAGTGAATTTTGGGCCCGCGGATCCATTTTACAAAACTGGTTTTTCACCATTTTTGTACAAATTCGATTCAAATGGGCATAATTTTCGATCCAGTGCTCGAAAATTCAACAAATTTGGTACCGTTGGAAAGATATCTACCTCCTCTACACCATGGAAGCATAAATTATTGTTTTCATTAGAATTTGGTGGGTGAAAATCTCAAACAATTATTTCAAGCCATTAATACAGGATCCGATTGCTTCAACTACCCAAATCTAATCTGATTTGCCATCATTCCTTCTCCAACACACACCAAATAGACATGGGGAACCAATATTGACAAATTGTAGGTGGATTTACAGGGCATTGATGGTTGGTGGTTGAGTATTTCGAGGTAGAATCTAATTTTTTTCTTCTTTCTCTCTCACCTCGACCTTCTATATAGTGTAAACACTTCTCATTTGATAAGAGAGACATTCTGGGATGTGGGAAAACTCTGTCAAATTTGTTTCTAGACTCCATTTGAGCTGTAAGCCTTATCCTACGCTTGGCAAGTGTATTTGTGCCTCTGAGCAGAAATGTAATGGTCTTTGCACCTGTCTAGAGTAATAAATTCATGATTTTGTGGTGTTCTTCAACCCTTTCTCATGTTTTTATTGTTTCTAACGTGCCTCTCCCTTTCAAATCTATTTTTTTGTGCATGTATTTCATGTTTGTAGGTGTAAGATGTCATGTTTCATGGAGTTTTGATGGTGGATTAGGATCTAGGTCTATGTCACTTCTATCTGACCTCCCTCATCTCCTTTTTCCCAATTTCATCCTCTCTTAGCAGAGTATCTCACCTCTTTCCTTTTCTGGTGTATCACCGCTTTAGTGTAGGCTTTGTTTTCTTGCATTCTCTCTCTCCCTGTCTCCTTGGAATGGTTAGATTATGGTAGATTAGCTTTGCCTGGATTAGAGTAGATTGTGGCAAGTAGTTTAGGAACAAAAACCAGCTTTCTTTAGAGGATCATCTCAAGTTTGTAAGTCCCACAGCTTGAGAGATGGTCTAATGTTATGTAGATCACACCAAATGCCCCCACACAAAACTAGGCCATTTGGGGGTGTTTTGATTTTGCATCGAACAGTTCTATCATGCCGGGTGGGACAGGTTTGAAGCACCTTACCACTTCATTTCATCAATTTTATATGTTCTTAGTGAGATTCAACCTTTGGAGGCACATGAAAAGCACATCTGGGGACTCCATCTGGTCAAAAACCCATCCTCTGAGTTACAGACCTTCCCTTCCATCCATTTCCACCCATTTCCTTCCATCCCATGCAGTTGTGCAATCATGACTTCATTTCCATCTTGGAATTCACACTTTCAGTAGTAGTAGTGCAATCCACCTCAAATTTATTTCATAACTCCTCCAGATCAACATTATGATCAGATCCAGATTAATCATGCTTACCCATATGAGTAGTGCTAAAACCAGTTTGGCAATGGAGCTTATCAAGAATAAGGTTATGCATATAATGATAACAGTTACATGGAAAATGCTGATCTGCTAGAGAAGATTCAAAGGATGGAGATTGGCATGGTTCAGTCAAGGGATACAATAAAAATTAAGGCATTCAGGATTGGTTGCAGGGAACCTTGTCCATGGGAAGGCATTTTTCCAAGACATTACAGCCCTCAGGAGAAGCTTGACTTCATGGTTGAAATGATGCCTCAACTTGCACAGGGTACTGAGGATATTGAAGCATATGAGAAAATTTTTAGACAACCTTTTCAATGGGTAAATCATTCACCAACTCCTTGTCCTTCATTTTCTCTTTCTCAAGCTTTATCATTTCAGCAGTGTCAAGAGTCAAGCCCCTCACTTGCTGCCCCAAGTATTGATTTCCCTTTTCCATCTCCTAATCTTCCATCTCATATCAATTCTTCTGCCCTTTTCCCTTCCAAGCAATCCATTCCCTCTAAACAAACAATAATTCCCACTTCCCTCCCCACCACAAATAATTGCAAAACTAGTTGAAACCCCATCCACTCCTCCTCTTGCCTTTCCAATTCCATGTGGGGAAGAAATTCCAAACACCAATCAAGGAGAGAAACAGGAAGAAGAGACAAGAAGAGAAGAAAATATTAGAAGCTTGGTCAGCTTGGCTCTCAAATTTGTGATTACAAATATCCCCTTGATGGTTAAGCCAATAGAGGAGGTCAAGGTTGAAGAGCCAGTGGTGGCTAAGGCTAAGTTTGTAGCAGAAGAAGAACAAGAAGGAGAAGGAGAAGATCAGCAATTTTTTTGCTTTGAATGCAGTGTTCATAATGACACTTTATCTGAAGAGAATGTCTGATCCAATTCAAGCCACACAATCATTCCAAATGATGGAAAAAGAAGCTAATCCAAATCCAAAAAAGGAGGAGTGCATTTTGGCTATGGAGGAGAACCATACAGTTCAAGAGGCTTCAAGTACAGAGCATGCCACAGAAGAACCTTTAGTTCTTCCTCCCACTTCAACCCCTTCAAACTCTAATGTTGAAGAAGAGTTTGAGCTTTCAAACTTCATGTTTGAAGATAAGGGGAACTGATGGTGAGCGAGTTTCATATTAGGATGACACCATGGAGGAGGTCAAGCACATGCAACGGGACAACAAGGAGGCAGGTTATCTATCTGACTTGGAGGATTTCTTTGATGGAGAGGATCCCATGGAGATCACATCATTTTCTCCTCCATCATCCACCTTCTAAGCACATTAGCCTACTTCCATGAAGGAGAGCATTCAAAGACAACAACCTGCACTTCATAACAGCCCTCTAAAAACCAAGGTTGGAAGATATGAATGTTCCACTTTCTTCACAGGAGAAGGAAGGGAAACAGCAAGAGGATGTCATCATCTCTTCCACACCATCCACCCAGGAAGGTCAGCAAGAAGACTCCATTTTTGGAGTTTAATTCTGGAGAAAAGGGCACACCCATCGGATCATACCATGTGCCCAATTAGGTACTTGGCTTCATTGGAGCTAAGGGATAAGCCAAAACCAGTCATGCTTGATTCTAAGCATGAGGGAGAGACTCAAAGTGCTCAAGGATCAACAACAATACCTCTTGGAACCAAGTGAGCAGCAGACTAAAGAGGTATTTTTTTTGTTTACATTTGATACCTTGATGCAGGGAGTGAAGAAACAAGTTGCAGTCAACCTTCCAATCCTAATAGCAGCCATATTCAGTGTTAAATCATTTTCATGGCTTCCAATTGTAAGAAAGGGAGGCTACTTCTACCTATCAATTATAGGATTTGTTTAAGTTCCCTTTCTCTCTGGTTAGCATAGAGTAGGTAGCTTTGCTTTCAGCAGAAGAAGTGCTTGTGCACACTTTGCATATCCCACTTGGGGTGTGTATGATTTCTAATTTTGTACATAGTATGTTGTGGTATTTTATTGCTCGTGCACAGTACATTGAAAATGGCATTTGGTGAGATCAGCTCCAGTTTCAGTGGTGTTCTAAGTGGCTCAGGGATCAGATTTTAGAGTTAAATATCAGTATCAGGCTATCATTCATGACTCTAAGCCCAATGGATGCTTCAAGGCAACTAGTTCATTTCACCTAGCAGGTAGGTGATCCCCATGAGTTGCCCAAATTGTTGACAAAAATAAGCTCACACTTATTTTTGGTCAACTAATAACATGTTTCCCCTTTTTGTGTTTCAATCTAAACTTTTATATATTTGAAGCACTTAAGGTCCTTGTTAGTGTAAAATCACAGCACCCCCTGAATGGGCCTGGTATCTGAGTGGGGCATTCAGTGTGATTGCACAAAATTGGACCATCTCTCAAGTTGTGGGACTTACAAAACTTGAGATGGACCTCCAAAGAAGGTTGGTTCCTACTTCCTAATCTACCTACCACAAGCTACTCCAGTGTAGGAAAAACCTATCTATCCTAATCTAACCATTCCAAGGAGACAGGGAGAGAGAGAGAGAGGGTGAAAGAGAGCCTACACTAAGTGGTGATACACCAGAAAAGGAAGTGGTTGATCACAAATCCAAACTTCCTGAAGTGGAGAGAGGTGAGAAAAGGAGAGGGTGGACAAAATGCACCACAGACAAAAGATGAAGTTCACATGGAACACCACTTCAAAACCCATTAAAGCGGCTCCCAAAACCTGCAATAGACATCAAAGTATGCACAATATACCCTGCAATGACGAGAGGCAAGAAGAGACAACAAAATAAGAAAGGATGGACAAAAGCATCATGAAACATATTTTATTGCTCCAAAAGTTCACACGGTACATCATCAATGGGCAAGAGGCAAGAAAATTCCATTACAGAGCCATGAGAGGAGGCTTAGACTCCACATTCTACCCTAAGGAAGAAAGAGAGAGGGGGGCAGAAGAGAAATAATGACCAACCCTTTAGAATATGCCCCTCCTTTACAATATATAGAAGAATGAGAGAGAAGAGAGAGGGAAAATCAAACTCTGTTCCAACCACCTTAAGATATGCATTGAATTCCTCCTACTCCAACCACTCTAGAAAACATTGAAATCCACCTGCCACAATGAAGATCTTACTGCAATACCCATGCCTCCATTGATTGTCCCTTACTGGGCAAGAAAGAGGCCCATTCTTCATCATAGCGATAAGAGACTTGATAGCCCTCTGAAAATGGCGGGCTGAAACATTAATGGAGGAAGGTGAGAAGTCCACATTGAGATCTTTCCAAAAATTCCTCTCCCACCCAAATCCAAGTTCCCAGTCGAAAGATATGGTTGTCTGAAGATCAGGGTTACGGCACGTTTGCAATATTTAAAGAGTCTTTCCATACAAGGTCCACGTGGCAGCCTCACGCGTCGTGAATATTCAACCCCTTCCTTTCACTCTTAAAATTGTGTCAGACTGACACATGACAGCTTCTGCGGGCTCCTGTTGGTTTCCTTTGTATTCTACCTGAGTCTCTCATGTTGGTGGAGATGTTGTGCCTGACCTGAGACACGTGGAGGCTTCACGCTTCATTTGGAAACTACCCCCAGATTTTGCTTTTGAATTTGCACAGACGAGACACATGGAGGCCTCCATAGGATTTTGGAATTTTCAACGGCCGACCTTAGCTTTTCAGACTCTAACCACATGGTAGAGTTGGCGCTCATTTGGGAACAACCTTTTGGGCCATGCCTTTGAAATTACGCTGATGAGACATGTGGAAGCTTCCACTGCTCTGCCCTATTTCTTCATGTTTTGGCTAAGTCCCTTTTTCTCACTTTATGTCTGAACTCAGGACACATTGAGGCTCAGTGCACATTTGGGAACCCACTCCAAATTTTGCTTTGAAGTTGCGTCATGCTAACACATGGCTCCTTCCGTTGGCTAGCCTCTACTTAGACTTTTCAACAACCTACCTTTTCAGGCTCTAGACATGTGGAGGGCCAGCACTTGTTTGAGTCTCCACTTTGGACCGCGCCCTTTGAATTTTGCACCATGTGACACATGTGGCACCATCCACTAGGTTCTCTATACTTAGCTGATTTAGGCTTCCGCTCTGTCCCCTTTTTGACTCTATTGGACCCAAGACATGTGGAGAGTCTATGCACATGTTTGGGAACCCACTCTTTGGACCTAGCCTTGGTGTTACACCTGATGAGACACGTGGAGGCTTTTGTCTGTCTCTTATACTTAGTCAATTTAAATGTCTGGCTTTGTCCCCTTTTTGGACATGGGATCACGTGGAAGCCTCACGCACATTTGGGAAACCACTCTGGATTTTACCTTTGAAGATGCGCCAAGTTGATGCATGGTGCTTTCCGCTAGTCTACCCCATTCTTAACTTTTCAATGTCGACCAATGTCCCCTTTTAGACTTAGACATGTGAAAGCTTGGTGCTTGTTTGGGGTCTCCATTTTGGATTCTATCCTTGGAGTTGTGCCGATGAGGCACGTGGCACCCTCCACGAGTCTGTGACTTTTCAATGGCCGATGAGACCCTGTGGTCTCGCGGGCCCGACCACTTGAAAATTGTGCCATTTCGCAAAAAGTGTAACAATTCCAAAGTCCCCCGCAGACCCGTCAGCCCACATTTACACTTGGGAAAAATTCCCTCTGTGGCCCTGTAAACCCACTTTTATCCAAAAGGTCATCCTCGGGCCCATCGGCCCGCATTTTCCACTTGGGGAAAAACACATCTCTGGGCCCGCCTTTATACTTGTGCCTTTTTGAAAAAGGTACAAAAATGTCAAAATTCTCCTGCTGCCCCACCGGTCTACAATTTCCATTGGCAAAAAATCTTCCCTAAGGCCCGCTGGCCTACTTTTGGCAAAAATTCCTTCCTAGGCCTGTTGGCCCGCTATTTGCAAAATACAAGGAGTTAGAAGGACTTCTTTATATCTCTGGAAAGGGGAATAAATTTCCTAACTTATGGAAATGATTTTTAGGGGGCATTAAGTGCTTAAAATATGTAAAAATTCAGATTGTAAGCAAACAAAAGGGGGAAATGGTGTTAGTTGACCCAAAATAAGTGTGAGCTTATTTTGGTCAATAATTTGGCGACTCATGGGGATCACCTACCTGCTAGGTGAAATGATCAATTGCCCTTGAAGCATCCATTAGGCATGGAGTCTACCTGGTAAACAAAAATCTGATCTGAAACTTGAAAATTTGATCCCTGAGTCACTTGGAACACCAATGGGCTTAGAGCTAACCTCACCAAATGCTACTTCCAATGTCCTGCACACGAGCAACAAAACACCACAACACACTATGTAAACAAAACTGGAAATTATACACACCCCAAGTGGGACATGTAGAGTGTGCACAAGCACTTGTTCTTCTGAAAACAAATCTACTCCTACTCTATGCTAACCAGAGAGAAAGGGGACTCAAACAAATCCTAAAACTGGCAGGGAGAAGTAGCTTCCCTTTCTCAAAAGGGGCAGCCATGTAAATGATTTGACACTGAATATGGTCTACTTGTATGAGTGAAAAACTGACTATAAGCCATGGTCCTCCACCCAAATCATCAAGGTGTCAACTAGAAACAAGACAAATGCCTCTTTAGTTGCTCTTCATTTGGATTGAAGAGGCATTACAACCGATCCTTGGTACTTCATGGACTCATCCTCATGCCATGAAGTGGGCATGACTAGTTTTGGCTTCTCCCTTGGCTCCAATGAAGCCAAGTACCTGATTAGGCATGGTTATGGTCCTTTGAATGTGCCCTATTGCTTTGAAACTTCAACTCCAAGAATGGAGTCTTCTTGCTGACCTTCCTGGGTGGATGGTGTGAGATAGATGATGACATCCTCTTACTCCTTTTACCTTCCTCCTCACTTTTAAGAACATGGTAGATTCCTATATTCCAATCTTGGTTCCAGAGGGCTGTTCTGAAGTGTAGGCTATTGTTCTTGAATTCTCTCCTTCATGGAAACAAGCTCATGTGCTTGGAAGGTGGTTGATGGAGGAGAAAATGATGTGATCTCCTCAAGCTCCTTTCCATCAAAGTAATCTTCCAAGTTTGACAGACAATCTGCCTCCTTGTTCTCTTGTATGCACACCTCCGTCCATGGTTTCCTAATTTGAAACTTGCTCACAACGGTTCCTTCATTCTAAAACATGCGCTTGAAAGATCAAACTCTTCTTCAACATTAGAGCTTGAAGGGGATGAAGTGGGAGGAAGAACTGAAGGTTCCTACTCTACACTGCACTTGGAGCTGTTAGAGTAGGCCTCTACCTTAACTATATGGTCACCTAGATACTTCACCATGGTTCCCTTCATCTTATTTAGATATCAAAGATCAGGAAGTCTTGAATGAAGATCAAAACCTAAATCTTCCTCAACTATTATCTTCATTGATCTTAAAGGGGATTTGAATCTCTCCCATGGCATTGAGGATATAGAAATGAAGGTTATTTTGTGGCGTGGCTTCCGCATCATTCCTTTTAGAGCCTTTGAAACTGTATGGTACTCCTCCTTCATGGGTTCATCAATGAAATCATGCCCTTCAAATGAAAGAAACAAATCTTCAATAATGCTTTCTTCATTAAGTGGCCTCAACTCTGATTTGATCTCTCCCAGCTACTCCTCTTCAATGGGACTTAGAGATGGTTGTTTCTTCCTCCTTTAATGGTTGTGTAGCTTGGATCAGATCAGCATCAGTTTCAGACAAAGTGCCATTATGGACACTGCATTCAGAGAAGACAAATTATTGATCTTCTTGTTCTTGTTCTACTATAAACTCAGCCTCAGCCACCACTGGCTCTTCAACCTTGACCTCCTCTTTTAGCTTAACCATCAAGGGGATATTTTTAAACCCAAATATGGTAGCCCAACTCTTCAGATTTTCTATCATTTCTTCTCTATTGGGTTCCTTTTCTTGTTGTTCTCCTTGACTGGATTCTTGAGTCTCTTCCAACATGGACTTGGGAAAGCAAGAGGAGTGGTAGGTTGGGATTCAACTAGTTTTTTTATTGTTTGTGGTGGAGAGGGAAGTGGAATTTCTTTTTTGTTTGGAGGGAGATGACTGCTTGGAAGGGAAAAGGGATAAATTAATTGAAATGAGATGGAAGATTAGGAGATGGAGAAGGGAAATAAACACTTGGGGCAGCAACTGAGGGGCTTGACTCTTGACACTGCTGAAATGATAAAGCTTGAGAAAGAGAAAATGAAGGACAAGGAGCTGGTGATTGACTTACCCATTGAACAAGGTTGTCTCACACTTTTCTCATATGCCTCAATATCCTCAATCCACTATGCAAGTTGAGGCAACATTTCAGTCATGAAGTCAACCTTCTCTTGAGGGCTGTAATGTCTTGGCATAGGGTCAACCCATGGAAAAGGTGCCCTATAGCCAATTCTGAATGCTTTCATTTGATGTTGTGGCCCTTGATTGCACCATGTGTGCCTCCATCCCTTGAATCCTCTCCAGCAGATCAACATTTTCCATGTAGTTGTCACCATTGTATGTGTCCCCTTGTTTTTGATAAGCTCCATGGCCAAATTGGTTTTGACCTTACTCATATGGGTAAGCATAATGGTTCTGGATCTGATCATAATGCTGATTTGGAGGAGTTGGGAAATACATTGGAGGTGGATGTACACTGCTGTGCAAGTTGTGAATTCCAAGATGGGAAATGAAGTCATGATTGCACAACTTCATGGAATGAAATAAAATGAAAGATATGGAAATAAAATGATGGGTGGAAATGGATGGAAGAAGGTCTGTCAACTTCAGAGATGGGTTGTTGACCAGATGGAGTCACCATATGTGCTTTACATGTGCCTCAAAAGGTTGAATCCTAACATGAACACACCAACATGATAAGATGAAGTGGTAAGGTTCTTCAAAGCTATCCCACCGAGCATGCCTGTTAGGTCGTGTAGCTTAATACCTGTTGATGTGGAAAAATGAACATCTAACCTCTTGTCCCACTGGGCATGCCAAAACTATTGGTGTGGTTAGTGATTAAAAATCACAGCACCCCCGAATGGTCTAGTGAAAGTGGTGCATTCGGTGTGATTGCACAACATTGGACCATCTCTCAAGCTGTGGGAGAAACTTGAGATGGACCTCCAGAGAAGGTTGGTTCCTACTTCCTAATCTACCTGCCACAAGCTACTCCAGTGCAGGAAAACCTATCTAATCCTAATCTAACCATTCCAAGGAGACATGGAGAGAGACAGAGAGTGAAAGAGAGCCTACACTAAGCAGTGATACACCAGAAAAGGAAGTGACTGATCACAAATCCAAACTACTTGAAGTGGAGAGAGGTGAGCAAAGGAGAGGGTGGAAAAAATGCACCAAAGAACAAAGATGAAGTTCACATGGAACACCACTTCAAAACCCATTAAATTTGGCTCCCATAACCTGCAATAGACATCAAAGTATGCACAGTATACCCTACAATGGTGAGAGGCAAGAAGAGAAAAAAAATAAGAAAGGATGGACAAAAGCATCATGAAACATATTTTATTACTCCAAAAGTTCACATGGTACATCATCAGTGGGAAAGAGGCAAGGAAATGCCATTACAGAGCCACAAGAGGAGGCTTAGACTTCACATTATAACCTAAGGAAGAAAGAGAGGGGGGGGGCAGAAGAGAAAAAATGACCAACATTTTAGAAAATGCCCCTCCTTTACAATATATAGAAAGAATAAGAGAGAAAGGAGGGAAGAATCTTTGAACTTTGTTCTGCCAACCACCTTAAGATATGCATTTAATTCCACCTACTCCAAGCACTCTAGAAAGTATTGAAATCATGTTAGCGGAGACACTATGCCTAACTCGAGACTTATATGAGGGTCTCACCACTCATTTGGAAACTTCCCCCATATTTTTCTTTTGAAGTTGTGTGGATGAGAAACGTGGAGATTCCCTCCGCAGGATTCTGGAATTTTGGCATAACAGCTGACCTTAGAGCCTTAAGTCATGACCCTGAGACACATGGCAGGTTAGCACTCATTTGGGAACTAGTCTTTTGGGCCGCACCTTTGAAATTGCACCATTGAGACACGTGGCTCCTTCCGTTAGCCTTCCTCTACTTAGACTTTTCAACGACCAATTCTACCTTTTCGGGCTCTGGACACATGGAGGGCCAGTGCTTGATTGAGTCTGTGCTTTGGACCGTGCCCCTTGAATTTGCGCTGATGAGGCACGTGGCGTTGTCCACTAGGTTCTCTATATAGTTAGCTGATTTAGGCCTCGCTATGTCCCCTTTTTAACTTCTGTTGGACCCAAGACATGTGGAGATTCTACACACATTTGGGAACCCACTCTTTGGACCCAGCCTTGGTGTTGTGCTAATGAGACACGTGGAACCTTCCACTCGGCTCTGCCCCATTCTTTAGACTTTTCAAATGGTTCGATTCTATGTCCCCTTTTAGAATTGGGACATGTGGAAGCTTAGCGCTTGTTTGGGGTCTCCATTTTGGATTCTATCCTTTGGAGTTGCGCCGATGAGGCACGTGGCACCCTCCGCTAGGTCTGTGATACTTTTTATTTTCGGACCGATGAGACTCAGCAGGCTGTGACGCGTGGCTTGCACTTGAAAACTATGGCATTTGGGGTGAAAAGTGTAAAAGTTCCAAAGTCCTCTGCAGACTTGTCGACCCACATTTACACTTGGGAAAAATTCCCTCCATGGCCCCGTATTTGACCCACTTTTACACAAAAGGTCATGAGACCCTGCGGGGCCCGCCGGTCACTTGAACATTGTTCCACTTGGTTAAAATGAAACAATCTCAAAATGGGCCCACCTTATACTTGTGCATTTTTATGAAATGTGGGAAAAACGTCAAAATGTCTCTCACCACAGACCCGCCGGGTCTGACCGCAATTTCCATTGGCAAAAAATCTTCCCTAGGTCTGCCGTCTTGCGCCACGTTTTTTGGCAAAAAATTCGTCCCAGGCCCGTCGGCCCGCCACTTTTACAAAATACAAGGAGTTAAAAGGACTTCTTTATATCTCTGGAAAGGGGAAGAAATTTTCTAACTTATGGAAATGCTTTCAAGGGGGCCTTAAGTGCTTAAAATATGTAAAAATTCATATTGAAGCACAAAACGGGGAAAATGGTGTCAGTTGACCCAAAATAAGTGTGAGCTTATTTTGGTCAACAATCTTCTAAAAGCATTTCCATCAGATAGGAAATTTCTTCCCCTTTCCAAAAATATAAATAAGTCCTTCTAACTCCTCATATTTTTTAAGTTATGGGTCGGTGGGCCTTGGAAGGAGTTTTTTGCCAAGAGCGAGCCTGGGGAAGACTTTTCACCAAAGGGGAAGATTGCAGACTGGTGGGTCTGGGGAGATATCTTGGCACTTTGCACCCTTTTTCTAAAAAGTGCAATTTACAATTGCGGACCCACGAACCCGTGGAGGATCTTTGCGCCAAATTAAGAAAAAATGCCTAAGGCCCATAAAGGGACACTTGGCCATGTTTCAAGCCAAAAAGAGAAGGCGGGTTACCGGAGGCAGTTTGAATTTTTAACTATTGTTTTGAAAAGGCGTAAAGTATAAAAGTAAACCGCACCTTTGTCGACGCCTAGAGAAGCCACGTGTCAGGCCTTTGTCATATGCAGTGAAGCAAGCCATCAGGGAAACTTTGGAAATTTTACAACTTTTGCAAATGGCGCAGTTTGCAAGTGTGGGCCTGTAAGCCCACGGAAGTTTTTTTTTTCAAATGCAAAGTTTGCAATTTTCGGGTTTGGGGGTTTTTTCGCCTAAAGTGATTTTTGAGCCTGCAAAGTTGCAGGAGGTTTTTTATAATTTTTCATTTTTTCACAAAAGGTGCCAAAGTGAATTTTAGGTCCGCGGATCTGTTTTGCAAAACTACTTTTTCACCATTTTTGTACGGATGCGATTCAAATATTTAAATGGGCATAAAATTCGATCCAGTGCTCGAAATTTGACAAATTTGGTATCATTGGAAAGATATCTACCTCCTCTATGCCATAGAAGCATAAATTATTATCTTCAGCAGGCTTTGGTGTGTAAAAATATGGAAAATTTCTTTCAAGCCATTAATATGAGATCTGATTGCTTCAACTACCTAGATCTGATCTAATTTGCCATCTTTCCTTCTCCAACACGCAAAACAAACATGGGGAACTAGAATTGACAGATTGTAGGTGGATTTCCAAGGAATTGATGGTTGGTGGTTTATCTTTTGGTGCAGAATCATATTTTTTCTTCTTTCTCTCTCGCTTCGACCTTCTATATATTATAAACACTTCTCATTTGAGAAGAGAGACATTTTGGGATGTGGGGAAACTCTGTCAAATTTGTTTCCCAACTCCATTGAGATTTAAGCCTTCTCCTATGCTTGGAAAGCATATTTTTTCCTCTAAGTAGAAATGTAATGGTCTTTGCACATTCTAGAGTAATAAACTCATGATTTTGTGGCATTCTTCAACCCTTCTCATGTTTTATTGTTTCTCTGTGCCTCTCCCTTTCAGATTTGTTTTCTATGCATGTATTTCATGTTTGCAGGTGTAATATATCATGTTTCATGGAGTTTTGATGGTGGATTAGGATCTAGGTCTATGTCACTTATGTTTGACCTCCCTCATCTCCTTTTTCCATGTTTCATCATCTCTCAACAAAGTATCTCTCCTCTTTCCTTTTATAGTGTATCACCGCTTTAGTGTAGGCTTTGTTTTCTTATATTCTCTCTCTCCCTATCTCCTTTAATGGTTAGATTAGGGTAGATTAGCTTTGCCTGCATTAAAGTAGATTGTGGGAGGTAGTTTAGGAACAAGAACCAGCTTTCTCTGGAGTATCATCTCAAGATTGCAAGTCCCACAGCTTGAGAGATGGTCCAATGTTATGCAGATCACACCGAATGCCCCACACAAAACTAGGCCATTCAGGGGTGCTATGATTTCGCATCAACAAGCACATTAGTTAAGAAATAATAATGTGAGAATACATTATAATAAAAGAGATCACATACACAACAAAATAAATATAATGAAAGATGGAAAATAAACACATAAAACCATGGTCACATTTGAGATCACTACCCCTATGGGGATCTCCTAACAACTTTATAAATATAACAAAAATATACACAAGCACAAAGTTTCCAAGGTGAATTTTTTTGTAAACATCTGATATTCTACCATGGTTAGTCTCCTAGCTTCTTCTTGTTTATTGTGATATAATTTCCTACAACCAATCAAATAATACCCCTTCGGCCTCAAGGCTGGATCAAATGCATCAAGAAATAAAACACATATACATAACATCATAAACATATCTGAATCATTATCATAGCTAAGAAATTCTATTAATTGTTTAAGATTTCTAAAAAATTCAATTTTATCATTTCATCAACATCAATGAGATCACAGAACTAGCTCAATCATCTAAATAAAATAAATACGTCAAGAATCCAAGGTGTCAGTATATAATAAAGTAACAATGCTAGATCATCATCACTATTGAATATCTATCCATGCCTCTAGGATTCCATACAATCTACAAAATGAGTCACAACATATCGATAATATAAAAGTCCACACTGTCGATCCACATACTAACCAAAATATAATAATCATGTCCATGTCTCTAATCAACAATAATCAAAATAATACTATAATAAGTGTCAAAGAGGAGTGGGCATTATATCCCCCTCCTTTGAGACTTAAATTCCTCTTGGAAGTCACTATAACAAGTGTTGTAACTGGGCTCATAGTAAGGTGGTGTCCTCCTAAGTAGCTGATGTCTCATCATAATGATCCCACTAAACGTACACCTGATCAGTATCGTACCCTCCAAGGCCTAGGGTCCTACGCTCTATGATGCACACGGGCTCCATAGTCACCTTTCCTTACTCCTGTACCTCCAAAGTGATCCAATTCAAGACATGAGAAGGATATGGAATGTATCTCCATGATACATAAACATAGAAAACATCATGGATTTGATACAAGCTGGGTGGCAAGGCTAAGCGGTAGGCTAAGTGATCGATCTACTCCAAGATCTCGAATGGACCCACAAATCTCAAAGCTAGCTTAGATCCTTTTCCATAGCTGATGGGGATCTTATGAGGTCTGACTCTCAGAAACACCTTCGAGCCCACCTCATAACTATGGTCAACTCTCCTCTAATCTGCATACTTCTTCTGCCTATCAAGTACCTCATGTAATCTCTATCTGATCAAGATGACCACTACTCCATACATTGTAACATGGATGGCCCAAGAGAAGCTCTATCCTCTAGCCTGAACCAGCTAAAAGGAGTCGTGCACTCCCTTCCATATAATGCTTTAAATGGTTCCATGCTGATAGAACTCTAAAATTGTTGTTATATGCAAACTCTACCAGATATAAATACTCCTCCCATCATGGTTGATGATCCATAACATACATACAAAGCATATCCTCTAATATCTAGTTCACCCGCTCAGTCTCTCCATCTATCTCTAGGTGGTAAGATAGGGTCAAATAAATATGATCGTGGCTCATATTGGTCATTTACCTCAGGTGAATTTTTTGGAGAGAAGTGAGGCAAGGGGATTTTCCTGGACTGTAAAACTTTGTTTCTCATTAATGGAAATTTCTTAGTTTGTTTGTGGTTTTTTCCCCCTTGGGGTTTTTCCACGTAAATCTTTTTATTCACCTGTGTTATTTGTTACTTTTTAAATTTATTTATGTGTTCACATTAATGTCTGTTCAAATATTAATTTAATGTGATTAAATATGGTTTAATCACATCATCCTAACAAGGCATTGGCTGGTTATTCTTGGTCATGTTGAAGTATGAGCATGGCTTCTTCATCAGTATGTTGGTATGAAACTAGTGTCTCACACAACCATTTTCCTCGAAACATCTTGATTAATTTGATTTCAACATCATATTGCATTAATTTTTTTATCCAACCAGCTCTTTTCTCATTTAGATCCTTGTTAAAAAGGAATTCTTTTACACCATCATGTGAAACTAGTAGATGGATCTTGTTATTGGATTTCAAATGTCTGAACTTCTTCAATATTTTTATAACATAAACAGCATGTTTCTCAATAAAAGAGTATCTCGCCTCATAATCCTCTAGACCTTCACTAAAAAATGCAATAGGTTGTTCTAAACTTTCTTCATTCAGTTGTACTAGTATGGCGTATATTATCTCATGCCTCTAAAAGCATACTATAGACATCAAAAATCTACACTCTCTCACCTTCATTATCCAAACCCATTATCAATCGTTAATAGTTACAACGCACAACTCACGACACTCCATGATCTAGGTTACCCTTCAAGTAATTAATTTAATATTTATTCCATCACATCTCCATTCATGAAATAATTAATTTGATTAATTAAAACACACCCTCACACCTCACCCTTGCACCTCACCATGTCAACTTACCTACACTCACTAGTTATAACTAATTAGTTTAGCAACCTTCCATAAATATAACCTAACTACCTCTAACTTATCCCTATAACTACTTTCCACCCCTAACTAGTTAGAACTAAGTTAACTTTGGAAACCTTCTAAAAAAACCTCTACATTTATCCTAACTAACCTAGTCTTAATCAAAGCTCATCCCACTTAATATTCTCAACCTCCTTCAAAATGTCCTCCAAATCAATATCAAAATGGTAAGAAAATCACTCCTTTTATCCCCTAACTCAGAATTTTTTGAAATCATCAGTGATTATCCCGGTCACCGGTGATCTATATAAACAAGTTTCTAAGCCTCTTTGGGGAGAGATTTTTGGATTTTGTAGGGAATTTATGTCTCATCCACAGAGCATTTCAGAGATCAATCACTTTTCAACAGAGCATTACTATCATTACTATTGCATCAAAATGATCAACATCATTATCATCACCCGTCAAGACATCATCAAGCCATTTTCATTTATCTTGTCATTTAATTCAATCAATCATCCAAGGTGAGCACTTGTTTTCACTTAATTCTATTTCCATTTTTCAAGTAACATTTCTCGTCTTTTCATTATTGAGTCTACACTTTTGAAAATTCATTATAAATCCTCAAAATTTCAAATAATTAAGTTTTAATCTATCTATTTTGGTAGTCTGTTAGAATTCACAGTAATCGCCTGTGATTAGCCTGATCGCTTGGTGATTCCTGCACATAATATTTTTCTATCATACATTTCTTATAATTTGCCTAACAATATTTTTCTGTTTTTATCATTTTCTAACATGTTGCCAAGCATGGATGTTATTAGATGGCCATAGGAGGTGACATTTATCCCATTACCAGCATTGATTCACTCCCAATTGTTTGTCACCCCTTGCACTGGGAACAATATGATTTGCTTACATGACTTAGAACTTTTTGCTATCCATGTTGCACCCCTTGATCATTTAGAGTCCAATATTCACATCAACTCAACGCATTAGTGAAACAACTGAGGAATTCTGGGAGGCATACTACGAGGTCCAGAGAATCCAAGTTGACCACACATCATTCGAAGTACAACTATGAAGTAGGCCTAGACATACTAGAGGACAACTGCACCACATCTAAATCTGACATCGAAAGCAACATCAACCTTCCAGACACTGATTTTGATCTTTCACACCTCTACGACACAGAAGAATAGCTCTTTGAATTCTTCATGGAGGACTGCATCTCAAAGCCTGATTCTTACTTTCATAGAAGATGAGGACTTAGCCTGTTCTGTAGGCTCAAATTTCTCTAGAAAACATAGTATTCTAACCTAGATTCTAGACTTCAGATTCTAGTCTTGTTGTTTTCATTTCCATTATTATCATCTTATGTATGTAATCACCTAAATAAGTGATAACAACTGATCACATTTTCCATTTATCATATTGTACTTCAAATTATCATCAATAAAGCTTAATTGTCTTAAAAGCAAGTTGATATCCACCTAAGGGAGTCTCTAGACTTTTGGGAACTGGCTTTTTCCAGACATCCTGCCCATCTTATCTTACTAACTCTATTTTGTGTAAGTGTTTGTGATTTACAGGCTTACTTGCAGGGAAAAAAAGTCTAGTACATTCTTCACGGAGCGCAAAAACATCCATCACATCTCTGGGTATCCTAAAAACCCTACCATACTGAGGTTGAGCTAAGTTTTACCCCCTTAACACATCAAACAAACCCCCAAGGTAAAACAATGTTCAACATTTTAGCACGCCCAGTGGGACCCTTGTCCCTTATTCTTTTATTTCACTGTATCAATAAAATATTCATTGTTTTACTATCTAGTAATCATCTGTGATTAGGCTAATCACCTACAATTTTCCCAATTGCCAATGATTGGACTGTGTTTTTATTTTTTATCATTACTTCACAATCTATTGTTTTCTGTTCTTTGTTTTCTCTAATCTGATTGCAGGGCACTGTTTCTTGGAAATTCATCTATTGGAATTATTGCTTGCTCACTTTAAATTTGCTAAAAATTTTAAAAAAAATAAGTGCTCTCACTGTAAGTCCTAAAATATTTCCTTCACTTTTGGTTTAACATTTTTGTTTGTTTTCTCTCATCGAAAATAAACATTTTGTTTTGGGTTTTAAAATGAACCATCTCATACTTCTTGATCATCTAGTTTTAACTAGGGAAGTAAATTCATTGCATTCACTTATATTTCCCTCACACACAACCAAATCACTATCAAATAAAAAACGCATTCAAACAACTCCCACTTAGGTGAAACTGATTGGGATTTCATCACCCAACAGGGAAACCAACTCAGTGTTCTGGCCGAGTATAATCTCTTGTTTGTCGGTATATTTGGTCTCAGCACCTGACTCCCTTATCGTAGCGGGACCGTGAAGTGAGGGGGTAGGCCCCAATATACACGCTGTACCGGTCAATACAGAGTTGGGCCTCATGTACCTTCGAGGTATATCAAGGACTTCACCCTTAAACAAACCCAAAACCATCCATAGCTTACCACTTCCTAGGACCCTCATTAACCATCTTACACATTTCATTTTCTCATAATTAATCAAGATAAATACAAAAAACATTTTACTTGCATTTTCCTGTTGTTTGTAAATCAACCCAATTAGTTATTTTTCATTTTCTAGGTGTTTGTGTACTTGTTTATATGGTACTTACTAGACAACAAGCTTGTAACCAATAAAAACATGTCTACTCCACCCTCTACATTTCAACAACATGTCCCATTTTACACTACACCACTTTCAACACCAACACAACAAAAAATCCCATATTATTAAACAGATACATCCAATCCCTTTTCTGACACCCAATAAACTTGGAATGAATATGGGGGTCAACTATAATAATGAAATATAACAACAATCCTTTCATTCCCCACATTGATATCATGGTAAAATCCCTCATACACCAGAATCAGAACATCCATTTTCTCCTAGAGCATCTGAACCTCCCTTCTACAATAGGGAGACCCTGTCTTTGAAGAAATACTAGACTCAAACCCTATTTCCCTCAATGCCTACTTAGTAGCCAGAAATGTTCAGATGCAACCATTTACACCCCAACACACTTACAATCCTTCATCTTCCATTACACATCTCATTGATCAAAATCAAGACTCCTTCATCCAGCAGTTATATCCATACACTTCAAATCAACCTGAAACACCAAATAATAGTCAACCTTAATATATCCTCAGCTCTACTAACCCCTTTGAAACATCGAATGAACAACCTTCCACTAGTCAACCAAAGCATATGAGGTCTCTTCGGTCCCCTTTTATGATCTCCACATGATTTCATCACAAAACACATATACTCAACAATCCACATCTTCACCAAGTCCTTCTACAGGATCCACACCTCCTCTAAGTAGTACCGCTACTTCCTCATCTACCCCTCTAGTTTCCTCACAGGTATAAACATCTCCATTGGGTTTTGTGGTCTTTTCTGTTATTGTATCCTCCCAACAGGTTACTAGTCCCATTCAGAACATCACTATGTCCATTCCTACAACTACACCACTGTTCAATACCAATGCCATTTCCATCACACATCATGTTTCACAATACATACCATCAACCTTCACAACCATTGATCTCCATTCCACAATCCACACCCCTACAAAATATCCCACAATATAATATCTCTCAACAAAGCATTCCACAACAAGCACTATCCTCTTCTGCCTCTGCCATATACTCCCAACAAACACCTACATATTCACAACCACTCACTTATACATCAATGCCATTATAGTATCAGTACATACAAACCTCACATCCTATAGCTTCACAAAAAGGTTTCTCATCTCATCAAAACATCCCACAACAGAACATCCCTTATCATCAAAGTATTCCTCAACAAAATATTCCTTATCAATAGCATGTACCTCAGCAAAACACACCTCAATACAACATACCTCAACAATACACACCTCAATAAAATATTCCACAATACCACATCCCTCAACAGAATAACTCTTATCAGCACAATGCCTCATATCAACAGAACATCCCCCAACAAAACATTCCCTACCAGTAAGGCATTCCTCAGCAGTATCATACATACTCACAACCTAGCCAGTCCTTATTCCAACCTAGCTCATCCTCACAGCAACAAACACAAATTGATCCTCTCCAATCCCTTTTAAGCCGCATATCCAGTCTATAAGTTGCTTCATCCTCATCCAAGAATTTTATCTCTTATGATCAAATTTACAATGAGCCCATTCATCCTTCAGTACCATATAAACCCTATCCACCCCACTAGGAACTTCCTAAGTTTATCAAGTTTTACAGCAAGGAATATCCCCAACAACAATATTAATGCCTTTGTCACGCATGTTATCTCATAGCCCATGATCAAGATCTAATGTTGAGGACCTTCTTCCCATGTCCCTTGTAGGTCCTTCCTTAGATTGGTACAACAAATTTCACAACATTCCCTATTCTCCTTTACATGCAGCTTGCCCAACTTTTCTTAGACCATTTTTCCATAAACATAGCCCACAAAATCACTATCAATGACCTATATGCCATCAGAAAATTCGAAGATGAATCCATCGCTAACTTCGTCACCTGTTGGAGGGGTGTGACTAATCAACTATCATTTACATTACCACAAACATAAGTTAATCGAGGTCTTCTATCGTGCATGTGCTAAACACATCTCATCCACCTTACAAATCCAATCATTTCAAATTTTTGATGAGGCTTTTACCATGACCCATAAACTAGAATTATGAGCTCTTAGAAGATGGATGGGTAAAGCTTCATCCTAAGAAACCAAAAGTTGAGTTCCCATCCAAGTCAACGTCCAGTCCTGATAAGTCAAAAACATTTCCAATGTCATCATAGTCAAATCCGCTCCCAAGGAAAAACCTACCATCGAGCGTCCCCGCTAACAACGTAACTACACACCCATATAGAGAGACTTATAGCGCAGTTTTTGACAAATTACTTGCCTCTAACATGATATCTCTCCCTCCCATCCGACCCATTGACATATCAATATCTAAACCCATTTGGTACTAGAGATAATGACTATTGTAAATACCATAGGGTCAATGGACATGACATCAAAAGGTGTCGTACATTCCGCAATGTACTTCAAGATTTGATTGACAAGGGTGACCTCCACTTAGATAATCCAAATGCACCCCAAATCAAAATCTTGACATATTTAAGAAACCTTTTCCTAATCACCCTTCATCTTCCGATCAACCACAAACAAATGTTGTCCACACCATCAATACAATAACAAAAATTGAGCCTATCCCTCAATCCACCTTGTCACTTACAAAACAAAATCTGCAGAATCAACACCAACAACCAATGAGCCTAAAATTATGACTACAGAGCCTCCATCTATTGAGAGCATCACTAAAACCCTTCCTGCATCCTTTTTCACTTACCAAATCAAACCTGTAGAATTAACACCAGAATCCAACAAGCTCAAAGTTTTTGAACCTTCACCATTAAGAATGTTACTAAAACTATTCCTATGCCTTTGTCACATGCCACTACTAAACCCATACTCACATCCTCTACTACACCCAAAACCATATAAAAAAAAACCCAAAATACCTACCACCTTAGAAAAATTGGACCCTTCTATGGCATCCTCATCAACCACACCTAGTTCATCTCAAAGCTACCAAAACACCTCATAAACAGGGTGTTGTTCAGGTCTTTAAAAGTCCTCAATATGTTTTTCAAGATCAATTCCTTTGCATGGACCTCACTCCTTTATACCTATTAATCACCCCATTATTACATGATCAAACATTCCCAATCAAACCCCTACAGTAATTCCATATCATTCACCTTTTACACAGCCCAACTATCCCACAGATCAGAATCCCATTTGTGTGGTCCTCACTCCCAGTCACCCATACAGGGAAAACTCCCATCTACCAACCCCCACATGTTGTACAACTCAACTATCCTCACCAATAGACCACCCGTACATGGTCCTTCACTCATCACATGTCACACAATTTGACTATTTTTACCAATGATCACCTATACAGGCTCCTCATCCACCATTTGTTGTGACGTCTAGAAAGCCCTCACAACCAACAAATAAACAACCTGTGACCAAATAACCATCTTACTTCCTCCTGAGAGGAATATAGATACAACCTTATCCCCATCTATGTCTACACCTAAAGGGTGTTACACCACCATATTAGAAGACCTCCTTCAGCAATCACTTATTACAGTACCACCTCCTAAGCCATCAGATCATCATGGAATGGAAGCCTTCCTAGTATGACTTCAATGTTTTTTGTGATTACCACAGGACACATGGCCACTCCATAGAGAATTGTAGAGCCTTTCATTTGAAAGTACAGGAACTTGGAATTCCACTCTTTCTTCCTTCTCAATCAAACACAACACCAACATCAAAATCAACATTCATCATCATCAAAACATGAAAAATCTATCCTTAAAGCATCTGATCATTGAGTTGGTGTTGTACACATCACCACCCGTTCACAAAATTACGAAAAAGAAACATCAGAGCCTAAGAAAGGTAAAACCTCCATCTGATACCTCCACCTCCTGAACTATCAGCTCCATCTAGTAATCCTAAGGTGTCCATTTCCTTGGATCCTGAAGAGTCTAATCAAATGCCACCATTAAAATCCAAAGTTTCCATACAAGCAATAACATCCTCCTTTCACCACAATACAAAAGGTCGCTATCAAACAATTACACCAATCTCCTATCTAGATGTCACTTATGAACTAGTTCCAAACATCACCTTTTCATAAATAGGCCATGATAGAAGCCCTTCAATCCATCACCATGCCCAACCAATGACCCAATCCCATTCAAAAACTTCTTGGGTGCTCTCAAAACATCCACCTCTATATCTTTCGAACCATCTAAAATTCCCTCTCTCAGACTAGAGGATCATGACCTACCACTATTCATCACCACTCAGATTAATGACATCTCCATTAAGAGGGTCATGATTGATAGTGGTGTTACCATCAATATCATATCATCCCTCACTTTCGACCAACTCAAGTTACCCAATATTTTTGTCACTCAAACTTAGTTCTATTATGATCCTTCAATGAACACTATCACACCCACATTAGGCACTATCATACTTCCACTTAAAGTGGCATCAAAACCCTACCCAAACTCTTCTACATTATAGAAGGAGAGTTCCAATACAACATGTTATTAGGATGCCCCTAGATACATACCATGCATTGTGTTCCTTCCACCCTCCATCGTTGTCTCAAATATGAACATGAAGGATCAAAACTTTCACTATTCCCACACTGATCCAAATCCTGTTCATTGACTGCTACATGATGTACCACCCAAATAATGTCCTTGTACCTAAATCTACACTTGAGCCATCTGATGAAGCATCCACTAGTGCATCTATTCCTTCTTCTAAGTTACCTAGATGATTCCTCTCTTGATGAGGTGTGTAAAACTCCTTATGCTCAAAGAATATTGTCTCCTCATGCTCAACTCGATCCCTTCACCTAAAACATATGGCCACCCTGACAAGCAACCCATGTATGACCCAAACATAGGAGATGTTATTTCCTATGGTCTGTACATATCTCAAAACAAAACCTCATTTACGGGGGACTTCAATAACCCTCCATCTCAAGCCATCAATCCACACCATGCCATGCCATTCACGTTAAATTCAAATCCCTTGACAATCCCAACTTTTCCCGCATGTATCTTCATCGCTGTGCATGGAGAGGTTTTGGCTTCGGACGCTATGAACAAGGAACCCATGATCAACCCATCCTGCATTCCCTTAAATCTCATGAGAAAAGTGGATTAGGTTATAAAAGATTCACCTCCGAGATGTGTGAAGCCACTACCTCTAAACTTGCTACATCCCTAACTATTTCTAAACTAGAACCATCATCATCAATAAACCCTGAAGATCCCATGGACATAGATGACATTGTACCCATCCCACCAAACATTTTTTTAATCAATGTTATATCTTTAAGGCCACTTACTTATCAATCCAATCACTCCATTAAATCGTTACCTCTTGTTTGGCCAGAAATGGTTGAAGAAGATTCACCTACCTTAGATATCCTCCAGTGTCAGGATGACCAGGATATCCTTTCCCATATGGGAGCCAAAGACCATTTCCTTCAAAAATCCCTACCATCCGACACACCAACGCTCCTTAACGAATCCACCCTCGACATTAACTTAGGTACCCCATAGGATCCTCATATACTTAAGGTAGGTCAATCCTTGAGTCCACAAGAGCTTAATGATTTCACTATGTTCCTAAAAAATATCACCAAGCCTTCACCTAGTCATATAGTGATATTCCCAGAATTGATTCTAACATCGTTGTACACAACATAGTCATGTATCCCAATACTAAGCTAGTCAAATAGAAACTTCATAAAATGCATCCTCATATAGCTCTTCTTGTTAAGGAAGAGTTGCAACACCTCTTATCTGCTAACTTCATCATACCCATTGACTATCCACAATGGGTTTCCAATGTTGTCCCCATAACCAAAGCCTCAAGAAAAATACACATCTACACAGACTTCAGGGATCTCAATCTCACTATGTCCAAAAGATGATTTCCCTCTCCCAAACATAGATCAACTTGTCAACCTAACAATTGGCCACGAAATGATTTCCCTCATGGATGGATTCTCTGGTTATAATCAAATCCTCATCACTCCCAATGATCAACATAAAACTTATTTTATTACCCCTTGGGGAACCTTTTGTTATCGCGTCATGCCCTTTGGTCTTAAAAATGCAAGGGCTATGTATCAACGTGCCATGACATATATTTTCCATGATCTCATCCAAAAAATTGTCGAAGACTATGTTGATGACCTCCTAGGAAAATCTAAATCACGAAAAAACCATCTTGATGTCCTTGAATCAATCTTCACTTGTCTCATCCAATTTTGTCTTTCACCTTAATCCTGCAAAGTGTATTTTTGGTGTCCTCACTAGAAAACTTTTAGGATTCATCATAACTATCTGAGGCATTGAAGTTGACCTAAAAAAGTTAGATAAATCATTGAAATTCCTCCTCCATCCAATCTTAAGCAAACTATGTAGCCTTTAGGGTAAATTACAATCCATTCGACATTTCATATCATAACTCTCTAACCGTTGTCAACCTATTTCACCATCTCCTTCGCAAGGACATAGAATTTCATTGGGATTCTGATTGCCATAAATCCTTTGATGAAATCAAACAATACCTATTATCACCACCCATTGCTTACTCCACCTCATGAAGGGGATCCATTCTATCTATACATATCCACTTCAGAACATGCTCTAGGAGCTATGCTTTCCCATCATGATAATCAAGGTCGTGAAAAGGTTGTATATTACATTAGCCGCACACTCCATGAATATGAAACATGCTACACCAGAGCTGAAAAACTATGTTGTGTGTTGTATTTTGCCACCTCCAAAATATGACATTATCTTCTCAATCACAAGACATATGTTGTCACCAGTTTTAATCCACTTAAGGCCATGCGCATGCTAAACCTTACCATAATGATCACATAACCCGATGGCTTATGCTCATGACTGAATTTGACCTCGAAATCATATCCCATAAGTCTATTAAGGTCAAGCCATTACAGATCATCTCGCCGATGCACCTCTTTCAGATAATCAAATACCTCATGAACATTTTCCTAATGAATCCATCAACAACATTAATGAATCTGATATCGACGAATCTGATTTCATCCCCGTTAAAATGACCCTCTTCTTTGATGGTGCTAAATGCCAAGAAGGGGGAGGAGCTGGAGTTGTTATCATACCACCCTGAGAACATTCCACTTCCATTATCATTCAAACTTAACTTTGAGTGTACTAACAACATGGTAGAATATGAAGCCTTAATCATGGGTCTAAACATGCCATTCTCCTAGGTGCCCACATCCTGGAAATATATGGAGATTCATAACTCGTCATTAGTCAAGTTAAAGGAGAATATCAATGTAAAAATGAAATCCTTCAAAAATATAAAGTTTTTTCATTGACTTTCTCCTCAGCACGTTTGATCATTACACCATTCAAGCCATTCCATGATCTTCTAACAGATTTGTAGATACTATGGCATCCCTCAGATCCCTCTTCCCTTTTGAAACAAAAAAATCAAAGGATAAAACCAAGATGTCTGTAGTTATTCAATGCTTGGATCATCCTTCACATCAAAATGATCCACCTTCCATCAATATCATTGACAAAAATCCATAGATCTATGGTACACACAAATATATGATTATCTCACTGAATGTAAATTCCATCAGATTTATCACAGTCTACTAAACGATCATTCCTCTAACGTGTCACCCACTTTGTTATCATAGGGGGTATCCTTTACAAACATAGTTTTGATGGTATACTACTACGGTGTCTTAAATCACATGAATCAACCAGAGCAATCAAAGAGGTCCATGATGGAATTTGTGGTGGTCACTTTAGTGGCAATTCCATCGCTAAACGTGTCATACACTAGGGTATTACTGGCCTACTATCGCTAAATATTGTTGTGCATATGTAAAGAAATGCGTTAAATTCCAACTCCATTCAGATCTCATCCATGTCCCTAGTCAAGCATTACAACCCACTCAGGACCTATGGCCTTTCTCTCAATGGGGGTTAGACCTCATTGGCACAATTAATCCAAAATCATCTCAACAACATCATTCCATAATCACAGCAACTGAATATTTCACTAAATGGGTTGAAGTTATCCCTTTAACCTCGACAAAATCTGGACCCATCATCAACTTCATATATCAAAACATCCTATGTCATTTTGGCATTCCACATAAGCTCATCACAGACAATGGAAAATCCTTTAAAAATAAGGAATTTAAAAAGCTCTGTGACACATTTAACATCAAACTTAGTTTTTCATCACCATATTATCCTCAAGAAAATGGGTAGGCTGAGGCCTCTAACAAAACACTTAACAAAATCCTCATGAAAACAGTAGATGATGCAGGCAAGGAACTGGCATCTCCAAATCATGTTCACTCTCTGGGCCTATCGAACTAACATCCACACACCTACATGCGCAACACCCTACTCACTTTTCTATGGCTCTGAAGCCATTGTACCTCTTGAAATTCAAATTCCATCACTGTGTGTATCCCTCAAATATTTCATCCCTGACGAAGAATATCACCAAGACTACCTAGCACAATTAGAATTGTTAGATGAAAAATGTCTAAAAACCCTCGAACATCATCAAGTTTATCAACAACGAATCAGCAGAGCATACAACAAACATGTCAAAGAACGTGATTTTAAAATTGGTGATCTTGTACTCAAAGAGAATCAAAATGTTACTACATTAGAATGAAGTAAACGTGGAAAGTTTTCCCCCAATTGGATTGGTCCATAAGTTATCACACACAAGTATGGGTCATGAGTGTATCATCTCTCTTCTCTTGATGGGGAACCTGAGGTGAGAACCCTTGAATGCTTTACACTTACATCCTTTATACTTGTTAAATAATGGATTATCATGATGGTAGTTTGATTCAAATCCTATCACACCATCACATCATTGCATTGATTTCCTTCCTTTGCACAAGTTCCTTAAAATCATTTCACCTATCCATCCAGACCATGACAAGGGGCATGTGTATGTAGGATGCATACACGTTTATCCCCTCCTCAAGACACTTTATTAGGGTTTTTTTCCCTCAGCTCAAAAATATATGTAAAAAATTCATTTAGATGCTTATCTTATCAAATATCAAATTATAATAGACTGATCCCTCGAAGGAAGTATATTCACAGAGTATAAATCATTATAAAAAATATTAAAAAAAATAGACTACTCCCTCAAAGGACAACTACCCATCAAAATTATGAATGATCCCTTGAAGGATGACCATTCAGTCAAAAATCAAAATGTAGACCATACCCTTAAAGGATGACTACTCATATAAAAGGCTTCTCGTATTTGATCAACCTTCAAAAATCAAGAGCATCTAGAAAGCTTCCCACATCAATCAACTTTCCCATTATAGAAGATCTTCCTACATCGATCAATTTGCTTCAAAATAATATGTAAAATTTGGGGCATCAACTTCCTATAAATATGTTGAAAAGGAGAACCCTTTCTCCCACATTGTCCTATACACACAAAAATCACTTTTGTTATCCTAGTAAAATATAATTGTTTTAACTCCCATTCCTATCATAGTTTTCATAACTACCCATTGATAATTTTATTTAACATCTGAAAGGCTACAAGTATTAAAAGTGTTTTTCAAAACCCATCACATATACCAATTTCATAGTAGGGTTTGTCTTTCCATTTCACTCTATTTTATTTAGTTACATTGTTATTTGGCATAATTATTGGATCACTTTTTAAAAGTCATTTAAATGTTTAAATAAAACCTAACATAAATCACATTAATCAAACATCCTAACATATATCACATCATCAAAATCAAAATTTGACACACAACATATAACATATACAATCAAATCACAAGAATAAGTCATAAACCATCATCATCATCACACACACACACACACACACACACACACACACACACACACACACACACACACACACACACACAGTACATATACACCAAAGTTTGGGATACATCACAAATGTCTGAATAATCAATGTATCAAAATGGGATTCAATGAGCCTATAACATCATATACAATCATGTGGTAAAGTCAACATCTCCTAACGTCATGCTGCCACCACCCTCACCTCTAGGAGAAGGAGTACCTCCAGCTGCACCTGTATCTCCACCGCCTCTATGAACACCTATCACAACAACCTCTCCTCCAGATCCTCCCTCCATTTTCACCCCTCTCCTTGGCCTCTAAGGTGGCTGCCCTACATGCTTTCTATGCTAGCACTAGGCCTCTCTACTTGTTGTGGCCGCCCCTTGGGTAGCTACATGATCAACATATAAAGTGACACTTGGGTAGTTCTTAATGACCATATCAACATAGTAGTCTCTCTCTGCTTGCACAGCCTCATATGTGCCACTGAAATCATACCAAGGAGGATGTGTTGCAGATGTTCCCCTCTGTCAAGCCATCGTTGACAACTCTACGCCAGATATGGAAGGCCCTGTGATCCCTAAGGCCTTCCTCAGTGTATCATGTGTCCCTTATACTTTCTCTATCAGAAGAGACCTATACAAGATGCGCCTAAAGGCTATCACAGCTCAACAATCAAACCATCCCTCTCTGCAATGAGGGTATCCCAAACTCCCATAAGGTCATCATGTTCTCTCTAAGTAGCATCTCTCTCCCCCTCCACTATAGCCTTCTCAGCCATCACCACTGTAATAGCCGCAACAATATCATCACCCTCACCCTCTCCTCCTTTGGTTATGCTCCTCCTACTGCCCAAGTGTCATCTAACTATCTGTTCCCTCTGTTACTACCCTAGTCTGATCAAAATTCCTTAGTGATCGGGCCCACCATGTAGTAAAATACAAAGTCACCCCTGCATCATCAATCAAAATAATCTAGCCCTCGTCATCGTGACCCATGGCTCTCAGTCTGCTCATCAATAATTATGGGCCTCACTACAATAGCCTATGGAGTCTCGGTATCTCCATCCTCTCAACTATATTACTATACTAGATCCTCGGGTATACCCTGAGTCAGACCAAACTATCTCCTGAGACAACTAAAATGTATAAGCTCATCCTCTCCATCTCTATAACCTTGTACCCAAATATCCTGTTGTAAGCATAGAAAATATTGAGGAAACTCAAGCCAATCATGGAAATGTAGGTACGGCCTCCACACTACATCTCCCACCTGTAGCCCCGATATAAAATCTCTATAATGACTAGGCCCCTTGCCTTCCTCACTTGACCTAGATTCTGGACTCCATCTCATGAAGCTAGGATTTCTAACATCAATGTCACAAGGTAAACCCAATGGACGAGCAATCGCAATGTGCTCATGTGCCCAACACTGCAACAAAAATCCAACATCAATGTCATAACGCTTGTGGTTTGTCCAAGCCCATTGCTATCTGAATGTTTGTGCTAGTAAAGTGGGTACCCACTCGAATACTATATGGTGCTCTATCATCTCGAAAATAACACCGGTCATCATCCAAGGAAAATGAATGCCCCCTAAATCCAGCAAAGTAAAACATGAAATACCTAACATCATCAACATCATCCATGGAAAACCAGCTCTCTCAGGCTCATATAACACCTGGTAATCAAATGCTCCTGATGAATAACTCACATCCTGAGCATGCTCTCCATATAACCTCTGCATAGTATCTGCTCTCTCATCCTCCGTGATACAATAAATCACATGTCCATGAACTGGTAATCTCGTAATGCAATGAACATCCTCAATGGTAATGGTCATCTCCCCTATAAGAAGCCATAAATTATGGGTGGAAGGATTCCACCTCTCTAATAATGCCAATATCAAGACTTCGACATCTATGAACCCGTCTATAAAATCTGCATGCCACTAAAACCCACTACCTCAAGATGCTCCCAATCCTCATCTGATAAATCTTCCCTTACCTCCTCTAACATCAATGGAATGCGGTCACGGATAGTCAATTGTACATCCACCTACAAAAAACAAGCACACAAAATGAAACATTAGTATTATCACATAAATATCATTCATTTTGAGTACTAAAAACATCAGCTTTATTTTCAAAAATCTATTAACGAAAAATAACATTATAATATAACATCAATATCAACATCAATGACATACATCTAGCATCAATAGAAATCTTAAACATTCCACAAATTTAAAAACATCTACCAAAAACCATGTCTTTCTATTTAACACACAAACTATTTTTGTCACAGGTGAATTGTTGGTGATTCACCTCAATCGCTAGCGATTGGAGGAATCGCCAATGATTCCTACTAATCAAAATTAGGGCATCTGCACACCCCAATATGGAACTAAATACCCCAAACTACACAAAAATTCACAAAAACAAGACAAAAAAATAATTAGAAGCCTACCTCAGCCATCGGAGGCTTTCATTTTCTGCTCGAAGATGCCATTTTGTCACCTTTCCTCTCCCAAAAACATTTTTTTCACCAAATAATCGCACTGATAAATCATTTTCACCATGGTTGCAATGTGGTAAAAAATAATTACTTTTGGGTTATTTATAGCCCCCTTTTTTTACGTGATGCAATTGCCGGAAATTGCACTAATTGTCGATGATTTACCCCTTTAGGCATTCATGCCCACATTTCCCTAAACCATGCCATTTTCATCATTTGCACAAGTGTGTCCATGTTTTCAATTGGCCTTAGCCCTTGAAATATTGAATCAAACAAACATAATCAACATTGGGATTCACCATTCATTCTATGGGAAGATGAGCTCGTTGGTCCCCATCACATGGTTTTCCCATTCGTCAATTTACCCGGTGAGGATCATATGTCCACAGGCATCAAGCCCTTTGGCCACTCTGTCAATTGATTCTCTAGTAACCTGTTTTGTACCCCCTTCGACTGGGGAAACCTTTGAAAAAAAATCACATTGGTGTTCATTGTATTGCGTTGCAATAGAATCACCCATACAAGAAAAACTATCTCATTATTTTTGTCTAACGATTTTCCAAAAAATTGCCAGACAAAAAGGGGAAAATGTAGACACCAAAAATCTACACTCTCTCACCTATCATTATCCAAACCCATTATCGAAAATTAATAGTCAGAACACACCACTTAAGACACTCTAAGACCTAGGTTACCCTTGAATTAATTAATTTAATATTTATGCCACCACATCTTCATTCATGAAATAATTAATTTAATTAATTAAATTACACACCCTCCCACCTCACCCTCACACCTCACCATGTCAACTTACCTACACTCACTAGTTGTAACTAGTTAGTTTAGAAACCTTCCATAAATATAGCCTAACTACCTCTAACTTATCCCTATAACTACTTCCCACCCCTAACTAGTTAGAACTAAGTTAACTTTGGAAACCTTCTAAAAAGACCTCTACATTTATCCTAACTAACCTAGTCCTAATCAAAGCTCATCCCTCTTAATATCTCAACCTCCTTCAAAATCCCTCCAAATCAAGATCAAAATGGCAAGAAAATCACTCCTTTTATCCCTTAACTCGTATTATCCAAAATCTGTTGGCGATTATCCCAGTCATTGGTGATCTATATAAATAAGTTTCTCAGCCTCTTTGAGGGAGGATTTTTGGATTTTACAGGGAAGTTAGGCCCATCCAAGAGCATTTCAGAGATCAATCCTTTTCAATAGACCATTACTATCATTATAGTTGCATCAACATGATCGTTTTCATCATCCATTTATAAAGTCAAGCCATTTTCACCTATCTACCATTCAAGTTGTTCAATCATCCAAGGTGAGAACTTGTTTTCACTGAATTTTGTTTCCATTTTTAGGTAACTTTTCTCATATGTTCATTATTGAATCTTGTTTAAGCTTTATAAATCCTAAAAATTAAAGAATAATTAAGTTAAACTAATTTGTTTTGGTAGTCTATTAGAATTCATAGTAATCGCCTACAATTAGCCTGATTGCTAGCAATTCCTGCACAATATTTTTTTCATAAATTTCTTCCAATCTGCCTAACAATCTATCTATTTCTGTCATTTCTAACATGTTTCCAAGAATAGATGTTATCAGATGGCCATAGGAGGTGACATTTATCCCATTACCAGCATTGATTCACTCCCAAACATCTATAACCCCTTGTAACTAGGAACGGTATGATTATTTTACATGACTTAGAACTCTGTGTTATCCACACTACACCCCTTGACCGTTTGGATGCAATATTCACATCAACTCAACGTATTCGTGAAGAAACTGAGGAATTTTGGGAGGTGTACTATGAGTTCCAGAGGATCCAATCTGACCTCGCATCATTTGAGTACAACTATGAAGTAGGCCTAAGACATACTAGAGGACAACCACACCGCATCTAAATATGAAATTGAAAGAAACATCAGCCTTTTGGACATTAATTTTGATCTTTCACACCTCTATGACACAAAAGAAGAGATCTCTTATTTTTCATGGAGGACTATATCTCAGATCCCGATTCTTACTTCAAGAAGATGAGGATTTACCTTGTTCTGTAGGCTCAAAATTCTCAGAAAACACAGATTCTAACCTAGATTCCAACTTCAGGATTCTAGTCATGTTGTTTTCATTTCATTACTATCATCTAATGTATGTAATCACCTAAATAAGTGATAACATCTAATCACATTTTCCATTTATCATATTGTACTTAAAATTATCATCAATAAAGCTTAATTGTCTTAAAAGAAGGTTGATATCCACTTAAGGGAGTCTCTATACTTTTGGGAACTAGCCTTTGCCAGGAAGCCTTCCCATCTTATGTTACTAACTCTATTTTGTGTAAGTGTTTTTGATTTGCAGGATTACTTTCAGGTAAAATAAGTCTATTACATTCTACATGAGCGTAAAAACATCCATCACATCTCGCAAGTATCCTAAAAACCCTGTCATACTAAGGTTGAGATAATTTTTACCCCCTTAACACGTTAAGAAAACCCCCAATGTAAAAAAACCTTCAACATTCTAGCACACCTGGTAGGACCCTTGTCCCTTATTCTTTTGTTTCACTATATCAATAAAATATTCATTGCCTAGTAATCGTCTACAATTAGGCTAATCACCTGCGAGGTACAATCGCCAGCAATTGGAATGTGTTTTTATTTTTTTATCATTGTTTCACAATATGTTGTTTTATGTTTTATGTTTTCTCTAATCTGGTTATAGGGCACTATTTTTTTTGGAAATTCATCTGTTGGATTTACTACTTACTCGCTTTAAATTTTCTAAAAATCTATAAAAAAAAAGGAGCACTCTCACTATAAGTCCTAAAATATTTCCTTCACTTTCAATTTGGAATTTTTGTTTGTTTTCTCTCATCAAAAATAAAAATTTCATTTTGGGTTTTAAAATGAACCATCTCATACTTCTTGATCATCTAGTTTTAACTAGGGAAGTAAATTTGTTGCATTCACTTATATTTCCCTCACACACAACCAAATCACTATCAAATAAAAAATGTATTCAAACAACTCCAACCCAGGTGAAACTGATTGGGATTTCATCACCCAACAAGGAAACTGGCTTGGTGTTCTAGCCGAGTATAATCTCTTGTCTGTCAGTATATATTGGCTCAACACCTGACTCCCTTATCGCAACGGGACCATGAAGTGAGGGGGTAGGCCCCCATATACATGTCTGTACCGGCAGGAGTACAGAGTTGGGTTTCACATGCCTTCAAGTATATTGAGGAATCCACCCTTTAAAAAACCTAAAACCATCCATAGCTTACCACTTCCTAGGATCCTTGTTAACCATCTTACACATTTCATTTTCTCATAATTAATCAAGATAAATACAAAAAAACATTTTTTGCATTTTCGTGTTGTTTGTAAATCAACCCAATTAGTTATTTTTCATTTTCTAGGTGTTTGTGTGTTTTTTATCATGGTACTTACTAGACAACAAGCTCATAACCAAACTTGTGAAAACATGTCTATTCCACCCCCTACATTTCAATAACATGTCCCATTTTACACTACATCACTTTCGACACGAACACAACAACAAATCCCAATTACCAAACAGGCACATCCGATCCCTTTTATGACACCTAGAAAACTTGGGGTGAATCAAGGGTCAACTATAACAATGAAATAGAACAACAACCCTTTCATTCCCCACATCGATATCATGGTCAAATTTCTCATACACCAGAATCAGAACATCTATTTTCTCCTAGAGCATCCAAACCTCCCTTCTATAATAGGGGAGACTGTGTCTTTGAAGAAATGTTAGACTCAAACCCTATTTCCCTAAATGCCTACTTAGCAGCCAGAAGTGTTCAGATACAACCATTTACACCCCAACACAATTACAATCCTTAATTTTCCATTACACATTTCATTGATCAAAATCAAGACCCTGTCATCCAGAAATTGTATCCATACACTTCAAATCAACCTGAAACACCAAACAGTAGTCAACCCTAGATATCTGCCAGCTCTACTAACCCCTTTGAAACATCGAGAATGAACAACATTCCACCAGTCTACCCAAAGCATCTAAGGTCTCTTCAGTCCCCATTTATGATATCCCCATGATTTCATCACAAAACACATCTACTCATCAATCCACATCTTCACCAAGTCCTTCTACATGTCCTCTAAGTAATACCACTGCTTCTTCATCTACTCCTCCTGTATCCTCATAGGTACAAACATCTCCATTGGGTTCCATGGCCTTTTCTACTATTATATGCTCCCAACAGGTTACTAGTCCCATTCAAAACATCACTATGTTCATTTCTACAACTACACCATTGGCCAATACCAGTGTCATTACCAGCACACATCTTCTTTCACAATAGATACCACATCCTTCACAACCACTGATCTCCATTCCAAAATCCACACCCCTACAAAACATCTCACAATATAGTATCCCACAGTAAAGCGTTCCACAACAGGCACCATCTCTTTCCTCCTCTACCATGTACTCCCAACAAACACCTACATATTCACAGCCACTCACTTATACATCTATACCATTACAGGATCAATACATACAAACTTATGGCCTATAGCTTCACAACAAGGTTTATCATCCCATCAAAACATTCACAACATAGAATCCCTTATCATCAAAGTATCCCTCAATAAATTATTCCATATCAACAACGTGTACCTCAGCAAAACCTACCTCAATATAGCATACCTCAGCAATACACACCTCAAAAAAATATTCCACAATACAAGATCCCTTAACAGAATAACTTTTATTAGCATAATTCCTCGAATCAATAGAACATCCCCCAACAAAACATTCACTACCAGCAAGGCATTCCTCAGCAATATCAGACATACTCACAACCTATCATGTCCTTATTACAACCTGGCTCACCCTCATAGTAACAAACACAAATCGATCTTCTCCAATCCCTTTTAATCCGCATATCTAGTCTCAAAGTTTCTTCATCCTCATCCAAGAATGTGCTCTCTTATGATCAAATTTTCAATGAGCCCATTCATCGTTTAGTTCCATATAAACCCTATCCTGCCTCACTGGAAACTTCCTAAGTTTATAAATTTCTATAGCAAGGAAGATCCCCAACAGCATACCCGACGCCTTTTTTCACACATGCTATCTCATATCCCATGATCAAGACCTAATGTTGAGGACCTTCCACATGTCCCTTTTCATTCCTACCTTAGATTGGTACAACAACATTTCACAACATTCCCTATTCTCCTTTGCGTAGCTTGCCCAACTTTTCTTAGACCATTTTTTCATAACCATAGCCCACAAAATCACTATCAATGACCTATATGGCATCAGAAAATTCAAAGATGAATCCATCACTTACTTTTCACCCGTTGGATGGGTGTGATTAATCAACTATCGTTTATATTACCAAAAAATAGATTTAATCAAGGTATTTTATTGTGCATGCGCTAAACACATCTCATCCACCTTACAAATCAAACCATTTCAAAATTTTGATGAGGATTTTACCATGTCACGTAAACTTGAATTATGAGCTCTAGAATATGGACGGGTAAAGCTTCATCCTAAGAAACCAAAAGTCGAGTTCCCATCCAAGTCAACATCTAGTCCTGATAAATCAAAAATAGCTGCCAACGCCGTCATAGTCAAATCCACGCCCAAGGAAAAACATGTCATTGAGAATCCCCGTCAAAAAGGAAACTACACACCCATAGGAGAGACTTATAGTGTAGTTTTTGACAAACTACTTGCCTCCAACATGCGCTCTCCCTCCCATCTGACCCATTGAAATATCAGTATCTAAACCCATTTGGTACCGAGATAATGACTATTGTAAATACCATAGGGCCAATGGACATGACATCAAAAGGTGTCATACATTCCACAACGTATTTCAAGATTTGATCGACAAGGGTGACCTCCACTTAGACAATCCAAATGCACCCCCAAATCAAAATATTGACATATTTAAGAAACCTTTTCCTAATCATCCTTCATCCTCTGATCAACCACAAACGAATGTTGTCCACACCATCAATACAATAACATAAATTGAGTTTATCCGTCAATCCACCTTATCACTTATCAAAACTAAATCTGTAAAATCAACACCAACATCCAATGAGCCTAAAATTATGACTACAGAGCCTCCATCTATTGATATCATTACTAAAACATTTCATGTATCCTCGTCACTTACCAAATCAACATCTGTAGAATAAACACCAAAATCCAACGAGCTCAAACTTGATTAACCTTCGCCCATTAAGAATTTTACTAAAACTATTTCCTACACCTTCGTCACACGCCACTACCAAAACCATACTCACATCCTCTACTACACCCAAAACCATATCTGAAAAACAACCAAAAATACCCACCACCTTAGAAAAATTAGACCCTTATGTGGCTTCCTTATCAACCACACCTAGTTCATCCAAAGCTACCAAAACACCTCATAAGCAAGGTGTTATTCAGGCCTTTAAAAATCCTCAATATGTTTTTTCAGATTAGATTCCTTTGCGTAGACCTCACTCCCTTATACCTGTTAATCGCCCCATTATTATAAGATCAAACATTCCCAATCAAACCCCTACATTTAGTCCAAATCCTACACCTTTTACACATCCCAACTATCCACACCAACAGTCACCCTTAAAGGGCCCCTCACGCCCACATTTTTCACATCTTAACTATCCTCGCCAGCGGCCACCTATACCTGGTCCTTTGCTCTCACATGTCACACAATTTGACTATTTGCACCAACAACCACCTATACAGTCTCCTCATCCACCATTCACCGTGACGTCTAGAAAGCCCCCACAACCAACAAATATGTAACCTGTGACAAAGCAAACCCATCTTACTCCCTCCTAGACACAATCCCCATTTACGTCTATACCTAAAGGGTGTTATGCCACCATATTAAAAGACCTCCTTTAGCGATCACTTATTACACTACCACCTCCTAAGCCGTCGGATCATCGTGTATGGAAGCTTTCCTGGTATGACTTCAATGTTTTTTGTGATTACCATAGGACACATAGCCACTCCATAGAAAATTGTAGAGCCTTTTATATGAAAGTACAGGAACTTGGAATTCCGTTATTTCTTCCTTCTCAATCAAACACAACACCAACATCAACATCAATTTCATCATCATCAAAACATGAAAAATCTATCTTTAAAGCATCTAGTCATCGACTCGATATTGTACACATCATCACCCATTCACAAAATTACAACAAAGAAACATCAGAACCTAAGAAAGATAAAACCTCCATCGTTACACCTCCACCTCCTAAACTATCAGCTCCATCTATTAAGCCTAAGGTGTCTATTTCCTTGGCTCCTGAAGAGTCTAATCAAACACCGCCATAAAACCCCAAAGTTTCCATACAAGCACCAACATCCCCTTTCACCACAATTTAGAAATTCATTATCAAACAATTGCACCAATATTTTGTCCAGATGTCACTCTACGATTTAGTTTAAACATCACATTTTTAAAAATTGGCCATGATAGAATCCCTTCAATCCATCATTGTGCTCGCCAATGATCCAATTCCATTCACAAAATTTTTGGGTGCTCTCAAAGCATCCACCTTTATATCTTTTGAACTGTCTAAAGTTCCCTATCTCAGACCATAGGATCATGACCTACCACCATTCATTACCACTCATATTAATGACATATCCATTAAGAGGGTCATGATTGATAGTGGTGTTGCCATCAATATCATATCATCCCTCATTTTTGACCAACTCAAGTTACCCAATACCGTCATCACACAAACTCTAGTTCTATTACGATCCTTCAATGACACTATCGCACCTCACATTAGGCATTTTCATACTTCCTCTTAAATTCAATGTCAAAACCCTACTTGAACTCTTCTACATTTTAGGAGAGTTCCAATACAACATGTTATTAGAACACCTTAGATATGTACCATGTGTTGTGTTCCTTCCACCCTCCATTGTTCTCTCAAATATGAACATGAGGGTCATAATTTCACTTTCCCCACTTATCCAAATCCGTTCACTAAATGCTACATAATGTACCTCCCAAACGACATGTTTTTTTACCTAAATCCACACTTGATCTAACTGATGAAGAATCCACTAGCACATAGATTCCTTCTTCTAAATTACAAAATGATTCCTCTCTTGATGATGCGGTAAAACACCTTACACTTGGGGAATATCAACTTCTCGTGCTTAACTCCATTCCTTCACCTAAAACATATGGCCACCCTGACAAACAACCCATGTATGACCCAAATGTAGGAGATGTTATTTGCTATGGTCTAGCTTATCTCAAAACAAACCTTTTCTATGCACGATTTGATAACCCTCCATCTCAAGCCATCAATCCACACTGTGTCATGGTATTCGTGTTAAACTTCAAATCCCTTGACAATCCCAACTTCGCCCATTTGTATCTTCATCAATGTGCATGGAGAGGTTTTTTCCTCATGCGTTATGAACAAGAAACCCATGATCAACCTGTCATGTGTTCCCTTAAAGCTCATGAGAAAATCGGACTAGTTTATAAAATATTCACCTCTGAGATGTGCAAATCCACTACCTCTAAACTTGTTACATCCCAACTATTTCTGAACTAGAACCAACATCGTCAACAAACCTCGAATATCCCATGGACACAAACAACACTATACCCATCACACTAAACTTTTTTTAATCAATGTTATATCTTTAGGGTCACTTACTTATCAATTCAATCACTCCATTAAAAATCACTACCATCAGAAAAGGTTGACACACCAATGCTCCTTAATGAATCAACCCTCGAAGTTAACTTACGCACCCCACAAGATCCTTGTATACTTAAGGTAGGTCAATCCTTAAGTCCACAAGAGCTTAATTATTTCACTGTGTTCCTAAAAAAATATCACCAAGCCTTCACCTATTCATATATTGATATGCCCATAATCAATTCTAACAACATCATACACAACATAGTCATGTATCCCAATGCTAATCCAGTCAAACAAAAACTTCATAAAATGCATCCTTGTATAGCTCTTCTTATTAAGGAAGAGTTACAACACCTCTTATCCGTTAACTTCATCATACCCATTGACTATCCACAATGGGTTTCCAATGTTGTCCCCGTAACCAAAGCCTTAGGTAAAATAAGCATCTGCATAGACTTCAGGGATCTTAATCTCGCTTATCTAAAAGATGATTTCCCTCTCCCAAACAAAGATCAACTTGTCAACCTAACATCCAGCCAAAAAATGCTTTCCCTCATGGATGGATTCTCTTGTAATAATAAAATCCTCATCACTCCCGATGATCAACAAAAATATTCTTCTATTACCCCCTGGGGAACCTTCTGCTATTGTGTCATGCCCTTTGGTCTTAAAAATGCAGGGGATACGTATCAACGTGCCATGACATATATTTTCCATGAACTCATCCACAAAATTTTTGAAGACTACGTGTATGATCTATCTAGGAAAAATCCAAATCATGCAAAAACCATCTTGATGTCCTTGAATCAATATTCACTCACCTCATCCAGTTTTATCTTCACCTTAATCCTGAAAAGTGTGTTTTTTTGTTTCCTTAACGGAAAACTTTTTGGGGTTCATCATATCCATCCAAGGCATTCAATTTGACCCAGCAAAAGTCAAAGAAATCATTGAAATGCCTCCTCCATCCAATCTTAAGCAGTTACGTAGCCTTCAAGGTAAATTACAATCCATTCAATGTTACATATCATAGATCTCTGACCGTTGTCAACTATTTCACAATCTCCTTCACAATGACATAGAATTTTGTTGGGATTTTGATTACCAGAAATCCTTTGATGAAATCAAACAATACCTATTATCACCACTCGTGCTTACTCCACTTTGTGAAGGGAATGCTTTCTATCTATACATATCCACTTCAGAACATGTTCTAAGAGCTATGCTTGTCCATCATGATAATCAAGGTCATGAACAGGTCGTATATTACATTAGTCGCATACTCCATGAATATGAAACATGCTACACCGAAGCCAAAAAAACATGTTGTGTGTTTTATTTTTTCACCTCCAAACTCAAACATTATCTTATCAATCACAAGACATATGTCGTCACCAGTTTTAACCCACGTAAGGCCATACACGCTAAACCTTTCCCTAATGATTGCATAACCCGATAGCTTATGCTCATGACTGAATTTGACCTTGTAAATCATATTCCAGAAGGTCAATTAAAGGTCAAACCATTACAAATTAGCTCTCCGATGCACCCCATTTCAGATAATCAAATACTTCATGAACATTTTCTTGATGAATCCATCAACAACATCAATGAATCTGATATCGACGAATCTGATTTTGCCCCCATTAAAATTAATCTCTTCTTTGATGGTGCTAAATGCTAAGAAGGGGGAGGAGTTAGAGTTTTTATCATACCACCCTAGGGGCATTCCACTTCCATTATCATTCAAACTTAACTTCGAGTGTACTAACAACATTAGGGTGGGGTGGGGGGGCAGAATATGAAGCCTTAATCACGGGTCTAAATATTTCCATTCTCATAGGTGCCCACATCCTAGAAATCTACAAAGATTCACAACTTGTCATTAGTCAAGTTAAAGGAAAAATATCAATGTTAAAATAAAATCCTTCAAAAATATAAAGTTGTTGAATTTCTCCTCGGCACGTCCGATCATTACACCATTTAAGCCATTCCACGGTCTTCTAATAGATTTGCAGGATACTATGCCATCCCTCAGAATCCCTCATCCCTTTTGAAATATAAAAATCAAAGGATAAAACCAAAATGTCTGTAGTTGTTCAATGCTTGGATCATCCTTCACATCAAAATGAACCACCTTCCATCAATATCATTGACAACAATCCATCGGATCTATGGTACACAAAAATATATGATTATCTCGTCGAATGTAAATTCCAATCACAATTTATCATAGTCTACTAAATTATCATTCCTCCAACGTGTCACTCACTTTGTTGTCATAGGGGGAATCCTTTACAAACGTAGTTTTGACGGTATACTACTATGTTGTCTTAAATCACATGAATCAACCAGAGCAATCGAAGAGGTCCATGATGGCATTTTTGGTGATCACTTTAGTGGCAATGCCATCACTAAATGCATCATACGGTTAGGGTATTACTAGCCTACTATCGCTAAATATTGTTTTTTATACATAAATTTAATGTGTTAAATTCCAACTCCATTCAGATCTCATCCATGTCTCTATTCAAGAATTAAAAACCCGCTCAGGACATATGGCCTTTCTCTCAATGGGGGTTAGACCTCATTGGCATAATTAATCCAAAGTCATCTCAACAACATCATTCCATAATCACACCAACTGAATATTTCACTAAATGGGTTGAAGCTATCCCTTTAACCTCGACAAAATCTGGACCCATCATCAACTTCATATATCAAAACATCATATGTTGTTTTTAGCATTCCACATAAGCTCATCACAGAAAATGGAAAATCCTTTTAAAAATAAGGAAGTAAAAAGCTCTATGACACATTCAACATCAAACTTAGTTTTTCATCACCATACTATTCTCAAGCAGACAAACAGGTTGAGGTCTCTAACAAAACACTTAACAAAATCCTCATGAAGACGGTATATGACATGGACAGGAACTGGCATCTCCAAATCTTATTCACTCTTTGAGCCTATCGAACTAGCATCTGCACACCTACATGTGCAACACCCTACTCACTTGATTATGGCTCTGACGCCATTGTAACTCTTGAAATTAAAATTCCATCACTACATGAATCCCTCAAAGATTTCATACCTGATGTATAATATCACCAAGACCGTCTAGCACAACTAGAATTGTTAGATGAAAAATGTTTAGCGGCCCTCAAACATCATCAAGTTTATCAATAACGAATCAGCAGAGCATGCAACAATCATTTAAAAGAACATGATTTTAAAATTGGTGATCTTTTACTCAAAGAGAATCAAAATGTTACTACATTAGAATGGAGTAAACCTATAATGTTTTCCCCCAATTGGATTGGTCCATATGTTATCACACATAAGTATTGGTCAGGAGTGTATCATCCCACCTCTCTTGACAGGGAACCCAAGGTAGAACCCTTGAATTCTTCACACTTGTGGCCTTTCTACTTTTAAATAATGGATTATCATGATAGTAGTTCAATTCAAATCCTATCACACCATCACATCATTGCAGTGATTTCTTTCCTTTGCACAAGTTTCTTAAAATAATTTCTCCTATCCATCCAGACCATGACATGGGGCATGTGTATGTAGAACGCATACATGTTTATCCCCTCCTCAGGACATTTTATTAGGGTTTTTTTCCTCAGCTCGACAATATATGTAAAAATTCATTTGGATGATTATCTTATAAAAAATCAAATTATAATAGAATGATCCCTCGAAGGACAACTATTCACAGAGTATAAATCATTATCAAAAAAATATCAGAAAAAAATTAGGACAACTACCCATCAAAATTATGGACTGATCCCTTGAAGGATGGTCATTCAGTTAAAAATCAAAATGTAGACCATATCCTCAAAGGATGGCTACTCATATAAAAGGCTTCCCTTTTTTATCAGCCTTCAAAAATCAAGAGCATCCAGGAAAGCTTCCCACATCAATCAGCTTTCCCATTATAGCAAACTTTTCACATCAATCACTTTGCTTTAAAATAATATATAAAAGTTGGGGCATCAACTTATTATAAATCCATTGAAAAGGAGAACCCTTTCTCCCACATTGTCCTATACACATAAAAATCCCTTTTGTCATCCTAGTAAAATAAAATTTCCCAAAATCCCATTCCTACCGTAGTTTACATAACTACCCATTGATAATTTTATTTAACATCTAAAAATCAATAAGTACAAAAAGTGTTTTTCGAAATCCATCACATATACCAATTTCATAGTGGGGTTGTCTTTCCATTCTCACTCTATTTTTACATTAATTATTTGGCATAATTGTTGGATCACTTTTTAAAGTCATTTAAATCAATCAAATATCAAATACCATATTTAGAACATTTCTAATCATACATCCTAACATATATCATATCCATCAACACCTCGGGTTGTTGATGGATATGATATATGTTGAGAGCATCACTAGGTATGGAGCATTCATCTGTTGAAAGCATCACTAAAACCTTTCATGCATCCTCGTCACTTAACAGATCAACATCTACAGAATCAACACCAGAATCCAATGAGCTCAAATTTGTTAAACCTTCGCCCATTAATAATGTTACTAAAACTATTCCTACACCTTCATCACACACCACTACCAAACCGATACTCACATCCTTTACTACACCCAAAACCATATCCAAAAAATAAACCAAAATACCCACCACCTTAGAAAAATTGCATCCTTCTATACCATCCTCATCAACCACACCTAGTTCATCCAAAGCTACCAAAACACCTCATAAGAAGGGTGTTGTTCAAGTCTTTTAAAGTCCTCAATATGTTTTTATGGATCAGGGTCCTTTGTGTGGACCTCGCTCCCTTATACCTGTTAATCACTCCATTATTACAGGATCAAACTTTCCCAATCAAACCCCTATAGTAAGTCCATATCCTGCACCTTTTACACAAACCAAATATCCACACCAACAGTCACCCATATGGGGTCCCTCACCCCCACATGTTGCACAACTCAACTATCCTCACCAGCGACCACCCGTACCTAGTCCTTCACTCTCACATGTCTCACAATTTGACTATTTGCACCACTGACCACCTATATAGGCTCCTCATCCACCATTCGCCACGACATCTAAAAATCCCCCATGACCAACAAATAAACAACCTGTGACAAAACAACCTGTATTACTCCCTCCTGAGAGAAATATAGCCGTGGCCTTATACCCATTTTCGTCTACACCTAAAGGGCGTTACGCCTCCATATTATAAGACCTCCTGCAATGATCACTTATTACACTACCACCTCATAATCCATTGGATCATCACAGATGGAAGCCTGCCTAGTATGACTTCAATGTTTTTTGTGATTACCACAGGATACGTGGCCACTCCATAGAAAATTGTAGAGCCTTTCATTTTAAATTATAGGAACTTAGTAGTCCTCTCTTTCTTCCTTCTCAATCAAACACAACACCAACATCGACATCAATATCATCATCATCAAAACATAAAAAATCTATCTTTATAGCATCTTGTCATCGAGTTGATAATGTACACATCACCACCCATTCGCAAAATTACGACAAAGAAACATCAGAGCTTAAGAAGTATAAAACCTTCGTCGTTATACCTCAACCTTCTGAACTATCAACTCCATCTGGAAAGCCTAAGGTGTCCATTTCCTTGGCTCCTGAAGATTCTAATCAAATGTCGCCATCAAAAGCCAAAGTTTTTATACAAGCAGAAACATCCCCTTTCACCGTAATACAAAAGACACTATCAAACAATTACACCAATTTCCTATCCGGATGTCACTCTACGAGTTAGTTCAAACATTTTATTTTCACAATCATACTGTGATAAAATCCCTTCAATCCATCATTATGCCTGCCAATGCTCCAATTTCATTCACAAAATTCGTGAGTGCTCTCAGATTATACACCTCTATATCTTTCGAACTGTCTGAAATTCCCTCTCTTAGACCAGAGGATCATGACCTACCACTATTCATCACTTCTCAGATTAATGACATCTCAATTAAGAGGGTCATGATTGATAGTGGTTTTTCCATCAATAACATATCATCCCTCACTTTTGACCAACTCAAGTTAGCTAATACCATCGTCGCACAAACTCCGGTTCTATTAAGATCCTTCAACGACACTATCACACCCACATTAGGAACTGTCATACTCCTGCTTAAATTCGGCGTCAAAACCCTACCTAACTCTTCTACATTATAGAAGGATACTTCTAATACAACATATTATTAGGATGACCCTGGATATGTACCATGAGTTGTGTTCCTTCCACCCTCCATTTTTGTCTCAAATATGAACAGGAGGATCGGACTTTCACTGTCCCCACTTATCCAAATTAGTTTTCTGACTGCTACCATATGTACCACCTAATGAACATCCTTGTACCTAAATTTGCACTTGAGCCATCTAATGAAGCATCCAATAGTGCATCTATCTTCTAAGTTACCAGATGATTCCTCTCTTAATGATGGGATAAAACTCCTTATGCTAAGGGAATATCGAATTCTCGTGATTAACTCCATCCCTTCACCTAAAACATATGGCCTCCTTGACAAGAAACCAATGTATGACCCAAAAGTAGGAGATGTTATTTCCTATGGTCCTACTTCTCTCAAAACAAACCTTTTCTATGGGTGATTCAATAACCTTCCATCTCAAGCCATCAATCCACACTGTGCCATGCCATTCACGTTAATTTTCAAATCCCTTGACAATCCCAACTTTTCTCGCATGTATCTTCATTGTTTTACGTGGAGAGGTTTTGGCCTCGAGCGTTATGAACAAGGAACCCATGATAAACCTAGCATGCATTCCCTTAAAGCTCATGAGAAAAGAGGATTAGGTTATAAAATATTCACCTCCAAGATTTGTGAAGCCACTACCTCTAAACTTGTCACATCCCTAACTATTTCCGAATTAGAACCAGTATCGTGAACAAACCCCAAAGATCCCATCGACACAGAAGACATTTTACCCATCCCACTAATATTTATTTTTAATCAATGTTATATATTTAGGGCCACTTACTTATTAATCCAATCACTCCATTAAATTGTTACCTCTTGTTTGGCCAGAAATGGTTGAAGAAGATTCACCTACCTTAGATATCCTCCAGTGTTAGGACGACCAGGATATCCTTTCCCATATGGGAGTCAAAGATTGTTTCCTTCAAAAACCCCTACCATCCGACACACCAACGCTCCTTATATAATCCACCCTCGACGTTAACTTAGGTGCACCATAGGATCCTCTCATACTTAAGGTAGGTCAATCCTTGACTCCACAAGAGCATAAGGATTTCATTGCATTACTAAAAAAATATCACCAAGCCTTCACTTGGTCATATAGTGATATTCCCAGAATCGATTCTAACATCGTCATACACAACATAATCATGTATCCTAATGCTAAGCCGATCAAACAGAAACTCTATAAAATGCATCCCCGTATAGCTCTTCTTTTTAAGGAAGAGTTGCAATGCCTCTTATCCATTAACTTCATCATATCCATTGACTATACATAATGGGTTTCAAATTTTTTCCCCATAACCAAAGCCTTAAGTAAAATATGCATTTTCACAGACTTCAAGGATCTCAATTTCAATTGTCTGAAAGATGATTTCCCTCTCCCAAACATAGATCATCCCGTCAACCTAATAGCCAGCCATGAAATGCTTTCCCTCATGGATGGATTCTCTGGTTGTAATCAAATCCTCATTTCTCCCAACGATCAACACAAAATTTCTTTTATTACCCCCTGGGGAGCCTTCTGCTATCGCGGCATGCCCTTTGATCTTAAAAATGCATGGGCTACATATCAACACGCCATGACATATTTTCCACAATCTCATCCACAAAATTGTCAAAGACTACATTGATGATCTCCTAGAAAAATCCAAATCACACAAAAATTGTCTTGATGTCCTTGAATCAATCTTCACTCGCCTCATCATGTTTTGTCTTCGCCTTAATCTTGCAAAGTGTGTTTTTGGTGTCCTTACTGGAAAAATTTTGGGGCTTATCATATCCATCTGAGGCATTGAATTTTACTCAAAAAAAGATAAAGAAATCATTGAAATGCCTCCTCCATCCAATCTCAGGAAACTATGTAGCCTTCAAGGTAAATTACAGTTCATTCAACATTTCATATCACAGCTCTTTGACCGTTTTCAACCGTTTCACCATCTCCTTCACAAGGACATAGAATTTTGTTGGGATTTTTATTGCCATAAATCCTTCAACGAAATCAAACAATACCTATTATCACCACTTGTGCTTGCTCCACCTTGTGAAGGGAGCCTTTCTATCTATACATATCCAATTTAGAACATGCTCTTAGAGCTATGCTTGTCCATCGTGATAATCAAGGTCATGAATAGGTCATTAATTACATTAGCCTCACACTCCATGAATATGAAACACGCTACACCGAAGCCAACAAAAATATGTTGAGCATTCTATTTTTCCACCTCCTAACTCAGACATTATCTTCTCAATCACAAGACATATGTCGTCACCATTTTTAACCCGCTTAAGGCCATGCACGCTAAACCTTACCATAATGATTACATAACTCAATGGCTTATCCTCATGACTGAATTTGAACTCGAAATCATATCTCAGAAGTGTATTAAGGGTCAAAATTTTTCATATCATCTTTCCAATGCACCCCTTTTAGATAATCAAATACCTCACGAACATTTTCCTAACAAATCCATCAACAACATCATTGAATCTGATATTGACGAATCTGATTCCATCCTTATTAAAATGATTCTCTTCTTTGACGGTGTTAAATGCCAAGAAGAGGGAGGATCTATATTTTTTATCATACCACCCTAGGGAATTCTACTTCCATTATTGTTCAAACTTAACTTCGAGTTTACTAACAACATGGTAGAATACGAAGCCTTAATCATGGGTCTAAATGTTGCCATTCTCCTAGGTTCCCACTTCCTGGAAATCTAAGGAGATTCACAACACATAATTAGTCAAGTTAAAGGAGAATATCAATGTAAAAACAAAATCCTTCAAAAATATAAAGTTGACGTTGACTTTATCCTTGGCACATTTGATCATTACACCATTCCACATTCTTCTAATAGATTTGTAGATACTATGGCATCCCTCAGATCCCTCGTCCCTTTTGAAATATAACAATCAAAGGATAAAACCAAAATATTTGTAGTTATTCAATTCTTGGATCATCCTTCACATCAAAATGAACCACCTTCAATCAATATCATTGACAACAATCCACCGGATCTATGGTACACACAAATATATGATTATCTCACCAAATGTAAATTCCCATCATATTTATCATAGTCTGTTAAACGATCATTCCTCCAACACATCACTCGCTTTGTTATCATAGGGGGCATCCTTTACAAATGTAGTTTTGATGGTATACTACTACATTGTCTTAAATCACATGAATTAACCAGAGAAATCGAAGAGGTCCATGATGGCATTTTTGGTGGTCACTTTAGTGGCGATGCCATCACTAAACACGTCATACGGATGGGGTATTATTGGCCTACTATCATTGAATATTGTTGTTCATACGTAAATTAATGTGTTAAATGCCAACTCCATTCAAATCTCATCCACGTTCCTAGTAAAGCATTACAACCCACTCATGACATATGACCTTTCTCTCAATGGGGGTTAGACCTCATTGGTGTAATTAATCCAAAGCCATCTCAACAACATCATTCCATAATCACACCAACTGAATAATTCACTAAATCAGTTGAAGTTATCCCTTTAACCTCGACAAAAGCCAGACCCATCATCAACTTCCTATATCAAAACATCATATGTTGTTTTGGCATTCCACATAAGCTCATCATAGATAATGGAAAATCCTTTAAAACCAAGGAAGGTAAGAATCTCTGTGACACATTCAACATAAAACTTTATTTTTCATCACCATACTATTCTCAAGCAAACAGATAGGTTGAGGCCTCTAACAAAACACTTAACAAAATCCTCATTAAGATGGTAGATGACACGGGCAAGAATTGGCACCTCCAAATCTTGTTCACTCTTTGGACCTATTGAACTAGCATCTACACACCTACATGTGCAATACCCTACTCACTTTATTATGGCTCTAAAGCCATTGTAACTCTTGAAAATTAAAAGTCCATCACTACGTGTATCCCTCAAAGATTTCAGCCTGAAGAAGAATATTACCAAGACAGTCTAACACAACTAGAATTGTTAGATGAAAAAATTCTAGTGGCCCTCGAACATCATCAAGTTTATCAACAACGAATCAGCAGAGCATGCAACAAACATGCCAAAGAACATGATTTTAAAATTGGTGATCTTGTACTCAAAGAGAATCAAAATATTACTATATTAGAATGGAGTAAACGTGGAATGTTTTCCCCCAATTGGATTGGTCCATATGTTATCAAACATAAGTATGGGTCAGGAGCGTATCGTATAGCTTTTCTTGATGAAGAACCCAAGGCAGAACCCTTGGATGCTTCACACTTGTGGCCTTTCTACTGTTAAATAATGGATTATCATGACAGTAGTTTGGTTTAAATCCTATCACACCATCACATCATTGCAATGATTTCCTTCGTTTTCCCAAGTTTCTTAAAATCATCTTACCTATCCATCTAGACCATGACATGGGGCATGTGTATGTAGGATGCATACACATTTATCCCCTCCTCAAGAATTTTATTAGGGTTTTTACCCTCAACTCAGCAATATATGTAAAAATTCATTTGGATGCTTATCTCATCAAATATCAAATTATAATAGATTGATCCCTCGAAGGACAAATATTCACATAGTATGAATCATTATCAAAAAAAAAAAAAAAAAAAAGTAGACTGCTCCCTCAAAGGACAACTACCATTAAAAATTATGGACCGATCCCTTGAAGGATGGTCATTCAATCAAAATCAAAATTTAGATCATACCCTTGAAGGATGGATACTCATATAAAAGGATTCTCATTTTGATCAGCCTTCAAAAATCAAGATCATCTAGGAAAGCTTCCCACATCGATTAGCTTTCCCATTATAGCAAGATTTTTGCATCGATCAGTTTGCTTCAAAATAATATATAAAATTTGGGGCATCAACTTCCTATAAATCTTTTGAAAAGGAGAACCCTTTCTCCCACATTTTGCTATACACAATCAAATCCCTTTTGTTATCCTAGTAAAATGCAATTGCCCAAACTCTCATTCCTATTGTAGTTTGCATAACTACCCATTGATAATTTTATTTAACATACGAAAGGCTACAAGTATAAAAAGTTTTCTTCGAAATCCATCACATATACCAATTTCATAGTGGGGCTATCTTTCTATTCTCACTCTATTTTATTTAGTTACATTGTTGATTTGGCATAATTATTGGATTACTTTTTAAAGTCATTTAAATCAATCAAATATCAAAGACCACATTTGGAACATGTCTAATCATAAATCCTAACATATACCATATCCATCAAAATACATCCATAATATCAATACATTTGAAAAACATACAACATCCAGCATATAAAAATCAAATCACAAGAATAAATCATAAACCATCATCACACACACACACACACACACACACACACACACACACACACACACACACACATATCAAAGTCCAGGATACATCACAAATGTCTGGATAATCAATGCGTCAAAATGGGCTTCAAAGAACCTATAACATCATATACAATCATGTAGTAAAGTCAACATCTCCTAACAACGTGCTGCCACCACCCTCGCCTCTAGGAGTAGGAATACCTCTAGATGCACATGTATCTCCACCGCCTCTACGAACACCTATCACAACAAACTCTCCTTCAGCTCCTCCCTCGCCATCACTCTTGGACCCTAAATATTGACTAATTACCAAGAGGTGCACAAACAGGACCACTAAATAGAAGGGAACTCGGTGAAAAGCGTGCAATAAGAGGGTTTAAGAAGGGTTTAAGTGAAACCAGGGACACGGGAGGTAGAACAAGGGTTTAATGAACTTAGCCATATTTGGCATCATGGAGTCACTTAAGGAAAATCTTGATGACCCGACTAGGCATGATAAGTGGATAAGGTGCCAACCTGGAACCCTGGGGGCCAAGAAAAGGATATTCCATGCAGGGAATAATCCTAGAGGCATCATTATAGTTAGTGGAAGGTTTTACGAAGAGGATAAGAATTTGCCTATGGATGACCACATTGACACTTAGCACGTGATATTCTCATGAAAGAATTCATGGGTGGACATTGATCCTATTTAAAGGAATGATTGGATAGAAACATGGAGAAGGGAGAAGGTAGTGAGAAGGCGCTAGAGGGTATGGGAGTGCTAGGATAAGGAGGGTAACGAGGTGTTGTAGAAATGTTAGGTAATGTTAAGGGTTTGGAGCTCATGATGTTAGGGTTTAGAGTTCTTGAGGCTAAAGCATTGTAAAGGATATCATTAAGCATATGTATGGGTGTTGGGGTCTATAACAAGGATTATAATGGGGAAAACATAGTTAGGATATCTGATCAAATTAGTTTGGAGGGTTTGGATATTTGTCATTTTATGTATATGGTATGAGATGACCCTTTTGAATGTAGTGTGGCTACTAGAAACTATTTTAAATCAATATACATGGATCTATTCTGTACATATTGTTTATGGGTGTAAACCCTCATGTTATTTGGCTTTTCATGACTCAGATCTAGTTTTCTGTGCTTCATACAATGTTTATTTACCTTTTTTGACACATTGATGTGTAGATCTATTAGTTATATGTTCTACCTTTTAAGTAGACACATGTACTTCTGCTTCTACAAATAATCCTCCTTTAATGGTAGAACTCTCTTGCAAATCTCGCATAAAGGAGGGTCTTGGTGTCTGTACATGCCTCGAGTGAGAGCCTAGCGTATGTTGGGTGATAGGTCAGCGTGGTTGGGGTTAGAAATAAGTATTGAAGGTAAAAACAATGACTACATCTTGTTTCTGTTGTCGAGACCTCTTTTGAACCTATTGTGAGAGAAATGTGTAGTGAAGGAGAACTTAACCTTGGATAGTATCGAAGCATGGCTCAAAAACAAGGAGGATGAGTTTTCTCAAATATTTAACATTGGACCTGAGTTGGATGCATATAAATGGGTAGAGGATCACTTGTATCATGAGTTATATGAGACCTTTTTATGATGTTTCCCAGTAGAGTTGTATTAATGGCTATCAGCATATGCATCAAGGTCAAGTTGGTACTATAGACCTTGTGTTTGGACCCAAGAATAATATCAGTGGTTGCATGATGTCAATCTGAGCTGGACATGTATTGTTGATCACTGGTGGAGTAGAGTGTTGACTAGTTATACCTTGGAATACATTATTTCTACGTATTTTTTCCTGAAGATTGTTGAGATTGAATTCTTAAGGGAGCCTAGAGGATTGTTCTTGCATGTTATTCCACTTGGTATCAAGATCTTGGTCATTACTTTGAGTTTGGAAGTCTTTCCCATTGCTAGCTAAACTCTTGCTAGGCACGGGGCACAGAAGCTGACGTGGTAGAGAATGGAAGACCTTACGGCATAAATGAAAAGAGAGGAGAGGTGGCTCAAGTATAATGAAGCTCAGGAGAGGGAGTTGGCAAGACAGTGTGAAGCTGCAGGAGTGATGGATTTATGGAGGCAAACATTGCGGGAAGGATTTGAGGTTTGCACAGAGGACGATAAGCAGTGTAAGCTACCTCATCTTGGTAAGCAGGGAAGAGAAACCCCCTCATATTTTGGAGATATCTCGTCATATGAAGAAAGGAGGATATACGTAGGCATGCATCTTAAGCCACATGGCAACCATACCCTTGTGCATATTTTTCCAATTCTTGAGATAAGTTTTAATAATCGATTTGGTATCAGTATTCGTAGTCGAGTGACACCTAGGAGGTATAATTTTTCATTTGGTACATCTATGGCTACACAATCATTTCCAATGTTTGGGGGTATTTTTGCTGGCACAACATTTGGGCAAGGTGTGGGATCACAAGGTTTGAGTATCATGTCTAGGAGTGGCACAAAAAACACATTTGGGAGCGGTTAGTTATCACAAATTGTCAGCACGTAGTATAGCACGGCGGTAAGATCACATGGCGCAACTGCATTAGGCCTTACCTACGATAGGAGGACTCGATGGATTTGGAGGAGTTGGAACTAGTGGATCTAGTGGATCTAATGGTGGAGGCAACACCAGAGGGAATCAAGTTCCTAGATCTGATGGACAAGTTCCACAACACCATCAACAGGTGTTTTATGAGATGTTACTTCACTTACCTAATTACAAGGACATTGAGGATGTTGCAAAACATGTACACAGGTGTGAGTTACTATGGCGCGCGAAGGGAATCGCTACCCTGGAGCAGAAAGTAAGTCAGTTTGCAATGACATTGCAAGGGCACGTACATAGCTGGTAAAGGAAGTATGGCCCACACCAGACGGTGGTGAATTACATTGCATTGTGTAATGTCTTTTTGATGGAATTCCACATACCTGATTTTGAACAAAAAAGCATCAGCACATTGAAGGAAAATCAATAAGGAATGACAAAGATTGTGTGGGAGTATGATGCACATTTCAAGGCTCTCCTATCTAAGTTATCTTATGACATTCACCCTATGACATTCACCCTTTGCAACATGCTCAGTGGTTCGTCAGAGGAAAAATCACACCATTTAACAAGGTGTTTTCACATATCCACGTGAGGCCATGGAGGCTTCCTTGTGAAATGAGGCAATAGGAAGTGTTGATATAGGAGTTAGTATGTTCCTAAAATGCCAAATTGTTGCAATGACAAAGCAGTTGGAGAAATTATCTACGAACTCGTCTCATGAGACTCCCAGTGGGTTATGGTGTACTGATTATGAGGTAGAAGGGCATACGAAGGACAGTTTTCCTCGAAGATCAGTACACGCAATGATGCTAGACTGTGATATTTTCCACGAAGATCATAATACAAGTAGGTGTCCGCTACTGCAGCATGCGATCTATAAGAATGTGTCTTGTTATTGCAAAATTTACACATCTACTACACATGACACCAAGGATTGTAGATTGATTGATCAAATACATGATGCCATTGATTTTGGTGTGCACCAGACCAGCGTTGTCATTAGCTCTAAGGATGATGGTCATCATTATGAAGGGCGTGCAGATGGAGGAGGTCAAGGTAGAGGCTTTCGAGGAGGATTTAGAGGTCATGGAAATCGCAGGGTTGGAAGGATTGAATTCCCTCATGAAACCTACTATAACTATGGATCTACAGAACATTACAAGTGTGAGTGTCCCGATTTGTTGCAGTGCTCTTGGTGTGGGAAAAAGCACAAGTATGAGGAATACCCAGAATTGTTTGAACACATGATACAGAAGTAGCTGAAGGATAAGGGTGTTGGGATGGTGAGTGTAAAGTGTGTTTATCAATAGTGGATGCCAAGGGTGGTGAGTTATTCAGAATTAGAACATGTCCTAGTGACCACATGAGCTAAGGTTGCAAGCGTAAAGGAGATTCCAAAGAAAAGGCCTCTCATTACAAGAGAATAAGTGTTGCATGGGAAGTATCCTAATCCGACCCATAAAAATAAGTGTATCAGGAAACCATGGATGTTATTTGAAGCCTACAAGGAGATATTTAATGCCTAAAGGAGCAATCATGGTAGTTAGACTAGAAGAAGAGCGTTGAGGCTCCACATAAGGATATAGATGAAATCAGGGAATTATGTAAGATACTAAGGTAGGATAATATCATTCCTCTGTTAGGAGAGTGGCTAATGGGAAAAGTACCAAGTGTTAGAGGAGAGCATGAGAGGCAAGTTTTGCATGCTAATCTACCTCCTCACAGCCTTGACTATGATAAGGAGATTACCTTGAATGCAATTGTTGATGGATGGCTAATAAGTAATATTCCAATTGACACGAGTGTGAAAGTTAATGTTCTCACCCTGGACGCATGGAATCAAATGGGAAGACCTCCATTACAGTCATGTTCAAATGTGTTGTATATGGATAATAAGACAAAGGCAATGCCCATTGGTGTTTTAAAGGATGCTTTTATCACTATCCAAGGGGTGAAATTCATTGGAGACTTCGAAGTCTTGGTGCTTGCTGAGGCAGAAAATTTTCCAGCGTTACTTAGGCGACCTTGGTGCTATAAGAACAATGTTGACTTACGTTTCAATAAGGGGTACATATAAGTTTTGAGAACAAGGAGAAACGTGTTATCACTCCTTTGACAGATGGAAATTCAGTGCCCTATACTGATCCCTTAGGAAAATAATACCTAGACAGAATCTATGTGTGCACTATCAGGGACCCTGAGGTTGTGCAACCAATAAAAGAAGGCGTTATTCAGTGGGAAGACGCCCAATCTATAAGTGATACAACTAGTGTGGCATGTGACAATTGGGTGCATGAGACATATGACTTAGTTTAAAGGTAGTTAAGAGGCTTTGTGATGAGAGTAACAAAGGCACGCTCAGTCTGGTGCATGGGAGGAAAATAGTTACCAAGTTATACTCGGGGAGCCAGCCCTGATTTTTTCCTATGAAAAATGGAGACCTAGTAGGGATGTGAGATCGAAAGGAGAAGTACTCTTAGCTATACTTTGCTTGGGACCACAACACATTGTTGGGAAACCCATCAAGATAACCTTATAGAGTGGTGCAAGGTAAGATTCATATTCTCTGTTAGGTTTCTCTTAATTAATGCACCTACTGCTATACAAGATTATCATGGGAAGGAACCCGCCTCGTTTCATGTCTAGGCATGTGAGAAGGTTTGGATGGAAGGCGCAAAATCCTTGCCTCCATCTTTATGGGTGCATAAGCTTTACTCCACTTTACAAGGCTACGTGCGTGCATGGTACATTCACTCAGAGTTGTGCCGTCAGATAGGAAACTAGCATGATTTTACGGATGATCTCCTTCAAGCTTTAGAGTATTGAAGTACTAAACCATCGGTGAATGGGGTGCTACATGTTGTTAATGTTAGAATTTGAGGATTCTAATAAATACAGATTTAATCAAATTACATATGATATAATGTTATAATAATATTTAAATAAACATTACATCATAACATAAGTAAATAAAGAAATACTTACATGAAATAAATAACACATATGACAAAGTATTTATAGTGGAAAACCCTAATAGAGTAAAAACTACTTTGAAAATAACATTTTACTTCAGAGAACTTATTTTACATCCAGTAAGATCACCTCCTCCTTAAAACCCTATTTACCAAGGGTAAAACCAAATCACTTGATTTGCACACCTTTGATATATTTCCCGAATATATTAAATGAGGACCTAGAGTCCTTTTTATATAAGGTAATCGGATATGTCTCCCGACCCACCTTTTCAACCTAAAATGGTTGACACATATACCTAGGTGAGTGTATTAAATAAATATAAACATAAATGATTCACATTATTAAATACTTACCTAATGTATATTACCTAGGTATAAATATTTAATAATATAAAATTATTTCATATTATTAAATATTTAACCTATATAATAGTGATGGACCCATATTAATTAAGGGTTAATCAAACCACTTAATCATTATGTTCCAACACTCCCCCTTAATGTTAATTGGGATAACATATTACTAATAAATTACCTTCCCGTGGTACACTACAAGATTTACAATCCTTAAACCATAAATGTTTTAGGATAGCATATCGAGTGAATAAATTATAACACCTTCATCATACTCAAGTTACCTTTTGGTACAAAAGGATTTGAAATCCCAAATATCATCCCATGATCAGTGGCTAAGTATGATTTGTGAGTTTTACATATTCTCACAAGTTCTCATAAAAGGTTATTGAACCCAAGCATATAGGAGTCTTTTATAACCAAGGACCTCCTTAATAATATGCTTGTAATGGATGTTTACCAGTAAACTCAATAGCACTAAAGATTTTACTAAAGATCATTTTTAATATATTTCTACACTTCTTTCTAAAAAAATTCGAGGAGGTATACATGTCCGAAGGTCTTTTTACACTTGCTCGAAGGTATTTTTTTACAAATGCCTGAAAATCTTTTTACAAAAACCAAGTTCCATTAGGAGGTGAAATTTTCATGCACCCTCCCCCTCAATGGCAACTCTAAAAATCCAAGTTTTTTACATGAAAGTGACAAAACTTTGCAACACTCAGGGGCTTTGTGAAGATATCAGTAACTTGCTCTTTATTCGGCATGAACTTGAGATCTATCTCACCACTTAGCACCTTCTCACGGATGAAGTGTATATGTATCTCAATGTGTTTTGTCCTCTGATGTTGTACTAGATTATGTGTAAGATATATGGTGCTTTGGTTATCACAGAACAAAGGAACACTACGTGGATCCTTCATCTTTATCTCATCGAACAACCTCTTTATCCATAGAGCCTCTTTTGCAGCTTCCATTGCACTTCTATACTCAACTGCTATTGAAGAAATAGAAACATTTGGTTATTTTTTACTACACCAAGTAATGGCACCTTGCACCAAATTTAAACACATAACTAGAAGTATATTTTCTACCCAATACATCACCAGCATGATCAAAATCACAAAATTCATATAAGTTAGCATTTTCATTCTTAGTATAATGCAACCCATAATTGATTGTACCTTTAATATATCTAAGAATCTTTCTTTCAATATTCCAATGATCTCAATAATGTGCCTACATAAAATTAGAAGCAATTCCTACTGCATAGGAAATATTTGGGTCTGGTGATAGTTAGATATATCAAACTACTAACTAACTTCCTATATAAAGTAGGATCAAATTTTTCACATGCAGGTTTAGGATCAATTTTCAGTCCAACTTTCATAAGAGTAGAAATTAGTTTACAATCAATCATGTTAAAAAAATTTAGTACATTGGTTGCATACTATGCTTGAGAAACAACAATAGAATATTTATCTTGAAATACAGCCATGCCAATAAAATGATGCAAGAGACCTAAATCAATCATTTCAAAGTACGGTTTCAATTTTTCTTTAATTCTACAAATTAAAGCAGGATTATCACTAGTCATAAGAAAATCATCAACATATATACAAACAATGATAATATGTGATCCTTCTTGCTTAATGAATAAATCATTGTCAGAAAAATAATTAATAAATCCTAACTATTTAAATAAAGAATTAATTTTCGCATACCAAGCTATAGGATCTTGCTTTAAACCATATAAGGACTTTTTCAATTTACAAACATAGTTTTCTTTACGAGCTTCTTCAAATCCTTTAGGTTGAGACATGTAAAGTTTTTCTTTTAAATCACCATTCAAAAAGGTATTTTTCACATCCATTTGGTGGATTTCCCACCCAAATTGAGCGGAAATTGTAAATAAGGTCCTAACAGTACTCATTTTAGCTACAGGGGAAATGTCTCAACATAATCAATACCATGTTTCTGAGTGAAACCTCTAGCAACAAGTCTAGCTTTAATTTTTTTCAATACTACCATCCGCATTATATTTTATTTTGTATAACCACCTAGACCCTATGATACTTCTTTTCTCTAGAGGTGGAACCAACTCCCAAGTTTGATTTTGAATTAGGGCATTATATTCAGCTTGCATTACATTGATCCACTTCTCATCCTGATAAGTTTCTTCAAAACTTTGTGTTTCATGTTCATATAAGGTCATTAATGCATGGTACGTATGATGGCTTCTGGTCATTTTCCTTATATCAATAGGATTAGAACTTTCTAACACAGATTGATCCCATTTTAGTTTCTTAACTAGGGAGTTAGGAGTTTCAGAAGAATATATAGTATCAACACAAGAAACATCATCATGACCATTTACTATATTCTCATTATCAGAATCATAACCATCATTAGAAACATTAGTAGAATAAGGAACATATTTACCATTATTAGATGAACAAAAGTATTTTTCCAAAACCACCACATTGCGGTTTTCTGTTATTTCCCTTTTTACAGGGTCGTAAATCCTTAGACCTGCGGTGTTAATACCATATCCAATGAAAACACAAGAGAAAGAAGTCATATCAAGTTTCTTTCTTTTCTTTTTAAGAATGTATAAAGAAGCAGGACTACAAAAAAAATTTAGATGAGAAATATCAAGTTTTTGATTTGACCATTTTTTTAAAAGAGTTGAAAGATAAATAGCTTTGGTGGGAACCCTCTTTAGAATGTAGACTGTTATGTTCATTATTTCTTCCCACAGAAATTTGGGAAGACTAGCAGAATGAAGCGTAGTGCGAGCCATATCTAAAATAGTCATATTCTTATATTCTGCAACAACATTAGATTGGGGAGAATGAGGAAAAGTTAATTCCCTTTTAATACCACAATCAATACAAAAAAATTCAAATGTTTTGCTAACATATTCACCCCCATTATCTGTTCTAAGTCTCTTAATTTTATAATTTAAAGAGTTTTCAACATATGCTTTAAATTCCTTAAATTTCTCAAGTACATCAGATTTATTTTTAAGAAAATATGACCAAATCATCCTAGTGAAATCATCAATGAAAATCACAGCATATAAAAAACTATTTAATAAAGCTACTTCAAGAGGTCCTCTAACATCACTATGAATAAGTTCTAGTGGTGAAAAGGAACTCTCTTCAAGATGTGAGTGAAAGGGTTTAGCACTTTGTTTTGAGCGTAAACACCCTTCACATGCATCATGAGAAGAAGACAACACCGTCAAACCTTTCACAAGATTATATATAGCCATTTAATATAAACTTTGATAATTAACATGTCCTAATCTTTCATGCCATAGTTTTGAATTATTCAAACTTTGAGAAACAAAATAAGATGCAGAATAGAAATCATCAAAAATATACATACCATTTCTTTGAATTCCTACAGCTATTATATTATCATTACTATCTTTGATATACCAAGTATATTTCAAATTTTGAATAGCCAAACCATCATGAGTTAACTGAGAACATGATAAAAGGTTCTTTTTAAGCTTAGGAACAAATAAAACATTATTTAACACACCATTAGTAAATTTTACTTTTTCTTTCTCTATTACATCTAAAGATGAGTTATCACCAAGATACACACGTTCATTTATTTTCACAACATCAAATAAAGAATTTGAAACACCATTCATACAATTTGATGCACCTGAATCTAAAATTCATTGAGAATTAGAGGAAGAATACAACGTAGCATATAATGCAACAATTTTAGGAAAATCATTAAAGATATACTTTTTCCTTAAACTATATTTAAAAGAAACAATTTGTTTTTTATTTTTATGGATAGGTTTCTTAGTTTTGCAATCTTCCTTTTTATGTCTAAATTTACCACATTTGTGACATTTACCACTAAAGCTAACACGCAATTGATCAAAAAAAAACTTTTCTTATCAACAAAAGAAGATTTAGATCTAAATTTTTGATCTAAGGATGGCTTGCGAGGTTTTAACTTTGAATTTTGAGCAAGAAGTGCCTGAGAGGCATTCTCCTTAGAGTCAAAGTTCATAATCACTTGCTCTTCCTGTATCAGAAGTGAACTCAAGGTATTTAAATCAAGTAGATCATTTTCGTTCTAATATTTAGAGTTCAAGATAGAAATAATATTCCTAAATCTTTCATGTATATTTAACTAAACAATAAAGTAGATTAGTTTTTGCACTAATTAAATCACAATTGCATCCATCTAATTGTGCTTTAATATTTTTAATTTTGGCTAAGAAATTAACTACTTTTTCATCTTCTTTCATAGGAGTTGTAAGCAATTCTAAAACTAATTTAATAATTTTAGATAAACCCATACCTTCATGCATGGATTCTAGTTGTGTCCATGCCTCTTTCAAATGTTCGATATTATTAATGTGTAGAAGGTACTCATCGTTTACATTGCGTAAAATCATAGAAAGAGCCTCTTGCATTCATTGTGAGAATGCATTCATGTTATCTACAGTTTTTTGACGACCGGTGGGAGCAACCTCAGATCTAGAAACAATTTTCCAGAGTTTCCTCGCCATAAGTTATGATTTGACCTTGATCTTCCAAATGTTGTAGTTGGTTCCATTCAGGATCTGGGTTTTGTCAAGACAGAAATAGTTAAACGTCATTGTTTCTGTGAACCTATAAAACACACCCCATTATAATATACAATGTACAACATAGTTACAAATATTTTTTTTCAAAACACTTTTAATAGAAATAGATCTAAATTTTATAGATCTAAATAAAATATTTAATCATAACTAATTTTGTCATTACAATGCAATTAATTAACCTCCCATGATCAAAATAATAACCCACAATATAAAGGGTTTTACATTATACCCTAGACTTATATATAAAAAAATTATAACCATATATAAGTGAAGAAGAAACCCTTAAGAATGCAAAACAACTTCAAATTTTTAGAAAAAAATAATGTAGCCAAAGATCCGGCCAGCTTAAATTTGACGTCTAAATGACCATCATACTGCCTTATGTTTGGTCTGTCGTGACAGTCATTTGACGCTCAAATTTAATGGACTCAAAACTTGTGTATTTCTAGAATTTTTTCTTCTATATAATATTAGGGAAGTTATATTTTAATACATTATATTAACTTTGTATATTTTAATATATTATATTAACCTATTATAATTTATAATGTAAAAATATATTCACTTTAAAAAAGAGGAATATAGTTTATATTATGTAAATAAAAAATAGCATATAGTCTATAAAAAAATTTAAACTATAGTGTATATACTTTTTTTAAAGAAAAATAACACATATAACCCTAATTACAGGGGCCCCTCATGATTTTTTTTTAAAACATTTACCAGGCCATGTAATTTTAAATTCTACATAAACCTTAGAATTTACAGAGGAGACAACATTTTTCACATTTCCAATGGAAAAATTTGAATCCTATTTTGATGGAGCTTTGTCTCCTCCTTAATTTACCATTGAAAAAATTCAACCTGCACATATTAAAACTATAGAAAAAAAATATTTCAAATATTTTACCCTTACCTCTACACAAGTTTTCACAGAAGGTAAGAAGTTTCCAAATTTTCCACCTGTGAATTCACCTTGATTCTTCACAAAGAAAAACTTTTAGGTTGCACAATGGAAAGAAGGGGTCGGTTATTTTAAATACCCTTTCGGGTTGGTTAAAAAAACTCGTATAAATTAAATAAATAAAATACAAAACATTTGATCTTAATTTATTTAATTTACCCTTCCGGGTTGGTTGAAAAAACCCGTAAAAATTAAATAAATAAAATACAAAACATTTGATCTTACTTTATTTAATTTACCTTACTTTGTTACCATGTTAGAATTTGAGGATTCTAATAAATACGGATTTAATCAAATTGCATATTATATAATGTTATAATAAATATTTAAATAAACATTACATCATAACTAAGTAAATAAAGAAATACTTACAGGAAATAAATAACACATGTGACACGGTATTTATAGTGAAAAACTCCAATAGGGTAAAAACCACTTTGAAAATAACCTTTTACTTCAGAGAACTTATTTTACATCTAGTAAGATCGCCTCCTCCTTGAAACCCTATTTACTAAGGGTAAAACTAAATTACTTGATTTGCACACCTTTGATATATTTCCTGAATATATCAAATGAGGACCTAGAGTCCTTTTTATATAAGGTGATCGGGTATGTCTCCCGACCCACCTTTTCAACCTAAAATGGTTGACACATATACCTAGGTGAGTGCATTTAATAAATATAAACATAAATAATTCATATTCTTAAATACTTACCTAATGTATATTACCTAGGTATAAATATTTAATGATAGAAAAGTATTTCATATTATTAAATATTTAACCTATATAATAGTGATGGACCCATATTAATTAAGGGTTGGTCAGACCACTTAATCATTATGTTCCAGCAGGTAAGCACCTAACTATCGGAGATAGTTCCATGGCGGAGGACAGAGTACTGGAATTGTTAGATGAACCTGGCTTGGAAGCGCGCTTCGATGAGGAAGAATCAAAGGAGGTATAGTTTGAGCGCGCATGCATGGAAAAGGAGAAAGGAAAATTGGTCTACGTGATAGATGGTGAAGAGGTGGAAAACTTAGATGTTAACAATACTTTCGGTACACACAAGGTTATGGATAGTGTTGATGAACAAGCGCGTGCCTACCATGAACCCTTGAAAACCAAGAAGGTTAACATTGGTTCGGAAGTGGAACCTAAGGAAGCTAATATTGAAGATTACTCGAAAGAAAGGGAGATTTCAAATATTATTGATCTATTATGCAAATTCAAGGATTTGTTTGCCATGTGGGTACCATGAGCTTAAAGAATTTAACCACTCATTAAGAGAAATGAAGATCAAGTTAAAAGAAGGTGCGTGCACTTAATTCGGAAGATACCTTATCGAATGAATCTAAATCTACACATCAAATTCAAGGAGGAGATTGAAAAGATGATCGCATCAGGCATCATTGAGGTTGTTGAGGAATCAAAGTGGATAAGTCTGATGGTCATCAGCATTAAGAAGGATGGGAGGATAAGGATTTGCATTGATTACAGGGATTTGAATGTGGTATGTTTCATTGATCCTTTTCCAACCCCCTTCACTAAAGAGATCCTGAAAAGAGTAGCCGGGCGCAAGATCTATTCTTTCACATATGGATTCTCAGGATATCATCAGGTTAGAATTATAAAGGACCAAGAAAAGATGACCTTCACCACTGAATGGAAAATTTTCACCTATACGGTCATGCCTTTTGGACTGAAGAATGTGTCTGTTGTGTTTTCGCGCATTGTGGTTCAGGCGTTTCAGGACTTCATCCATAAATTTCTACAAGTCTACTTAGATGACTGGACAGTATATGGATTGGTGAGGGACCATTGTGACAATATGAGGCTGATGTTTGAGAGATGTTAGCACTTGAGTATATCTCTCAACATTAAGAAATGTGTTTTTGCTACTCAATTTGGCACCATGTTGGGACATATCATATGTAAAGAAGGATTGTTAGTGGATCCTAACAAAGTTGTTGTTATTGTGGGATTGGGGGAGCCTACCAGCCAAATCATGGTGCTTGGATTCCTTCGGCATACGGGGTATTACCAGAACTTTATTAAGGAGTATGTCAAGATCACCGCGTTGTTAGAGGAGTTATTGAACTACAAAAGTACATTTCATTGGGGAGAGGCACAGCAGATGGTGTTTAACACATTGAAGAATAGGCTTATCATCATGCCCATATTATGCTTTCCCTCTTGGGATAAGCCATTTCATGTACATGTTGATGCTTCAGGGATGGAAATTGGAGTAATCTTAGCACAACCTAGAGAGGTAATTATTGACCATCCCTTGTGCTTTGCTAGTAGGAAGCTAACCCCAGCAAAATAAAATTATACTACCATGGAGCACGAGGCATTATCTATGATCTACGCGTTACAAAAATTCAAGCAGTATTAGCTAGTGGCGCCTTTTATCTTTTACATGAACCACATGGCATTAAAGTACTTGGTGAACAAGCCCCTCTTGCAAGGGCACATATGCAAGTGGGTCTTATTATTTTAGGAGTTTGAGTTTATGGTTGTTGTAAAGCCAGGTACGAATAATTTAGGGCCTGACCATTTATCAAGGATTGACTCGAGAGAGGATGTGCAAAGCATTGAGGATATAATGCCAAATGCATAGTTGTTTAGATTGTAGTGCGCGCCCTCTGACTTGGAAGATATTGTTGTATTTCTCAAAATGGGTGTGGCGTCAGAGGGAATGATGACTTTGGAAAGGAAATAGTTAGCCATACGTGTCACGCCCTACATGTTAATTAGTGGAGACTTATAAAAGCTAGGCCACGATGAGGTTTTGTGATGGTGCATGCTTGAATCATGAGTGCATTGCAATCATGGAAGAGGCTCATGGTGGAATTGTAGGGGGACATTATGCAGGGAATACAACCATGCGCAAGATCCTTCTAGCAGAATTTTGGTGGGAAACAGTTTTAAAATATTGTATCGAATATTGCAAGGCCTGTGACCACTGCCAACACCTTGGTAAACCAGGGAAAAGAGATGAAATGCCATTAAGATTGATTGTCAGTGTAGAGCCATTCAAAAAATGGGCAATTGACTTCGTAGGCCCTTTTTCTCCAGTCGCACGAAGGATAGGTTTGCGTTATATCATTACATGCATAGATTACCTTACAAGGTGGGTAGAAGCGGTGTTTACAAGGGATTGCATAGCGACAATAGCAGTTAGGTTCTTGTGGGAAAATATAATTAGCAGGTATGGATGCCCGCTGAGCTTCACAAGTGATAGGGGTACTCATTTCTTAAATGAGACAGTTAGAATTTTATTGGCAGAATTCATGGTGGCCCATCACAAGACTACCCCTTATCACCCACAAGCTAATGGGACTGGTGAGACATTCAAAAAAAATTTGAATCACACGTTGACCAAGATTTATGATGTGGGAAAAAAGGATTGGGATGACAAAGTCTCAGTCGTGTTATGGGCATATAGAACAACTTACAAGAGATTAAACAAATCCACACTATTCCAATTAGTGTTTGGCACCGAAGTTGTTTTGTAAGTATATTTTATGTTACCCTCTTTGCGTATTGCACATGCAGGAGGATTGGCCGACGAACAAGGGGTTACAAGAGCACATTGACAAGTTAATGCAGTTGGATGAAAGATGATCCCTTGCTAGATGGAGCCAGAAGACTGAGAAGGTGAGATAAAAGGCTTGACATGATCGTCGCATAAAGAGTACACAATTTGAGGTTGGGCAAGATGGTTTTACTTTATGATTCTAAGTTCATGTGCCATCCTAGGAAACTCAAGGTCCATTGGTTGGGACCATATTATATTACCCATATACTTGATTCAGGCGCTTTCTAGCTATAGGCACTGGATGGAACACGACTTCCTAGGTATTTCAATGGGAGTAGGTTGAAGCCCTACTATAAATAAGTCTTCTTTATGTTTGTAAATAAGGAAGTATTATCAATTAGCCTAGGATTTTCTTTAATGCAGCTTCCTTTCTTTGTGTTTCCCTTTCTCATTGTTTTGTTGGTTGGTGTTGTTTTTGTTTTGTGCTCGCTTATGTGCTGGTAGCCACTTATTATTTTAAAAAAATTCTATGTGCAGAGGACCGTGCATCAATTTTTGTGTGGAGTAGAATGATGTGACAAGTGCTGGAAGTTATGGTTGTTGATGGCCAGGGTTGAAAAATCAAAAACACATGGATTGGAAGATCACATGTAGAAGAGGTGAACATGAGGGAAGGATGGTGTCAAAAGGCTTTATAGAAACCACATACAATAATGAAAAGCGCAGGAACAACATGAGGTGGGAAATGTCAACAACTAGGATTAGGACAAAGAGGAAGAATGCCTTTAGTGCTCTAAACACACGCATAAGGATCTGTGGTCAGTAAGGTTTTTTACACACCTAAAGGTTGCCAAAAATTTTTTGCGTAGGATTGAGCGCAGGAGGAAAAGCGCTAAAGGTTGGTATTGGAAAAATCTGCCTTTATTGTGAAAGTATGTTGGTAGGTGGCATGGCATTTATTGCTAGAGAAAAGAAAAAGTTATAAATAGAAGATCGGGGGTGCGTTATTCTTTACCTTACGTTTTAAGTTATCAAAGAGCTCTCGCGAACTAGGGCATCCTTGTGAAGAAGGTTTGAGAAGATTTGTGAATATTTTCTTGCATAGCTAGTTTGATCAGCAAACCATTATGGAAAGGATTACATGGGTGTAAGTGAAGAAGGTTGTGTGGAAGGATCCCATGGGTGTTACATCGTCTTAGTGGAAAAATAGTTTTCCAAGTTAGGGTTACATAGCTAGGGCACGGGATTTGGAGAAATTTTTGCAAAGGAGTGGAGTCGCGAAGTTGAGCAGAGCTAGGACCAAGAAAGAGGATTAAGTTTTAAGGACCCGATGAAGGAATGGAACCAAGGAAAGTAGTAAATGTTTCATCGAAGAAGGGTAAGGGAAAAGGAAAACAAGCCGTTTCTACCAGTTTCAATGAAGAATGGTACACATAAATGAAGTACCCAGACGGTGTATTACTTGGTAAGGAATGGGTGTCTCATATCAGAAAGATGGCCGTAAGTGATTACAACCATCAAACGAGCACCATAGAAAATGAGATGACACTAGATCTGGTTCACCCTATAGAGAAGAGGACACCAGATGGAATGCCTATCTATGACGAAAAAGTGAAGATGAAAATGGAGAAGGTTAGGTTGTTGCAACACTATGAGTTGCCCTATTTCGGCAAGCCTGGTCAACTATACCAATGGTTGATGTATGCATGGATGAAGACCACTTCTATTTCACAGGTCAGAGGATGTGCATAACCCCCCAGCTGATTTCTAAGTTCATCGGCCTTATCTGCGAAGGATAATAATTAGACGGTGATTTGGAAGACAAAGAAGCCATTAAGAATACCATTGAAGCTTATGACTACAAGAAGGGTTCACATTACTTCGACATTTCTCCAATTACTGACCCTATGATGAGGATGGTCACACGCTTGGTCACAAAGTTGAATGGGAAAGAGAGATGGAAATAGATCAACAAGGCCTGGTTGAATGCATGCCATAATATCTTGGAGGGGACCATCTATAACCTCTCATCTTTTATTTCAGAGGAGATTATAAACACCACGCGCGACGGAGAGAAGATCATGTTTGGTAATGCCGTCCTCACCATTGTATTTTTAGATATTGGAGTCCCGATGGGCTGGATAAGTTTTTTTCGGAATACCCATAGGAAGACCCCTCCCCTCCAAGTGGTTTGAATAATATACTTGTGACACCATGACGGCTGCTCATAAGGCATGCTTGGAAAAGTGGTATAAGTGGATACGCGCGACGCATTCGGGGCTAAATGGAGAATACCAAAGTAGTTTCCTTCACTAGTTCAAGGAGAGGCTGAGTTTTTCGTATACCAGCATTTTTGTATTGGCATATTTACTTTGATAGATGGCACCAAGAGTCCTTGGTGTATGTTGCCTTTCTCCTTCACAGTGTAATATTTCCAGGTTGGGGTCAATCGATTCAAAGAGGTGAAGAAACTTAGCTTTGATCTAAGTGTAGTAGATCAAGATTACCGCGACCTACATAGGAAGTTAATATACCCCAAGAAGTGTGCCTATGTGGAGAAGTATATCTCCCATGGCATATACATGTTGAAACTAGTAACATTGCTAGTTACATGGAGGACAACAGCGAGGGTGTATTTGCGCCTAAGGCCTAAGTATGAAAAAGGCGCTTATGTTGAAGATGATGTCTCCATTCCTAAGGACCCCACCATGAGGAAAAAGGATGTGCCAACGAAAAGAGAAACAGAGGAGGCTCCTAAGAAAAAGACGTCAAGCGCGCAGACAGTACAGACAGTAGGGGCATAGGAGTCAGGTGCGGGCATAAGTATTTACGTCCGCTGGAAGAAGTCTTCCATTAGAAAAGATTCTTCGCAGAAGGAAGAGTCATTAAGAGAAGGTAAGAGAAGAAAAAGAGAAGTCCCCTGTATTAGAGTCACCAGTAAGGAATAAGAAAAGGGTGAAAAAAAGTTCAGACTCAGGAGAAATAGAAAGCATGGAGGCAGACAAGGGCAATGAAGATAATGAAGAGCATGGTGAGGATCAAAATCATCTTGTGTACGATATACATGAGTCAGATGAAGAAGGAAATGAAGATAGAGATGAGAATGAGGAAGGCTACTCATGACAAGGAGGGGAGTGAGGAAGTAAACATGAAATATTAGAAGACCTCGACCCCGACCAAGGAGTAGATGGATAACATTATAGAGAGGGAGGTGGCGGGTATTATCCAACAGTTGGTGGAGCAGGAAGTAGAGTGAAGCACTGAAGAAATGTTGAAGGAAACTGAGGAGAGTGTAATTATAGGAAAGGAGTATGGGAGCATGGGTGGAGACCCCAACTTAGCAGCAAGCTTCCAAACAGCAACGCGCACAAGTGGGAAGGGAACAGTAGCGGCATAGGAACAAGTTATGACTTATATTAATGATCCAAGCAAGGTATTATGCACACGCTTCCAAATTACTGTGCCCACCGACCAACTCCTCACTTGGTCTTCTTTTGATGAAGAGGGTGCATACCCGCAGACGATAAAAATGTTATCCTGGGATTTTGAGTCCCACGTTGTTGAACCCGAGTTCGAGGTAAATTGTAATGCATTGATGAAGATACCAGACACCAAGGGAATAAACCCTCTTGTAAATTCCTAGCAGCTATCATATGAGAAAGTTTGCAACGTGCTCAACAAAGTATCGGTGGAGGTGGAAGCAAGACTCTTTGGCAAAAATGATAGAATAAGGGTCTTAGAGGAGGAGTTTGAGAAAAATAATGAGGAGATCATTGAGAGGGACAAAGAGATAAAACATAAGGAATTGATCAGTACATAGTTAAGGAGTGAACTGAGGGATGAGAAGGCAAAGGTGTGTGAATTTCATAAGAAGATAGAGGCCATTTCAGATGCCATTATCTTAAAATACCTGGACCTGGCCCCACCTAAGTAGAAATATGAGTCAACCTTGCACTACTTGCAAGACCTGACCCACATCCTCACCATGGAAAGGCACCCATTCACATTAGATTCGGCAGAAGAGGCAATGGCATGCCAGAAGGAGGAAGAAAATTCAAATTTTTGGGAGACAGTGACTCGGTACTCTGAGCTACTTTCCACAACAAAGACCGTAGCGTAGATGGCTGAATTCGTGTATGATAACTATGCCGACAGAGACAGGGTAACAAGCATATTGGTTGCTACACATGAGGTGGATCTGAAATAATTTCAAGAAAAGAAAAAAGGCAATAGGGCGGAGCGCAATAAGATCCTAGTTGAAGTTGAAAAGAAGTTGGAAGCAATCAAAACCTTGCGGGGTTCGATTAAGAATAGGCTAAAGGAACTATACCCCCAAGACACTTCCAAGATGACTATGCTAGGCGATCTTAGTAAGCAACTCGAAATCATTGTAGATATGTTAAAAACTAAGAGCGATGAACTAAGTTTTCATGAAGTAAGCGCATTGGTGGGTGACCTACTTCAGCACGCACATGGAGAAGTAGATGCTTGGGAGAAGATTGAGGCATCCATGAAGAACGAGTTCCCACTCCTCATGCAGCAGTATCATATTCTTCCATTCTTACATTCTTTATTTAGATTATTTCAATTCCACTATTCTTTATCCTTTGAAGGATTAGAATGTTTCTGAGGACGGAGAACACGTGTAGTGTGGGGTGATGTTGGACCCTAAATATTGGTTAAGTACCAAAAGGAGCGCACACATGACCAATAAATAGAAGGGTGCTCAGGGAAAAGTGCGCTGGAAAATGGATTAAGAAGGGTTTAAGTGAAACCAAGGCACGCACAGGAGGTAGAACAAGGGTTTAAGGACTTAGCCATATTTGGCATCATGGAGTCACTTGAGGAAAAATGTGAGGACCCAACTAGGCATGAACCTTGGGGGCTAAGAAAAGTATATTCCATGCAGGGAATATTCCCGTAGGCATCATTACAATTAGTGGAAGGTTTTATAAAGATGATAAGCATTCACCTATGGAGGACTACATTGACACATGGCACGCAATCTGCTCATGAAATAAGTCATGGTGGTGGATGTTGATCCTATTTAAAGGAATTATTGGACAGAAACATGGAGAATGGAGAAGGTAGTTTGAAGGCATTAGAGGGTATGGTAATGCTAGGAGAAGGAGGGTAACAAGGTGTTGCAGAAATGTTAGGTAATGTTAAGGATTTAGAGCTCATGATGTCAGGGTTTAGAGTTCTTGAGGCTAGAGGGTTGTAAAGGATATCATTAAGCATATGTATGGGTGTTGGGGTATGTAACAAGGGTTATAATGGGGAAAGCATAGTTAGGATCTCTTATCATATTATTTTGGAGGGGTTGGATATCATTCATTTGATGTATATGGTCTGAGATGACCCTTTTGAATGTAGTGTGGCTAATTGAAACTCTTTTAAATCAATATACATGGATCTATTCTATACATCTTGTTTATGGGTGTAAACCCTCATGTTATTTGGCTTGTTATGACTCATATTTAGTTCCTTCTACTTCATGCAATGTTTATTTACCTTTTGTGATGCATTGATGTGTAGATCTATTAGTTATATCTTATGCCTTTTAAGTAGATGCATGTACTTTTGTTTCTACAAATAATCCACCATTAATGGTAGAACTCTCTTACAAAGTTCACATAAAGAAGGGGCTCGGCATCCGCACGTGCCTCAAGTGAGTGCCCAGTGTATGTTGGGTGATAGGTCGGCGTGCTTGGCATTAGAAAGAAGTATTGAGGGTAAAAACAATGACTACCGTCACCACTGCAATAGCCAAAACAATAGCATCATCACCCTCACCTTTCTCTTCCTCTTGTGTTTGTGCTCCTCCTACCACCTGAGAACGCACTCGTCTAACTAACTGTGCAGCCCTCTCTGCCGCCTAAGTCCAATCAAAAGTCATCAATGATCATCTGGAGTTACCCCCGCATCATCAATCGAAAAAATTTATCCCTCATCATCAGGACTCATAGCTCTCGGCTTCTCATCAATAACTGTAGGCCTCAATACAATAGCCTGTGGAGTCTCGATATCTCCATCCTCTTACCTGTAATACACTGGATCCTCAGGTATACCATGAATTGGACCAAATTGTCTCTTAACACGATTGAAGTGTAGAAGCTCATCCTCTCCATTTCTACGACCCTGTACCCAAACATCCTATTGTAAGCATAGAAAATCCTAAATAAATTTGGGCCAATCATGGAAATATAAGTATGGCCTCCACACTACATCTCCCACCTATAGCCCCAATATCAAATCTCTGTAATGACTAGGCCCCTTGGCCTTCCTCGCTCGACCCAGATTCTAGCTCCATCTTATGAATCCAGGATGTCTAACATCAATGTCACAAGGTAAACACAATGGATGAGCAATCGCAATGTGCTCATGTGTCCAACACTGCAACAAAAATCCAACATCAATGTCATAACACTTCTGGGTCATCAACCCACAGCTCTCTGAATGTCTGTGCTAGTAAAGTGGGTGCTCACTTGAATACTATATGGTGCTCTATCATCTCAGCAACAACACCGGTCATCATCTAAGGAAAACGGCTGCCCCCTGAATCCGGAAAATCAAAACATGAAATAGCTAGCATCATCAATGTCATTCGTGGACAACCAGCTTTCCCAGGCTCATATAAAACCTAGTAATCAAATGCTCCTGATGAATACCTCACATCCCGAGCATGTACTCCATATAACCTCTACATAGTATCTACTCTCTCATCCTCCATGATACAATAAATCATCTATCCACAAACTAGTAATCTCATAATACGATGAGCATCCTCCATGGTAATGGTAATCTCCCCTGTAGGAAGACAGAAAGTATGGGTGGAAGGATTCCACCCCTCTAATAATGCCAATATCAAGCTTCGACATCTATGAACCCGTCTATAATACCGCATACCACTAAAACCCACTACTTCAAAATACTCCCAATCCTCATCTGATAAATCTGCCCTCACCTCCTCTAACATCAAAGGAATGCAGTCACGGATAGTCAACTATGTATCCACCTATAAAACACAACCAGGAAAAATGAGCATTAGTATTATCACATAAATATCATTCATTCTAAGTATTAAAAACATCATCTTTATTGTCCAAAATATGTTAACGAAAATTAATATTATAATATCGACATCAATGACATACATCTAGCATCAATAGAAATCTTAAACATTCCACAAATTTAAACAAATCTACCAAAAACCATGCCTTTCTATTTAACACAAACCGGTTTTGTCACAAGTGAATCGTTGGCGCAATAGCTAGCAATTTGATGAATCACCGACGATTCCTACTAATCAAAATTAGGGAATCTGCGCACCCCCAATACAACACTAAATACCCTAAACTACACAAAAATTCACAAAAACAAGACAAAAAATGAATTAGAATCCTACCTCGGCCATCAGAGGGTTTGGTTTTTTGCTCAAAGATGCCATTTTGTCAGCTTTCCTCTCCCAAACATATTGTTCTCGCCAAACAGCCGGATTGACAAATTATTTTCACCACGTTTGCAATGTGGTAAAACAACATTACTTTTTGGATATTTATAGCCCCCCCTTTTTATGTGATGCAATCGTTGGCGATTGCACTAATCACTGACAATTTACCCCTTTAAGCATACATGCCCACATTGCCCTACAACCATGCCATTTTCATCATTTTCACAAGTGTGCCATGTTTTCAAGTGGCCTTAGCCCTTGAAATCTTGAATCAATCAAACATAATCAACATTGGGATTTACCATTCGTCTATGGGAGATGAGCCCTTTGGCCCCCATCACTTGGTATTCCCGTTCATCAATTTACCCGGCGAGGATCATATGTCCACAGGCATCGAGCCCTTTAGCCACTTTGTCAATTGATTCTTTGGTAGCTTGTTCTATACCCCCTTTAACTGGGGAAGCCTTTAAAAAAAACACATTGGTGTTCATTGTATTGCGTTGCACTAGAATCACCCATACAAGTAAGACCTTCTCATAATTTTTGTCTAATGATTTGCTAAAAACTGCCAGACAAAAAGGAGCAAATGTAGACACCGAAAATCTACACTGTTTCACCTTCATTATCCAAACCCATTATCGATCATTAATAGTTACAACGCGCCACTTACAACACTCCATAATCTAGGTTACCCTTCAATTAATTAATTTAATATTTATGCCACCACATCTTCATTCATGAAATAATTAATTAAATTAATCAAAACACACCCTCACACCTCACCATGTCAACTTACCTACACTCACTAGTTCTAACTAGTTAGTTTAGAAACCTTCCATAAATATAACCTAACTACCTCTAACTTATCCCTATAACTACTTCCCACCCCTAACTAGTTAGAACTAAGTTAACTTTAGAAACCTTCTAAAAAGACCTCTACATTTATCCTAACTAACCTAGTCCTAATCGAAGCTCATCCCTATTAATATATCAACCTCCTTCAAAATCCCTCAAAATCAAGATCAAAATGGAAAGAAAATCACTCCTTTTATCCCCTAACTCGAATTTGCCGAAATCTTTGGAGATTATCCTGGTTGCCGACAATCTATATAAACAAGTTTCTCAGCCTCTTTGGGAGAAGATTTTTGGATTTTGCACGGAAGTTAGGCCCATCCACGAGCATTTCAGAGATCAATTCTTTTCAACAGAGCATTCCTATCATTACACTGCATCAATACGATCATTGCATCACCCATCATCATTGTTAAGACATCGTCAAGCCATTTTCACCTATCTACCATTCAATATGTTCAATCATCCAAGGTGAGCACTTGTTTTCACTGAATTTTGTTTCCATTTTTAGTTAACTTTGCTTCTTTGTTCATTACTGAGTCTTGTTTAAGCTTTAGAAGCCCTCAAAATTGCAAATAATTAAGTTAAACTATCTATTTTGGTATTCTGTTAGAATTCACAGTAATCACAGTAGCCTAATCGCTGGCGATTCTTGCATAATATTTTTTGTCATACATTTCTTCCAATCTGCCTAACAATATTTGTTTGTTTTTGTCATTGCTAACATGTTTCCACGAATGGATGTTATCAGATGGCCATAAGAGGTGACAGTTATCCCATTACCAGTATTGATTCACTCCCAATCATCTGTCACCCCTTGCACTAGGAACAATATGATTTGCTAAATAACTTAGAACTCTATGTTATCCACGCAACACCCCTTGACCATTTGGAGGAAATATTCACATCAACTCAACGCATTCGTGAAGCAACTGAGGAATTATGGGAGGCATACTATGAGGTCTAGAGAATCCAAGCTGACCTCGCATCATTCAAGTATAACTATGAAGCAGGCCTAGACATACCAGAGGACAACCGCATCGTATCTGAATCCGACATTAAAAGAAACATCAGCCTTTCGAACACTTATTTTGATCTTTCACGCCTCTATGACACAGAAGAAGAGCTCTCTGACTTCTTCAAAGAGGACTACATCTCAGAACCTAGTTCTTACTTCACAGAATATGGGGACTTAGCCTACTCTATAGGCTCAACTTTCTCAGAAAACATAGATTCTAAACTAGATTCTGACTTCGGATTCTAGTCTTGTTGTTTTCATTTCCATTATTATCATCTTATGTATGTAATCACCTAAATAAGTGATAACATCTGATCACATTTTCCACTTATCATATTGTAATTAAAATTATCATCAATAAATCTTAATTGTCTTAAAAGTAGGTTGATATCCACCTAAGGGAGTCTCTAGACTTCTGGGAACTAGCCTTTGTCAGGCAACCTGCCCATCTTATCTTACTAACTCTATTTTTTGGAAGTGTTTGTGATTTACAGGCTTACTTGCAAGGGAAATAAGTCTAGTACATTCTTCAGGGAGCACAAACACATCCATCACATCTTGCAGGTATCCTGAAAACCCTGTCATACTGAGGTTGAGCTAAGTTTTAGCCCTTGACACATCAAGCAACCCCCCAAGGTAAAACAACATTCAACACATATAAGGTGAAGTCCTTAGTGAAATCTAGGTTGATGAGAGTTGGGGCATGTGTTATTGCTTGTTTTATGGCTTCAAAGTTAATTTTCCCCTCGGGGGTCCATTTTAAGTAGCATTAATATTAGTGGTTTAACAAGGTTGGAAAAGTTTCAAACAAATCACTTGACGAATTTGATTCTCCCTAAGAAGATTTGTAGCACTTTCTTTTGAATTGGAAATGGCAATGCAAGGATGGCACTAAATCTCTTTGGATCAATAGTTAATACTTCCTTAGAGATAATATGGCCAAGGATTTTACATTCATGAGCTAGGAAGATGCAATTCTTTAGATTGAGAGAGAGGCAAAATTGTATACATCTCTTAAAAACTTTCCTGAGATGAATTAGATGATCAGATGCATTTTTGGAGAATACGGTGATATCATCCAGGTACACAAGAACAATGTTGTTGATTATTCCTTTGAATTCCATATCCATGGCTCTTTGAAATGTTTCTCCTGCATTGGACAAACCAAAAGAAAAAAAAATGCTAGGAAAGGGTTCCCCATTTTGTGGTAAAATCTATCTTGAACTGATCTTCCTCCTTTACCATGATTTGATTGTAGCTGAAGTAACCATCTAGGAGAGAAAACCTTTCTGATCTGGCCACCATTTGTAAAATTTGTTCCATTAAAATCAACAGGTAATGATCCTTCAAAGATGCCTTATTTAAAATCATGAAATTGACACGCAATCTAATTTCTCCATTTCTTTTCACACTGGAACTAAATTAGCTACCCAAGATGAATGCTTGATGGGAAAAATGATGTTTGCTTCAATTAACTTGTTCAATTCCTTCTTCATTAGAGGTTCAATATGTGGATTAACAAGCCTATGTTTCTGTTTGATAGGATTGGTAGTTGAATCCAAATCAATGGTGTGCTGAGCTGAAATAGGATCAAAACATCTAAGGTCTTCATAGGTCCATGCAAAAATATCACCAAATTCTTAGAAAAGTTCTACAAAAGCATGCTTTTTATGTGGAGTGATTACCTTACCAATCTAAAGGAATTTTCATTCATCAACTGAGATGGGTTTTGAATCTTCACCCTTAACTGTTATGTTTGCATTTTCCTTTCTAAATTGGTCATTGGGATTGAAAATGGATTCCCCTTTGGGCATCTTATTTGATCTAAGCTGAACAACTTGGTCCCAATATGCTTCTCCAACTTATCTTGATTTCTTGAAGAAAAATCTGACTCTTCTTAATTGAAATTAACAATCTGTTGATCATTTTCAAACACCCAAAAATTTGTGTCATTTTCTGGTACAACAGGCCTCACTACTATCCTGATATGGGGTTGCACTTTCTCTCTTAACGTTCTCAACAACGTCAAACTTTTCCCCAATTGCAGCTAGTCTATCAGGAGTTTTCATTTTCTTTTCTTGGAATAACATGGATATTGAAAGATTCAAAATATTACAAAAGATCCCATACTCTGTGCTTGTAAGCTTTCAACCAGTCATTCTTGGCTGCATTTGATCCTCTGATTTGATTCACTACCAGTTCACTATCCTCAAAGGTCTATAATTTTTTGAAGTTCTTCTTCCTTTCCCATTGCACCATAGATGATGGGACTCATACTCCGCTGTATTGTTGGAGTGGTTGGATTGAAATATGAAAGAGGAGTAATATTTCATATCGGCGGTAGAAATAAGGACTACACCTCCACCTGCACCTTGTCTGCTTCTTGATCCGTCAAAGAAAATTTTCCAAAGACCATTCTCCTCTTCCTTAGTTGGCTTGATAACACTAGGAAGGGGGTCATTCTCCTCATGCAAACAATAAATACAAGGACCATTTTCTTCCACTTGTTGATATGGATCAAAGTTATAACACCAACTTGCACACTCGTCAAGTAGTAAGTCTGGAATGCTTTCGATTTGAGTATCCGCTTCTTGAGTACTTGGACAATCTTTTTTTTATCAAAGATGGTACAATTTGCATCAATGGGGTAGGCACATAAGGTTCTATATGATATGTAGCAATTGGTTCAGACTTACTATTAGCCTTAGTGCGATACATGGTCTTGAAGAACATATGAGACTAATCAACTAATAAGTATCCTCCAATTTTGGCCATGAAGTCTCTGGATAGCCACAAAGCGAAGAGTGGAGGTAGATCAGTTATGGAGATGTCTTGAGGAACCAAGAAGTTAGGGCATGTATGCAACATGAGGCTTAGACTTTTGATAACTCCAATAGTTCCTATTGTTGTTCCATCTAGCTGCACCACACCCTTAGAAAAAGGTTCATAATTGAGGCCTAATTGGTTTGCAATTTGCTTGGGCATGAAAAAGTTGTTTGTTCTGGAATCGATCATATGATTGTGCACCAAGTGATTTCCAATGATTAGGGATACATAAATGGGTGGAGGTTTCATATTCCTATTTGGCTGATCCTCCTTTTGTCGCATTGCATTAATGAGAACAATTTTTTTCTTTTTTTGGGTGGCTCACTTGAAATAGAGAAGTTTTCCATAACTTCTTGCAAGAGATCTCTTTGTCCCAGAATTGCCAAAGATTCCCACATTGATATGCTCACATTGGTCTTCTTCATCTATTCAAGGATACTGAAGGGATTTGAATTATCTTTCATTTGTGCCTGGCTTGGAACAACCCTTTCTTGTACTTGGTTGATATCGTGGAAGAAACCTTAGGCTAATTTTGCACATTTGGAGCTACTTTTGAATTGCCATCCTCCTTGGAGTGTCAAATAAGGTTGAGAAAGTCATACATTTGCTAATTTCCCCTCTTCCATAGCCCTCTTCTTAGATCTGGTATTGATAGCCACACCCCCAGGAAATGTTTGATCCACATTCCAGCTCACGAGTGAAGTGTCACTTGGAGGTGTCTCCTGAGTGACTATCTGCTCCTGATTTTCTTCTATGGGTACATCTTGAGGAACTTATGTGATTTGCATAATTAAATATTGATTCAAAATACCATTGGGGCATGTTTCTTGGTTACATAGAAGATTACAAGGGAAACACCACTAATAATCTTGCACAAGGTTATTTTGAACATGAACCAAAACTTGGAGATGAACTAGCCACATTTGGGTTATATGGTTGAAATGGTCTTGTAGGGGAATATTGGTTTTAATTTGGAGGAGCTTCTTGGAAGGATGGTTTGTTTGGTTGATAAGAGGGACTTGTTAGGTTGGTATGAAGGTTGGTAAGGTATGAAATTTTGAGCTTGCCGCCTCTTAATGGATACCAACTCATTTCCTAAAATTCTATAATTGTTTTATTACCTCTTGCAATTCAGTTGAGGTACTTGAGGAAGTAGATGCTTGACAAGAAATTTGATTCCTTGGGGTTGGAATGAGAGCCAATTCAGGGGCTTGATAAGAAGTAGGTGTCTTCCATCTCTGGGAATATATGAATTATAGGTCTAGGAGTAAGTTTCCCAGCTTAGATAAGACTATTCTTAACACTAATGGCAATGTCATAAACAACTGGTAATGTTATACCCCCCATGGATTGAATCATGAATGAAATATCACTATTCAAGGCCTTTAGATAATAAAGAAATGCATGTTGGGGTGTAGGTATTACCACTTGAGGAATTCGGTCCCAAATCATTTGAAATATGATGTTAAAATCAGTCATATTCTCGTTGGGGACTCTCTTTGTTGTTGTTAGTTGCTCTACCAAAGACAAGTGATCTAATTTTCCTCAAAATGATTGCACAGGGTTGTGTCAAGTTCATCCCAATTAGTGAATTGAAGCTGGTCTCAAACTCCTGTACCATTGAAGAATTTTCCCTTTGAATGATGAGGCCAAGAGTCTTACTGCTACCTCATCTTCGTTAATAAATTGGATTGAAAAAACATTAAAAACATCGTAAATATGGTTAGTTGGGGTAGTATGATTTTCACCAATGAAGAAAGGAATACTGTTGAGTGCAGATACATTGGTATATCATGTTGTGCATTAAGAGCTAGAGGACTACCACCATTGAAACTAACAAAATGGCAAATTTCTTTGATGTGCCATGATTGGGATAGGTCTTAAAACTCTAGAAGACAACAAGAAAGGGCTACTGGGAGGAGTAAAGAGGACCTGTTTGGTGGTGATGGTGATCTTTGAATTCATCTACCTCTTCTTCTTCTCTTTGGTGATAGTTGCAAGTAATCAAAAGATCCTTCTTCTTTTGTTCTGGACCTTGTCTGAATCCTTCTCATGAAACTGAGGCACTAAACTGTTGAAACCAGTAGATATAATGATTGAAGTCACCAGATGTGTTATTGCAAAGCCTCCAAAAGGCTGAAATTCACTAGGATACACACCAAAACTTAATGAAATAACAAGAAAACCTCATGAGGTCCCACCATGCATGCCAGAACTGTTATCACCAAAAAATAACACCCTCTGATTTGTCATGAATGAATGGATGAGCAATCAATGTTTTTGGGTAACATGGGATTGTCTCCAAGTTGTGGGACTTGTTACTTGAGACAAACCTCCAAAGAAGGATAGTTCCTCTACCTATTCATAATTCTAAACTACTCCTAAGGAAGGAAATGCAACTATCTAATCCCATTCTAACAATCCAAGGGACCAGGGAAAGAAGAGATATTTATGAAAGGGGATACATCCTAAACTAAGAGAGGTGATAACACCAAGAACATGGGTGGAAAGATATTCTCAAGATTAATGAAAATAGGAAGAAAATGAAGGTAAGAGAGGGTAGAAAAAAGTTCCATAGTCCAAAACAACATTCAAATCTCTCATTCCCATGTGAAGCACAACAAAAATTGAGTCCTATGCAAGAAGAGAATAAATAATGAACAATATACCTGTAAGTAGATGGAGAGGCAAGATAATGCAATAAACACAAGCTAGGGAAGAAAACAGCCACAAAACATGAATATTATTGCTTCAAAAGGATGTACATGATCCATGACAAAGTAGAAACAAGAAGAAAGAAAACCTTTGCAAAGATGCTCAAATTTGAGGCATGCGACTTAAACTACATATGCAACATTTTTAGAAGGACACATTTGGATTCCAAGAGGGTCCCTTTACATTTCACAAATGATCATCCCCCTACAATAAATGAGGATAATGGGACATTATCTAGAGGAGGGAAAAGAGACTTCAAATCATTAACCTACGTCCAACCGATTGTTCATGTTTTTCTTTAAATGCTCCACTTGAAAGAGATGGTATGTAGAAATTCCTTAGCTGTATTCATTATCCCAATGTGTACCTTTTGTACATCAAGTTCTAGACATGAGTGTCATACCTCATTAAATTGGTCATTGAGAATAAACTATAAGTACCACCATTCATTCAACTTCTTCAACCCCTCGTTGATATTCCTATAGTCTTGATCCAATTCCATCCTTAATCCACTAATGGTTGGTTGCATTATTTCTATCGGTCATCCGACCGGGAGATCATAGTTTTACACCTTGTGTTCTATGTGTCGACATGCAGAGCATCACTTTCATTTCCAACCGGATGGTAGCACTCTTCCTCATTACCAATCGGTAGCATCCATACCATGAGCATCTTAATCAATATATCACCTCGATCTATGCCTTTAAACTACCTGACCATTAGTTGTCTCAAATATCAGTCTAATAGTTTATCATTCTTTCCTTGTATGGTTCGAACCAGCACCTCTCCAATTGCACATGGTTCTATCAGTTCTTCCTCTTCTTGTTGCACAGTTTCTTCTTACCTGAATGCTCTTTCATCAATGCTACTAGATAGTAGCATGTATACATGCTACTCGTTCTTCATCTATATCATACTATAGATGTCGTTCTCTGAAGCACCTGCTAAATGCTACTAATTTCTCCTGTTATCGGTCTAGTAGACAAGTCTATGCATATTTGTCGTCCATATGAGTGCATCCTAACATGCTATCGGCCTAAAGGCATTCTACTACCTACTCAAATCCACTCGACCAAAATCAACTCGGTCACTTTCTCCAAAATAAAGTTTTCCATATTAAGATCAACTCGGCCACAATCATATGACCAAGCCATCCATGAGCTACCCTGGTATTTGTCATACATTACACTCCAATATTACTGGGCGTTAAGAGGCAACCCTCAGGTTTGTTAAGTTCATCCACAGTACACAAATGGGGTTAAATAAACCCACGACAAAGCTAATGCAAAGTACAAAAAAAACCCTATGGCATGATTAAAGCACATCAAGAACTAATTGAATCCTTGTTCATTTTTAATAGTTATGGTCTTTCTAGTAATTTTGACTCCAAGTTTGTGATGCCAGCCCAAGAAAGTTGAAGGTCCCATATGGTCTGGGATGCCTAAATGAAGCCCCTAACCTAGATACTTGAACTTAGGAGCATGTCAGCATCTAGGATACATAGTTATGACACCATGTTACTAAGGTTACCTAAATGATATTAGGTAGAAACCCTACTATGAATAAGCTTCTTTTTGTTTTTAATACACTGGCATTATTGCCACTTGAAGATTGGATTTCCCTTTCTTGTAACTTTCTAGGGTGTTTTTTGATAGCATAGAGTGTGTTTGAGGTCATCATGAAACTGAATAACAGTACTTGAGATCAAATGTACAGCAGGTCCTAACATAGTTTTAGTGTCCCCATGAAGTTAAGGAAAAAGTATGATGCAAAATGGTGTTGCGGGTGTCTAAGGTGTAACATGAGTCTTAATAATAGATTACTTGGCATAACGTGAAATGACCACACGAGAAAGAGCAATCTGCAGGTCACTTTAACGTTGAGGTAGTGCATTAGCAGCCTATGAGTTACTTGGCATTTGACATAGAGTTGCAAGATGTGTATGAGCACTAGAGAGGTGTTTGTAAGGATGTTTGCAAGGTCTGCAAAGTAGTTGTGATGCGACTAGAAGGTTACAACTATAGCGTACAGAAGAAAGTAGAATAAATCACGAAAAAAGTAGAAAGTGTAATTAAAGATGTAGTACGGTAGTATGGTGAGGATCAATTAATGTGGAAAGATTGTTGAAAATACTATAAAAGGGGTGTGAGTGAGTTCATTCTTACCTGTTGCGAGGATTGCATAGAATTTTGAGCCCTGTGAAAGAGTGATTTAAGTACAAACCAAGTATGAACCAGCTTGTGTAACAGATAAGTGTTTCATGACTGATCAAGTAGAGAGAGTAACATTATCATCTAAGTTAGGTTGGAGATCCTTAGGAGGAAGTGCGAGCATGCAAAAGAGGTGTGAGGATAAATAATATAAGGTTTGGGCAAGGTGACACTCAGAGCTAGAGATTTTAATGTGACAAAATTTCCCTAAAATGTCTGCTAGTTTCAATGATGCTAAAGCACACAAGTGATGCACAGGGTGAATCAAGAAGCATCGAGGAGAAGAAACGAGTAAAGGGTTTTGCATGAACCACTCAAAGAAAGGACATTTTATGGGTAATAAAATCATCAAGCACCTATGGTTTACTTTGATCATTACAATTTTCTCTCACTTTTGATTAGAAATAGACATTGAGGAAACTAATAACAGTGTCACCCAAAGGATAAACTTCCAAGGGTAGTGGAAAGAATAACAAATTAGACAGATGTGACAGATAGATATGGTATTTATACCATGCATTACCCAAAAGAGGTCATTATAGGGAAAAAATGTGGATTTTCGTACTTGATCATAAGTGTAATATCATAGTGCTATTAGCAATCATCATCTCAGTGATGAAAACGAGATGCAAGATATAGAGGCCTTGAAGTTGATACAGAATTGAATGAGTGAGAGGTGAAACTATTGCAAGTTGAAACAAAGTGGATTTATGATCACAAGGGGTATTAAGGGAGGAGACTTAGCAGAGCGCATGGGGAAACTGTCTCCAGAGAATGTATGTAGCTCCTCTTATTTCTGGAAATCCCGTAAGTCACATATCTACCATATGGTTGATGATATGAATATACAAGGACTTCTTCTATTTTGGATTAGAAGGGTGCTCCTTATGCACAAAACTGATTGGGAGAGTCACTAGCTTGCAAAGATAACTCTAAAAGTGTGCCCTTGTCAACTCAACACATGATTAAAGCTGATGATCGTTGGAGTAGAGGTCATAGATGATACCTTAATTACCAAAGAGGGTATCACATGAAATAAACATATCTAAGCTTTATTAGACCAGTTGTAAGAGCTCACAGCGTAATCTAGTCACTAGATGTTGTGGAAGCGCAGGAAAGGTGGACCTTGGTAAATCAAGTAGTGGTTTGGCCACCCATAGGTGCTCATAAAATGGATAAAAAACTGACAACATTATTTTCCTTCATTGCTAAATAGGGTAGTCATAGTAAGAAGAATGCACATAAGGGACCAAGATAATGTTAGGGAGGTAATTCTATCTTTGTGGCACATTATGCTTTTCATAAATTGGGGTATGTGACTGGACCAAGGCATGAATATACAGAATTATCGCTACATAGACCAATATGCTCCCCTATGAAGAGATTCACTAAGTATACTTGTGACGAGATCAAATCTGCCTATAATTTACAAGTAGATGGAGGTGTTATAGATGAATACACAAGTAATTTGAGCTTGATTGGTGCATCTAAGCTCATTCTATGAAGGGAGAGCACCCCTGGATTTTATAGTCCTATGCAAAACTTTCGGCCTTGAAATTTTTTACTTACAGGCTGGTGAGAAAGATTCCTTGGTTGTAAGATTCTCACATATTCTTTTATAGCGTGGTCAACTTTAAAGATTTCTTAGTGGAACACGTTATCTAACGCATGACCGAATTAAGGTTTGATGTGGATAAGGTGGATGTTGATTACCATATGATATGTAAAAAATATGTATATGCTGGAAAGATAGCATATGTAGGAAGTAAAATGTATAGGGTTGATCATGTAAGGATATGCAATTCCAGTGACTTTGATGCATAGGTTAATGAGGAAGTTTTCGAAAAATATATATATATGCTATATATATATATACTCATATGTGCTGTCCATGTGTACTTGAATCCCAAGTGAAATAAGTCAATGGAAGGTATGTTGAAGATGAGCTTCAAGATTCCAGAACCACGCAATCAGGGGTACAAGCCCATAGTTGATTGGGCTAAAGAGGATGCGTGAAGCTACATAATTCTACATGTGAAAGAAGAAGAAAATACTAGTGTGATTGCATGGAAGAGAAGGAGGCGACCAGAGACTAAGAGCATAGCGTTGACACTGGATCACTAGTTGACATTACCCTACCAGTGTTGAAAATCAGGTGCACAAAGGGAAACCCAAAGTAGGATGTAGATGATCTAGATAATCGAGATGAGTAAATATACCAAGGGGCCGTGCTTACCTAAGCATAGTATAGATTATTCATGAAGACCCCTCTAGATTAGGAGAAGGTGACCCTTTAGTGCATCATGAAGACCTAGTGATGAAGAGAAGTCTATGAGGAGAGGCTGCACACAATTTACCCCTTCATGATGTGGATGATGAAGAAGAGCCTTCAAGGATGAGGATGTCCAACATGATGCAAAGGAAAATGAAGATGTGAAGAGGATTGATTCCAAGGAAGAAGAGAAAGGTCAATGAGATGGTAAGATCCACATAGAAGGTCAAAGGATCCTCAGGAGGCTGATCTATAAACTCTTCAAATTTGGAATTATTCACAAAATCACCAATCAATTGTTGTTGTTCTATTTTCTATTAGAAAATAACAGAGATAGCTAGTGAATGAATTACTACTTGTGCTTAGAATCAACAATTTGTAGTAAAGGGAAATAATATAAGACTCATAACACTAACAATTTTATCCTGGAAAACCTCTAATGGAGGAAAAACTAGTCGGGAAGGGAAATTTCTTTTTCTTCCCAATTCTATTGGCCGATTCAAATCAACAGGTACAAGAATTTACAATAAGTAAGAAAGAGAAGTAGATAATATCTCAACACTTCCTTTCAGTTACTTGTTTGCTCTGATCTCAATTGCTCCTTTCTTCTACAAAAATCACAATTTCTAGCACCAAGAGCTTCTTGCTCACTTGCTCCCATGCTTCGATGCATCTTCTACACTTCTAAAATCATGTATTTATAGCCTTTCTCATGTCCCCCCATGCATTGGAGAATGGAAAAAGTTCATGAAGGAGAAGAGAAATATGGACATCCTTTCAAATTCTAGAGGCTGTTCATTTCATATTTTAGTTTTCTGTCCGTAATGAGCCAGGACCGCTACCCTGTGCAGACCGGCGTGTTCCTGGGACCGCTACCCTAGCTGGGGCGGCGGTTCTATAACCGCCGCCCTGTGTAGGGCGACGGTCCTGTTAATTAAACAAATAGAACCTATATGTATCATTTGTTTTCCTTCTTTTTGCTGACTATGATTTGATGAAGTAGAGCCGTTTCAGATCCCTATGGATCACACCTCCCCTTCTTAGGAGGATTTTGGTCCCACAAAATCTTAGTGGGGGAGTAGATGAGGGAAATAATTCACTCACTTTCTCCTTTGAGTACCACTGGGCCTTCCTTGGTGTCTTTCCTTTCAATCCAATCTATCAAGACTCCTGCAGACCTCTTCTAGTCTCTCTGACCTTCTGTTGTAGCACTACATCCTCCTCCAATTTTCCTCATGATTCTAAGATGCAATCCTCAATGGAAGGTAGCAATTGCATTTCTTCATCTTCATCCAACATGGATGGCTCATAGAGGTGCAATTTCTCACAATTCACTACAGAGTACATCCTCATGAATCACAGTAAGTAAAGTCAAAAAGCATTTTTCTCCAACCTGCTCCAAAATGGTGAAGGGTCCATATCGTTGTAGTGTCCACATTTTTATAGCCTCAGTTAGCTACTGACTTCTTTATTCATAGACATGATTTGACAGGGATTTGATATATTTTGGACATTGTGTTAGGATATTTGACCTTCTTAGACATGTATGGAGATTTGGGCGTATAGCGTCAATTTGACTTGATTACTATGTTAACACCTTATCTTATGATGTTACGGATACTATCTGATATGATGTTGTTTGGACCTTATTTATATATGATGGATACTCGGTTTAGTTGCATGTTTGGATTTTATGGATGTATGTCACTTGTATTTATCGTTATGGCTAACTCATAGTAAATTGTGTATAATTATGCATGTTGTCGTATTTTCGATTCCAGGATGATGAAATGCTAGCATAGATTTTAGTGATCGCTTATTGAGTAGTTGATTTACATTGCATCGGACAAGTGTGTTTAATGTGTGTATTGAGTGTGTAGGCGACAAGACATAGAAGAACCTGAGGGTTTCAGGGCAACTACGCAAATTTTGCACAAATGCAACCCACGGGGCTAATTCCTAAACTTGTTAACTGTATGAGACCTTATTGTATTGATCTTTCATTAGTTTGGGCACTATGAATGACCCTTAATTATAAAGTTGTATGTAATGTAAAATTAGTCTGTGATTAGGTTGTTTAGTTTTTGTTAAGTAAACTAGGTTTGGGAACTTAATGGTCCCCACTTACATTAATTTTTGTAGTTTTTATAAGTGATGTAATTAATTACATAGGGATTATGGTCAAATGTGCACCCTTGAGTGGGCCCCACATCCACTACACTAGCGCCTAAATGTGCCAAACACGAAATTTGGGCTATTTATAGGCATTTTAAGTGACCCCTTTTAAGTTTTGGGAGTTCACTTAGCATGAAAATAAGCCCTTGGACCCTACCTATTAGGTAGGGGGGCTTAATTTCAAGGCATAGAGGGAATTTCCCTCCCATTTAGACTCTCTTTTGTCACCATCCATGTAAGATGGATTGGAATGTGTGTGTTGTAAAAATTTGCACAAACTTGTCTCATTTTATCATTTTGGGCAATTTGGGACAAGGGTGTTTAAATGCTGAGTTTATATTATCTTCTTTTTTATTTTGGGAATATTTGACCTTGGAGGGAAGAGAGGGGTGACACATGTCATCCCCTCATTGGTGAGGAAATTTCTTTTCTTTTCTTCAAATATCTCCCTCATGGGGAAAGAAAGAGGAATTGTTTTTGGGGAGCTTTTGCTTGGAGTGCTTGTAAGGATTTTTGGAGCTAGAGTTTGCTTGGACAAAAAATTGGGAAAAACTTAGAGATTTAGAGAGCTTATGGATGTAGGCTCTTTGATCTCATTTTATGTTGTATGGTATGACTAGATATTAGCCTTATTTTCTCTAAATTTGAAATGTGTGTATGTTCTTGCATATGTTGCTATATTGCTTTGGGTATGTTTATTTTATTTTTCTCCATCCATCATACGGCTTCACGGATTTTGGATTTTTATTGGGGAAGAGGGGGGGATTTTTCCCTCTTAAACCTCATGGCTTAATGGGAAAGCCATGTTGGATTATTTTTATTTCCCCTCATATGGTTTGAGGTGAGGAAGGTGCTTCATATGGTTTGAACCCCCTTCCCCATCCTTGGAGAGGAAACCTAATGGGTTTGAAAATCCTCCCAAGAAGGATTTTAGGCAAATAGGTGGAGCAATAAGGAGGGTTTGTTGTCTTTGGAGGGATAAGGAGGTTTTATGAAGACTAATTATTAACTCTGCATCCTATCTTTAGACCACACTCTTTTTCATTTTGGATGATCTCATCTACTCTTCCCTATTTTTGAGGATAGAATATGGTTTTATCCTCTTTTCAATTGGTTGGTAAATGTTGGTGTTTATCTTAGTTTTATGGATCTTTTCATGTATATGAATGTGTTTTTTGTTTATGTCTGCACTAAATATTGTGCACAGTTTGTGAAAGATAGTCTCTCTCTCCCATGGGCTTGGAGGAGGCTAGCATGTATTCCAAGCTTTGGAAAAGGCATGTAATGATGCATATAAGTTGGGTGGTAAAACAAGCCTCTGTTCTCTTTGTGTTGGTTTCTTTGTAAAGACACTCAAAGTTCGAGAGCTCAAGTTTGGAGGACATGGTTGGAGTCTTCTTTTCATCATGGCTTCTCATTATGCCTTCTCCATTTTTTGTGAACACTAATTCTCATTGTAATCTTATGACAGTATGGATATGTGGGATGTTTATCATTGTCTTGTAAAGTTCTCCATTTTGTGATTTGGGATTTCTTGTAAACTAGTGTTGCATGTAGTTTGTTGAGTAATCTTATTTTAATCTTGCAAAGAAGCCTTGTAATGTGGATCCTTGAGTATTTTAAGTATTTTGAAAAAAAATATGTTGTATCTGTGAGCTTAAGCTCCTTGGAAATGATATCTATGTGAAATACTTAATGCTTCCTTTAATATTGAAATTGATTGGATACTCCATTTTTGAAAAGAAAGTGTATTTATTGGAAATATGTCTTTCTATAAAAAAACAAAAGCAAAATGTGATGTAAGAGCACTAAAAGAAAATGTGAGTTCTTCCTGGTTGGAAATCTCCCTCTTGTTAGAAATACTGTAGTATTTATCTTAGTATTTCATTTGATAGGGAAAGTTAGTGTAACATGAATCTTGAAGAATGAACATTGAATGGAAAAACTATCTTTTTTGCAATATATTTCCTTCCTTGAAAATTTTTGGTAACATTATTGAATGGGATGAAATTAGTTTTGCTTCCTTTCCATGTGGCAACTTAATGAATTGTATCTTATTAGAAAATCAAATGTGAATTAGGTTTTCTTCCTTACTAATGTTTTTCAGCATATTCCAAAATGCTCTCTTCTTATTAGAAATACTTTGCTACATTCATGTTTATCACATAAATAAGTAAACCATTTTAATATAGATACTTATTGAAAAAAATCTATTAAGTTTCATCACTCCACATAAGGTAACAAAACATCATCTGTTATTTCACAACTTGAAATAATCATTTCTTTAACATTGTGTATAAAAATAAATATATTAAGAATATGTTTAATATAGTTTTATTATAGCTTAAACCTAGTCATATTTCATTAGTGATATTAATATAATTATATTTTGTAAATTACAATAATGAAATATATTATGAAACATTAGTATATATAGTATATAAAACAATTTTGAATAATGCAAATAATTAAAAAATAAAAAATTGAAGTTTCAGTTAAAAGAGATTGTTTTAATGTTTTAAAAACAATGTAAAAAATAGAATGGTGGGGAGGGGCCGAAGCCCTCCCCATACCTCTGCACATCCATCTTCCATCGCTCCAACGCTGAAACCCCAAACTCTCCAAACCTCTGCCACCGTGTAGACCCCTTCGCATTACCCCTCACTGTCGCCACCAGTCCCCCTTTAACTGTCGCCACGTCCCTCCCCCCTACATAGTCCCACTACTGCTCAACGCGGATCTTCAAACCCCCACTCCTGCAATTTCTTAGCCTATAATCCCCTTCTTCAATATGTTTTACCTACCCATACCTTTTTTTAATACCATCCCCCATCATACATAGCTGCAGCCAACCCTGTGTGTACATTACCGCCGCCACATGTTTCTCAAACCCCATATTGCCTTCTAAATATAAAAAATGGCCATATATGGGTATAAAATATACCCAACCAAAGAATAAAATCTAGTTAAGAAGATAGATGAATATAAAAAGTAAAATATGGTAGGCTAACTTGAACAACCATGAATCTCCATAAGAGCAAACTTCCATAGCTCCTCCTCATTGCATCTTTGAAAAGAAGAAACAAGATGAAATAATTGATGAAAAGGAAATACAAAGGAAAAGATAACATAAATATCAGTGCAAGGGAAACTATAGGGCAAGTTTTAAATCAAGGGAAAAGATTAGATTTATCCTAGGGACCACATTAAACCCTACACAACTTTTCAATCATGGGAATTTGATGGGAATGCTAAATAAAATAAAAGAAGGGTGTGTGTGGGAAAATTAAATAAAAGGGAGAACTGATTAAATAATTAGGGGTGTGTAGACTTGTTATTTGTGACCCTAGAAAACTTATAGTAGAAATAAATAATTAAAGTTGGTATTGGACTAGTGATTACTTAATTTGGGTGAACCGAATTAATATAAAATAATTATTAATGGGGATCCGGAAAAGTATAGTAATAGTATTTGTTTACGTTTAAAAAAATTACCCAAATTTTTAGTTAGTTTTTTTGTTGTGGTTTCATATGTGTCGAGGTGTGGTACTACATTATTCATAATGGAAACCTATAATGGAAGGTAGAGAGGATATTTATCTATGTATCAGAGGTTTTTTTTTTGTGATTTTTAATATGGTCTCCAAGATAGAGATGCTTGTGTTCCCTTCTAAGATTTGAGATTGTTCAAAATCATCTGTACTTTGCTCATGAGATTTCTCCAATATTTTCCTTTCACCTTCAGATGCATTTTACTAAAACCTTTCAATGTAAATCTCTACTGGGTTCAATTGCCTCACATTTCATTGCAATTCTAGGGGGAGGTCTCTTTAAAAGGGATTGGAATTGCCCTGATGTCCAATGTTTGGATATTGATGATAAAATGGAAATGTACACCCACAGCTATGCTATGAAACGATTTTTAGCTGATCTTAACAAAGTGGATATGATGTACTACCTGCTTCTATGGAATGTAGAGTTTTGTGTTAAGGACTCATCCCAAGTCCATTGTGGAAATTGCTGTTATACCCTTTGATCAGCTGTACCAAAGTCTTGTTTGGGTCACCTCTGCTTCAGTCCACAGTAAGAGTGTGAAACATAAGGTGCTCATCTGTAAAATCGTATCCATCTTGTCCCAAAACTCTAGTCCAAAAATTCCTCAAGAACCTGGGAATGATGGTGATTATAACCTCAATAGAATTTGAAGCAAACCAAAAGGTGTTGCACCCATACATTCCCCAAAGAAAATATTTGTCTACCTCACTGTGAAGTTTTATTGTCTTTTTACATTCCATAAGGTGAATACACATTTTACTAAATCAAGGTTTATCAAGCAACAACATATCCATAATCATTTGGACCAATGTTTAGACATCAGTGTATTTCTCCTACAAAATCCTAGAGAAATGTCCTCGGGGCCCATAGGATGAGTAGAGTACTCGTAAAGGCATATAGCAAACTATTCCTTCCTAGAATCTTAGGCTGACTTGTATAAAAAATTTTACATCAGCCCTGCTATAAATTTTGATACTTCTTCTTGCATATTGGGACAATACATGTAACTTTGCAAGTGGGCTCCAAGGGTTCTTATTAACACCAAAAATGTCTCACTATTTTCAATGTATGTGCTTCCCTCATCAATAGAATTCTCTGAGTTCCTTTGGCACACAAGAGTTTGGTTCCATCTGTAAGCAGTGCATAATTAAGATAGGAATCTTTACAATAGATCTATAATAATGGATCCACTTAGGAAGAATGCAGATTTGACTCAACGATATCACCCCTTAGTGTGAGACTTCGGGCCAGAGGCATATGTCACTCCCTGGAGCTTCCTTCGTGAATGGATGCACATCATGCAAGATATTCACGGGAAATGTTGAACCAATGTCGAGTGTGAAAGCATGGCCATAGACTAATTACATGTCTGCCATGGGAGTTTCTCTTTACCCTTCGTTGTGTAGTGATCACCAGATGAAAGTGCTGGGAAGGAAGTGCGGTCCCATCCTCTTTGGGTGTCTGATGCATGGTTCCCTTAATCCTTAGGCATGTGCATGGAGTGAAATTATCGGAAGGTTTGGTGGGGTCCACATGTGTCACAGTATTTTTGTCATGGAGTAAGTTACCCAATCAAATAATGTCTAGGTGTTCAGAACATTCTTCTCCTGCATACATGTTGCTGTATCATAAAGAAAGTCTATCCTGAAAACAATGAGCTCGGTGTTAGCAGAAAAATGGATGTAACATAAGGGTTTATTCCTTGAAGCACCATGCACATTGCGTAAACACTGACATCTATCTGACTTCAAAATGAACTGTAAATGTAGGAAACCACACAACTTGAGCATGACAAACCATCTATGTGAGCTACCCGAGGTCAAGTAGCAACTGGTAGGTGAGGGTTTGTCTTGACCCTAAAACTAACCCCCTTCAAAACTGACATAAGTTTTTCTCACTCCACTGTTTTGTAAAGGTGCTACAATCATGGAAAGCCAAGTATTCTTCTACATGAATCCCTATAATGGATTCATCAAAACTCCTGAAATTTCGGTATCTTAGGTGAAAATTTGAAGATGTATGGCTACAACTATGTATTGGCCTTCCAGGTCGCTTATTTTAAATCCACTGAGGCCAAGATCTTCTGGCTCAAGGTCATGTGGTACAGGATTTAGACATATGTCCTGATTTACAGGTTGGAATAATTCACATTCTAAGTTCAGGTGGCATGATGATTTTTAGGAGTGGTGGAAGCATGATTTTGTATTTCTCCCTCTCATACTTGTCATTTCTTCTATTGTAAGGGGATGTAACATTTAGAGTTAGTTTTTTCATTCACTAGAAGAGTTGATATCATATCTTTCCAGATAGTTGGAATGGCATCATGAATCAAGAGTGAAATTTTACATTACATGTATTTCAATCTCATAAATCTTAGCAGAATAGCAATATTTGCATCTCCCTACTGGAGCTTTTACTATGTGCAATTCATAGTGGAGATAATGTAATTGTTTAGGTGTGAATTCATCTAACCATATATCCCCCATCAATTTATTCTAAGCTTCTTGTCTAACTTCACTATCAAGTTCCAACTTATGTGAAAAATTACGGTTTCCATTGTACTGGTTTTGGTCCAAGAGATCATGTTTATTCAGGGAAGTGGATATCCCAGATGTCCTTTGAGTTTTGATCTAGTTCAACATAACGGTACATTGATGCACATTCTCCAAGAACCAATAATGGCTTTGGCATCATCTCAATTTGGGAACCAAGTTTCTGGTCAACCCCCTTCTCAGACTTGGTGTTATCACTTTTCTAGTGTAGGATCCTCCATTTTTATTTCTTTCTCTTCCTGTCAACTGCTCTGGAATTGACTTTCCATAGTTTGAAAGTTAAGACCATTGAATTACATTAGAAGTAGGATTTCCATTGTTAAAAAAGAGTACAATCTCATTGCTCTACCTAGGACCACCATTATAACAACAGATGATAACCCACTAGGAGACCTTGACAAAATAACTTAAATTCAATACTGAATAATACCATGTTACAAACCACATTTAATGACCCTTTTTAACGACATGCAGGACAATTTACCCCATATTGTTTATCCTTGTAATAAAAGTTAAAGCATAACATCCGATTATGACATTGAAGTACAGTGAAATAATACTTACTTTTAGCACTTACCATAGTTTCTATTGATCATACACCTCCACTATGCTTGAATGTTGTAGATAATTCCATCCTTGACCCATTTGGACTGGATTTCCCTCTTCAACAACATATAACAATCTACCTAATATACAAGTAAATTGGGATATTGAAAGTAACATCAAAACATCAAGTATCACAACTAGTCAGTTGTAATACAACATCAATATATCGTGGGTTACATTATGCCCATGTAACTTCCGATTCTGTTTACAATCTTCTATATTTGGACACTAATTTCAAATTCTTGAGTCCCAACACAAAGGATCATGATATGAGTGCTCCTAAGTCGCAAGACCCATCTGTGTTTATCAACTACTTCAGAAATCCAAGTACTAAATCTTTGAGAAACTAGTATCATCCTTTGTGTTCTTAAACCATAGCTTCAACATTGATCCAAGGATTAATCGCTCTGTCATCAATATACTCATTCACATAATAGATTCAAAAAGCTGATCCCGGTAGTGGATGTTGTACATCCAAGTCACTTTCATCTACACCAAACTCATCTTCTATTTACATGTGCATCGGCCTATTTGTTTTCAGCAAGTGTCATGGACTGCTTTGAGTCCTTGGTGAGGTTCTTCGAATGTAACATGGGTGATGAGCAACCTCCTTTATGTGAGCGTTGTGAGAAGATCTTGGCATTTATATCAAAGGATTAGTTGTAGAAAATTCTTGGGATATATTACATGTATGAGCACACATAGTGGCAGCTTGTTTACCATATCCCTTATACCCATACTCATGAAAACTTGAGAGAAACAACACAACATGGATTATGAAGAATGGATTTGATTCATATGCTTGAAGAAATGACACTATGGTTCTCACTTGCTTCTAAACATCATATATCCTAGTACACACACACACACATGCTTTGTTGACATATTTGGACATTTGTGGACATGAATTTTCTTCGACAGGTGACACACAAGTCACACACACACAGTACACACACACACACATCACACACATCACATCCAAGTCCAGTGCTAAATAACCATGGCATTACGTTCAAAGGGCCATAGTCATATTCCTGCACACTATGACCACTACCTTGTCTAAGGATCACTTCCATACAATCATATGCTAAAACAAAGATCTAACTGGCCAATAGGATCAGGAGTTAGCTCTAACTAATTCCCCCCCTTATTACATAAATTTTACATACCCAGATCCTTCAGATATGATGACACTTCTTTTCACAACTCCCTAGATGGGTAAACCCACCAACTCTAGAGCATGTCCCTCCTAATACTTGAGATCTGCAGAGCTGATCCTCTTTGCCTTAGTGACTATTATGGATATCCATAGTAGACTTCTAACTGGTGTAACTCATTCTATTAAGCAACTCGAGCATCTACTTATCCTTCATAGCTTTCAATACCCACCTTTCGTTTCAACTTCCTTCAAGAGTAGACCACATGCTCAAAGTGTACCATGTGGTACTTCATCGATGGAAGTCTCTTCTTCATGCTCTAAGATCTCCATAACTTTCTATAATGATGGCTCCTTCCTATGCCAATAGTTCTCAGCTAAGCATGGAATATCACTGATTTCATTGACCATCAAGTCTGACAGGATGGCTATCTTCCATAAATCTGCAAGCTCGACATGCCTAGTCAGGTAAACATCATTTCCTTAAGTGGACTACAAAATGCTTGATTCTATGGACCTAGGTCTCTTAGATCCATGTGTCCTTGAATCTCCCTATACGGTTCCACTGGTATCTCATAGAAATTTTTGGATCACAAGGTAAAACCTCTTCATCCCACATGTTTCTTCGTCATCTACCCTTCTTATCGATTATAATGCGTACCAACGTGCCTTTTGGATACTTAGTCAATAATTCAGATACCAAAATGATCTCTATAAACTCTTCTAATTTTGAATTTTTCACAAAATTAGAATTAATCGCTGATGTTCTACTTTATATTAGAAAATAAAAAAGATAGCTAGTGAATGAATTATTACTTGTGCTAAGAATCAACAATGGTCAGTACAAGGAAAGAATATAAGACTCACAAAACACCAACAATTTTTATCCTAGAAAACCCCTCCAAAGGAGCAAAAACCATTTGGGAAGGGAAATTACTCTTTTTTTCCACTTCTATTAGCCAATTCAAATCAATAAGTACAGAATTTACAATACAGTATGAAAGAGAAGTAGATAATATCCCTACACTTCCTCTTAATTACTTGCTTACTCTATCTCAATTACTCCCTGCATCTACAAAATCACAATTCCAAGCAGTAAGAATTTCTTTCTCACTTGCTTTCATACTTTGATGCCTTTGTTCTAAAATTCTACAAACCATCCCCCATTTATAGCCTTTCTCATGTTCTCCATGTGCACTGGAGAATGGGAAAGGTCATCAAAGAGAAAAAACACCTGGTAAATCTGCAGTTTGGCCATTTAGACGGGTAAGAAAACGTAAAAAAATATAATAAAGTAAATAAATATATGAATATACATAGTTTAATATTGAGGCTCTTCACCAAAAAAAATCTTCTATAAGAGCAAACTTCCAAGCTCTTTCTCATGTGCACCTGCACTGGAGAATGGGAAACAAAATAAAACAAAATGAAAACCAAATAGAGAGAAAGGAAAACATAAATATGTGCAAGGGAAAATTTAGGGCAAGATGACCACCAAAGGCCAAGATTTGTTTAATCATAGGGTGGCGCTCATATTACTAAACAGACATCTCCATGTAACTTTTAAATCATAAGTGGATTTGAATGAAGTGGAGATTTTTGGATCCCTATGGATCACACCTCCCCTGAAAGAGGATTTTGTGTGGTACATTAAATCTAAAGTGGGGGAGTAGATGAGGAAATAATGCCCTCACTTGCTCATTTACCAAGGGGTATAGATTTACAAGTGTATTTGACTTTCAGCAAATCTGCCATAGAAATAAACGGACCTCTTCTAAATCTCTGATTTGGGACTAGAGCACTACATCCTTCTCCAATTTTGAGTCTAAGACACAATCCTCAATGGAAGGGTAACAACTTAGTTCTTCTTCTTCATCTAACATGGATAAGATCAGGGATTAGGTATTAGTTTATTAGAGTACATCCTCAAAATGAAAAATTACCCAAAAAATCAAGTTGACACTTTGGCATGTTTTCCAACCTGTCCCGAGTGCAAAGCATTCCATATCGTAGTGGCTTGAGCTTTTGTGCTTGACCTTGTAGTCTCTCCTTGCTCAAGTAAAGCCAAACTTTATCTCCAACATGAAGCTTATGTTCCCTTCTATGTTGATCGTGCCTAGCTTTGTACTTGGCCTGAGATTTCTCTAGTTGTTCCTTGAATTTGAGATGGATTTTCCAGATCCTCTCAATGAATTTGTTTGCTCTAGTCACCTTTGTGTCTCATGTATCCTTCTCATCCTGTTGTCCAACTGCTATGTCCAGCGGATTTGTAGGTAGATATCCCAAACATGCTTCAAATGGTGACTTCATAGTGGATGTGTGTACTGCCCGGTTATAGGAATGTTGAATGTAGGTTAAGGACTCATCCCAAGTCCTTGGGTATTTGTTGTTATACCCTCTGATCAACTATACCAAAGTCCTATTTACCACCTCTATTTGTCCATCTGTCTGTGGATGGAAAGTTGTGCTCCTCTGTAACCTGGTATCCATCTTGTCCCACAAAGTAGTCCAAAATTCCCCAAGAACCTGGAATCCCTGTCAGAAAACAATAGACTTTGGAAAACCAAAATGCACCCATACATTAGCAAAGAAAAGATTTGCCGCCTCATGTGCTTTTACTGTCTTTTTACATGCCATAAGAATACACATCTTACTAAATCTATCAACAACAACATAGAGATAGTCATGAGCCATGTTTAGACATAGGTAATCCTCCTACAAAATCCATAGAAATGTCCTCCCACGGACGAGTAGGTACTGGCAAAGGCATATACAAACCTTCCTTCCTAGTCTTAGGCTTGCTAGTACAACAAAGTTTACATCCCCGTATAAATTTTGATACTTCTTCTTGCATATTGGGCCAATACACGTACCTTTGTAAGTGGGCTAGGGTCTTACCAACACTGAAATGTCCCGCTACTTTCGAGGTATGTGCTTCCCTCATCAATAGAATTCGCTCTTCTTTTGGCATGCAAAGCTTCCCCCATCAGTAGAGCAGTCCCGTATTTGAGATAACAATCTTCAATCCCTGTCCTTTCAGCCCCTTGGGACTGCAACTGCTGAAATGTCACCCCAAAGTCTTTGTCCTGGGCATATGCCTCTCCGTAAGCTTCCTTCGTGAAGGGCTCGATCTAAGAGATAATGGCCAAACAGGAGAACTTCTCATGTGTGGGTGGCCTAGACAACATGTCTGCCACCAAGTTTGTACTACTCTTCTTGTATTTAATCACCAGATGGAACTGTTGAAGGAACCCCATCCATTTGTAGTGCCTTGCCTGCTGTAATTTAGACTGTGCTTGCAAATACTAGAGAGGTTTATGGTCAGTGTGCACAATAGTTTATTTACCCAACAAATAATGCTTCCATTTTTTAATTGCCTGAACTAGTGCATACATTTCCTTATCATATACCGAATATCCTTTAACTGCTGAAGTGAAAGTTTCATAATGATAACATACGGGTTTACCTCCTTGAAGCAACACTACGCCCATGGCGTAATCACTGACATCTGTCTCTACTTCAAAAGGTTGTTGCAAATTAGGAAGAGCAAGTACTGGAGCATGACTAATCTTGTATTTCAATAACTCAAAGGATTTGTCTTGTTCCTTACCCCATTCAAAACTCTTACTCTTTGCAGCCACTATGTGTAGAGGTGATGCGATCGCGGAGAATCCCAGAATGAACTTCCGTATGTATTGTACTGCTCCCACAAAACTCCTAGTTTTGTGGCTCCTATTGGTGTTGGCCAATTAGTGATGGCTTCCACCTTCTTTGGATCCACTCATAGCTCTCCTCCTCCAACCACGTGCCCAAGATAGACAAGTGATTGTTTGGCAAATTCACATTTCTTCATATTACAAAGTAGTTGTTTCTCCCTGAGAACTTGCAAGACTTGCTGCAAATGAGTTAGATGTTCTTCCCATGTGGCACTAAAAATCAAGATATCGTCTAGATATATAATGACACATGAATCTATGAAATCCTGCAATACATCATTCATCAGATCTCATAAATGTAGCGGGTGCATTGCATAACCCAAAAGGAAGTACTAACCATTCATACAAACCATGTTTTTTGTCTTGAAGGCAGTCTTCCATATATCCTCCTTCATTCTGACTTGGTGATAACCTGACTTGAGATCCAACTTCATGAAAAATTTGGCATGCTGAAGTTGGTCCAAGAGATCATCTATGCAGGGAAGTGGATATTTGTTCTTTATGGTGATCTTGTTCAAAGCATGGTAGTCGATGCACATTCTCCAAGAACCATCCTTCTTTGGCACCATCACAATAGGCGAACCACATGGTGAAGTGCTCGGGCGTATCACCCCTTGGTCTAGTAGTTCCTAGAGTTGTTTCTTTACTTCAGTACTCTCGAGCAAGGATTGCCTATACAACCCGATGTTCGGTAGAGGGGATTCTGGCAATAGCTAAATCTCATGCTCTACTACCCGTTTTGGTGGTAACCCGCTAGGAGCCTGAAATACTTCCTGAAAAGACTGAATAATACTATCCAAATCATGTTTTCCCTGGTTAGAAATCTCTGCAACTTCTACCCCATCTTGTTTATCCTTCAATAAAAGTAAACAAAACTGATTATGATTTGCCTGAATAAGTCATTTTTCTTGGTTAGCACTTACCATAGTAACATGTGTCTTACGCTGGTGTGCCCGGATGTTGTAGTTGATCTCCATCCTTGACCCATCTGTATCGGTTTTCCCTCCTCATGAATATAGCATCCCTAACATACAAGTAAGGACTCCCAAATACAACATCAAAAGCATCAAGTAGAATAACATCAGCTTCAAAAACATCAATATATTGAGAATTTATCTCAAACTTGACCTTACATCTTCTTGTTACCTGAATTTCAACACCCTTCTTCACCCAACACAAAGGATAAGGGTGTGGATGCTCGTAAGTCTCAAGACCAAGCTTCTTTACAACTGCTTCAGAAATCAAGTTAGACTGAGAACCGGTATCAACCAAAGTGTTTACCTTAGTTCTCTTGATCTGGATTTTGATCTGGAATAGTCTACTCATCTCCTCTTCCTGGTAGTCCATGTTGGCGGCCGTGCATCCAAGCCTCTCGTCTACATCAGAGTCGTCTTCGATTTCCACCTCCCCTTCTATTTTCGCAGTTGTCATGGACTTCTTCGAGTCTTTGGTTCGGTTCTTCGAGATGCAACTTCCAACATGTAACGTCAGTATGACCATTGATATCACAGTTCTTGCAAAAAATTCTTGGGATCTTTACAAGTATTCGAAGTAGTGGCAGTTTGTTTTACCTTTCCCTTTCCACTTACCCTTGTTACTTGTTTGCCCAAACTCTTTCTTCTGTTGATTTGTTGATTGTTTTACCCTTGGCTCTGCTTCTTCTCACTTCTTTTCATCATCTATGTAATACACCTGTACGCATGCTTCGGTGAGATCTTTGGGTTTTGTGGAGATGACTTTTCTTCGAAGGTGAGTGTGAAGTCTTCCCAAGTACTTGGTCAGAATATCCTCAATCCTCTAAGTCCATGTTAAGCAACATGGCTTGCCTCCGAAAGCTCCGTAGTATAGTCCTCGCACACTTTGACCACTGCCTTGTCTAAAATACTGCCATTTAATCATTTGGTCATTCTTATGGCCAATAGGATAGAAGTTAGCTCTAAGTAGTTCTTTAAATTCTTGCCAAGATTTCACAATAGGACGCTTTTTCTTTTCACAAGTGGCTAGATGGGTTTCCCACCAAACCAGAGCATGTCCCTCCATCTTGAGACGTGCAAAGGTGATCCTCTGTGTCATCGGTGACATTATGGACGCTAAAGTAGACTTCTAACTGTTTTAACCATTTATCAAGCAACTCTACATCTACTTGTCCTTCAAAGCTTTTAATCTCAACTTTCATTTCAACTTTAAAAGGAATATGATTGGATTTTACCTTTTCTCTTGTGTTCGAAGTCTCTTCTTCATGTTCTTCCCCATAACTTTCCTCATGGTGGCTCCTTCCTATGCCAAACTTTTCAGCTAAGTCCTCGAACCACTAAGTCCATGGAGTCTTGTTTGACAGAAGCTGTCTTCTGTAAATCAACAAGCTCTTCTTGCCTTCTAAACATCATATCCATCATGGTCTCCAGCATCTCGATTCTACGGACCAAGCTCTCTTCCTCCATTTGTCCCCGAATTCTTTGTTTCCACTTCTTTGTAGAAATTTCTAGATCGCAAGGTAAAGCCTCTTCGCTTTTAGATCTCATCACTGTCATACAAATCCAAGAACGAATACAACAATCCTGGATAATTGTTAGCTCTAATACCAAAATGATCTGTTAATCTCTTCAACTTTGGAATTATCCACAGAATCACAATTAATCGTTGATGTTCTACTTTCTATTAGAAAATAATAGAGATAGATAGTGAATGAATTATACTTGTGCTTAGAATCAACAATTTGCAGAAAGGGAAAGAATATAGACTCATACACCAACAATTTTATCCTGGAAAACCTCCAGAGGAGGAAAACCCAGTGGGGAAGGGCAATTGCTCTTTCTTCCCACTTTTATTGGCCAATTCAATAATAAGTAAAGAAATTACAATAAGTATGAAAGAGAAGTAGATAATATCTCACACTTCCTCTCAGTTACTTGCTTGCTCTGACTCAATTACTCCTTGCTTCTATGAATCACAATTCTAACACTAAGAGCTTCTTACTCACTTGCTTCATGCTTCGATGTCTTTGTTCTCTTCCATAACATGCATTTATAGTCTTTCTCATGTTCTTCCGTGTACTGGAGATTGGGAAAAGTCATGCAGAAGAAGAGACATGGACACCCTTTGGAATCCTGGGATTGTTCGCATCATATTTTATTTTCTATCCGCAAGAGCCATGACCACTGCCCAATGCAAACCGACGGTCCTATCACTAAATAGATAGAAGCTCCGTGTATATTTTTTTTCTTCTTCGTGATAGTTGTTTTGATAAAGTAGAGTCAATTTGGATCCCTATGGATCAGAGGCGAAGCTAAGCATAGAACTCCTTGTTGATTTTGCCTTGGTATGGGGTGTTCATCGAGAACCCAAAAGGTTGACAATAAAAACACTGTTTTTTTATATTGATGATGTTTTGAATATGGGCATTTGGTTGTTTCATGCCCATGCTTTCAATCTCCAGTTCAAAAGCCACCTAAAGACAATAGAATCGCAACTTAGAGAGGTTTTCAGGTGGTGAAATACAAAAAAAAAATAAAAGACTCCCTAGTGGATGGGAGTTATTGAGGATCGTAACATTGTAGCACCACATCACGCACAGAGAAACTTGTGCAAAAAGATCATCATAGTTTTTTTTCAAAAAAAAATGGTGAGCCCAAACTCATGGAAGAACAATAAGTCCTAGAGAACAATAATGTAGAAAATTATAGCTTTCAGATGGAAGAAATAAAAAAATTGATTAAGTAAAAAATATGCAAAGAGTCTATCACCTACCTATTATAATCAAGATACATGTTCTAAAGAAAGTGAAGACTCGTGTCTTCAAAGCAAAGGATCAAAAGAGAAATATCATGGTGAAAAATAAAGGTTTTCTTTCTTTGCTCAGGGTGAAATTAATTGTAACATGCTTATATACATGATTTGGAGATAAATTTTGTATGTGTACAACAAGAATGAAAATGCATGCAAATGTGTTAAAAAGAATGCATGCATTTTCTATTAAAAACATGCATGTGTGATATATTAAAATGCAAGTGTGCATGCACGTTAAATGTGTTGGATGCATGTTATGTTGTTGAATATACAAGTAATTGTGTGCATGTTATTATGTTGTTGAATATACAAGTAATTACATGTTATTGTGTTATTAGTGTCACACAAGGGGGGATTCAGCCCTAAGAAGACTAGGCAACTGCCTAAGACAACTAACACTAAAGGGGCGCTTAAATTTTTTTTTTAAAAACATTATTTTTGCTTATTATTATAACTTAATATTAATATTTTTTTTACCTAAAGTCAATATTAATTGACCCTTTTATTGATATTATTATGCCGTAATATAAATTTAATGCGTAAACATAAAAATGTAAAAATAAATATGCATATTTTTAAGGTCATCTAATTTTCTTGGTATTATTACCCTTTCGTTAATGTAGCTCTAGATAATTTAGGTGTGTATTTTTTTCTCAAAAATGTCTCGTGTACATTTTATAATGTCACCGTTACAGCTAGCAGAGATAAGTACAATTGAAGGAACTAATTATTTAATTCTCTATTCCTAATGTTTTGGGGGGATTGCCTCTTTTTTATGGAGTAATTAGTAAGCTTGTTCCAGATACCACTATGCATAAATTGATGGGAGCCACCTAGGATTTTTTTTTCTTTCAAAAAAGAACAGTGCTTTTTTTTTTAGCTTTAAGTCTCATCACCTACTTGATATTGGTAAATAAGACAAGTTAACCAAGCTTATATACAAAATTGTATTTATCGTATTCCAAGCACCTCTTATGATTAATTTTCTCCATCCATGGATTATTACTTTCCTTATTTGATAATTATATTGGATATTTTTAATCCTTTTGTATACCAATTTCTCCAAATTAATTATATATTATGATCGTTATACACATTCTAAAAAACGATAATGTATGTGACTTTTATTTAGTTATTTTATGGGAATACATTATTAACTAAAATTTTACAGAATGGTGTCCACTTCAATTACTACCTAGGCCGCTCCTAACCTTTAATTCGACCCTGGTGTCACATGCATGTTATTGAATGTACAAGTAATACAAGTAACTTAATATTTGAAAGAGTCCACGAAATTGCATGCATGCAAAAAATTTGCAATGTTCTCATAAACAAACACACAAATTTGGGACTTGTTGAGTTGGTAGGTAAAAAGTCAGATTTTTAGGAAGAATGGAAAAAGCATGCAAATTCTCTCAAATTTGGATGCATGCATCATGCAAGAAAACAGGTTGTAACTCACCTATGTAATAGGTAAATTTTTATTTCAATAAAATATTTAACTATCCAAAAAAAAAAAATCTGCGTCTACATTAACATATAATGTGAGGATAGATTAAAACATCTCAAATAATGTTTGCCACTGGGTTCATATTTTATGCAATGCCCCGATGTATCTTTAAAATATTAAATAGTTCCTTTTTTACATTAAAACATGGTTTAATATCCATCATGTAACTTAAAAACAAAACAGTTCTTATATACTAAAATACTATTTTCCCTTCACTATATTGCAAACCAACCCTAATCAACCACAACAAAGATACAATTATCCTCCTCTGCATATATAGATATGAAGTAACAAGGAAATTCAATGCAAACCTGCTTGATTTCTTACCCTTTGTTCTCTCTACGAAATATTCAAAACAAGTTAAATATTGTATACATAACCCTTGTTTAAATAGTGCTGTCTAGAGTAAAGGAATAGTAACCAACGACAACTATTATTGGTTATGGTTGCCAAACCTCACATGTTTTTGTTTTGTGCTGCTTCTACTTGTAATATTTTAGGAATATTAACCGACCACAACAATTATCTGTTATAGTTGCCAAACCTTTAATCTTGTAATGTGCATGTTTTTGTTTTGTGTTGCTTCTACTTGTAGTACTTAAGGAATATTATTGGTTATGGTTGCCAAACCTCACATGTTTTTGTTTTGTGTTGCTTCTACTTGTAATATTTTAGGAATATTAACCAACCACAACAATTATTGGTTATAGTTGCCAAACCTTTAATCTTGTAATCTGCGTGTTTTTGTTTTGTGTTGCTTCTACTTGTAGTACTTGAGGAATATTAACCAACCACAACAATTATTGGTTGTAGTTTGCCAAACCTTTAATCTTGTAATGTGCATGTTTTATTTTGTGCTGCTTCTACTTGTATTTTGGGGAAACTTGCATGTAATCCTTCCTTTATACTATTGGTATCCATCTTAATTTCTATGTATTTTGGGGAAACTCGTGTGTAATTCTTCGTTTATATTATTCCTAACTGTATGAAAGCTCCTCTTCAAATCACTTTTTTTAATGTTTTTCATTTGATACGGTATATTTAGTTTCTAAATTAGTAATCTGAGAAGCTTTATTCCTTGTACTGTGTTTCGTGAATCTTCTTACCATGATCACTATAAACAAGTGTCAATGTAGCAGAATTCAGAAATCTAAAAACATAATCATAAACCAGTTGTCACTATGCATATTGTATCTTGAAATCTTTTTCTTATTCTTAATAGCGTAATATTAAAGCCAATTATTAAATCTTGTACAAAATAAGTCCACCCCTTTAATCAAACTACTCAAATTTACAATACTATTGAGCCAACATAGTGACTGTCCAATAAAGCATTCATAAACTAGTACATTTGTCTCATCAATACCCAGATAGAGAGAGCGATGACATACCTACTGTTCCTTATAATTCATTTCTTTGCACTATTCATCGCTTCTATGCTTATTCAATAAAACTGGAAGAAAGAAAATCCAGTTTTATGCATTCACTGTGGAGGACAATGTTGCTGCTTATGTTATTTTTTTAAAATCTTGGTTCAAAATAGTCTCAAATCTCGAGAACAGCAACACTAAAAATCAAAAATAGACTTCATCAAAAACAAGTTTGGTCCATCAACGGAGGCCAAAAATTTAAGGGAGCAAATAAGAACCTATATAAATGCTGCAACAACTGTCCTGTTAAAGATTACACTCAGTTACTGCGTCCCATCCTGCAAACCAAAAGGCAAAAAAGTTGATTTGACTTGTGCATAAGACAGTACATTATGAGCAGAACCCACCTATGAACTACTGTCACCTTGTGTACCACTTCTCTAAAAATGTTCAATAGATAATTTGAACAGCTTGCAAGTATTTTCAAACAGGTTGAATGCATCATAACTAGTTCAATATTAAACTTTCTGAACACCGCCTATTGAGAGCACAGTCGAAATGTAATCTAAGGTGATCAATTTGAACAGCTCATAAGTATTTCCAAACAGGTTGATTACATCATGACTAGTTCAATACGATACTTTCTGAAAGCCGCCTATTGAGAGCACAATTAAAATGTAATACAAAGTGAGCAAGCTAGATGATTTTTAAATAAAGAGAGACAATGCATCTTGTACTTAGGTGCTTCATAGTTCAATGAAGAGAGACAATGCCTATATCTGCTCATGGCTTGAGCTTTGTTGTGTCAAAGATCGTTAAATAGCTAAAATTAGCTGTAAATTCTAACAGACAAGATGCAGCTACTCATGATAACTCATTCTAAAACCATTGAATTTATGAAAGCTGAATTTCACTGCAACTGCAACTCTTGATGACTCTCATGATCGAACCACGTTCAGAAGAGGCTTCTTTCAAAAAGTTATTTGAAGGAGTCAGTAACCAAAAAGAAGCTAAGCTTTCCAGTAGCTAATATTTTTTATGTCTTTTGACATTCATGGACAACATTCAGTTTGCAGAACAAATTATTAGTGTCAATTGGTTCCCAGGAGAAAAGAGTTCTAATTGTTGGAAGCCAAGCAAAGCATGATAGGCATGAGCTCTGCTCCTTGATGCACAACAAAAACACTGGTCTTAAGGTGCAGCTTCTGATAGATTTTTCTGAAAATATGCGGCACTTTTTGGGTGCATTGCATTAATATGTAGGCAGTGAATTGTAATCAAGGATGATTATCTATAATCCCATTTCATCCCTGGATGGATTCCACTCTCCATCACTTTTAAACATTCAGAATGATGAACATCAATCTAATATAATTAAGCTTAAGCTGCAACTGAGAAACAATTGGAATGTAAAGAACTCAAGGGGTGAAATACCATGAAGATGACCGGTGCCTCCATGATTTTGCATGTCATGAAATGTTAATATTGCATGAAGATAAAAGGAGGGCACTTGATTACAGAGCTCATTACAATGTTGAAAGAAATTAAAGCATCATTGTAGCAGTTGAAAGTTCTTCCAAAGAAGGAACTTATGACAATTATGTTATGGAGCTTGCCTATGTCCCCTTTCACGATTTTTGTGACAGCATTTAATATGACATCAATGATATTAAAAGTCACTTTTGATCTATTGATGAGAATATTGCTTCTAGAGAAATGTTAATGAGCTCAAATTATCAATACAATTTTATAAATCTAAAGAGATCAACATACAATTCAGCCTACACATTGAAAAGAACGAACGATTGCTCGCCCACCCCAAAATCATTTTGGCAGCATAATAAACACCCAAAATAAGAAATAACATGCATGAAAGGACCCTTGATTGTGAAACAAATGGAACTTAGATTCATTGCATTCTTATACCCAATATTCATTAATCACACAGAAAATTGAAAATATATGTTTTATAAAACTTTTCGCATCCTTCCAATAACTCATGGTCCAAATTAACTTCGGAAACAAAATGCAAAAACACACTGATTAAGCACATTCAAACAGGAGGTATTATCTAAACATAAAGAAGAGTATATTAGACATGATACTTTCATTAATATGTACTAGAGATTATAAACTTAAGTAAAAACAGGTATGGCTTGCTCTAAATTTGAAGGAAAGATAGGAGAGATAAACGATACATAGAATGGGAACCATAACAAACATAATAACATAATACCTCTGAAGATGAGGAAGAATATGACGAGGAAACATTTGGGGGCAAGGGCCACTTTGGAAGAGATCCATCAAATATATGAGAACAATCAGTGTATGCCGAACCAAGACCCACTCCAGCACTAAAAGCAATAGAAGCCCACCTTGTTGCAGGACTCCCTGGAATAATCCAATTGATCACATTGAGAGTTAGGAACTTCAACGCCAATTTAAAAAAACATTTGTTTTGAATGAAATTTTTTTACCAAATCACCATAATAATTGGTAAAAAAAAATTAATATTCTACTGTCTACGTAATACTAGTTTGTTAAGAAGTCCAGCTGGCTTGGTTGACTGCAATGCAAACCAATTACCATAGTGTAGACCAGGGTTCAAAATCCGCAGGAAAAACTCCCAGTGATAAAGCAGCCTACCCATGCATGCTTGGATGAGTGGTGCTGCAGAGCAATTACCCTATTGAAGATCAGGTTTCAAAAACCACAGGGCAAGCTCCCTGGGTTAAAGTAGTCATGTTAAAGCAGATCACTCATGTACCCGGTTCAGGTAAGGCAGGGGTGTTTCATAAAACAGAACTGGAGTCCATTAGTCTCCAGTCATCTTAGTAAAAAAATAAGTGCATGTTTATTAATATTTTACTCTGACGTGCAGCAAGGTTTCCTGATTATAAATTTATACCCACTACAAGACATCCACGTCTAACTGGTTATGCATAACAGCAATTAAATGTTTATTATGCAAAGCTAATGGCTGAAACCAAATGAATTATGAAGCTATTGACTGGCATGTACTGGCCCACCATCCGACATACCTATGGAAAGATGTTTTAAATGTTTCAACCATAGATTCAGAAATCGCCAAAACTCAAAAATATTTATATCCCAATACAAACTCCGAAAGATTTATCTTTGCAAAAATAGCAAGCAGATAAATGCCTATTAATTGGCCATTTTTGCCAAGAAATCAATGCCATTTCTTGGCAAAAATCACCAATTAATAGGCATCGGCTCACCAGTAATGGTGAAAAAAAATCCAAAAAAACCATTTTTATTGCTTATTTCTGCTGTGTTTTTTCCCATGAAGAACTTGGCGAGGTTTAGGCCGTTTTTGAATATATGCTTCATTCATTGACACTGTAGATAGAAGTGTTAACCAGCAAGCAAGCTACAGATTGTGAACATCCTGCCTTATTTTATTGTTGTTAATCCAGAATCCAAGCTGCAAATTGGTGAACATCCTGCCTTGCCGTATTGCTGTTAATCTAGATTCCAAGCTGCAGATTACACTGTTAATCCAGATTAAACTTTTTCTACTGTGTAATCCATTCAATCTTTCAGGAGTATAACAATACATACTGATTCAGTGATTCCTATCGCTTTTCAATACATGCATCATTTTCAAACCTCAAGGAAAACAATCAGACAGTGGCTTTGACTAGTAATGCTGACAAATTGTCTAGAAGTTGCCAATTTCTGACTGAAAATTTGGGCTGCCGAGTACGAGTTTTGAACTATGGTTTCAACAGATTAAAGATGAATTCATTAGCAATATATATCAACATGAGTTCATTGTCTAGTTGCTTATTAAGATTAATATTTTATTTATACAATTGTAAATTAGTACCCTCCAAGTATCTATAATGCCAATTTTGCCTCAAAACTGTGCAAGGCACATTGCTCGCTTCAATTATCAGCTCTACAGGTACAATTAAAAAAATTCAAACTTCAATAACTTGGCACATGGTCAAATAATTTGAAAACGGATCTAGTGCCTGGTCATTCATGATTAATTCAGTGCCCAATCATTCATAATTGACTAGTACTAAGGGCCAAGCTTTACCAGATGACAACGCATTTGTTGAGGCAGTAATTCATTTTCATTTTGTACATGATATTAAAAACAAGGTATAGGTTCATAAGTATTTGAAAAATAAAAGACTGATGTGCCTTGAACAGTGGTGAGGTTCTTAAATGACCCTTTGTTTTTACATTGTGCTACAAGTCATCTAGATTGGAACAATGGCATTGTAATAGTCATCGTAAAAGAGCTTGCCCTTCAAATTTACCATCAACAAAAGTTTAAGAATTTCTTTGAGAGAACAAAATCTAAAATTAAATATTACTCACTGGAAATTCTATCATGTTTTCACAAACTCTGATTACATAGGCTATCATCTTACAATTAAATATTACTCACTGGAAATTCAATCAAACTTTCAAGCTCTTCTCACTATAAATTCTATCATGTTTTCAAAAACTCTGATTACATAAGCCATCATCTTAAAATTAAATATTACTCACTGGAAATTCAATCAAGCTTTCAAGCTCTTCCTACATTATAAATATTACTCGCTGGAAATTCAATCAAACTTTAAAGCTCTTCCTACATTAAACATTACTCGCTGGAAATTCAATCAAGCTTTCAAGCCATGTAGCTTATCATTTGTTATTGATATATGTATGCTCCAGGTCATCAAGATCAGAACAATGGCATTGTAAGAGTCATCATAACAGAACTTTTCCTTCAAATACCATCAACAAAAGTTTTAAGAATTTCTTTCATAGAATAAGTCTTAAATTAAATATTACTAACTGGAAATTCAATCATGCTTTCAAGCCATGTAGTTGATCATTCGTTATTGATATATTCTACAGAAGCCCTCCCTTGATATAACAAACTCTGATTACATATCCCATCATCGTACACTAAATATTACTCGTTGGAACTTACCCTTCAAACTTACCATCATCAAAAGTTTAAGCATTTCTTGGAGAAAACATGTCTTAAATTAAATATTACTAACTGGAGATTCAATCATGCTTTCAAGCAATGTAGTTGATCATTCGTCATCGATATATTCTAAAGAAGCAGTCCCATGACTTAACAAGCTCTGCTTACATATGCCATCATCTTACATTAAATATTACTCACTGGAAATTCAATTAAGCTTTCAAGACATGTAGTTGATCATTCGCTATTGGTATATTTGTGCTCCAAGTCAACAAGATCAGAAAAATGGCATTGTGAGAGTTGATCATAGCATAACTTGCCCTTCTAATTAACCATCAACAGAAGTTTAAGAATTTTTTTGAGAAAAGAAGTCTTGAATTAGATATTACTCACTGGGAATTCAAACATGCTTCCAAGCCATGTAGTTGATCATTCGTTAATTGCTATTCATTAAATATTATTCACTGGAAATTCAAAGCTTTCAAGGAATCAAGACATATGATTGATCATTCGATATTGGAGTATTTGTGCTCCAAGTCATCAAGATCCGAAAAATGGCATTGTAAGAGTCACCATAGCACATCTTGCCCTTCAAATTAACAATTCAACACAAGTTTAAGAATTTTTTTGAGAAAACAAGTATATTACTCACTGGGAATTCGAACATGCTTCCAAGCCATGTATAGTTGATCATTCATTAATCATTATTGATATATTCCAAGGTAATCCTCCCACAATATAAGAAACTCTGATTACGTGTGCCATCATCTGACATTAAATATTACTCACTGGAAATTTAATCAAGCTTTCAAGCCAAAGCCATGTAGCTGATCATCCGTTATCAATATATTCTTAAGTAGTCCTCCCATGACATAACAAACTCTGATTACACATACCATCATCTTTTGAATTTAAAATCAATCATCTTTTATATTTTTATATCTACAAATCTAAATAATATACCACCAAATGAACCTTTTTGGAGTTCGTAACAATTAAGTTATTTAAAAGAAATATTGTCCTGACCATGCTACACAGATGACAACCCTCACAATTGATTACCAAGGAGACCAAATGTGATTCCAAACAATTAAGCACTAACTTTAGTTATCAGGTCGGATCTTCAATCAAAACAAAGTGGCTTTAAGGCACCTTCAGTTAAGAACACATATGGCAACACAGCAATAAAAGTGACATAACTGCTCATTGTATAATGGTTACCCATTTTTAAGTGCAAACAGATTTTTACCCATTCTGAGAATATACAAATGCCAAACTACACTGTGGATGCAGTCATCGGCAACTACATCTAAGTACCAACCAGGTCATGGCAGGCATGGCCACAATCATAAAAGAAGCAAAGTTAATGTTTGTTAAAAAAACAAGAGAAACAGAAAAAAAAAGTATAAAGGATATCATATAGTCAAATGGTTAAAGCATTGGGGCTTCAAGCAAAGCCCCAGGTTGAAATCCCCGAGAGACATGATAAAGTGTTGAAATTGGGTTAAATGTCACATCCAACTCAAAGGGTGCAAATCACAGGTGAACATGACGGAAAAGATACCCCTCGGATGGATGTTATTGATAAAAGAGAGATCAATGGATATAGGTTAAATATGTTAAAATTAAATACAACAAAACTAAGTGAAAAAAATACATCTTACTAAATCAATGGATATAGGTTAAATATGGTTAAATTAAATACAACAAAACTAAGTGAAAAAAATACATCTTACTAACATGTTTATTTACTAATACCAATATTTCTAAGAGTCCAGTATAATTCAATACTCCTACATGCTACACAGATGACAACCCTCACAATTGAGTACCAAGGAGACCAAATGTGATTCCAAACAATTAAGCACCACCTTTAGTTGTCAGGTCAGATCTTCAATCAAAACTAAGTGACTTTAAGGCACCTTCAGTTGAGGACACATATGGCAACACAGCAAGAAAAGTGGCAGAACTGCTCATTGAATAATAGTTACCCATGTTTAAGTGGAAACAGATTTTTACCCATTCTGAGAATATACAAATGGCAAACTACACTGTGAATGCAGTTATCAACAACTACATCTAAGTAACAACCAGGTGATGGCAGGCATGGCAACAATACATAAAAGAAACAAAGTTAGTGTTTGTTAAAAAAACAAGAGAAACAGAAAAATAAGTTGAGGATTGCAAAGATAAAGAAGGATATCAACAGTCAAATGGTTAAAGCATTGGGGTTTCAAAAGTAAAGCCCCAGGTTGAAATCCCTGAGAGACATGATAAAGTGTTGAAATTGGGAATAATATCACATCCAACTCAAAAGGTGCAAATCGCAGGTGAACATGACGGAAAAGATACCCCTCGGATGGATGTTATTGATAAAAGAGAGATCAATGGATATAGGTTAAATATGGTAAAATTAAATACAACAAAACTAAGTGAAAAAAATACATCTTACTAAATCAATGGATATAGGTTAAATATGGTAAAACTATATACAACAAAACTGAGTGAAAAAAATACATCTTACTAACATGTTTATTTACCAATACCAATATTTGTAAGAGTCCAGTATAATTCAATACTCAATGCTACCAAAGAATATGGAAAGAGAAACAACAATCATGGTAAAATCATAGTTTGCCTATTCAGTGAATACTCGCCACATTTTTGCTGGGGCGAATATTCGCGCAGAAAACTCGCGACCCATCTGGCAAATAAACACCAAAATTTGTGCCAAATATTCGCCAATATTCGGTAAGTTTAGCCCAAAACTCACCATATGTGACGGGGACACGAAAAACAGGTAAAACGCAGATTTTATACTGAAAAATGCTGTTTTTTGTCTAATAAATGCATCACACTCCCTCACTTGTAATCACACAGCTATGGAGCACCCTTTTATGAGTTGAAGAGGTTTTTATAGCGAATTCGAAGAGAAAATTTGAAGAAGTTCATTTGGAGATGATTTTCAATGACAATCATCATAAATTCATAACACTTATCAGCTGGCTGTTGTATTTGCATTATGATGCAACTTTGTACTGTGTTTGTATTCAAATCTAATAAAAAACACTTCCCCAACATTTTACAAACTCATTTGATACATTTTGTAGCTATATTTTGCATAAAATTTATGTTTTTTAAGAAATTTACGTATTTTTTAAGTTTCCGAATATTCACCAAGACTTGTCGAGTCAATTTTTTTTGGGTTAGCCGAATATTTGCTGAATAAGAGTATGCGAACTATGGGTAAAACACACCAAAGATAATTAACATAAAATAACTAAACATAAAATTCCAAGGTCCTTTCGTCCGCTCAAATTACTGGTGTTAGGCAATGATTTTAACGAGTTCATGAGTGGTCTTGGCCAAACATTCAAACATAGAGAAATCTCAATTGCACAATTATTCAATGTAAACCAATAGATATGCATACACCCCAAAAATAATTAACACTATAAAAATAACTAAACATTAAAATGCCAAGCTCCTTTCATCTGCCCAAATTACTGGTGCTAAGCAATGATTTAAACTAGTTCATGAGTGGACTTGGTCAAACACAAACATAGAGAAACATCAATCGCATGCTTATTCAAGGTAAACCAAAAGATATGCATCTACCACCAAAAGAAGACAATCAGTTTAACACCCCAAGGGTTGATCACTGAGATAGGCCCTTGGCCCAAACCCAGTGGTTATTACAAGTCGAAGACCACAAACAAAAAGGAATAACCCAAATAATATTTTTATAAATGTCAATACATAACATTATGAAGCAAATCTTGTCTCTTGCTATTTTTCAGCATAATACTTAAAAGTTAAAACCAAACACTATTAATTTAAATGGTCTAACTATAGCAAGGCATCATCTATGATTTTGACAAGTTGATATTGATGTTCTCCAAAGTTTTGGGGACACAAATGGTAGGGGATGAGAGAACAAGTTTAGGAGCAACTATAGAAAGCCCAAAATTTAAGGAAATGACAAAACAGTGGATAACGGGCCCAGGACATAGGGAACCACCTTAAAACATAGAAAAACTGCACAAACCATAATTTTACATAATGAATAAAACAATCACAAGCAAATACATCATGTATCATACTACATATTTTGAAAATTGAGATCAACCTTTTATAGGTGTTGCGTTAGGGGTAGGAAGCCCCTAAGGACCACTGTTTTCTAGTATTTTACATTTTTTTTGTTTTGGGCTGGATAAGAGTGTTTGATGTTCATAGAGAGCATGGGTAACACCTAGACAATTGAGGTTGTCATAGGCCATCCTAGAAATGTTGAGAGATATTTCTAAAATACCCCCGGTCAATAGGAGATGAGCAGGAGACATTTCCCCGAGGGATGGATCAGGGATGTTTCATCCTTATTCACCATTCCTGTGGGGATGCATTTTCTGAAAGTGAAGACAACACCATAATGTCGGTCTATGACCTTAGATGGCAAGCATATTGATAGAAGATGGCAATGTTGGTCCATAGCCTTCGATAGCAAGCAGATAGAGGATAAGCAGCCAAACATCTTTCTCAAAAGTAAGCATTGTAAAAAACACATGGATAAATAAACACATTTACTGTTCAAGTTCTATATCTCTCTCCTCTATTTCACTCAATACAAAAGCTTCAACATGCACTTACAATACACAGTGCTACGCAAGGACGCATCCCCCCCTAAACCAGCACATCCAAGGCATCTAGGAGGACCCACGGAACATAGGATGGGGGGAAACACCCCCGGCGGTTCCAAAAGCCAGACAATTTTAAGGGTCGTCCCTAAATATCAAGGGACGCCTCGGGGACATCCCCTATGTTTTAGAAGTGTCAGGGACAATTGTATGTCCCCGGCGACAAGTTCTTTTTTCATTTATTTTTTTAAAAAACATTTTTTTGTAAAATTTAATTTATGGTAATTTAAAATAACATAAAAGAAAATAAATTACACAACCATGACCCTAAAAGTAACACTTTAACTCATAAAATGACTCTATGGCTTCATTCTATATCACATTCAATATTCACACTTGAGCAAAGTGAGCAAAGAGAAGAAGAGATCAACTGAAAGAGCAAGAGGAAGGGAAATTGCAAGAGAGAGCAAGGGCAAGTAAGAGGTATTATAATTTGATAATATTCTCTAGTTTTAAAAATTTAGTTTGTATTTGTATTATTTAATTGTTGTTTTTAAGTTTTTGTATCTAGATTCACATTTTAATCTTGTTTATAGCTTTTATAAATTTACAAAATGCAAACTGCATAGGGTTTGGCTGAATTTTAGAATATAAAACTCTTGATTATTGATTGATAATTTGATTCATTACTGTTTTTTAATATTTTTATGGTTATGCCAGTTTTTTAACCATTGCATATAGTTAATTTTATAATTTTATAATTTTATAATTTTACAATTTTAAAATATAAATAATTAAACTCTTGATTATTGATTGATTCATTTTTATTTTTTAATAATTTTTGCTTGTAGTTATGGCTGTTAGGGTAATAATTTATTTAATTTTAAAATTTTAAAATATTAAATTATTGATTATTGATTGATTCATCATTGTTTTTTAATAATTTTTGCATATAATTTATGGCTGTTTTTTTATTCATTGCAGCCCCAATAATCATCACAATAAGCTCTTCTGAATATGATTATGAATCAAAGGAAGTGAGGATTGAGATAGGTGGAAGTGTTGGTGATCCCCCACCATCCCCAAAAATTAGTGGCAACGCCAACTGGTAGTTCAGTTGCTAATGCTACCAATTGCCCCTCTCAAATGTCGGCCACATTCGCCATGGGTCCATTCGATAAAAAGAAGTCATTGCAACAATTTGCTCACATAATTGCGAACTCCAAGTCTAGGGAGGAGTCAACTATGGAAACGCAATATATGTTTATAGACTTTGCATGGAAGCATCACCAAGACCAATGCACACTTGTTGCACCTTACAACAAGGGGGCTGGTGTTCGTAAGGCTCTTTCACTTGATGAGAGAGGAGAGATAGTGAGGCTTTATAATGGAAATACCATGAATGACATTCCAAAAGTTCATGGTACTAGCACAAACCCTAACACCCCCTTTAGCTTTCTTAGAACTGGCAAGAATGTTTTGACTAGTTTTAGTTTTGAAATGACAGAAGTGGAAAGCAGAGGGAAGAGAAAGGTCGTGGGGGCTGCCCCCTATTACCTTGGAGATCACACATTTTGAGTGGGAAGTGACGGAAGGGGTAGCTCCCCTTGTAAGCTCGTAATCATAATTTACCTTAAGGATCTTGTATTAGAACATACCATCAAGACCTATTATTGTGTAAAACCTGAATCTTTCCATGCCAGCCTGATTTACCCTTGCATTATAAAGTCTATGCTTGTCGAAACCATTGTTGGTTATCTTCTCCTTGGCTTTGCAAGGCAAGGATGAAGGTAATATAAGAAGCAATGTGGGTGTCTAGATTAAATTTCTCCATTGGCTTTACAGGTGGAATTCTTCTTCACATCTATCATGTTTACATTACAACATTTGACCTTGATCCATAATTAAGTTGAATATTCCAATTAACAATTTACCAACACAAATTAATATTTCCTTAACATTATGTTGCAAGGTTCTATGCTACTGAAACAACAATCTAAGGCTGCAAAATGATGTTTACTACAGCTCTATGGCTTCCATCTACAAATATTTTTTATGCCATACATGATCACATACATACCTACAATGCCTATATCATATTTCATACCCTTTATATGCTAATATCAACATGTGACTTTTCTCATACAACATGACAATGTGGTAGTAAAGAAGAAGAATGATTCTTTAACTAATGTGCGACCAAAATCTACCTCTGCCTGCTTTCATGGACAAGTTCTAAGCTTTTAATCCGCTGAACATGTCAATTACTTCCTTTCTTGAGTGCTTGAGAGTTGAGATAGTGCAATTGCATGTAATGCAAATATGCAAGAAAATGAATCAAAAACACTTAAATGAGAGATGCACACAAGAATTTACCCAAGAGAAACTCAATGTAGGAAAACTAAAAAAGAGTGAAGTATGCCACCTCATCCCCACTATCATTTTGCATATTTTGACAAGCCATTTGCTCAATTTTAGCCTTCAAACCTGTTGTAGCTTTTATGGCACCCCTGCAATTCTCTACTAGCCAGCCTTGATGCACATTTCTTGCTTATTCAACATGCATGACTGCTTCTCTCTAATGTGCAGTCATCTCCTACCTCAAGAACTCTGAATTAGCCTTTCAATTCCCTCTCGAATTCAGCAAAATACCCCAATGGGTAAATATTTATGCTAAAGAATGAGCAAATCAGTTGAATTGAGAGCTCTGACACAGAGAAGGAAGAAGAACCAATTCAACTTCCATCTGGACACTCACTTTTGCTATTTCATCTATTATGGAGTGGTTTTGTACCAACCCAAACATGTCCTGTTAATCCTGTTCTATGATGTACGGTTTTGTCACGAGCTGAACCCACCTTATGGTTTCATCACCACGGGCCGAACCCGTATGTACAGTTTTGTCACAAGCCGAATGCACTATACAGTTTGAAATGTCACTTAGGAATTGTACATCAAACAAGGTGGCCCCAAGCATGTTCAAATCATCCTTGAGCCCCAGAACACCTAACCCCATGCTTAGATTTTGATTCTACATCTCTCCCTTGCCCAATTCTATCTTATCAAGGTTAAAAGCATGTCTTAAGCTCTTCTTTAGTCACACAAACTAATATGTATAGCTGATCATCTCAATCAATTAAATTATGATGATTTTTAGGATCCAATTCCCATCAATTCAACCTATTAGTGCTCCCTTGATGGTGTTCTTAGCAAACACAAGAAGAGAATCAATCTTTTACTCTACACAAGAGTGACTAAATTTTTTACAAAGAGATAAGATCAATGACAAATTATTAGGTTTTCATTGTGGTGGTTACAAAGGTGGGAAAACAAAGCTTCTCTAGTTTAAGAAATGCTTCAATTATTTAAAATCCTCGCGGTTGAACATGGTAAGATTGAAGCACCAATTTGAATGCAAAAGGCTACTATATAATATGCCATTTAAGAAGTAGCATAAAAAGTAACATATATATCTAATGTGAGGTGAGTCTCATCCACAACTTAAGCTGAGGGACCATTCGAAATGCATAAGGATATCACAGATGGGTATTGCAAAAAGGGTATTATACTATTATGTAAATATAAACTAGGAGCATGTAAAGAAGGTACACACGTGTCAAATTCTTCAAAAAGTTTCCCTAAAAGGGAGGCAACACAGAGTGCATTGACCTTTCGAGTTTGAAATCTCAATGTACAATGTGTTTATCTATTCCAATTGCTTTTGTCATTTTGTAAATTTTTGTTAAGTATGGGGTCAAAATGTAAAACCCAAAATAAAACCAGATGGAGTTGAGATTAACACTGCCACTAATCTTTGAAGAAGACCTTGATGACCCCATACTCAAAACATAACACAAGATGCATTATGTGAAAAGACAATCAAATAATTTTCTTATGTGCAAATCCCTACCGTTAGGAAATGGTAGAACACGGTTGCATTCAGATACATGTTTTGAAAAATAAGAACAGATGGAAATAATCTCAAAACCCTAATTGTTGAATAATTCAAACATGTAAGATAGATAAGATATTAATAAGATAGATAAGATATTAATTTAAGTTTAAGATTAGATATTTTTGTGTGTAAGTTTATATAGGTGCCCACATGGCCATTACCAAAGTAAAGTTTGCATTATAGTTGGATGAGGTAAACTCTCTTGTCGGGTACGTAGAGATGACAGAAATTGGGCTTTGTTGGGCACCTGTAGGGCAATTTCAAGTAGTGGACCCCTTGCTCTCACCCTTGGGTCAGATAATTCCCCAAGTCTCATGAGATCACATGCAAGACAGATGTGATCGGAGCTGTAGCAGTGAACCACGGTGTGAGTGCAAGGAGCCTAGACCCCCCTCCCTAATGGTCGATGTTAGACTCGAAGGATGTTACAAAGCCTATGTAAGAGTTGTGCCTTGAGCATCACCGGCTCAAAAACAAATTGTATTAAGCTTTTAGATTTTTTCACATTTTTTGCATTCTTATTTTGTTCTATAAAAGAAGGGCTTGGAACAATAAAGCCTAGATTTGAACTAAATCAGTTCTAGTAAAACATGTTGTGGGTTCAATTGAATTTGGTAATTGTACAATCTTCAATGACTTGTTAATAAGGTTATTTATCAAATCTACTAAATTGATGATCAACTTTGTAATTTTTTTCCCTAGCAACTTTGTAATTTTTTTCCCTATATTTTGAACTTCAGATTTCTTTTTCTCATTATCATCTGCATAAATTTGACTTTTTCAAAAGTATTATTTTGTTGTCAATTTCTTGCTCTTTTTTTAAGATTTGTTTCCTCGTTATCATCTGAATAAATTTCTGACTTTTTAAACATGATGAGTTTGTTGTCAATTTCTTGCTCTTCATTATATATTTTGTATAGTTGATTCATCGTTGTCTTTGCCATCCATAACTTGTGGGGCTTAGATGCAGTAGTATTCAGATTCACGCACAATCCTGTATCAACCAAGAACATTTATAGGTAGCCAAATAAAGACTTGTGCAATCCCATGCCACCCTACAAAGCATTCCACACAAAACCATGAAGTTATAGATGTCATGAAGGCCTATCTATGCCACACAAAACCGCACAGATTTGAGCATACTGTGCAAGCCTACTTCATACTGCGCAGTGCCACAAGGCCTTAACCTATACCATAAAATGCCACAACATTATCCTTAACCTCATGTGGTACCACAAACAACATTTTGCCGCAACACCATTGCCTAGCTCTTGTGCCACTAATGATTTTATGGAAACCTTGTGCTACCCGATTCCTCGAAAATCTTGCACGATGCTGCAAATCCTTGTTGATACTGCGAAGCCTTATATGTTACTACATGCCCTGTGTAACCACTTGTCCATGCTGCCATAATGGTATCTTACATCTTACATAACCACTTGTCAACATCGATATAGTTAGGAGAAGTACATGTGGGCCTTGATCCGTTTTCTTCTCCCCAAACAAACTGAGCAACCTGGCAAAGCTTGATCTAACAGAGATGATTTCATGGGAAGCTACCTATAAACCAATTGATGAGATCAATGTGATCTGGGGCATATTGAAGAATCTTTACAAGAGTATCTTTACTTGCGAAGGAATATTTATTCTCCTGCCTAATTTATGTCAGATTCTATAAATAGAAGGGAGCAGTGGATGTGTAAGGCATCTACGAGGATCAAAGAGATTTGTCTTCTAGCATTTGCCAAATTGAGCCAAGCCTGGTTCTATAGAAACTTAGCAGAGTCTGTAAGCTTGGCTAATATGTCACTAGAGAGCATTTGCAGAAGACTATAAAGGGTGTGGAATGCCATTTGTACCAAAGTCTATAATCTTTTCCCATAATCAATAGAAGAAGCTTTTATTACTTCTTGTTATGTCATGCCTAAGATCTTGCTTAAGGGAGATCTAACTCTAAAATTGTGGGGTGTGTGGTCTATGGCATCCATTCATTGGGAACCCTAACCACGATTGTGTCAGGGTTCCTAAGTAAAGTTTTCAAATTGAACTACAATGGTAAAGAAAGAAAGAAAATATATTAATGTCTATGAATGACCAAGTAGGTCAATGGGACTCAAGAATACATCCAATTTAAATAGAACGTGCTAGTGTAAAGAGATGGCCAAATATTTTCTCAAGTACAATATAGTTCAAAATCAATTCTTGGGGGAATCTTTTTATATAAAATCCTTTAGGTTCTTTATGCAAGTTGAGAAATTAACCATAAGGTTAATATATCTAATTTTAATAATGTTACGTCCATAAATGAGGACACCAAAATGCTCAAAGAGAGATTTGTCGGGTATCTTCCCCATGATCCAAACTCTACTCCTTGGCTTTAACCAAACTTTTCATCAACATCTCAACAACATGGGCCACAAATCAGCCTTTCCAATAATGATGATGCATTTAGATCTACATCAAAATTTACGATATTACCTAATGTAATTTGATCAGCATTTACAATATTATATTTATTTATTTTATGTGGGATTTTACTCATTTGTTTAAGTCATCTTAAGATGACCCCCATGAATAGTCATTACTCTAATGGCATATTTCCTCATGTATTTTTGGTAATAATCACAAGGCAGAAGGACCTCCAAAAGCTTTGCTAATGGGGAAAGAGGCTAGAGGGTGAGAATGCTCAAATCGGTGGATTATATTCACCATTCACTACCCTTGTGTATTAAGAGGGTCCCCTTGCCATGTGATTAGTACCAAAAATACATGAAGAAAAATGTAATTAGTGTAATAACTACTCATGGAGGTCATCTTGAGACAAATCAAACACACGAGTAAAATCCTACAAAAATAAAAATCTAATTAAATTGCTCATGGAAGGCTTCAACAAATACATGATTTCGAATATTATTGATGTGCTTTGAAATATTTGATTTTGTTCATAGTTGCATACAAAAACAAAATAGCCATCAAATAAAAAAAAAATAGAGTCAATTGTGTAAAATTGTTAGTCTAGAAAAATCTTGTTCAATTTTAAACTACAAAGAAACTAATCTCAAAACTAAAATACCATCTTTATAACATACAAAAATAATCATGAAAAGATATTCAACATTTGGCAAAAGAAAATGAGGTTCTTTTGTAGTTATTCCAACGAATCACATTGTATTCTCAACTAATTTGTGGGTGGAGCATTTGTATTGTGCAACCTTTAAAAGGGCAACCCAATATACTTCATTTATACACTTAGTTGAAAGAAAAACAATATTTCTGCCCCATTATTTTACACCAAGAAGCATGTTGCAAGAACAGTTGTTACTTGGCCATCCATAACAAAATCTTGTTATAAGAAATGTCGCGGGCGAATATGGCCTACAAAAAGCAGCTGTTTCAGCAGCCTTTTCCTGTCGTTGCACAATATTTCCTATTGTTTCCAGTCATTCCAGACCATTTAATGCCTGTTTGCAAACTATTTCCTAATTGTTTCCTCAATTGTGATAGCTATGTTTGGGTCATTAGCAACACGCATGATTGATGAACCATTAATAATTTTTGATTTCATACCTATCAGTATTTATACATTTCAAGTGCGAAACATCTTCAAATCAATTTCCAGTCACATTATCATTGTTATCACCATTCTTGTTTATCATTTCTCGAAACATAGTTGATACATGAATTCTTTCTTGTTCAACATGTCTCCAATGTCTAATAATGTTGGAACAGTTGCATTACTCGCACTTGGAACAAAATCTCCAATTTGAGTCATTATTCATTAATTTGTCTTATCCATTAATTTGTTTAGTATAGGTAAGCATACAAGGGTGTTTTACGGAGTAAGCGTAAGACTCAATGATTGAATAATTCATAGCTTGATACAGTAAAATTATAAATAAAATGTTGGTTAGTAAGAGACCATTTTCCAATATAGCAGACTAGCAGTCAAATCAACTAGGTTCTCCCTTTGTTTTATTCTTACATTAATGTAGGGAGAAAATACAGTATGTGCACGCAAATCATTTTTTATTTGATGCTTTTTCCAAATTTGTGAGGTATAATAACCTACAAAAGTGGGATGACAACAAATACATTCGTGCACATGGGGAAGGCCAACAAGAAAATGTAGGTTGGCTAAAAAAGTGATTAAAAGGATGTACGGGGAGAGGATCACCTAATGTGGGCAAGTGACACAAATACAAGAGGATACAATTGTTTTGACATCAAGGGTGAGAAAGAGGAAGGTATAAACACCATACTAGATAATTGTTATGGTGCTAGTGTTTTTTTGTGTTTATTAATTATTGGTTCAAATTAGTCTCTTATTGGCTCATTTTCCCCTATGTCATCACTTTCTTGTCTTGTCGAACTCATTTATCTTTGTTGTTTCTTGTCTCATATGAGCCCAATTTTTCATATTTCTCTTAGTTCTCTCCCTCCTTTGTTTTTTGCTCTCCCCGGTGTCTTTTGCCATTTCCATCAGGAAACTGCCATTTGCCCATCATGTGGAAATGGCCATTTCTAACGCAAATGGCCCCCTTGCTCTTTTTGGGCTACTTCACCCCTAACCTTGTTTTGTTGAGTTTTGTGCCTCTTTTTTTTGTCCTTTCCCACTTGTGTGTTGGCTTAAGAGCCAATAGGGCCCTAATTCTGGCACCAAGGATGGGGCTATCATAAAACCTCATATTGATGACACTAAAAATTGGAGATACAATCAATGTTATAAATCCCACATCTACATGAAATGTATCTCACTGCCACCTCATTCACCCTCTCCCCCTCCTCTATCTTGGACTTCCCCCGCCGAGTTCACTCTTACATCAAGATTATAAGTTGCAAGGGCCCCTAAAACACAAACATCCTATCCACTAAACAAAAGTAGGATGCAGAGCATGCTTTCACTGGCTTTGTAGATTAACATCTACACCTCCCTAGCCCCTACCACTACCCTTTTGACCCTGTCAATTTTTCCAATGTCTTTCAATGCATTTTTCATGGCATGCAAACTATTGTAGACACTAAAATTAGCACAAAAACATTATTACTTCATGCTTTTGGCAAACTCTATATATGAGAGCCTTGAACGATAAAACTAAGTCTTAATGGTGCAAGTCCTTGTTGTATTGCTTTCATGTTACTTGATCAGTCTTTTGGTTTGTGGTTTGCTTGACTCTTCCTTATGTTTTTATGTTTTGTCACATAGGTCTTTGGCCTTTACAACTTGTTTTAACGTTGATGACTTTGGCCCAAGACCATACAAATTGGTCAAGATTGTACTATAATCTTGACTAAGATGTACAATCTTAACACCTTTGTTTTTTTGGTCATTTTTGCCCGTTGGGTCTCTTCATTACTCTTTTCTCTTTCGGTTCTTATGTTTTTGGTCGGCCTTGTGTGCCACTAAGATTCAAATTTCAAAGTAAAAGACTCCTATATACAAGTTCGCCCTAAGCATATATTATCTAGCAAGCACTTATCTAAGTACCACCTATAAAGCTAAGAAAGCAAGAGTCATTATCTTCATACTGCATATCACAGCACAGGTGAGCATAAATATGATTTGCAAATATGCATGCGAGGGTTTTTATGGGAGCAAAGTAGCATAGCCCACTATCGGAGTGGAAGCTTGAGAGCAAAGTTAGGTCAAGTGTTTTAGTTGCATGCACACTTGCACAAAGCACTACGAGAACTACATTGAGTCTGAAATGTAGTGTAACACTCGGTGAATCACAAATGAGGTGACTGCCAAGGTCAATCTGACTCAAGCATACACACTTATTATTTTTTATTTAATGTGTGCTTAAGATTCTTGCAGGAAGTTATGTTTGTTTTACAAGGTACAGATGCAAAATCTAGGGTTACAAGAGAAGTCGAAGATATCAAAGTGCGATACAGGCGACGACAAATCGACATAGAGAATACCAAAATCCTGCCATTCACATGTCCAAAACTGTACAATAGGGTATGTTTGTAAGATCCAATCCTACCTGACTTGTACAGTCTTGCCCTTGCACGATTGAGTGATTGAGTGAGCAACAGTACATTTGGGTATATTCTAATTTCTTCATCTCTCTCAAATTCATCAATAAAATAGTTAGAGGTCAACCTTAGTCAGCTAAGTCACCTCTCAAACCCTAGTTATACTCCTAATTGCTTTATCAGATTAGCATGCTTGCAATACTCTAGTTTCCATTGTGCAATTATAAATGACTGAAATATGAATTGATCATGTTTCTGTAACATATATTCAATCATATTAGAATTAATTAGATCAACCCCCATTTAATTATTTAGGGTTAATACATTTTGGTGAACCGACTACTGTTTGAACCCTTTACCTAGCTTAGGGTTTAATTTGTTTATTAATTAGCTAGGCCTTGTGACTTCAAAACCCCTAGTAGCTTTAGGGTTTTCTTTTTCAAATTAAGATATATATGGCTTGTAATCTTGCTTTGAGAAACCACAAGGGTTACCGTTGCTCTAACCAGGTCCATGCCACTTGTGAGTTCAAGAACAAGGTTTTATCCGCACCATACCCTAGTATTTATGCTTCCACTACTTGTTTTCTAGCTAACGTGGCTTATGGTTATGATGATATATCACCTTATATTCCTCCTACTTTGCATCTCCTAATGTGCCACCTATTGTTGATATACCTTATTCAAATGCCTCTTTAACTAGCTCTCCATCCATATTAGAAGTAACCTCATGAGTCTATTACTTTACATACTTTTGTTGATTCTTCACAAGTAGTTGACCCTAGCATTACCAACTCATTGGAGCCATGTCCTGATGATGATGACAGTTCTAAGTATGCATCTAGTGATAGTGACTAGGTTAGTGATGATCGAGCCCCCTGCCTTGCCAAGTTGCCTAATTTTCATGATAATGCATTACCTGATGACATAGAATCCACTAAGTGTGTAGACGAGTCATATCCTAATGATGATGTGCTCGCCCCTAGATGGGTCTGTCCTGCACATATTATAAGAGCTAATACTGCTAATTTCTTTTCTAACATCTAACATAGATTTGGATAGTGATGATGAATGTTCTTCTCCTTCTATAAATAGTGATGCACATTTTAATCTTTATATTTCATGTAATAATGATGTTCCTAGTCTTGACGATGTTTCTTTCATAATGATGTTTCTACTAGTGTTTCATCTAGGCCTCTTATACAAGCAAATGTTGAGACTGATAGTATGCCTTTTGTATGTCTTAATGAATGTGAGCATGTTCCTTCCTCGTGTGTTGATCCTAATGCTAGCTCTTCCACTAAGCTTGTTGAATATGAATTGGATGTACCTAATGACGAGGCCGCTTTAGATCCCGTAGGCCAAAATAAATCACCAATTATTGATGTGCTTAGTCATGATGCCATATCTTTTAAATAAAAGTGTTCTTATGGCCACTATAAATGGTAAAATACAACCCTTGAATGAGCCTCTTAATGGTTAAGCTATACCTCCTCAAGAGGTCCTTTCTCTCATGCATGTGATAGGTGATTTACAGCGTAAGGTACATGCTTTGACCCTAGAAAGTAAAGCTTATTACAGTTGATTCTAATACTATACATGACAACCCCATCCAATTCTTCCAATCCTCCTTCCCTCATAATTTTGTCATGCTTGAATTTCAATTGTTTGATAGGACCTCCAACCCTTAACTACATCTTAAATATTATAGATCAACTATGTCCTCCTATCACAATGATTAGTAATGTTTAAAGCTATGTTCCACGGGGACATGTCCCCTGCCTTTTTAGGCTCATCCCCATACTGGGGATGTTTCGGAAACTCAAGGAGGGTAGGAAATGTTCCCTACCTGTCCCCAATCTGCTAAAAAAATCAGGGGACGTCAAATTTGGAGCAGGGGACGACAGGTGACGTTCTAGACGTCCCTAGTACGTCCAGGGGACTTATATAAGTCCCCCGACCGTACCGGGGATGTTTGGGCATCCCCTACGTCCCAGCAATGTTTAAACGTTTTTTAAAAAAAACACAAAGTTAGTAAAAAAAAAAGGAATGTGGGGGGGCCACAAGAACCCCCACATTCATTCCTAACTAACCTTAACCTAAACCTAAAACAACATGTAATTCAAGGTTATACCAAATATATACTGACCCCTCACCAAATATATTTTTCTGTTGACTGTTATTGTGTAGGGAGAATTGATATATTCCGTTTGAATACTTAATTTATGAGAAATTGGAGACAATTTTAATTAACAGTCTGGCATAGTTGTTCACATTTTGAATAATAGTATTGTGGTATAAAAGAATGACTACTAAATATGTTGAATCATGGGTGTTAGGTAATTTTTGGTGTACAACACAAAAAAAAATCTCTAGATAATTTATCCCATGGACATAAGTTGTTAATAAAGAAATTGTAGTGACAATATGCATATTAATAAGCAGAAGGTTTAACTCTTTTCTTTGTTTGGATTTGTACTCTTATATTACAAGAAAAAAAAAAATGGGCCTCCCGAAGAGGGTTCAAATTGCACCTTGTGAAGGACTCCTTACAAGGCTTATTGTTGTGTCTCTTGAATTTCCTTGCTAAATACATTAAGCTAGGCATTTGAATAAATTAAGAGTTACTGCAGCCCAACCTTTCTGTGCACTTACTGTATGAGTGAACTCTTATCCAGGTTTGTTGCTTATCGTGATAAGAAATGTTTATATGCCATTAAGCAATCCCCTGCTTGTAAGATTTGTATCAATGGTGGTGTTTTTTTATCATAGAAGGTTTGAATCATATTAATCTCTACTTGGTTGATAACAAGAAGAATAACATGCTCAAGAGGCATGATACTATGAAGGTATACCTTGAATTAACATGTGTGTGATGAATGTTTTATCAATGTTATCATATGAATATTTGAAATTTACTATATTTTTTAAATTTTGCCTTATTTTTTAATAGCCGTTCCCTAAAAAAAAGGCCTCCAAAAAAATCCGTCCTAGAAACACATCCCCCCATCCCCTGCCTTCCCTGTCCTAGAAACTTGGTGGAACATAGGTTCAAAGGCCTTCCCGCAGAGTCTAACGAGTGATGCAATGTATTGGTTTACCCACTTTCCTAGTGGATCTATAAGCACGTTTTTAGAACTCGGAGAAGCCTTTCTCATTCACTTTGTCAATAATAAGGGTCCTAAAGCTACATATGAGCGTTTACCCTCTTTATATCAAGGCCAAATCGAGCCAGTTACTAATTATATCCTACACTATAAGGCTAGTATGGAATAGTTAATATATAAGCCCATGGATTTAGAAAAGCAATACATCTTTTATCACAGCCTAATCTTCCCTCTTAAGGAGAAATTGCTTATGACACGTGATTCGTTTAGCAATCTTTGTTTACGTGTTATCGATCTAGAAGATGAACTTGTTCCCACACACACTTCCACACATTCCCATGATTTGACCTCCACTTCATCGACACAACTCACATCTACTACTCCACGTGATTTGCCTTCTCTTTCGAGTATGGTTAAGGTTTTTCACCACGACAATACTGCCTATCATATACCACCTAAACCTACAACTACTACGAAGCCTCCTCCTCTCCCCAAGCACAAACCATAATTTTTGAAAAGTCTCTCAATTGTCCGCATGATATTTTACTTACTCTACTTGATAAGCAATTGATTTGACTACCCTCTATTGACCACCACCCTCCTCATCAACTGGGGCAAGAAAAAGGCCAATCTTTTTGTAACCTCCATCAAATTTAATGGGCACCACGCGATGATGAATGAGTACACTAGATCAAAAACTCAAGTGGCTTGAAGACAAAGGAATTATCACGTCCAATACATGACACGCTAGTAGATCCCCTTCCCCTCCTTTGTGAAATCGACTTACAGTGGCTGCGATCTCCCACGATGATCCCTCCTCGGATGAAACAGTTTCTCAACCTCTTATGAGAGATGTCCCTCAGAGTGGAGCTCCTAATAATCAACCACTACAAAAGGCTAAGTTCAAATGGGTTGTACAAGAATAACAGTTTGTACTACAAAGCAATCAAGCTAATCATATATCTTCTTCAGTGATGTTAGCGCAACCATCTACGCAGCCTACTATGTCACGTGTAATTCATGACAATGCAATCTTTCAGGTCCAAAGTGACCATTGAGTCCCTTAGACTATTGTGCCTTCTCGATTCGCAATTAATCACAAACTATTCCCCTGACATCATTGCTATTTCCTAAAACGTGGCATCCCTTATTAAATAACCGAGGGCGCATGAGAATCACACTTCCTTATTTCTTAAGAATAGTTTCCTCGCATTAAACTCGCCCCTGCATACTTCGAGTGGAGGGACTCCTTCCGCTATCTTTACCTACTATATCTACACACTTTTATCATACACAACATCACACATTGTTATATTCACCAAGCATGATCAATTCCACACAGTTCAATCACTAATATTTTACCCACTAATCAAAGTGACTATAATAACCAACATACATATCACATCAAATTCTACACAACTCAATCACATCAGACAATATATGCCAAATCCAAATTAGTATCAATCAAGAACTCATTACATACAGACACCATATTTGCTCAAAAACATAAATCCATGTGTGTGTATCGTGTGTCACAAATTACAATACAGTGAGGGTCGTGCCTTTCTACAAATATCTATGCCTCATCATTGTCATTCTCATCCTTGCTAGAAACATACATGGGAGCTCGAGAACTCGAGGCCTCCCCTACATCTCTACGACCACAAGAGTGTGATCACGATCTATACTATCATAGCCACTCTTGGAAGGGCCCCTATCTTTGCCCTAGCCTCAGCATATTGTACCTGCGCATTCATCAATCTCACCACCAAATCCTATGAAGCTCTGGCCCAGGTGGAGGTTGGGGTCTCCATGCTAACTCTACTCGGCTCTCATCCCGCTCGCTTTGCAATACAATACATGTGACAACCGCCATTATAACAAGATTGAAGGCGGTATGAGAACTCACCCACAACATCATCCCCATGCTCTAATATCCCACTAACTACGACATCGTTGGGGATGTTTCTCATCAAAATCCTCATGGACACATCTACAATCGTCGTCTATTACACATCACTTGCAGACACAAAATAAACACATCCACATATTAGACATCACTCAATCAATACTATATACCTAAGTTACTATATGCAAATCAAAAAATACTTACATTATGCAATGGTCGTTACTATAGCATCATTTATGGGAGCATCTCCTTCTCCTGCATCATCCCCTCTTGTGGAAGGGGGCATCTCAACTCCATCGGCTCCTTTAGGTGGTGCTCCACCTCTTGGGTCGCCTATGATGACTTGAAACAATAGGAGCCATCGGTTCTCCGTCCACCACTAAGTATATGTTGCAGTACACCCGGCATCATCCATTGTACTCACGATCACCACTGGGTCCACCTCGTCTTCGAGTGGGAGGCAATAGCTCAATCGGGGTCGATCCTAGCCGACTCCCATCTCTCAAGGTTGCATGTGTCGATCTCCTCCACACATACAATGTTGGAGGCACAACTTGCACTAGTCCAAAGTGGCGCATAACTCACTCATACTAATAAAGGTCTGACTACCTAGGAAGTCGATCCTCTAGCCACAGCCTGCATCACTCGTCATAGTTCTATGATATCCTCTACCCAACATCAGAAGCCTCAAATATGGTCTCCATATAAACCCACCTGGGGTCAACCTGTCTAATAAAGCTCGATAAGACAATATACAGGCCTCACCTCCTAGGTCCTCTAATTAACCCACCCTATGTCCTCTAATTAACCGCACAACTGCAACATGATCATAGGCCCATGTATGTAATCAGGTCGGTATTGTTACGCCACCTATGTGGCTCTCCAAGGTGAATTTGTACATGTCTCTATTAGCACACCAGCCCCCTGCATACCTAATATCATCATACTTTATAGCTTGGCAAATCAGCCACGCCATGTACAAATTGACACACCACCTTCATCCACTGCAATAATGGAAACTAATAACATGGCAAAAAATTTCCACACTTGCAGAATCTTAGCAGCCACAACAGAACTAAGACAGATATTAGGATCTACAATATTGTTTGTCCCCAACCAAAATCTCCACGTCCTGCTTATCTGATACGAAACATCTGTGGGGAGCACCTATACCCTCTCCCATTATCAATAGTTTCTTAATACAATACACGTCCTCTAATGTCACACTCACGGGAGCCAAAATGAACACATGTCTAGGTTCCATCACTCGCACAATGCTTTTATCAAGTGCATATTTGGGGGTACGTCCCCCAATCTAGCTACATGTAATAGTCCACCCCTATCTTATATACCCCAACCCTCATCTCTCCATGTGGCGACCGCCACAAAAACTCTTTGGGGTGAACATCTATCTTCAATCACCAACCAATCAATCATAACACATATTAGGTTAATTTATTATCAATCAATGCTCCACAATAATCAAGTAACATGTTAAAATCTTAACTACACAACAACACATCAGTTTCATTCACTTTTCTGCATAGTGGTCTAGATCGTACAAATTAGGTCAAAACTATACAGACCTGGGATGGGATTGTACCGAAATATACGATTTCATCCCTTTGGCCAAAATTAGACCATTCAGTCCTATATACTTTGTTGCACTCAAATTCATCAAAATTGACAATTTTGCAAAAAACACTAAAAAGTTACTATTATTTTTCACTAAAATCACAATTGTAAACACTTACCCAGTCATCAGTCATCCGCAACTGAATGGTGTACGCCACCCAGTCAAATCACAAGCATAATGTGTCTCTAACGCACAGCATCCTATTTCTCTTAGAGCACCAATCGCTATCAATCACAGTAAAACTGAAATTTCAAATTACTGTTTGACTTTTCCACCTTACTATTTATAATAAAATGCCCCTTAGGCCCATAGTTACTAATCTTGACCAACATTGACCAGCCACTAAATGTCTCAAACTTCTACATCTCATATCTTGCTCTTTGTTCATCTGATTTCTGCATCGTTCATGGCATTGGGATTGTTGTTCCCCCTAATTCCGCACTAATATGTAATTATGCTCTATTTTACCTCTATTTGGATTCCACAATCCTATTTGTTATATTATGTTATTTACACATTCTAAACATGTTCAATTGCTATTATATGATCTCTATAGCTTTATTCACACTTCATTCGTCACTATTTGTTGCAAATTCCATACTATTCTACTTTACGACCACAATTTCTACAAATTCAATACTATTCTATTCTATTATACATACACACTCTCTATTTCGCAGTTTCTACAGATTCAATCCCTTAATCTATGTTGCTACTTCTATTACTAACACAACAACAAAACATCACTACACCTTCTATATGCATTATCAAAATGTGCAGCTTACTATTCGCAATACTCTATTCGGCTTTGATCACATATTTCATTCTATACCAACACTTACTTTCGTCCCAAGCAATTCTATTTCATAACATCCCTTTTGTCGAAAGGGGGCGACTATATGGGTTGGCTATGCAAGGCCACCTACTCTTGTACAAATCAATACGCAAACCTAATAACCAAACAATCAACTTTGGATACAAAGATGCACTGAACTAAGTTACTAAGTTGCAAACGAACATGCCGTTGCATCTATCACAAATGCAGGGGGCAAACGATTGTCAAATTTACAAATTATTAACACTACAATTACCACTGTACCACCTACATAATGCATAGTGAGGGCATGCCACATCATTCCTTTTCAACTTTGCAAGGTTTTCAAACTTTTGGGACCTAGATTTGTATGTAACAGTGTGGTCCCACAAAATGGTAAGTGTTATTTTGGGGAGACCAAAAAGCTCTGAGACACTCTTCCCTTGGTGTAAAGACACCCAGTTCCCACCTAGTTATCAAATCCCTATTGGGGGTTGATCACCCCCAGCTTTACGCGAATGCCAAATGTGATCTCCATATCTTTGAATACATCTCTTATGTCTATCACAGCCTCTAACGTTTGCAACACACTCCTCCCAATTTCTGCGTGAGTCACACCAATGGCCCACATTGTTCACCACGCTTTGGTTACTTTATTGAAACGCCTAATAAATTTCTTTGCTTCGACACTATCAAGTACACTCTTGTTCTCCTTTAAACTAGTAAATTTTATTCGCTAGCATAAAGGGGGGCAAATGTAAACATTAAAATTAACACTATCATTATTACACCAAGCTTGGGCAAACTTTATATAAGAGAGTCTGGAAACGATGAAACTAAGTCTTAGTGACAAAAGCCCTTTTTGTTTCATTTTTTATATTGCTTGATATGTCTTTTGGTTTGTGAATTACTTGATTCTTCCTTATGTTTCTATCTTGTGTCACAGAGATCTCTGGCCTATACAACTTGATTTACTTTTGATGAATTTGGTCCAAGACCGTACAGATTGGTCAGGACCGTCCTACAATCTTGACTAAAATGTATGGTCTTGACCACTTTGGTTTTTAGGTATTTTCTGCCCGTTGAGTCTCTTCGTTACACTTTTCTCTTTCGGTTCTTATGTTTTTGGTTGGCCTTGCGCACCACTAACATTCAAATTCAAAGTAAATGACTCCTATATATACAAGTTCACCCTGAACATTTATTATCTAACAAGCACTTATCTAAGTACCACCTATTGAGCTGAGAAAACAAGAGTCATACTGCATACCACAACATAGGAGGACAAATCTGATTTGCACATCTGCATGGAAGGGTTTTTATGGGAACAAAGTAGCATAGCCCATTATCAATGTGGAAGCACAAGGGCAAAGCTAAATCAAGGGTTTTATTTGCATGCACACTTGCCCATGGCACTAGGGGAACTACATTGAGTCTAAAATGTAGTGCAACTCGAGCATATGCAACTTTTAGTTTTGATCAATCCAACTCGAGCATATACAACTTTTATTTTTGATCTAATCTGTGCTTGAGGTTCTTGAAGGAAGTTAGGTTTGTTTTGCAAGGTGCATGTGTGAAATCTAGGGTTATAGGTGAAGTCAAAGATATTAAAGTGCGACACAAGTAACAACGAAGCAACATAGAGAAACCGGGAATCCTACCATTCACATGTCAAAAACCATACATAAGGGTTTGTTTGTAAGATTTGGTTCTGCGACGGAATAGTTGAGTGAGCAATAGTGGATTTGGGTACATCTAGAGTTCCTCATGCTTCCAGATTCATCACCGAAACAGTCAGAGGTCAACCTGAGTCAACTAAGTCACCTCTCATACCCTAGTTATACTCCTAACTACTTCATCAACTTAGCATGCTTACAATACTCTAGTTTTCATTATGCAATTGTAAATGACGGTAATATGAATTAATTATTTCCCTATAACTTATATTCAATCCCATTTAAATTAATTGGATTAACCCCGTGTAAATAATTTAGGGTTGATACAACTATATGGGGTCTAAAATATATGTTGGTAGTGTGCCTCAACAAGCTTACTTATTGTTATGAACGTGTAAGTTGCATCTATAACTACCTATACAACATTGACAAGGCCAACCTCCTCAATGGCATCTCACAAAATATGAAACAAGAACTTTGCATCCTTCAACTTGCTTGAACAATCAATCACCCTCATGAGGAAGTACGGACCATCCTCACAAGAGACAATGATATTTATGAGTGCACAATGTCTAATATCCCATCTCTGACAATGTTACATCCATGAAATATCCATATGGCCCTAATCTCCTCCGTCAATAAATTAACCTTAGAATAGTTCTTATCCAAGATTGTGGTCCTAAATTGCATGTCTCTCGTGGGCAAATAATTCCCTGTTTTAGCTATCTTAGCCATAGCCTCCTTGTAATAAGGGGAGTGACCAACATGAAATGGGATGCCAAAAGAATAGAAAAATATTCCCATGGTATGTTCAGCCTCCTCCCTCGCTTTGTATCAAACATGTTAACAATTGTATTGGGGGTCCATGACATTCCTCTTCCCCCACCATCCACTCCAATCATCTCACAACGTGAAGTTGTGGCATTCAAGAAAGCACTCCTTGAAGTCTCTGAGAACTAGAAGGATTGCCAATGCCATGAGTTGTTGGAATGTTCTTTGTGATATCTCCATTAAGCAGTCTGACAAACTCTGCCTTCCCCTGGGATGTGAAATAAGTGTGCATTAACCCTGGTCATGTTTCCCAACCAAGTCAATTAACAAATATTACACTTCCATGTCTTAGTCCCCCCCTGAAGTGTTTCTTTTGGGGCATCAATTATCTAAGCATATTGTTTCAAAAAAAAATTCTTATCAAAAAGTCCATTGGCATATTTGACCAAATATTGTAGGGGCCAATTGAACTATCAACTTGTGTTGTCGGTTCCCTTTCTCCTTGGTCCCCCCCCCACTATGGCCACCACCCAACTCATCATCCATTTCAATATCAACTTCATACTTACTATCAAAACTCATATAGCAACTACAAAAAATATAAAATAGCGAAATAACTGTTTTGATTTTCATCTGACATCAAATAAAACATTTTACAATAAAAAAGTTAAAACCATAACAAAACAACAAATGTCATGCCCATAACCTAAGTTGCTACATTTGGTGAATTATATGGAAAAAAAATTGAATTTCACTAAATATCAAAGTAGCTCGAAAAAAATTGTTTAGATTCGCGAATGTATTTGTACATACCGAATGGCAAATTAAATATGAAAATATAATTAAAAATGTTTTTAAAATCATTAAAATCCATCATGTTTAGGGTTTGAAAAAAGTCACAGCTCTATAATTTTAACGTTTGCATCCTACTTTAATTGAGATTCAATTGTTTAGTTAGAATCCTATGAGGTCAAGAAGAGGTCATGGCGACGTGAAGAACCTACTGCCAACATTTGACAAGCAATGCTATGAACAAGGAAAGTTATATCGTGAAAACCTAAAAGTAAGTTTGATAAGATTTAGGTTTATGTTTTTAAATTTCTATTTTTATTTATTTTATTTAAATTTAGTGTAATTGTTTTATTTTATTAAATTCAAGTTAGTTTATATAATCTTAACTTTTTATTAGAAAAATTATAATTTTAAAGAATGTAAATTTGGGGGTTTTATAAATTTAGGTTTTATTACTATTTTTAGGGGTTTTATAATTTTTGGGTATATAACTATTTTTTAGATTTTTCAATATGGTTATATATTATATTCATAAAATACATGTGTTTTTTATTGTAATATAATATTTTTAAATGTTAATAGTTTACAATTTATTATTTATAAAAAAAAAAATTAATATATATGTTTTTAATTATAAAGTTTTGAATTATAGAATTAAACTTGAATTTTTTACTTTACAAAAGTTGTAAAAAATAAAGTCTTATGATTATTCTTCTAGTAAAACTTAATCCTGAAATTTATAGTTGATTTTTTATAAACATATTTTATCTTTCATGAACTCAAACGTAGAAACATAGTCCATAACCCATTTTGCCATTTTTTTTTTTAAACATTGAAAAACTAGCCAAGTCCCATGTAAACTAATTTGCATTTTGAACAAATAAAAACCCAAACATTGCCATTACCTGTTTTGCATTTTTAAAAACAACAGCCAATGCCATTATAACCCCTTTTTCATTTTTTTTTTAAAAGCCAAGGGCCAAATGGCTTTCCACGTTTTTCTTAAAAACATTTAACAAAATCATGAAAACAAGAAATGGGGATCATTGCTCTTCCCCTTCCTCTTCTTGTTCCAAGTGTGATTGATATTGGTAATAGGTTGAGTTTTTTTGTAGCTTTTTTTATCTTTTAGGGTTCGGGTTTAAATATTTAGGTTTTATATCTTTAAGTGTTTTTTAGGTCTACTTTCTACAGCAGCTGCAGGGGACGTTGGGACATCCCTCAACCATTCCCAGAATGTCACAATATCCCAGAAATAAGAGAATGTCTCAGGGGGGTCCCCAATTTGTTTTGCCTGTTTAAGTGTGTGGGTGGGAAATTTCATCCCCATCCCCACCTCCCAGAGACAACTCGGACATCCAAGACATCTAGGAAATGCGTAGAACTGATTATTTTACTGTTTTATATTATTCCAGCTGTCTTTGATTTTATATGTTTTAGTTTAGACCCTTCAATCCATGCAATTAGGTCAGATTTATTAATTTATTTCTGGCTTACCTGATTGCATAGTTTAGGTGTGGCTAGTTTAGTGTAATTGTGCGCTTAAACCACTTTCCACACCTACAGAAGGCATGAAATAATGCAAAATAAAGGAAATTGATAGAAAAACAAAACAAGAGCCTTAGGAACAAGATGCAAGCCATGAAACTATGGGTTCTTATGCCATTTGCAGCAATAGCCTATAAAACATAGAAGGCATTTGTGAAAAGGAATGTAGAAATTGCAGATCCTAAGGTACATGTATCATTATCATATGATTGTTCACAAATGATAAAAGCTAGTACTAGTATTTAATTCTTATATTTGACACTAACTAGCAAGACCCATTTTTACCCCAAGTTTGCCACAAGATCAAGCCCAAGGAAGTACTTGTGATCACAACGAATACATGTTTTGCACACAAGGAATATCAACAAGATATTGTAGGTTGCCACAGAAGGGACTAAATGGATGTCACTGGAGTGGATCAATTTCTATGGGAGAGTGACACATCTCCAAGTGGATAAAATGATTATGAGATCTAGAGGTTGGCAAGGAATGAAGGTATAAGGCAATGCACAATGAAGGATATTTTAGAGGCCATGAAGCATTTGGTTCTCATACAACCATAGTTACCAGGTTCGGCCGGACTTGTATGAAATCCGGTTCGAACCGTATTTTTTGAAGCAACCGAATAAATCCGGTTCGGTTCGGCCTTGTTTTTGCAGAAAAAAAAATATTTCCTTTTTTGGCATTTTTTTTTTTGTTGGTGAAAAAATCGCGAGTATGGAAAAAAGTTTGCCATTTTTGGAAGGGTCCGGGAAGATGTAGCAGCAAAAACTTGCATGTGCCATAACTTTCATTCTGTGGCTCCGTTTCAGGTGTCGTCTTCTCTAAAAGTATATATTTTCTCGAGCTCTACACATTGATGGCAATATTTTTCTTATTTTCATAAAATCCATTTTTGTACCTTTTTGGACCAAGCAACTTCTTGCAATCTTTTGAAAGAATCATTATGATGATGATGATTATGGTAGATGGATGCTTTTTTGTATGATTTGTCTATATATAATGATATAAGTATACAATAATATAAATTTATAATAATATAAGTATATATCTTCCGAACCGGATTTTTCCGTATTTTTTCAGATTTTTTCGAGAACTCCGAATTTTCGGATTTTTTTGCCCTTCCGAATTTAATCGGATTTCCAAACCTGGTAACTATGCATACAACCTTTGGCAATACTAAATAAAACTAGGAACTGTTTATGGAAAAGAGAAATAAATATTACCAACCCTGAGGCATTATGTATAGTTCTCATGAGTGTTCATAAATGATAATATCTAATACTAATATTTAATAATTATTTTCAAGCATTACTGGCAAGGCCCAGTTTTCTAAAGAGCTGTTTATGAGGTCAATAACCAAAAAGGTACAAATTTTAAACTATACAGGTTAAGTGAAGGCATCTCCTTGCTCCCACAAGGGATGTTTCATATGCCAAATATAGGTCAGGAACTAAAAGTCACCATATATAGTGAGTTTCAAAACTCTAAACTTTCCATAATGCACATTTTATGCATGCATGCTACTTACATTACCTGTGCAAAAGAATGTCTATACTGCATAGAATAACAAGTAATAACAGTCGAGAGTCAAAAATTGTTGCTTAATATTTTGAGTTTATTATTTTCCATTTTCCCTAATTTTTTCTCTATAAAATCATTTCAGAAATTTTGTCATAAGTTTCATTTGTATTTATCACATCTCTTTAAAATATTGTTTTTGCTGCAGTCTGGGAGCATGTACATGTTCTCTTAATGCACTTTCTTCTTCTCATAATTACATTTCATTTGTTATTCAAAGGAGAATACTGTATGACCAATTTGGCCAAAGGCAGAACATCCACTTGCAATGCAGAACAAGTCTACAATTAGAGGACAATAAAATAAACTTCCAAACTGTTGCGATTCACTCTACACAATAAAATAAACTTCCAAACTGTTACAATTCCCTCTATTTTTCCTTGCCACTTTACTTTTTTCCAATCATCTCTCAAATTAGGGTATAACCTTTGAAAATGGATTCCCAGTAGCATATATACACAAAGGGAATCAAGTTTTGATGGGCATCCCAAAAGTTTAAACTACAAAACAAAAATGGACACAATAGTGTCCAAGTGGCTGTGGTGTGAGGAAAACAAGGGACACTTGTAAAAGTATGACCCAAGTACAAATCCCCTCATAGCAATTAAGGGACGCATAATGCCAGTAAACACGTGATGAGGTTGTGATGTAAGGGAACCAAAACTCCAGTGAACATGTGGCGAAGTTGTGATGAGACAATTATGGAACACATTCTAGCTAATCTTAGAAGTGTGGTCCAAGTTGTAATGTCCCCTTTTTTCGGGACATTATTAATATTTATTTTTAATTTGCATTGTAACCCCTTGGCATGCCTAGCGCTACAAGTGGGAGTCTTTTTAATTAGTTTAATGTGCACATAGGTTAGTTACTTTTATTTATTTAATTAAAATATAAATAAAGTGCACATAGTCTTAGTATTAAATATTTTAATGAGAGTTTATGTTTTCCCTCCAAAAGGGAAAGGTCGGTCTTTATTGGATATTGCACCCCTTAGTTCTATAAAAGGGAGGTCGCATTTCCTTAAAAGGTTATGTTGATAAATTATTGATTTCATTCCATGCTTGGAGAATTGGGATGTATGCCCTAGTTCTTGTATTGATCTCTCTCTTATTTGGATCCATTATTGAAGATTATTGAAGACTCTATTGTTCTTTCCATTTTGCATTCTTGTGTTGAAGGTGTTTATGCATGATATTTTCTCTCTAGCTTTGGCGACTTGTCCAGGGTATTGGCGCATTTTATTGAGGGTAAATCTACATGTTATTGAATATTTTGAAGGGTTCTAAGTGCTGGAAATCATTTATGCAATTTATTCTAACCCTAGTGACTGGGTTTGGGATTTCGGGGGTTGTTTTAAAGGGGTTTCAGTTATCACAAAATTCAGATTTTTATATCTCTGGAAAGCTCCTGAATTATAGATTAGTCTACACTTTACTTCACAGAAAAAGATGAAGTATTGAGCAAGTTATGAATTTTCCAAGTTTCAGTTGTTTGTGTCAGGGTTTTATCTACACAGTTTCAGATTTTGTGGATTGATTTGCATGCCTTCTACTTATCCAAAAATTGTGCTTTGCTTGTTGGAAAGCTAAAAATATTAAGAATCTTTTGGCATTGGTTTGATAAAAAATAATGGATGGTGAAGGAGTTATTAATTTTTGAAACTTGCAACAGCCTAGTGCATTTATTAATTAATTACTGTTGTAATAAATTTCAAATTTGAAGTGATTAATTTCCTAACTGGTTCTCTCATCTAATCCACCACCTTGACTCACTCCAACCTTATTTGGGTTGTATTGAAGCTAACATTGGATTATTTGAGGTCGAACTAGGAGGGTTTAGTCCTTCTAGAGTCAATTCAATAAATTAATTTGCATATTTGGATAATATCCCGAAAGGGGATATTACACAAGCATAACTCGCATTGTTAAGGCACCCAAGATTTACAAAGCAAAAAATATATACTGAAATCTCTCATACTACGGTATAACTTTTTCCAATGGATTCCTAGTTGCTGCATATCCATACAACGTGAACTCGTTCTTGACAGAGATCCCAATACCTAGTAGTAAGAACACCTTCCTACCTAAGAAAGGAAAATGGGCACAATATAATTATGCCACAATAGCAGCCATATTTTTTATTTGCTGATATAACTAAAGATCCTCATAAATATGTCCAAGGGATTGTGGTGTAATAGTAATGAGGATTATTCATAACTACTTGATCTGGAGAAGTAATTGACTGAATGGACTTGTGTACATTCAGGATTTTGGTAAAATGTTTGATGGCTACAATTTGAATTCCGGGAGGAAGCATTTTGTTGATGGCCTGAGATCAATTAAATTATTTGGCATGGTCCTCGATGGAGAAACCCACATAACTATTGAGGAATCCATGAATACATGTGATAAAAATTGGAATTATGGATAAATTTGCTGAAGTGGATGCCTAAAAATCTGTTTAAAACTATGTTGGATGGGAGAATGAGTGAAACCCATGCATCCATAACAGTTCTTGGTGCTACACTTGATCAAGGGAAATTGAGGTGTAACATCCCGGATTTAATCGAATTCATTTATTGAATTATTAAGATCGTTGTTATAAAAGTTTAACTGTTTTATGGACATTGCTTTAGCAGAATGCTTATTGACCACTGGCCATTACAAAGGCAACATGTATTGTGAATTGGTTTTACTAGTTAAGTTTGATCTTTCAAATGTTAGAAAGACGCCATAGCATTTTGCCAGGCACTGTGAATTGTGATTGTTAAGGATATTAACACCCCCTACTAATGAGTGTTTGATCTAGTTTGCATTATTACTTGTCTAGTAAAGGAGTGTTGGTGATGATTTAATGAATTAATAACATACATACATACATACATACATACATACATACATATATATATATATATATATATATATATGTTTTGATATTGTTGGCATATTAACGGTCATGAGACCACTTATGTTATATGTTTACGGAATTTAGTTTGGTTGTTACTTGACATTGTTAATTGGTTAATTGTGTGAGGTGGAGATTCGACCCACCCCACCATGCGGACTATGGTTTTTAAAGTTTATTGAACTTAAGTTAAAACCTAAATTGCATAGCATATTTGTAGCAAGCGATTAATAAGCTTACGGTTTTAAACGGTTGTTTGATGTTGATAAGCCACGAAGTGGCATGGCATTTAAGGAGGTTGGTGCAAATTTAATGCAAGGATGCCTTGGGAAACGTTAGCTTCCTTAAGAAGCTAGGTTGTGCAAGTAATCCGATTGTTTCATTTTCATTCAGTTGTTTTGGAGCTCTGTTTGAGAGTTGTGGATGGAGTTTTTAGGACAATAGTTGTTTGGTGATTGTTGCATGGAGATTTCAATGTTGTTATCTCCGGATATTATGGCGTTTTTATTGTTTAAATATCTTGTTGAAAAAATTAATTAAGTGTTTTCAAGTTTTCAACTTGGAAAAGTGCAAAGAAGTTTGGAGGCAAAATACGCAGGCATGGGTTTTTCTACTCTTATTTTTTGTTGCTATTTTAATGATGCAACTGAATACATTTTGGTTTTGGATTATTATGTGAGCTCTGGAAAATGAAATGAATACGTTTTGGTTTTGGATTATTATGTGAGATCTGGAAAATGAAATGAATACGTTTTGGTTTTGGATTATTATGAGAGATCTGGAAAATGAAATAAGGAGTTAGTGTGAAATAAAAACAAACTTGATTAATTTTATAGCTCCTTCTTAGAGCATTGTTGTTATAATTCTTTTTTATATGAATAAATGGTGGAGGTAAAACCTTGCTAAGTGCGTGGATTTAACGGATTTTGAGTTATTGTTTAAAAACCGGGTTTGGTTTTGGAAAAGTCCGGTTTTAAAAAAAAATATGGATTATTTGTTGTTTCATAGGATCCTCTCCCTTACGCATGTATTGGAGTTAATTTACTTTGTTTTTGTGTGGCATTAAAACTTCAGAAAATAGTTGCTAGGAGTTATGGAATTATTGTTGCACATTTGTTTTCTATTTAAGAACAATTATATGTTGTTTCAGAATGGGCAAATGTTCATTTTCATTCAGGTTAAATATAGAATAAAGGTTTATGTTTCCTTCTATTATTTATTTCTTATATGCGTAATACAGTTGATGATTATTTGTTTATTATTGATGAACTCTCTCTCCCTTCTTGGGACTAGACATTTTGGTTGACTTTTGTTATGATTAATTGATTTTTTGCATGGAATTATAGATGTTCTTGTAAACAACGATAATATATGTGTAGTCAACTGAAAAAGTGTCTCTAAAATAGAAGTATTTCATTAGTTTTCAGTTGATAGAGGTTCTAATTGGGCTATGATTGATTGTTGCAACCTTATAACTCTACTGAAATATGAGTTGTTAGATGAACCGTTGTCGTTATTGACTATCTACATTATGAACTTTCTAGTTGTTATTAATAGCGGGAAAGTTGGAAAATATTGTAAGCTATTACATCTTTAATCAAAGTTTGTGATGCAGTAAATGACCCATTATTGTTTAAATGTCTAAGTCATATTAAGCTGGTTGTATGCAATAACAGTGGACATGTTTTTTATATAATTAAGAAGTTCCATTAAGATATGTTTATAAGGTAGATTTCATAATATAAACTATGGAGTTTACGATTATAACTCATTGATTAAGAATAGTTCTTAGCCGACCTCTTATTTTGTTGTTTCATTATAATTACAACATAAAATAAGAGTATGTGAACTCATGTCAGTTCACATGAACTAATCCATATCTATCTCCTACAATTTCGTAGGAAATGTCGACATACTTGAAGTAACTGTTTGGATTAGATTCTGTGGTTGTTTTTACGTCTTGAATTTATTGGGAAATAAATCCGAAAGGATTATTTGTAATCAATTTGATTATGCGATTGAAATATCATCGCTTCTTAAAAAATGCATTATGGCCCAATGTATTATTCTTGCTGACAATTGTAAATCATTATTAATGAAGATTAGGATATTTGTTCCTTATTTGAAATCTGGTCCTATGACTTATCTTATTTGAACCGAAAATGTAGATATTTTACTTATAAAACTAATTTATTAATTAAGCTAATAATTTCCTAAGTTATGTGATTATTTCTAATTTCATTAATTCAGATAGAATAATCAAAGCAAAATGAATATCAACAGATAAACCAAAAGGATAACATAGGAAATGAAACAAATATGTTTATGTACTTTATAGTAATACTAGACTAATCATGACAAGTAAATGTATTTAAATGACTTGGTATAAAAAACAAATAATTAACCTACACCTAACGACAATTACTAAGTTGTTAAAAGTACGATAAGAGGAACTAACATTAATTAGTAACTCGTTGAGTTACTATGACCCCCTTGTGGAAACCTACTAAGTATTGTGAAATAATACTTTTAATACGACTTGCTATAGATGACTTAGTTACACTACTCAACTAGGGTAACCTAAGTATAAGGAGTGGGGAGTGTAATGTTCCTATGTATCTCGCTAGAATCTTAGCTTAGTGCCAACTTCGGATGGCTACGCAAAGGGTAGTGAGGACGTAAGGACAAGTAATCATTTTGTGGTTCCTATGTTTCCCTTAGGAATCATAAGATGGTATGGATGGGATTCTTTACATTTGGGGAAATGAGTCAATAATGGACCATCCCTCTTCTTAGCTAGTTCACCTTCTTAAACAACAAGGAATCCAGATAACTGTATTAAGATGGTTGTGGTGACGAAAGACAAGTTTCATAGGCTAGTGTGGGGTCTCAGAACTAAGCGTGCAAAGCAATACTTGAAACTTTGGTCAAAGTAATGTATTAGCTCACTACATAGTCTGATCACCAATCCCCTGACAAACAATGTCGGATACTGGATGGAAATTGCATGAATGCCTTCCAAGTAGGGCACTTAGGAGATGCACATTGTTCTCATAACTTGTAAAAGGTTAAACCAAGTATACAAAAGTGTACACAATCGGTTAGAGTGACTTACCGAAGATCGTGGAGATCTGGATATGCCCTTATAGCTACACATGGTTATTATATGTTATCAGATGGATTATGAATATTTTAATTATGTTGAATTATTCAGCAATAAGCTAAATAATAATGTTAAACATTGGTAGCATTGATTGTATATCAAGGGTATGTTTAAAAAAAAATCCCTTAAATTGGTTGATCATAACAAGGGTATTACACAAGGCCTCACTTTAATATGAAGAGGTAATGGTATGTGATGAAGAGTTTGGCAATGTATGTCAATAGGCAAACAAAATTGACAAGGGGTGAAAAGTTGAATGGAAAAGCAGATATCCTTCAAGATACAAAAAGACTCCGACTCGTTGATTCGGAGGATGGGGTTGTTTATGTCCAAGATGACAATATGTTACATGTGCATTGATTGTTGTCTGTGTGTGCATTGATGGGGTGTTGTGGGCCAATGCATATTTACTCTATGATCTTTTCTTTTCGCTACTAATTGTGCCTAACACATAGGAAATGTTAACTAGCCGCAGTGTTTTGTCATAACAAGATCTTTATGGTGTGGAGTAGCTCTATTTTTTAGGGCAAACAACGGACAAATATTATGGTGATATTTAGAGTTGCTTTTACCATCTGATGACAGTTTGTGGTTTGTGGAGCTATGTGGAGACTGATGTTGAAGGACACAGTTCAAATTTTCTGGTGGACTTGGTGGATCATTGGGCCTATGAGGGACCATGGTGTGGGAAAGTCTCGAGCCCAGTTAGACCTTTTACAATGTTTTGAGTTGTTATCTTTTATGTTCACTATGGTTAATGTATTGGGATGCATTATGTAATCTATTACTAACAGTTAAGTATATATGGATACAATGATATCTAATAAAATCTTAACTATTTTAATATAGATCATTGATGGTGTCATGTTCTAATATTTTCACTTTATTCTCATAAACAGCTTGGTTATAAGAGACGATGCATATGAGCAAGTAAATAGCCCAAAGCTAAAGGTATTGATTTTCCCATTTATAGCGGAACATTGTGGTCCTTTGTTTTTCTTACCTATCCAAAAAGGCATACTTTTACCAATGAATTCCCTATTGCATGTTCATACAAAGGGAACCCAATTTTGATATCTTAAAACCTTCAAATAAAATCCCTTTCCAATGGGTAGTGATGTAACGGTAAGCACTTAATTCAGGTTCAAATCTCTCTCATTGCAATAAGGCCACCACCAACTCCAACAGACATTTGACGAGATTATGGTACAGTAAATCAATAATATTAGAGGGGCGACTGTGTTTACCAATATTTAAGTTGTGGTACAAGTGTATCCCACACTGCAATTAACACGTCCCAACATTTGCCAAAGCCACTGAAATGGGCAAAATCCAATAGGTGGAAAATGCAGGCTCAAAAAGAGCACCCAAGGTTTGATTCCCCAGAAGTACCAAATAAGGGATGAAACCGGATTGGTCCCTGGGATAATTTGGCAAAATAAATAGCTCTCTACCTTTGGAACTAAGCCAAAAGAACTATAGATTACTTATTCATCAATCAAATAAAAAGAGTTAACAAACACAAAAAAATGCACCCAATACCATCCATTTTCAAAAGATTTAACAGAATTCCACATAAATATTTCTACTTAGAAATGGTGCCTGAATGAATTTCACTATCGACAAACCTTTGCATTTCTGCAAATTTAGAGTGGTATTTTTGTTTTCGTATAATAAAGTATATAAGTTTTTGAATTGGTCAATCTCATGAAGTAAAAACGAATGAGTTTTCAAAGTGGATGCTAAGTTCAAAACCCTAGGAGACATGATAAGCTTCAATATTGGGTAAAATGCAGAAAGCATATACACGGGTAAATCCTCGCAAACATGCACTTAGAAATGGTGCGTGAACAAATTTCACAACTCGTGAAATTTTAGCTTCTTGCAAATTTAGTGAGGTATTTTTGCTATCTAAAGAGGATATGAATTTTTAAATTGCCGGCATATCGGCATTGCAGAGAAAAATCCCCCAAAAAATAAAGAATTGCAAAAAATGTAGCAAAAGATTAAAATTCGAGAAGAAATCATAAGAATACATATGGAAAAGTAAGAGAGTCGACCCAGCTCCAGCAAGGGAAGAGTAGACAAAGCGGCGAAGTGTAATGTCAAGACAGGCATCCCATTTTGCGTCGAGATCAAACTATGGTTTCTCTGTTTCTCCTCCTCTTCCCATTTTAGCCCAGCACGATATTTTTGTTGTCTTCCAAACCCTAAATTCCTCTGATCAACACACTCACAGAGTGAGTGTTTGTTATGGCTGGAAATCTAGGGCACCCTAGTTGAGAGAAGGGCTTAAAACTTTTGAAAGGTTAGTAGATAGATTGGTCACATGGAGCCTTCGAGGGGTGATAATCGCATTATAGCAAAAGGATTGTAACCAAAGCTATATGGGTGCATTTCTCTCACCAATGCCTTACTATCTCAAGTCAGTTATTTCTAATCCTCCTCCTAGAATTGATTTTAGGGAAATTGTTTAATTGTTAATTATTAGTTTAAATTATGCTTTATTAATGTATTTATTGTTTACACAACTCTTGTTCTTTCAACACTTCATCACTCCTATCTTTTGTTTTAGGCTGTGTAACAAATATTTCAAAAAAAAATAGCATTTTCATAAATGGACCAACCTTTCTAGCTCCGCTTTCTAATTTTCTTTTAGTTGAAATCTACCCATTCCCTTTGTCCCATCCTTTTCTCTTTCCAATCATTTGATGACAGTTGTTGCATACCAATGAGGTTTAATTTTAAATTCAAAAATTTAAAATTTACCCAATAATTGTAGTTCATTTGACATGGAGAAATATATTGAGCATGATTTATTATGTACTCACAAACATTCTAGGAAGATCAAGCAACCAATAGAGTATTTATCAATATATGAAACAAATATTTCTCATAGCACACTTTTATCACACAACGAGTCTATGGTTTTGTATATCATTGTAATTATTTTCATTTTTTTTAACATATTTTCTATTGAGTGGTTCTCATCATTTGTGTGCCTGGTAATTAGATTATGCTTGAACCCCAATTAACCCTTAACATAAGCGCATAAAAGATCGCTTTGTTTTTCTTAAGCCCTCGTATATTGTACGAGCGACAAAGTTTCCTTATGACAAGGAGAAGAAAATATGTTTTGCAAGTTATAGGTGTCATAATGTGTGGATCATGTCAAATGAGTGAACAAAATACACCAAAAAAACATGTTCATTAAATCATTACAAAAATTTCATGTCATATATTAGAAACTTCTCTATAATTATGATTGTCTAATGGAAACGTTCCAGTATATTGTCTCAATTACTTTGATCATATATGTATTTCTAGATGAGGTTCATGTCACTTTTAGGTGCATGTTTCCATGTTCATATCCCAATAACCATTAACATATCTCCCATTATTAAAAGTTCAGTACCAAACCCTCTGTGAATTCCCTACTTCTAGATTTAGAATAATACGAATTATATGGCATTAGTTTTTGTATATGTGTGTTATGCTTGAATAAAAGTAGTTAGGTTAATTGTGTTGTTCTTATGTGTAATCCATTCATCCCTAATACATTTTGGTGAATATGCGATGTTTTACATGCTTCTTGTATGAGAGGAAAAAGATTGGTTCCCAACTAGGTTCTCAATGTTGGTGTGAGTGGTAATTTTCCATCTTTTATTCATTTATTAGATGTATTGCCACCTCACTAGGTAAGTCATCTCACTTAGGCGGCAGCATGGATCATAGGTGTCATTTTGGTTATGACAGATTCTGTCATGGAATCTGTCATATGTGTAAGTGTGTGTCATAGGAGTTACTTTCCCTTTCCGGAAGTAACTCCTCTTCTCCATCATTAGCTATGCATGGGAGTTACTCGGCACTCCCCTGTATGTACACCTCTCTTCTTGATCTATGAGCATGGAATGTAGTCTTGTTTCCCTTAATGCATGCACATTGTTTTCATGGTTGAATGTTTGTTTGAATTTTTAAGCTACTTCATCTCACGGTTGAGTACAACTCCTTGATGTGCACAGAGTCCCTCCAAATCTTCGTCCTTCGTCCCTTTGTCATGGTATCAAAGCTTGGGGATCGGAATCATGCTTCTCACTATTGTTGATTACCACTCTTCGTCTTGTAGTTTGATGTGCAAGTTCTCAACTCCTTGCTTTGTGCTCTACTTGCATTTTTCAAGGGTTCTTGTACTTGGTTTGTATGTTGGGTGTGTTGTTTTGTTGGTACTTCGTGTGAACAAGTTCAAGAAAAATTACAAGTTAAAAGGGTGTTGGTTTTGAGTTTTTTGAAGGTTGGAAGATTGTTCTTAAGGACCACCTCAGCCCCAGCTCGCCGAACTAGAAACGGAATTGTCCAAACAGCTCGCCTCACATTGCTCAAGCAACTCGTTTCACAACCCGACCCGTTTTTTTGCATTGGCAGTGGCTTGGTCTTGACTCTATATTGACTCGACTGATCTATTTTGCTTTTGAGTGGACGTGTTTGCATTAGCCTGTGTTTTCGAGCTTCTGCATTGGTCATTACATTACCAAAGCTCCACAGCTCACTTTTTTCATCGCCTGCTCTGACCGCTCGTGCTCCTGTGATCCTCCTTGCTGTGTATTCCTAGGATTGGACGAGCCCCTGACTTTGCATCGTGTTTGAGTCAAAGCCTCTACAAGTTTGCTCGCATCTCTGGTTCGTGCTCGATCCCGTGAGTAAACTCTGCCTCGTTCAACGCCTAGGAGCTCGCTAGTACAGAATCAACGCATGTGGCACACCCACTCTGCACAGTCAGCAGTTTCATTTCACCCATCTGTTACACTGCTCAAGTTGTTACTCCATCATCGCAGTTTGTCACCTCGGCACATTGTGGGCATTTCTATTCGACGGTTTCACCAGCGCATCACATCGTTTGGCCGTTACAAATCCCCTAGCACATGGGCTCTGTCATGAAGCTCTACTCGACGTTTTTTAGCTCTGCAATGTCCTCGCCACCAACACCTATTGACAACCCGACCCAACTCGGTGTCACCCCAACTCGGCATCCATTTCTTAGCTCAACTCGCCATGACAGCCAACTCAACTCGCCCCAGCAAGTTCCTTCCACAGCTCGGTCAACAACCCAGGAGCCAACTCACCGAGATGAGCTGGCCCCCTTCACCCAAAAAGGCAAAGAAAAAAATCCTTCTCCATTTTTTTGTTGGTTTTAATTACTAGTTTAATTAGCATTGATTAGTCTCACTTCTAATTAAGAAACAACAATTTTTAGGGAAAAAAATATCCTTTTTTGGGTGTTAATATAGCCTTTATGGGCCCCACCTTTTGACCCCCTTTCCAGTTCTGCATTCAGGGGGGTGTTTTTTATGGCTCCTTGCTTTCCACATTCTCCCTTGCTCCCTTTTTCTGCCATTGGAAGGAAGCATTTTGTTGATGGCCCGAGCTCAATAAAATTATTCGGCATGGTCCTCAGTGGAGAAACCCACATAACCGCTGAGGAATCCATGAATGCACGCGATAAAAACTGGATTTATGGATGATAATTTGTCGAAGTGGATGCCTAAAAATCTGTTTAAAGCTATGTTGGATGGGAGAATGAGTGAAACCCGTGCATCCATCGCAGTTCTCAGATGCTAAACTTGATCAAGGGAAATCGAGGCCTCACTTTAATATGAAGAAGTAATGGTGTGTGATGAAGGGTTTGGCAATGTATGCCAGTAGGCAAACAAAATTGACTGGAGGTGAAAAGCTGAGTGGAAAAGTAGATATCCTTGAAGATAGAAAAAGACTCACACTTGTTGATTCAAAGGATGAGGTTGGTTATGTCCGGGATGACAATATGTTACATGTGGACTGATTGTTGTCTGTGTGTTCATTGGTGAGGTGCTGGGGGCCAATGCATATTTACTCTATGTTCTTTTCTTTTCGCTGCTAATTGTGCCTAACACGTAGGAAATGTTAACTAGCTGCAGAGTTTTGTCGTAATAGAATCTTTACGGTGTGGAGCAACTCTATTTTTCTTTGGCAGACAGTGGACAGATATTGTGGTGACGTTTAGAGTTGCTTTTACCATCTGATGACAGTTTGCGGTTTGTGGAGCTGTGTGGAGACTGATGTTGAAGGACACAGTTCAAATTTCCTGGTGGACTTGGTGGATCATTGGGACTGTGAGGGACCAGGGTGTGGGAAAGCCTTGGGCCAAATTAGACCTTTTACACTGTTTTGAGCTGTTGTCTTTTATTTTCACTGTGGTTAATGTATTAAGATGCATTATGTAATCTGTTAATAGCAGTTAAGTATATATGGATACAGTGGTATGTAATAAAATCTTAACTGTTATAATATAGATCGTTGATGGTGTCCTGTTCTGGTTTTTACACTTTCTTCTCATAAACAGCTTGGTTATAAGAGACGATGCATATAAGCAGGTAAGTAAATAGCCCAAAGCTAAAGGTATAGATTTTCCCATTTATAGAGGAACATTGTGGTCCTATCGCTTTTCTTACCTATCCAAAAAGCCATACTTTTACCAATGGATTACCTATTGCGTGTTCATACAAAGGGAACCCAATTTTGATAGGCATCTCAAAACCTTCAAATAAAATCCCTTTCCAACTGGTGGTGATGTAACGGTAAGCATTTGATTCAGGTTCAAATCTCTCTCATTGCAATAACGCCACCACCAACTCCAGCAGACATTTGACGAGATTATGGTACAGTAAATAAATCATATCAGAGGAGCGACTGTGTTTACCAATATTTAAGTTGTGGTACAAGTGTATTCCACATTGCAGTTAACACGTCCCAACCCCCTCACCCAACATTTTCCAAAGCCCCTGAAATGGGCAAAGTCCAACGGGTGGAAAATGCTGGCTCAAAAAGAGCACCCAAGGTTTGAAAAATAGATTCCCCAGAAGTACCAAATAAGGGATGAAACCGGATGGATTACTGGGAGAATTTGGCAAAAATCGATAGCTCTGTCTTTGGAACTGAGCCCAAAGAACTATAGATTACTTGTTCTCCCAATCAAATAAAAAGAGTTAACAAACCACAAAAATATGCACCCAATAGCATCCATTTTCAAAAGATTTAACGTAACTCCACATAAATATTTCTACTTAGCAATGGCGCCTGAATGAATTTCACTATCGACAAACCTTTGCATTTTGCAAATTTAGAGTGGTATGTTTGTTTTCGTTTGTCATGAAGTAAAAACAAATGAGTTGTCAAAGCGGATGCTAAGTTCAAACCCCAGGAGAATTGATAAGCTTTGAAATTGGGTAAAATACAGAAAGCGTATACACGGGTAAATCATCGCGAACATGCACTTAGAAATGGTGCGTGAACAAAATTCACAACTCACGAAATTTCACCTTCTTGCAAATTTAGTGAAGTATTTTTGCTATCCAAAAGAGGATATGAATTTTTAAACTACCGGCATATCGTCATTGCAGAGAAAAATCCCCCCAAAAAATAAAGAATTCCACAAAATGTAGCAAAAGATTGAAATTCGAGAAGAAATCGTAAGAATACATACGGAAAAGTAAGAGAGCCGAGCCTGCTCCAGCGAGGGAAGAGTAGACAAAACGGCGAAGTGTAATGTCAAGACAGGCATCCCATTTGACGTCGAGGTCAAACTGTGGTTTCTCTGTTTCTCCTCCTCCTCCTCCCATTTTAGCCCAGCACGATATTTCTGCTGTCTTCCAAACCCTAAATTCCTCTGATCAGCTCTGTGAGTGTTTATTATGGCTGGAAATCTAGGGCGCCCTAGTTGAGAGAAGGGCTTAAAACATTCAGATGGATTGGTCACATGGAGCCTTAGAGGAGGGTTTAATCGCTTTATAGCAAACGGATTGTACCTAAAGCTATGGGTACATTTCTCTCATCAATGCCTTACTATCTCAAGTCCGTTATTTCTAATCCTCCTCTTGGAATTGATTTTAGGGAACTTCTTTGGTTGTTAATTATTAGTTTAAATTACGCTCTATTAATATATTTATTGTTTTCACAACTCTTGTTCCTTAGCACTACATCACTTCTATCTTTTGTTTTAGGTTTTGTGTAAAAAATATTTCAAATTTTGTGTAAAAAATATTTTAAATTTTTTAACATTTTCATAAATGTATCAACCTTTCTAGCCCTACTTTCTAATTTTTCTTTTAGTTGAAAATCTACCCAATCTTTTTGTCCCATCTTTTTCAATTCAACCATTTGACGGGACAAATAAGCATTCTAAGAAGATCAAACAACCAATAGAGTATTTATCAATATATGAAGCAAATATTTTTCATGACACAGTTTTAGCGCACAACGAGTCTATGATTTTGTATATCCATTGTAATTATTTTCATTTATGTACATATTTTCTATTGAGCGGTTCTTCTCAACATTTGCATGCTTGGTAATTAGATTGTGCTTAAACCCCAACTAGCCCTTAACATAAGCCCATAAAAGATCGCTTTGTTTTTCTTAAGCCCTCATATATTATAGGAGTGACAAAGTTTCCTTATGGCAAGGAGAAGAAAATATGTTTTGCAAGTTATAGGTTTTGTAATGTCTAAGTCATGTCATATGAGTGAAAAATCTAAACCAAAGAGACATGTTCATCAAATCATTATAGGAATTACATGTTCATCAAATCATTACAGGGATGATAGAATTTTCAGAGATCAATATACTACAGCTGAGAGTGTTAGTGCTCGTTTATGCTCATACCCTTAAAGAGGATGTCAAGCTTTTCAAGGGAAAGATTAAGGCTCCTTGTTCTAAGGCAGAGGCTGCATTTCTAAAACAGTTCCCCTTTAGTCCTCCTAGTTTCAAAGCTCCTCAGGTTACTATAAAATGGTCTAAACTTGAAGTGAATAGCTTTAAATTGAACTTTGATGGAGCCTCGAAGGGAAATCCTGGTCCTGCGGGTGGTGGAGTTATCCTTGGGGATCATTAAGGCAATTGGATGTATGCATATGTTAAGCCTTTGGGGATCTATAGCAACAATGTTGTTGAGGCTATGGCTCTTCTCTGGGGTGTTAATTTGGCTAAGGATAAGGGCTTTAAAATGGTTCAGATAGAGGGGGACTTTATGCTTATTATTAACGCCCTTAAGAAAAATCAAAACTATAATTGGATGTTTGGCAATATTCTTCTTGGACATTAAGGAGTTTCTTAAGGGCCTTTGACAAAATCACTTTCCTTCACACTCCACGTAATGGCAACAAATGTGTTGATCGATTGGCTAATTTGGGAGTGACTAGTAATGATTTTAAAACTTGGGACAAAGGGGACGAAGTCCTAATTGCTATTAATAATATCCTTATACATGACATGCAATAATTTGAGGGCCTTATCCCATACAAGCGAGCTTATCATTAATCGTGGTATGATTGGTAAGATTGGTCGCATGTGTGAGATCCTTATTGAGATCTTTCATTTACAACGATCTAAAAGGGGGTACTTTCTATGTCTTTTCCATCTCTAAATTCCTCTCGAGTAAGCAAAACATTGGGTGGTGATAAGCTATGGTGTGGAACCCTCCAGCCATGGAACAATTCAAAACAATCCCTCTTTGTGGCATATCTTCAAGATTAGGGGCTTCAAGAAGTTTATATCCAAACTCAAAGGGTCGGACCCTTCTTTTACCCTTGAGTTTGGATGTGGTTGGGATAACCGGAGGGTTACAGTTAGAGGAGTGGAAGTATAGGTATCTGAGTTGTCCATTGCGGAGGCCACTGGCATGGAGATGATGGGATTGAAAATTCTCAAGGATCGAACTCGAAAGAATCATGAAATCTAAGCCTTTCTTCCAAGGTAAGGAAAAAGTGTGTTATCTTATTAATGGAATCGAGAGGTCCTGTATCCCTGGTATATGGAACACAGTTTGTCTTCACATTATGCGTTATATTACTTCGGAGGGTAAGTACAATGAAGATCTATACAGATCACCTTTCCATTTTAAGCATGTTCAGACACAAAATTTATGAGCATTCCCTTTAATCTGCATATGTCGGTATTTGTGTTAGTTAAGGATTTCCAAGCAGGGTAAGCTGGATTCTCTCCCTACACCACGGGCTTATCCTCCTCCTTTACCCAAAATGGCAAAACCCTTGTTCCCAAGGAGGTTGAGTTGACAGAGGTGGACATGGATGATTCTCTCACTCTGGCGGAATGTATGATTAAGCTCAGGAAAGGGAAGGACATTCAAATTCAAGTTGAGGAAAAGGATTGTCAGAAGGCAGCGATGTCTTTGGCTAATATGAATGGAGAAGCTTCCAAAAGCCAAGAAAAATCTCACTTGGAGCGGGAGGAGATTTACATGAAACTCACTCTCAGGATTCAAAAGTTGGAAGGGGGTATGGACTCCATGGGCGAAATTAGCAAAGATTTGAGGGATAATATGTATGACTGTATAGAGGCCTCCAAACAGATTTGCATATCTCAACGAACTATGAGAGAGGATTTGGTTGGGATCAATAATGTGGTTACAGAACTATAGGAGAGGATGGACAAGATGGAAAAGGGTCGAAGGCATGAGAGGTTTCAACTCTGCCTGACTAGCTCTGATGAAGATGGCAAGGAAAAGGAGGCTTTCTAAAAGGACACTGATGAAAGCCATATGCTGCAAGGTCAACCCAGCTCCCAAGAGGGCCCCCTCAAACGAATCAATAAAAATTAGTGGCCCTGTTGGATTTTGGCCTTATGGTGGACTTTTTACAAACTGTATATATTTTTTGTAGTAGGATGTTGTCTCTTTTTGTTGTGTTTTTGTGCAAGCCTGGTGTTCTTTGGGTTATTTCACTTTTTGTTTTTCTCTTGTTATAGTCACGATGTATATCTAGTTGTAATGGCTTATGGGAGCCACAATCCATGTTTTATTACCTTTTCTAATCAAAAATCTACTAGAAACTTGTCTATAATTATGAGAGTCTAATGGAAACATCCCAATATATTTTCTCAATTGCTTTGATCCAGACATGTATTTCTATATGAGGTTCATGTCACTTTTAGGTGCATGTTTCCATGTTCATAGCTGAACAACCATCAACATATCTTGCATTATTAAAAGTTGAGTACCAAACCCAATGTGAAATCCCTACTTCTAGATTTAGAATAATATTAATTAGGTGACATTAGTTTTTGTATATGTGTGTTATGCTTGGATGAAAGTAGTTAAGTTAATTATGTTGTTCTTAGGTGTAAATCCATTCATCCCCAATACATTTTGGTGAATACGCAAAGTTTTATATGTTTCTTGTACGACACGCAAAAAATTAGTTCCTAGTTAGGTTCTCAAATGCATGGATATAAATTAAGTCTAAATGCACGATGTAGATACAAAGGTTAAGAAGTGTTAATGCCATAATTCTAGATGATAATGAGCCTAACCCTAGGATAGTTATAGGTTTCCAACGCCTATATCTAAGATTAAGATAGGTATATGACTAGGATTCACAATAAGAGTAACCAAGAGGTGGATAAAGCCAAGGGGCATGATATAATAAGATAATACAATAGATCAAAGCAAGCATACATCTACTCCAGTTTATAGCAATAAATGACCGACATACAACACACATGTGCAAGATAAAAGACCAAAGAGGGTTATAAATACTTATTTATAGCATGTGTTTGATTATTGATGCATAATATTCCCCAAATACAACAACACCAAGAGAGAATCACTATGGGTGGACAGGGGGAAAGCTCGATAAGAATATCTCTAGTCCTAACTCGCTATGGTGACCCAAAATGCACAAAGGTGAGCTATAAGACTCCAAGTCAACAAGTAGGTCCTGAAATAGTGTGAAAATGTGTGAGAAATATCAACTAGCACCTTTTATGAATACTTGATTGATGGTTGTAATTGGTGAGAATGAAAAAAAGGTAGTGGGGTACATATATCGAATGCCATCACCCCATGGGTGATGGTGTCAACCATGGGAAAAACAAAACTGACACCAGCGCCTATGGGCAATGGCGTCACCCTAAAGGAGAACCTTGAGGTCAAAAGGTGTAAAAACATGTGAGATGGAGACTAGAAGGGAAATAGAGGTAAATGACAAAGCTTCGTGGTGATTGAAAACAATGATAAAAGCGTGTAATAAGCATAAACAAGTAGACATAATGAGATAAGTGGACATAATGGATGTAATGTGTAAACAAAGGGAGGAAATGAGGAAAAGGTGGGGTAACTAAGGGATAATAACGACATCTCTCAAATGTTGTTTTCTAGCCCACATGATCAAGTATGAACACACCCCAATCCCAGTATGCCCCTTAATACACCCGCCCAGGAGGAGAATACATCAATAACTCCTGCACAAAATAAATGGTTAGAAACTGTCGATAATATGGAGTATATACTTCTTATAAATCCAAACATTATATCTCGTCCATAATGTGTTAGATCTTAAATTATACAATTTTTATAAGCTTTATTAAGCTAGATTTGAAATCCTTAGCTTATATTTTCCTTGATTTGCTTCAACCTAATCCTTGGTTTTTATTTTTTATAAAATTATCAAATGTTATTGTGTTTCTATGTGTGTATTTTTCATGTTTGATTTCATCTTATACCACCTAAATCATTATATATGTGATTCCAACTAGGAAAAGTGTTTAGGAGAGTTAAAAACTATATATTTTGTTGAAGTTCCTTGGGTTAATTGTAGGTCAAAATTGAACTTAAAGAAAACAAAAATTGTAAACGTGTCTAATGGTGCAAATATTATGACTATTTATCAAAAGAAATTAATCGTATGCCTTTAGAAAATTGCAATGTGTATTCTTCAAACTCTGATTAGGAAAATATGGTGTGTGGTAGCGGATCACAATATATTTACACATAATATCTTGATTAAGATGGAGAGGCGATACAGAAAAATTTAGAAAAATATATCTCAACAAATCTCAATTAAATATTGAGGTTCACGAGTGTTATGAAAGAACCTCAATTTATAGTCATTTCTCAAGTTGTTCCCTCTCTATTGATGCCCCAACCTCCTCTTTCCAATGTTGCCTCTATTGTTTCTAATGTTCCTCCTATTTCTCAAAGTATATGTATTCCTTCTCAACAAAATTATATTGCATTTTATTGTGCCTTTATTGCTTTTAATTTTCCTTCTATTGCTCGAAATGTTTTAATGTATTCTTAACATATTTCAATTTCTTCTCGATGTGGTTTTATTTCTTGTTCACCATGCTTATGGTTCTAATATTTTTCTATTTCTCGACAACATTTTATTTATAACATTTTGCAAACACCTAATTATGGGTTTTGAAACTTTGCAACATTAGTGTTGGGAATATTTGACATACTTGGACTGTTGGCATATATCTTAATCTTCATCACACTTTCCTCCTTTCCAATTACCCAAACATCATCTTCGTCACCTCTATAAATGAGTTATACTTACTTAGGATAAACTCAACATATAAGAGAACACCTTAAAAACCTAAACAAACATTATCCATTCCAGAAATCCATGATTTGCACCCCACAGACATTTCCATTCATTTTAGGCAATACCATCCACCAATATTTTCCTCTAGTGATAATATCCTTTCATGGGTAAAATTTATTATTCAAATATATAGGAACATTCATTAGTTCGGCCTAGGCTTAATTCATGGGTTGAATTTGGCAAGGGAGAGAAATAAATAAATACTTGCCTATATATACAAATGACCCCTTGGGTCACTATCTATAATGCAAGAAAATATTAGTGAGTGAAAATGCAAGAACATAACTAAATTTCTTCCCTAATCTAATCTTCTCCAAAAAAAACTCAAATAGAGTGATGGATAGAAAGAGAGGAGAGATTTAATAGCTACACTTGCCCAAAAGTTGCACAACTCCTCCTTTGATGTGTTATATTTTCTCTTGAATGATTAATTATTGCTTCAGATGTTGGTGGAGACACATGAGCAACACCTCCCCTTTGCTTGCATTGGATGATTGCTTGATTGTTGAAGATTGATTGATTGTGTGATGATATATTGTGGATGGATTTGATAGAGTGGATGAATTGGATGAACAAAATAGCAAAGGTTTGATATGGATTTCCAAGTTGTTCCAAGCTAGCTCTCATGGAGGAGGAGAGCTCAATTTATAGTTTGTGGGTGGAGGATTCAATGGCTAGGTGATTCAATGGAGGTTCTAGTGTTAATCTAAATAGGAGGACTAAAACACTTGTAGATAAAGATGCTAAACAGTAATAAATGACAACAATACAGATATGTTAAAGTAATGTAGAGTAATTACACAACTTGATCTAATGGAAATAAACCCTAAAATGTAAGAGGGGAGTAGGAAAATGACTTAGCTGATTAAGGTGGACTGTCGCAGGTTGTCGCAAATCTAGAACTGGAACTTGGTTGTGTAGACGATCACTCAAGGACCCTACAAAGGGTAGATTTAGACTATCTGAAGTGACAAAAGTGTATGAGAGTGTACTGGGGCACCCCGAGGTGTCCTAGTCTAGATTCTAGTCATTGTGAACTATGTAAGGACTCAAGAAATATGTTCGGTAGTGTCACAACTAGGTGTGAAACCTTTCCTGTCTGTTGCACTAGATTTACTAGATGAACTGGATGACACTCTTAATATGAAGAATAATATGGGGTCGGATTGACCTCAAATTCCAAACCGGTGGAATTATCACATAGCATTGCACTACATTATGGACCCTCATGTAGTTCTTGTGAGTGTGTGTATGTCATGCCTTAGGTTCTCTCGTGTCAAGTTGCACTTTGTGCTGTAGCGAGCTATGATAGATATAGAAGATGTAGAATAGTAGAATAAAATATACAAAATCCCTCCTCTAAAAATGTTTGAGTGGATGTGATGTAGAATTTTCTAGCTAGAATGTATGGTGCTATGTGGATGCAAGATAGTGCAATGGATTCAACCCTAGATGGAGATGATAGTAGTGATAGGATGTAATGATCTAGAACCATTATTATGGTCTTATAATCTTTATATTTATAGGTCTCTTAAGTATAATTTCACAATTAATCCCAAAAATGTCTGACCAAGGAAAAGATAAAGGAGACCAATGGCTAGAAGTGACCCAAAAATGAGAGAAAGAGGTTAAACATAGAGAGGGGCACCCAGGGTGGGACCAAGGTGCCTTGGGGTGCCCCACTACATGGCAGGGCACCTCCGGAACCAGGGCTAGAATCCTGGGGAAGCCGTAAAATCGGTGGATAGGTATAGGGAAATACAAAGGAAAGATGAAGTAAAACATCAAACAAATATGACAAAAATGTGGGCTTAATTGGTACTTTGTACACTTGATAACCTTCAAAATATTAGTATAATACCATGGGCTAAATATTGTCTAATGTGCATAGTTATAATTAAAATGTCTAGCAGTATCATAGGGAAATATAATTTTAGGGCTAGCAAATGACTCGGTAACATAAAGTAGATACAAAAGCATGAGGTGATGTTTATGAAAGGAAATGTAGAACGACTCATCAAACAGGTTCGATGGATGAAAAGAGTGGAATGAAAAAAGATAAAATGTGGATGAGCGTGGATTCTAAAGATGAAAAATGTGAAAAGGTGAAGAGAGTGAACCTATGGCAGAACACGTGTGTGGTTGCTGCAGTGTAAAGATAAGTGTCTATAGTGGTGTGTTGTCATTGTCATTGTTGCCCCTAATTTGATTGTTTGTTTCTCATACGACGGACCTACAAGGAGAAAATGATCAAGTAGTCAAATATGTATGTATGTAAAAACATTGTGTAAAGTATGCAAATGTACAGTACACTAGAATAAAAAGTGTAATTGGAAAAATGGAACATGTGCACCTGATCCATGTCAAGAAAAAGGGTGTAGTTTTGATATATTGTGATGTCGCGAGTTTTTCGGGTGATCTCACACCACCCTGGCTGAAGAAGTGTAGGGAGGAAATGCTTGATGTCCTCTAACTTTAACCGCTTATGCTGCAATTTGTTGAAGAGACCTCTATACTGCACTGGTTTTTTGGGTGATCCTACACCACTGGATGGAGAAATGTAGAGAGGTCACCCACTGTAACCCCTGAGCCTATGATCACTCCACAGAATTACTAAAGGAGGAGGCGATGGAATGATCAGGTAAATCATAGAACCAACGCATGGCGTTCTTGGAGACTGCGGGGAAAAACCTTGGCTAATAGGAGGTGATCATCAACAAAATTGAGATAAACAACATAAAATGCATGAAGATGCTCCTATGGGTCACTGTGTCCATTAAAAATGGGAAATTTAGGGGTGAAAAAGTTAGGAGGAAGAGGGTAAGTAGAGATAAGAGGGGAAAATGGGGTATGCAACATTTAAGTAAAATATAAAGAGGGAGATGTGGTTTCTTGTTGCAACTTGCAGATTCGAGTCTGGAGATTGTAATACAAGGAGGTTAAATCTTGATTGCTAGTAGAGGATGTTTGTCACTAATGTGACACTAAAGGAGGAGTGAAGTGGTTAATGGGAGTGGGAATTGAAAATGGAACAGTGGAAATGGGTGGAAGCATAGAGGTGGGAGGTTGAGTGGGCAAGGTTGTAGAAGGGTTGAGTTCAGCCAAGTTAGTGGCCTCTTCACAAGCTATATGTAGAAGTAGATCTAAATCTTGTGGGTGTTCAGCAAGGTGATAGTTGATGGCTTTAAGGTGAGCTTCAGTAAAGTCCTCATGATTTTGGGCCATGGAGAAAAGGGAGACTACACGTCAGAAAGTGCGATAAAGAAATGTGGGGTTCACCAAAATGATTAACAAAAATAAGTACATAAACCTAAAGGGAGATTTAGGGTTCTAGTGTTAATCTAAATAGGAGGACTAAAACATTTGTAAATAAAGATGCTAAATATGTAATAAATGACAACAATATTGATATGTTAAAGTAATGTAGAGTAATTACACAACTTGATCTAATGGAAATAAACCCTAAAATGTAAGAGGGGAGTAAGAAAATGACTTAGTTGATTAAGGTGGACTATCGCAGGTTATCGTAGATCTGGAACTGGAACTCGGTTGTGCAGACAATCACTCATGGACCTTATGAAGGGTAGATCTGGACTATTTGAAGTGACACAAGCACTTAGGAGTATATTAGGGTGCCCCAGGGTGCCTTCGTTTGGATTCTAGGTGATGTGAACTTTGAAAGGTCTTAAGAGTTGTGTTCGACAGTGTCACAACTAGGTTTGAAACCCTATTTTTCTGTCACATTGGATTTGTAGGATGAACTGGATGACGTCCTACACATGTTCAAGAAGAAGGAGTCAGATTGATCTCAGCTGCCAAACCATTGGACTTATCGTTGAGTGTTCCACTATATTACGAACCCTGATGTAGTTATGGTGAGTGTGTGTATGTCGTGGCCCAAGTGCTCTTGTGCCAGTTGCACTTTGTGTAATAATGAGCTATGATAGCTATAAAATATGTAAATAGTATAATAGAATGTATAGAATCTCTCCTCTAAGAATGTGTGTGATGTAGACTTCCTAGCTTGAATGTATGGTGCAAGAGTATGGTGTGATGGATGCAACCCTAGATGGAATGATAGTAGTGATGGGATGCAATGACCTAGGACCCTCATTATGGTCTTGTAAGATTTATATTTATAGGGATCTCAAGTTTAATTTCATAATTAATCTTGATAATGCCAACTGAGGAAAAGATAAAGGAGACCAATGACTATAAGTGACCCAAAAAGGAGTGAAACTGGTTAAACATAGAGAGGGGTGCCCAAGGTGGGACCAAGGCGCCCCGGGGGCCCCAATATAGGGTAGGGCGCCTAAAATTAGTGCTAGAATCTCATGGAAGTTGGGAAATTGGTGGATAGGTAAATAAAGATGGCAAAAAGGTGGGATTAATTGGTACTTTGTACACTTAAGAACCTTCTAAATAGTAGTATAGGACCAAGCTAATTATTGTCTAAAATACATGATTTTATGTCTACACTACGATGAAGCCAAGTTAGATTAGGATCAAGGGTGGAGGATGCAGGAGAAGAATGGAGATTTCTAGAATTTGAGAGAATTTTCCATGGATAGTGGAAGGTTTATTTGAATTTTTAAATGGAGGAAAGTTCAGGGAGGCTTCTAGAAATATAAGCCTCTAGATTTAGAGTTGTGAGGATGTGATTGGGATTAGAATTAGATTAGGTTAATAAATTATGATTAGGGGTGGGGTTACTTGGAAAGGCTAGGTGTAGGGATGTGTAGGGTAGGCGGTAGGTGAGAAGTAGGAATATTAAATTCCTAGGAAATGTTAATGAAGAATTAAAATAGGATAATATGATATAATAATGGATTAATGATAAAATGGGATGTAATAATGGATTTAAAGGATTAATGACGAAATGTTGGGATAAATGATAATGTAACATCCACTTTTTAAGGCTTTAGAAACAAGGGAATTTTCTTAACATAATGTTCTTTGTTATAAATTAATATAATTGAGAACACAGATTCCATTGCCAATCCATCTCATAACAAAAAACCATATGTAGTTGTAATGACTCAGTGAGACACCGATCTCTCATTCCATGACTCGGTATTAAATTTATCCCTCATGTTAACTTAATAATGTGTATAATATGTATACTTGGTTCATTTACCCTTTTTAGGGGTACCCAAGTGTTCTGTCTAAGAATCCTATCTGAATACATGTTACTGATATTCATCTGAAATTCTACATCTTAGACTAGGTGACATAGGACAATGCAACCAACAGCTTGCGATACTTTGGCCAAATTTTTAAAACATTTTTACCATGTTTATCATGTTTACATTCCAAGATGACATAGTCATCGAAAGGAATGTGTCCTTCACCACACTTACACTATTATCTAGAATGGTCTTCCTTGACTTCTGTCAACCCAATTTGAGTCAAATTTTCACACTAAACAAGGCCAGCTCACATGCACGAGTGTGGAAGACTACTTGTGGTGACTAAGGTTACATAGACACACTCAATCGACTTATGTTGATTGGGTGTGTCTAGTCACCCTAAGTCAACATGAGTTGACCACAACACTAGCTCATGTTTCTATCTTTGTTCAGGGTGGAACCATGAACCAAACTTCCACTTATGTCAACCGAGTTAGTCGAACTAAGTGGGGTGTTGAGACATAGATGGTTGTATTGAAGTATCCTCATAATGACTCGTGTCATTATGAAGGTATTATGATGCAGTTGTTCAGTTTCAACATCCAACCAAGTTTCCTCAACTAGACCAACATACTTAAGAATATTAGTTTATTAACCCAATCAATTATTATCTTATAGTTTTATCAATAACAACACGTTTAAGGGTCTACAAGCACAATTTAACCCAAGAAGGTTACGAGGTCTAATTTAAGGTATGCAAATAAAATATGCATTCCTACTCATTTTGATTTCATGCTTATGTTTATCTTAATCTTAACTATTTATTTCCATATATTGATATGTCTAAATTTGACGTTAAGAAGGTAAGATCATTAGATCTTCTTACTACAGTTTTAGCTCGTAACAAGCTTACTAAAACTTTTACTTTAGACTTCATAATATCATAAGTCTAAATCTTGTTGTTATCCTTTTTAAACGTTCATGTTTTAATTATAGAAATCAGCTAAGGAAAACACATCCCATCATCCTCGTGATTTAATCATAAACCCATACAAGATATCATATATAGCTCTTTGTTTAATTACAAGGAAGATATCCTTTTTCCTTATTGAGGATCAATGTCATATTTATGAAAACATAACACCTTTGCTTTTGCTTAATTAAGAAGTCATACACATATATATGATCTAACTCTATTCCCTTCTGACTATTTAAGGATCTACCAAATATTATCAACTTAGTTGTGCCCTTTCACGTGAAATGTAATCAACTAAAAGTGTAGATCCTTAATCCTAGAAGCTTATATATATCACATAATCTGTTAAGTTGTGTAATCCCCATATTACATACATATCTATATTGCCCCCATCATGAGTAATATTACCTAGTAATATTACACAAACTTATGTCATGCAAGTCTCGTGAGTAAATCAACAATCAACATTCACCAAAGCAATTCATTTATAAAAAAGAGAGTTCTCCATTCTCTGAAGTTAGGAAAATTTTAAAGGATTACAAAATGTAATTGCATCAACACAAAACTAGTTTTAATACATTTTCTTTTCCCGACAAAAGTACATTTCAAGTATATTTCGCTACATAGTCATCATAATAAAGAGATAATTTCTTTAGTAGAACAGATGTAACTTTCTATATGTCTTTCTCCTTTCATCTTTTATGAAATCCATCTGCAAAATTGTTATCACGAGTCAGTTCATAAGAACTGAGCATGATAAACGTCATAACATTAAAACAATATGCTTTTATCTAACTGTTTCACAAAAGGAACCCTATTGTTTATGAAACGGTTCCAAACTTAAAAATTAAGATTAACAGAAAGACTTTACCAAAAGATTACAAAACCATGAAAGAGAGAAAGAGATCATATAATCTACAAGAAGTAATGTTTAAGTAAGAACTAATTAAATCAACATAATTAATTTTATCTCAAACACAAATGCAAAACTCATTACAACATGCTAGTCATCTTATCAACAATAATTAAGAAAGAGGTCATTCACATTTCTAACTTAATCTTAACTTCTCATTCTAGCTTCCTACTTAAGTTTCACAAACTCAACCTATTTGTTTATTCAAGAAGAATAAAATTGATATAATCAAACCACCTTTCTAAAATAAGTATGTTGTTTTAATATTCCAATTGATAACAACCTACATTACGACTGTATGATCAAACAAGAAGATACAACCTGAATATCAATCCATCCAACAATCTTAGCCAAATTAGGCTCAGTTAAGTAGCTAAGGATTATATGATCAAGAACAAGTCCCAACATTACATGTAATGAAATTGCTAGTATAATTAAGAGTATGAGCAGTAATAAAACACCAAATAACACAATATTTCAGAATAATGATCTCAATATGCAACTATAATAGCTTCACCACTTCGAGGGGGCAACCTCCGAACCATATAATAAGACTCAAATGCTCAAATGATAATGAAATACTACCTACAATCTCTTATATACTATTCATATGTTATGGCCATCATCAAGGCCGGCCTATTAAGCATGAGAAAGTATAAATGATATAATAAAATGATATGGTAAGCCACAAGTCAGCTACTCATATCCTAATACAAGCAATAGGTTAAGGGCATAGCATGCCCTTCCCCTTCAAACCAACGTTGTCCTCAATGTTGAATAATCCTGGATGTTGTTGTAGAAAACCTTCATCCTCCCAGGTTGCATCTTCTATGCTCAGATTCTTCCACTTTATCAGATATTCCTTAATGTCTCTGGTTCTCAGCCTCTTGGTACGTGTTTGCAGAATCTTCTTTGGCTCCAAAATGATTCTTCCTTCCTCATCAAGTTCTGGTAACTCTGTTTGGGCTTCAAATTTCTGTCCAATAACCTTCTTAAGGCATGAAACATGGAATATTGGGTGTATGTGTGAAGATGGAGGCAACTGTAGTTTATAAGCAACACTGCCAATTTTCTGTAGAACCTGATAAGGGCCATAATATTTAGGAGCAAGTTTTTGGTCCTTTTTATGTTGCTTTAGGGACATCTGTTTGTAAGGTTGGAGACGTAAAAAAACCTAGTCACCAATTTCAAAATGTCTTTCACTACGGTGTTGATCTACTTGTTGTTTCATCATGTTTTGTGTTAATACTAAATTCTCCTTCAAACTATCCAAAACCTGTTGTTGATGTTGAATGTGTTCCTCAACATATCTGACCTTAGTTTGCACCCCCAAGAAGGAAGTGATAAAAGGTGGATGGTAACCATATAATGCTAAAAATGGGGTCATTTGAGAAGAGGTATGAAATGATGTGTTATACCACCATTTTGCAAGTGGTAGCCATTTAATCCACCTTTCCTGCTTATCTGATACAAAACAACATAGATACCCCTCTAAGCATTTGTTGACCATTTCTGTTTTCCCATCAGTTTGAGGATGATAAGATGAACTGTGAGCTAGTTGAGTACCCAAACATGAAAATAATGTCGTCCAAAAATTACTTGTGAAAATAGGATCACGATCACTTGCAATTTCTTTGGGGTTCCATGTAGCCTTTGAACTGTCTCCAAAAAAATAGCTACGACTGTACTGGCTGCAAAAGGATGTGATAGGGCACAAAAATGGGCATATTTTGTGAGCCTATCCATAATCACGAAAATAACATTCTTACCCTTTGAACAAGGCAATCTGGTGATGAAATCCATGGAGACCTCCTCCCATCTCTGGCTAGGAATTGGTAAGGGTTGCAACAAACCTAGTGTCTTAATTATTTCCCCTTTGTTCTGTTGGCACACTAAACACTCAGATACAAAATTTTGTACATCCCCCTTGAGTCCTTCCCAAAATTATTCTCTTTTTATTCTATGATATGTCTTCAAAAACCTAGAGTGTCCTCCAACATGTGAGGCATGTAGCTCTGCAAGAATCTTATGCTTCAACTCAGAATATTTACTCAAGTATAACCTGTCATTGTACCATACGGCATTACATTTCCACTCAAATTTGTTAGATGTCATAGATCCTTGCTTGATATTTTGTATTAGAGATTGTGTATCCTTGTCTTGATCCCATTCCAATCCTTCTTCATCCACGCAATCGGTCGTTAACATGGGCATTCCACATAGTAAGGCATCTGTGGATGTATCCCTTCTAGACAACACATCAACTACTAAATTTTATTTACCCTTTTTGTATATGATTTCAAAATCATAACCCAACATTTTTGTTACCCACTTTTTTTGTTCCTCAGATGATAACCTTTGCTCCAAAAAGTATTTGAGACTATCATGATCAATTTTTACCTTGAAGTGTCTACCCATGAGATAGGGCCTCCATTGTTTGACCGCATGAAGAATAGCCATCATTTATTTCTCATAGACAGGTTTGAGCAGATCTTTTCCTTTGAATTGGCGACTCTCAAATGTAATTGGTCTTCCTTCTTGCATTAGAACTACTCCCAATCCTGATCCTGAAGCGTCGCATTCAACCATGAAGGTTTTTGAGAAGTTGGGAGTAGCCAAAACTGGGGTGCTGCACAAGGCTTCCTTCAGCTACTCAAAGGATTTAGTGGCTACGTCTGTCCAATGGAAGGCATCCTTCTTTAGCAATGCAGTGAGTGGGGTTGCTATTCTACCATATCCCCACACAAATCTTCTGTAGTACCCTGTTAGTCTTAGGAACCCACGAAGATTTTTGAGAGTTTTGGGCCTTGGCCATTCCACCATAGCTTTGATCTTCTAAGGATCAAATTTAACGCCTTCATGGGATACAATGTGACCCAAGTACTCTATCTCTTGTACACCAAAAGAACATTTGGATGGATTTGCATAGAGAGTATGTTTCTCCAAAACTTCCAACACTTTATTTACATGTTGTAAGTGTTCTTCCCATGTCTTATTGTAAATCAATATGTCATCAAAGAAAACTAATACAAATTTCCTTTAAAATGGCCTAAAAACAGTTTTCATCAAGCTTTGAAAGGTTGAAGGCACATTTGTAAGACCAAAAGGCATTACTAAAAACTCATAATGGCCCTCACGAGTCCTGAAAGCCGTTTTATGAACATCTTCCTCTTTTATTCTAATTTGATGATACCTCGAACGAAGATTTAATTTTGTGAAATAAATAACACCATCAAGTAAATCAACAATTACTGGAATAGGAAACTTATCTTTGATGGTGTACTTGTTGAGTTATCGGTAATCTAGACACATCCTCCATGTTTCATCCTTCTTATGTACTATGACCACTGGTGAAGAATATGCACTCTGGCTAGGCCTGATGATAGCCGCCTTCAACATTTCCTTAACCATTTTCTCGATCTCACTTTTCTGGGATTATGGGTATCTGTATGGTCTGATGTTAGGTGTTTGGCTCCCTAGAATCAACTGAATGGCATGATCATGATCCCTAACCGGTGGTAGTCCCTTTGGAATTGCATCAAAAATAGATGAGTGAGCATCAACAATCTTTTGAAGATCTGGTGACATTGAAGACTTTGTATTTTGTACTTCTATGGAAAATAACTTTGCTATAAATCCATCTACTCCTTTTCTGAGAACCTTCTGCATTTGATGAGAGCTAATAATCTGTGGAGACTTAGCTACCATCCCATTCAATTATATTATCCTTCCATCTGAATGAAATTGCATGAAAAATTCTTGGAAATTCATCTCTATAGAACCTAAGGTCGTGAGCCATTGGACACCCAAAACAATATCTGCCCCTCCCATAGAAATAACAAACATAGGTGAGTCTAACATGTAGTCTCCCATGGAAAGCTTGATACTATGGCACTTTCATGTGCACTTGACTGTCCCACCATCCACAATCATAACTTGCATTTCTGGAGCTGGGTAAATAAAACAATTGAGGTGGGCAACTAACTTACTATTTATGAAGTTATGAGTACTCCCCGAGTCAATCAACACTGTCCCCTTCTATTTTTTGAGATAGCCAATAACCTTGAGTGTTTGAGGAGTACTAATACCTAACAATGCATGGCAAGAAATTGTAGGTTGGTGATCCTCTACTTCATCTTCTACTGGTTCCTTAGCCTCTCCCAAGATTTCAACGTCCTCATCATCCTCATTACCTCTGTCAATATAGAACAACTTCCTCTCAACACATTTGTGTCCTGATCCATATTTTCTATCACAGTTAAAACATAATCCTTTTGCTCTCTTTTCTTCCATTTGTTGAGGAGTCAGTCTAATTGGCCTAGAAAATGAAGGGGAAGAGATCCTACGGTCTTTAGTGTTAATGAAAGGCGACCTCCTACTACAAATAACTTTTTCCTCAACTCGATGTGCCATGATAATAGAATCAAAATGCATGAGTGGATTAAACATATGTACCGCATGCTCGATGTGGTCCTTAAGACCCCTAAGAAACAGGTCATTCAGATTCTCTTCTGGAATATTCTCCACCCTTAAGGATAGGTTCTGGAATTGATGCACATAATATTTGATTGATCATGTTTGTCATAACTTTACTAATTTACTAAATTAGTTCTCTGAAACACTGGAACTATAGTACAATTGCAACTCCTCGGTAAAACTGTCCAAGTGACACCAAGACCATTCTTCTGCCTCTGAGCACATAACCATCGATACCAAACGGATTGGTCTAGTTCAAGATACAGGGATACTAATGTCACCTTTTTTCCTGATGGTGTTTGATGTAGCTCAAATAAGTTCTCCATTTGATTTATCCAATTTAGGGGATCCTTACCATCAAATTTGTGCATATCCACTTTCGGCATCATGTTCCGTGGTTGCGAATAAGTTGGATTCTGATTGGGCTGGAAAAGTGATCCAACATGGTTATTTTGTCCATGATTGTGAACTGAAGATCCTCCTTGGTTGATATGGGCCAGATTTGGGCCATACTGTTTACCCTTTACATGTTGCATGATATCATCCAACTGATGATTGATTTGGTCTATGTCTCCTTTAGAGGCCATCTTAGATTGTACATTTCATAGCTCATACTCAAGTTGGCTCACCTTATGATCAACAAAGGTAAACCCTAGTGCTGAGGAATATGTATTTACTCCTTCTGACTCCATCTCTTCAATCACTACCCCATATTTATCTTGGATTTTACCTGGAGTAACTGGATTCTTTTTTGCTGTTGTGGAAGGCCCCACCATGACATCAAACCTTAGGGTTTAGGGTTTTGATACAAACTTGGCCGAATAGAAAAAAACACAAAGAAGATACTAATACTATGTTTTTGAGAGCTTTCCGAAAATGTAAATAACTTGAAAAAATTCCACAATTTGCACCCTAGGGAGTAATTTTATGAAAAACCCTAAATTTGTAATAATTGTGCAAAATAAATTAAAAAAGTCTAAATTTTTCAGATAACCTTACTTGAAATTTTTCTCAACTCTGGTAAAAATATCTCCCACTAATTCTCTCTGGTTCGAAATATATTGCGGGAACAAAAAATTAGGGTTTTTACCCTAATTTTGGCCCAGACCGCAGCTCTGATACCACTTGTAATGACATTACTAGTATAATTCAAATTATGAGAAGAAATAGAACACCAAATAACACAATATTTCAGAATAATTATCTCAATATGCAATTATAATAGCTTCGCCACTTCGAGGGGGCAACCTCCAAACCATATAATAAGACTCAAATGCTCAAATGATAATGAATACTACCTACAATCCCCTATATATACTATTCATATGTTATGACCATCACCAAGGCTGACCTATTAAGCATGAGAAAGTATAAATGATATAATAAAATGGTATATCCTAATACAAGCAATAGGTTAAGGGCGTAACATTACAGGTAAGAAAATTTTAACCAACAAGAGATTGGGTACAAGACCAGCAACAACAAACTCACAGTATAAGTTCCCCGAATGCCTGCATTCATATCCAAGTTCAAAACTCAAAAGAACAGACATAGCTAACACCATGTAGTCCCTTTAACATCTACATCTGCATATTTATTGTTTCCATAAGCTATTGTTAGAGAAATAACAAATCATTTTCAAACTTTACGCAAGGTCCAAGTGATTACCCAAAAGACTGAATTCAACTCAAGGAAAGGATCTTGAGAATGAAGGAAATAACAATTTCAAAAACAATACAAGAATCCTAACATTCCCAAATGACAGACATATAAAAGATCCATCAGAATCAAGGTCAAGAAAATTTCATGATCAAACACAAAGTTCCAAGACAATAAGATCTACAAACAAGAAAATAATGCCAATCTACACCCATGGGTAATCCAAAGTTCCACAAACTCAAGAATTGGAACCTACTCGAAGGGAGTATACAGATAAAGAAGAAGGTAGAGTTTAACCGGTCCAGAATCCCATACTAATGGACAATTATAAGTTATACCAAAACTTAGAACAAGCCAAACTAAATGTTACCTCCTTTTGCAGGCCAACCTAGAAAGGGTTTTCATTCTAAGCTAACTTGGAATAAACAAAAAGGAGAGATGATACCAGTCTTTCCAACACAACTATTCCACCCGTGAAGGATTACAAATACCATCAAACAAAGAATGTTTAGAGAGAGAAAGTAATAACAATCTCCCTCCAACAACACTCTTCCAAAGATAAAACAAATTTCACATGTGTGATAAAGATCGACAAGATCTATCTTAAAGCAACTACAAATCCCATATGGGTAACCAATAAACTCAACAATGAAAAAGAACTGAAACCAGAAACTTTCAACCGACATACCTTCCCAGTACAATTATCAATGAAAGTTACTGCCTCCCAAATAAGGTTTATCAAAAGATAAGAAGACTCAATATAGTTCCCTTTTTATAGCGAGGATTACAAAATAAACATAACCCCTAACAATAACAACTGAATACCTCATAAACAAATATGAGTATAGCCACAATAAAGTCGACCAAATAATGTTGGTCTCCACCATTATCAACAATAAAACTAACCAAACAAAAGAACACAAAAAATTTCACCATATCACTAGTATATATCCCATACAATAATAACAAAGAGCTTTATGGACGAAAAGAGTATAGCCATGATATGAGTCCCCTGAGTAACCACAAGCAATGTCAGAGTACCAAATAGCCATGAAGAAATCCTTCCAATAAAGTTAATCTCCAACCATTAATAACAAGGAGAACAATTTAAGCTAATTCCATAAGATTTCATCAAAAACCTGACAACTATATAAGCTTACAAGTTACCCAAACAAGGTAAACAATCCAGAAAGGATACAAACATAGACTTACATCAATATCCCAGGAAGCTCAGTAATAATAATAAAATGACAATACAACTATTTTACCAAGAAAGGCAAGCCAGAACATACTAATCAACATTTACACAACATCATAATGGATCCATAAGAAACCAAATCGAGAAATTGCATTGAAACAAGAAGAAGAAACAAAAACACCAAAACCAGAACGATTTCATAAAAGAACAAAGTTATTTTAATGAAAACACTTAAGTAAAATCATAATATTTAATGAGATAGGGTTTATCATGCCTGATAGTGCTCACTGTCTTCTTTTCCCTGTTCTGAAATCTTCAAGCATAACTTCTACAACAAGATTTCCACGAAAACACCAAAAACCCGACTCTGAAACTTTCCTTTTCTTCCTCTTATAGCTTCCTTGCTTATTTTCAATTACCATCACTGCCATGCAGGGTGAAATTTATCATGCACATATTCGAACTGGAAGTTTGAAAAGAAGAAAACCACATGCAGAGCTACAAAGCTCCCAAAACCAAATGAAACAATGAAAACCAAAAACCATCTATCCCACCAACTTCTCCTATTTCCCAGACAATTTTCACAATGGTCGAGATCATCAAATGCAAACATGAATGACAAAGTGGTCTTTCCTTCTTTCCCGCCTTTGCCAACTCCTTGTTGGCTACAACTAAAAGTTTAAAACTCCATGCAGTAAAATTTCACAGAGTTGACAACTCAGCTTCCACCAAATTTTCATGCATTCACCAAAATTGGCAGTAACAAGGTGTTTTAATGCCTCATTCAAACCTCTTAAATACCTTAGGAATTGGTGCCACCAAAATCCCACCTCATGTGGTCCTGCATCATCCCCTTTAGGCTAGTCCATTTTCCTTAGGTTAGGTTAATGACATTATGTTAGAAACCAACTTAGGACCGTCGGTTAGTTTTTTGATTTTCCAGATCGCTCAGAATATCACTAGTAACATGACTTAGCATTACACTTAATCCAATAATCATACCACAATAATAAAATAATGTAGCAGAAACAAAACAATCAGGATAGACGATAGTTAGAGACACTCAAAAGAAAGCTAGCGGATCCCCCAGACAATGTTAGTAGTCTAAAATGATTACAATTTCAACATGACCGTATGAAGAACCTGCACAAAAGAGGTTAGTAGTTCTTCCAATGCAAACTTAAGAGAGTACGTATGCAAGGACAACACCTTCACATTTCTGATTCTCAAGCGTCAGCTTGTAATAAGCGTGACCGAAGATCCATACATTCGTCCCAGCTCGGTTGCGATTAGCTTGACATCATAAAATTGAAAAAAAATGCCTTGAACGACAACTGAAGATTCATCCAAGGTAAAGCTGTCTTGCATCAAAAATGTAAGGTAGACGTGAAGCACAAATTACAAAATGATTAAACATCGGCTATGAAGGAGTTTAGGCTGAATTACTTTCAGGGACCCTAAATTTTCAACGTGCCACGAAAAGTTCAACATAAAAATCAATGCGAATACTTCATTTTAAATTCATGAATTGATATGTTTAGGATTAGTAAGTATTTGACAACGAAGGATTTCAACCAAAGTGAGAGCCCTACAAGATCAAATACAGGGTAGGTGGGTAGGTCAAGATGTAGGAATCATTAAATTCCTATAACAATGTTAATGAAGGATTATCAATGATAATATGCATACTAATAATGGATTACAAAAGTCATTAAAGATGAAAATGGGATAATGGATGAATTAAAAGGCATTTGGAATAAATGATAAATGATGATAAAATGATAAAAGGGTAAATATGATAAAATGGATTAAATAATAATAATTAATATTGCATGATTAATTATTATATGGATGATGTTGGGATGATGTTGTGGGATAAATTAATCGTAATTAATCATGTTGACATTTTAGATGTCTACATTTTCCCCCTCTTTGAATGGTTATTATGTAGTAATGATAGTTCAATGAAAAAGAAGAAAAGATGTTATGATGGTGATATGATGCCCCCTCGAGGGGTTAGGTGGGGACGAATGATTCGAGTAACCACTCGGAAAGAGGAGAGGCCTAAGTGAGTAGATGAGAGAGGATGAGAAGATTTGTGGATGTAGAAGATTGAGGATTAAAGAGATTAGAGGATTTTAGGAGAGAGGATTTGAATATTATAAGATTATGAGAGTAGAGGATTTAGAGGATATTAGAAGACGATTAGGATGAGAGAGATTACAGGATTTTAGAATATTAGGAGAGAGGATTAGAGGAATAAGAGAGAGGTTTAAAAGAATAGGAGAATAGAGGATTAGGAGAGAGAATAAAAGAGGATTAGAGGAGGAGGAGATATTGGATGTAGAGGATGCCCCAGTCAATGATGTATGATAAGTGTGACGATTTAGGTTATTAGATTTGAGGATGGTAGATTTTGAGATGCCCTAATCAAGGGGGGTAGGATGTTGAAGATTTTGAAGATAGATTTTGAGATACCCCAGTCAAGGGGTGAAGATTTTAGATATAGATTTGAGGATGCCCCAGTCAAGGATGGTTAGAATTTGATTAGATTTGATTATAGTATGTGGATTTAGATTTGAGGATTTAGAATGATGATTGGATTTAGAGGATTAAAATATTGATAGGATGTTCAGATGATGAGAATAAGGATTGAATTGTTGACTTAGATGTGAATGAAGAGGATGTTAGTTGGATGCCCCAACCAAGAGATGATGAAAATGTGGATGTTGGATATTGATTGATTGATAAAGGATTGGGATGTGGATATTGATTGACGACGGAGGTTCGATTAGTTAGTTGGATGATGATGAGGATCAAGATGATGGATAATGATAAGGCTAAAATATGATGATAAAAGGGGGTGTTCTACCATAAAGTGCCCACGGTTATCATAATTAGCAATGTTATGGATGTGGCATAGAGAAAAATGCATCAAGGTATAAAGACCATGAGTGATTGAATTGCTAGGTGCTCCTTTTCCTCATATCATTTGACAAATTAATAAAAAATATGGTTCTCATATCAGTGGACTGATTAATAGACAACAAAAGAGGGTCCTCATATCATTGGTCGTAAAAAATAAAAAGTAAACAAAAGGGGCCTTATATCATCAACCAAAAATGTAAATGCAGACAAACAAACACATTGCATTTTTACACACACACACACATTGTATTGAATTTTTTATTTTTATGGATTGTAGATGTTCTGATGTTTTTTGGGATTTTTTTGAATGTTTGATGTTGGGATTTTAGATTTTTAGGATTGTTGGATGGTTGAGGTTAGATAAATTGAAAGGATTGGATGGGAATGGATGTAAGGTGGGATGCAAATTTTTATTTGTAGTCCTGGAGTGTTTTTGAGTATTTTGGATGTTGGATTTTGGGTAGTTTGGATTTCACTGATTTAGGATAGGATGAGGATAGGGTGATGGGGGGGATGGGAAGGGATAGTAATGTGGGATGTGACTTGCATGGTTGGTATGATGAAAGGGAAAATGGTTGAGGGGATTAATGGATATGATGGAAAGGAAACTAATTGGTTGATAGGTTAGGATTAGATGGGGTATGAGATTGGGATGAGAGATGTGGTGATATGATCTGCCCCCAAGTATAGGGGGGATGGACTAAGGGATAGATATGGTTTGCCCCTAAGTGTAAAGTAGGGTGGCTCGGTGTGGATGGATGAATGAGTTCGATTTTCCCCTAGGCGTAGGGTAGGATGGGAAGTGAGAGCTATATAAAATGGAGGATGCCATCTAACAGATGATAGTAAAGTTTCCCCCAGTCATGATGATAAGAGTTAAAAAGGGACATGAGGAGGATTGGATGAAAAGGAAATGAATCATCGTCTGCCCAAGGATGCTTCGATCCAAGGGAAAAAGGATACAAATGTGATGGATGGAAGGAAAATAATATAAGTGATGAACAAAAGATGATCCTAACGATGCATGTTATAAGGAAAGCATCAGACTAAAACAAAAGTGTGACCAAGGTTTAAACAATACCTGGACAACATAAAAACCCTATGTCTCTTTGAGATTGAAGTGTGTGTGATTGTGATGGTTAATTATCGTCTTGAAGTGAAGACTTAATGAGTAGTATGTAGATGAAAAACTAGACTAATGTATAGGGAGTGATTAAGTCAAGTAGGTTGATGGAAGGTGAATGGAAGGTTAAATCGTGCATTGCTCCACTGCCAGCCAAACATTCATAACCCCAATGGAAATACATATGATTCTTGTCACAACATTTCTCTACTACCAGTCTAGGCATCCATAGGCCTCAGTAGAGTTGCCGGAAACACCCCTAGAGAGAGTCTTGAGGTGGATTTAATTTGATTTTTTTAAAATTTTGATATTGCTTATTTAATATTTTTAATATGTGTATTTTTTTTGCATAAAGATGTTCCACTCTTTTGAGAACTCTTCAAGGGGTTAAGAATCACCAGTGGCTTGACGGGGGATGGACATATGAGTGTAGTGATGACATTGGCTAGAGTGTTAACAGATATGCACCCAAGGGTCTTCACCACAAGTTGATTAAGTGTGTTAAAATGTGCGAATCTCTAGGAGGACAATTGTGCTTGAATGTTGGAGGTAATGATAGACCAAGCTCACACGGTTATAGTAGGTACTATGTGTCTAAAAACATGTGTGAGCAAGCTAATCTAAGTGTTCAAATGAATGGATTGGAAGGGGATATGAATGGATGTAATGATAATAATGGATTAGATGCAAAGGGATTGTAGATTTTGGATGGAAGGAGGATGGTTGGGAAGGAAAGAACATCTGTGAGCAAGTGACAAATTAGGTGCTCAATCCATTTGTAGGTGTTTAGTATTTGTAAGGGGATTAAATGATTTGTGATTGGATTGAGGTGGTGGGGATGGTAGGTTTAACAAGAGGAGTGGTAGAAATGGGTTGTGATAGAGTATTGGGAGGGATGTTGCTAGTGTTATGTTTATAACCTAATCCTAAACGCCCCTAGATTTTGATGAAGGGGGATGGGTTCACGAATGCCTTGTTCATGAATTCCTAAGCCTTTTCCTTGAAGTTTCATATTAGTGAACATATTTTTGGCTATAGGGTATGAAGTGGATGGGGAAGATGATGTCATGTGGTCATCATGAGACTGGGGGGGTTGTAATGTTGTCATCCACTAAGAGGTTGAATTTAACAAAGGATGGGAAAGAGGTATCCCAAAAAAAATAAAAATGGGCCTCATGTCGTAGAACAATGCACATAAAATAGAAACATTGTCTACGTCATAGAAAAATGTACAAAGGATTAAAAAAATACATATACATGTATCCACTAAACATTTTAATGTTACGAACCTTATCCATCAACTCGAATATCTGCGTCGTAGCCCTTCTGCAAAGTTTTAATTAAATAATAAATAAACATATCCTTGAATTAACCAAATGTCTCATTTGGACAACAAAGTTAGATCATGTATATATGTGATTAGATTTTATTTTTACATAACTAAGACACGTATACATGTGAGTTATCATTGTAGTGGCATATAAGGGGGCGTTTTGACCTAGGTTGTTGCCTTGTTGCAATGGCCTTTAAGAAGGATATGTCACGTGTTATTTTATTGAATTTACAATTATTAACCCCAACTTGCAAAGCACTTTCAACATAACTTGTAGGTTACTTTTTCTTTCAAGCAACTTCATTGTTGTGAGTTTGAAAAAGAAAAAAATAAAATAAAAATACACAACGACTAGGAAAACAATAATCCCTCAATAAAATAATCAAACTAAGTTAGCTTACACATTGTCAATGAAATTTCTCGTAAAATATTAGAATTGCTCCACGTTCCCTGTGGACATAGGGTTGGTGCATACGAGCAAGAGTTGTATTAGATCCAACCCCCACTTCTATGTCTTCATCTCGGGCGATGTCCAAAGTCGGATTAAAGGTTAGAAGTGCCCTATACAATAATTTGAGTGGACGCTCTTCTTACAATTTTAGTTAATAATTTTTTCTCATCAAGTAAATAAATAAAAGTTGATTGCATTCTCGTATTTTAAATTTTACACTAGGGTCATAATAAATATATATTTTTAGAGAAACTACTATATAAAAGGAATAAAAAATATCCTATAACATTAGCATAGAAGGATGAGAAATATTCCAGAGATGGAGAGAATTAATTGTAGGAGGTGCTTAGAATGCATAACATATAATTTTTTATGCAAGGTTGCTTGCTATGTCTGATTTACCAATATTAAGTAGGCGATGGGATTCAAAATTGAACAAAGTGACTTTTTTTTGCAAAGCAATAAACATGTTTATGTAGCTCCCAGGTTTTGTGAAGAGTGGTATTTAGAATAGTCCAACCAATTCTTCCATAAAATATAATAAAACACTTCCCCCAAAAAATTAAGAATAGAGAATTAAATATTTTTTCCCTTCACTTATACTTGCCTCTATTGGCTATAATAGCGACATTATCAAAAATACACGAACCATTTCTTAGGAAAAATTGCACACTTGCATAATATGGAGCTACATGGAAAAATGGGTAACCATACTAACAAGATAATGTGGGATCAAAAATATTCATACTTGTGTTGTCGTGCAAATGTGTAACAGGGAAATTGACAATTTCTAAGCATGACAACGATACCCATATACCAAAATTTTCATGTTTTATCCTTCTGAGATACCCCAGGTCTACTAATTCAATTTGGTGACCTCCCTGATTCATGTTAACTCATTCCCCTAGGTGATTTAGGAAAGTCAATTCATTCCCCCTAGATGATTTTAGGAGTTCATTGGAAAATTGCAAATTTATATGGCAGTCATGGGAAGAGGCTATCACTAGCCTTCCTAGGACTAGAACAACCCCATGGAGTGTAATAGAAAATCCCAAACCAAAACATGGAGGTGAATCAAAGGTCATAATGGGACATCATGTAACCTGATTTAGGAAGATTCTAGGAAGAATGCTCATAGAAGTTGGAGGCAGTTTCGATAAAAAATAGGGTTCACAGGCCTACTCAGTGCACATGCCAAAAAAAGATCGCAGAGCTTATGAAGGGTGATTTCAGGAGCTACAGATGGATTTAGGAGAAAAACATTTTTTTTTTTTAGAATGATAATTACAATCCCTACAAGATGGTGAAATGAGGTTTTTCACAACACTTTGGAGCAATGGGTCTGCAAGCAGGTTTTTCTCATGCACATGTGGAGTACCAAATAAAAAAGATCCAATTTTTTAGGAATCAAATGGATGAATAAATACCTAATACTCACAACCATTTGATTCAATAACTACCATTTCAAGTCGAGTATAATATAAAATTTCATCGAAAAATTCCATTGGGATCTCAAGTTATCACTCATTTCAAGTTGTCCTCTTGGAGCGAGTTTGGGAGTTAGTCAAATTTTGGGAGGACATGTGTCATACTCTAGGATCCTGATGGGATTTTATGTCCCTAAACATCCCTCAAGGTCAGGGAAATCAAGTTCATGAAAAAATGTAACCTAGCCCGCATATGACCCCTCTAGACCCTCATTTGCAACCTCCAGGATCACTCAGTTCAGCCCCTTAGTGCTTTAAAGTTGCTTTTTTGAGCTTTAATCCCCTTCTGTCAGATCTGTTGCCACATGTCAATCTGAGGTGCTCGCTATGAAAATTGATGTCCCTCATGTAAATTTTAGGTGAGGGATGTTAGGGACATTAAAATACACCCAACTCAAACTCAAAAATTTGAAAATTTTCTAACTCATGGTACTGTTTGTACTACTTCTCACTGTTTCTTCCATTGCCAAGAGAAAGTTGCAGAGAACACCTCAGTCCACCATTGTTGCTTCAGAACCAACTTTGCCATGGAAAAAAAAAAATTCCAATCCATGAATATGCACAAGTTTCAAAGAATATATTGATCAAAATATCCAGAGGAATGAATAACGGAAGAGAAGAGCGAAGGAATTCTACAGAAACCTCCATTGCCGTGAGACGAAGATTCGAACATATCTTGCAAGCTAGTGCATGGATTGACAAAGAACTATCTGTATTTTTGACTTCTTAACTCTCTTGAAGGCCATTAAAAAATCATAGTTCAAACCTCCCATTTGTATCAATGCATTCCCAAAGTGAAGAAATTTCACTTCTGGCTCCACGAAGAACAAAGCTCAATTTCCCGTTAAACCGACAACTAGAATCGAATTAGAAATTTCACATCAATGAGACAAGAAGCAAAAACCTATTGCAATGGAGTTGATTTCATCTGTGAATGGAGAAAAAAACCAGACCTAAAAATTTAAATCTCCATTAATGGCTTCCATGACACAATAGTGGAAAAAATCAGTGAGTTATCTCTCTACTTGTTAAGGTTCAAATGGGTGAAATCGCATGAAAATTGGAGGGAATGATCGTTAGAAAAATCTAGTTTCATGTGAAATAGTTTTCCTGCACCATGAAGTCCCATATCTTTTAGGGATATGGAGGGGATGTGTTTTTTTATCAGTATTCTACCCTCTTTGAAGAAATTTTTGACTTCCTGAAGATTCAGTGGGCGAAATCATTCTGAAATTTAGAGGGAAGGGTCTCCTACAAAGTCTAGTTTCTCTCAAAATTGTTTTTGCACGATGCAAGTTGCTAGTTTCTCAAGATATGAAGGAACTGATTTTTTATTAGTATTCTTCCCTAGTAGCTCCATAATCTGAAGCTCTTACCAAGACATAAATTTTCATTTTTCATTTTTGAGACTTTCTGGAAAGTGAATCATGATAAAAAATTGGCAGCATGAGTTTGTGACAAAGAGTCAAATCCAAAAAAGTTGTTCCCATCGCAAAAAGAGGTCATTTTAACAACTTAATAAAAATAGACATATGTTATAATTCCTTGCAAATTATATAAATGATGAGTCCCCACCAAATTACAAGTTTGATCACTCAGGACAATCAGAAAAGGGGTAAAATGGAAAGTAAGATAGGAAACATGACTTCTTCTCTAAATAGCAGGTCCCCAAATAACAACCTGCTAAAAATAGAAATGTGCTAAAAATAGCAATATCTCAGGAACAAAGGAGGTTGGAATATGGTAGATGATTCAGAAGGTGAAATTAGGAGCAAGACAAGTGATATGTCCCTATAATATCAGAGCACAGAGGCTCATATTCTAAAAATAGAATGTTTTCATTTCGGGAGTGGACAGTTGCATATGGACTTTGTTTTCAATCTCCTTACTTATTTTTGGACTCCCCTTTAGATAATGAAATGGTTTCATGAGTTGAAATGGAGGAATGAGAACTTCATGGAGGTCCTGAAAGCATCATCTTAAGTGCAATGGTTTACAGAAGTAAAGGAAGGGCATCACAAGACACATCTTGTGAATTACATATTCATCACTTAAGAAACCGGGGTAATTCAAAGTGAGTTGATTAGAACAATTTCAATGAGTCAAATGGTTCATCAAACAAGTTTCAAGGAGGGTCATCGTGGGCATTGTATGTGTTTATCTTGAGCTTGCAACAATAAACATCATAACAATGTTTCTAAACACTCATTCTATGATCTAGGATGTCTATGCATCATAGATTTTGTGGTCATCACTCAATTGGGAAAATGATTCAAAGTTATTTAAGGGAGAAATTCTTCATCAGTGTAAAAGATCACCAGTGGAAAAAATCTTCGCTCAAAGTTCATGGCTGCATCAAGGCATTCAAAGCATTTTGTCACGAGGATTGTTTTCCCCCTTTGTCCCTTCCCTCTTCCTCTCTTACCCTCTCTTATTTCTCTCCCCATTCTAATTCATTCATTATGCATCATCATTGAATTTCATCCTATTCACTTAAGTGACCTATTTTAAATTTGTAAAAATTATTTTTTGAAAATTATAAGAGAAATACTTAATTCATGGAAAACGAAAGGTCACGAATGGAATATGGAAACGAAGAGTCATGTGAGGGAGGTGAAAGGACAATTCAGGCTGCTATAAATTGTAATGAGCTCTTCATTCCAAAGGGTTCTAATTTTGAAATTCTTCTAGTTGGTTGTATTCTTGTAAGTTCATGAGAAAGTTTTTTCTTGCTTGTGAGTGACAAGAGTTAGCCACTTTTCCCCTATTCTCAATGTCTTCCATTCTCATACTATGTACAATTTCTGCTTGAGCCTCAATACAAGAAGAAGGAGTTTCGAGCCTTTCTTGACTAAGGGGTTTATTGATACTTTGTGTTCATTAAATTCTAATTGGTCTTGTTGATGTTTTACAATATTGTTTCTTCTTAATTTTAGTGCATGTGATGAAATTTCTAACTAGTATATGCAGGAATATGATTTTCTACCTACAACATAAGTTCTCCTACCTCTTTTCTCACTCCCCTTTCCCACTCTTCCCTGGCAAGAGATTGCTAGCTTTTCCGCAGAGTTAGTGGAGTGCCCCTGTTGGATCTCCAGACACAAGGCCACCAGGAAAATCCACCTTTACTCACGCATGCATATACGATAGTTGCACCAATTAAGTAGAGGGACATACATTCCCAGAGCATTGGCAAGAAGTCCACAAGTTTGTCCACCCGACAAATTTTCTCGCCAACAACTTGTTTTCTCTTGCAAAATTTAATAGTAACTTTTTTATATGTGTATGTGTGAAATTTATATTACTATATAATAATATTGATAAATGGGTCAATTAATATTGAATCTTCATGTAAATTATTTTAATGTAAAATTCTACAAATAACCGATGATAAAAGAAATATTTAGATTTAGGGTCCCCTTGATTGTTGGTTCCGTATGTAATTACTTAGTTTTCATATGGCTTAATCCTCCCTGACGATGGCATCAACACCAACGGAGGTGGCGACATCGTTGACGCCAACGGAGGTGGGAAACAATGAACATGCATGGTGTTGCATGCTTGGTGCCCTTTGCAATTGCTTCTACGACTCCTAAAAATCAGCATTATGTCACAACATCAATCTCGTCTTGGTTGGCTGCCTTAATATGAGCATGGTCCACTATAATATATTGCGTTCCTTATGTTAATAGGGTTGAAGTTGCACTAGAGGTGGCCCTCTCACTAACATAATGGTCAATTGGTTGCGGGACATGTATGCTTGGTTGTCTTGCTTTTGAGGTCAGATATGTCTTTTCAATGCATCTCATAATTGTTATGATGAATCTAAAATCCTTATGTGCCTTACTACCCAGATCATACATACATGTTCAGTGCATCTTGAAATTTCTTCAACGCCTCTACAACACCTTATATTTTACTATCGGTGTAACATTGCACCTCCTTTTGGTGCAAGTGATAGTTAATAATTTTTCTTTTTGCCTGAGATATTAATCCAAAACTTATAATATCTTGGCCATAAACTAAATTTTGAAGCAATTTTCATCAATCACTAAGAAATTTTGATATGCAGAGGGATAAAAAAATACCCAGTGACCTAGAAATTCAAAAAGTGAATCTCTTACACAAAGAGAGTGCCACTAATCAACTTTACTTGCACCAACACATACTGAGCCTTCAATATACGTTGCGAATAAATTATGTCATTTTATAAAATAATAAAATTATTAAGAAGTTGGTAACTATTAGTGTTCAAATTATGTATTTAAGATATGTGTAGTAGTTGTAATGTGTTCTTGGTAGTTTTTATTTTTTAATTGAGAATGTTCTCGGTAGTTAAGGAAAGAGCTATGCTAGAGTTTTTAGTTTACATGTCATATTGCGGCCTCTTCGGGCGCTACAGGATTGTACCTTTCTCGATAATTTCTATGGTTTCTCGCCCTTTCGGGATCTCCTATATAAGGTCCCCATCCACTTCAAGCCCAACTATTGTTTTCGAGGTTGTAGCTTGTGGAGACATAAACAATGGCGTCGCCGCAGAAACACCCCCAAAAATTCATTCCAAAGGTATTTCACGAGGTAATGTTTCTCCTCCTGATGTTGTATTACTTGTTTTTGAATTTAAGGTTGTGTGCCAATGGTTAGAACAATTATTCCTTATTGGTTATTTTGTGGGAAATGTCCCTTCTAAAAGCATGCTAAAGTCATGGGTAAACTCAACTTGGGCTGCTCATGGCATCTGGCTTGAAAGTGTGCAAAAAATGACTAAAGGATTTTTCCTTTTCTGATTCTCTGACTATGTTCATGCCCTGACTATCTTGAACCATTCAGATACTTGGTATGTGCGTAAATCCCATTTGGTTCTTTCTCCTTGGACTAAAGACTTTGTGGTGTTTGAGTTTGTGACTCTCAAAGTCCCAGTCTGGGTGGAGTTCCTTGGTTTGTCGCTATTGTGTGTTCATTTTCTGCACCAAATCACTTCCTCTATTGGGCAAGTTATTTACATGGAGCCGCAACATTTTCTACATTGCTTGCCCTCAGAAACGAGTTTGTGTTGAAGTATACCTCTCCCTAAGAGTTGAAGGAATTCATGGAGATCCAAATGCGAGAGACTCACTACTCTCAACGTGTTCTTTACATCTACCTACCTAACACATGTATTTCGATGCCAGGCCTCAGATCACAAGATTAAGGATTGCCCTCTCTATGTACCATGCAAAATCGCCCAGTGCCTAAGGTGGCCTCTGAATTTGTTAAGCTCCCCACAGGCGGAATGGTGCAAAATTCTTGGAGGGCGCAAGAACAAGAATAAAACAACTAAAACCAAAGCATCTGACAAAAATGGCTCAAAAGAGCTAGATGTTAAGGAACATATCATTTGGCCAACATTGCGATCCACATGGAGCTCGGTCGCTAAAGACTCTCTAGTCCCTTTTCCTAAGTTCTCTAGCATGCCCATGGCAATCGTGAGTTCTCATAAAACTGTCAAAATCCATCCAAATTTCCTTAACACTTCTGAATTCACAATTGTTTTTTATAATCGGTTCTTAGGGCCCATCCAAAAGGGCTCAAATTCCTTGTTGCCACTCCATGAAAAGTTACGATCATAGCCCAACATGCACTATGGAGTCTTCAGATGAGGATTATAATATAGAGTATAATCGGGCGAAGGAAATTTGAGTTGCAGGATTTTATGAAGAAGCAATATTGCTCAATTTCTGTAAAATGACTTTGATGCCTTAAATGGTTTAGATGCGGATGGTATGGCCCTTAACCAACATTTCTCATGAATTTTACATCATGGAATGTGTGGGGTTTCATAAATTACCAATCGCAAGTATATCTTTTCCCACTTCTTGTCAAAAAATTGCTAATTTAGTATGTTTTGTATCTACAAGAAGTGAAAGTTACAAGTTTTTAGTTGTCGATGGTTTGTAAATCCATTTGGCTTAACAGACCTAACGTTTACCAGTAATCATGATGGAGGGATTGTGGGTGACTAATTTCCCTTTTGTTCTCATAAATAAAAAACCTTCTTTATGGATCAAAGTTGTCGACCCCACCAATCGTGCAATCTGAGGCTTCATTTAATATTGAAAGTCCACCCTTTTGGCTTCATCAAAATTTATGCCTCTAATGATGCGAGTTGAAAGGGATTGCTCTCTAGTGCAGTGGATAGAAAATGAAATTCTCTAATGCTTATTGGGTCATTTTCGGTGATTTTAATATGGTTGAGCTTCCCTCAAATAAGTACGGAAACTTTCCTATGCGATCGATCAGCTAGAGAAATGAAGGCATGGTTATATATGTGCAATAAATTTTTGTTTTATGACCTTAACGTTTCATGCAAATCCATATCTGAAAGCATGGCTCACCTAGTCCAATCTCTCGAGGTGGATCAGATCAGAGTTCTTAAACAGCTCGACGAGGGCCATGTTGTCCACTGAAGATTATTTTAAGTTTGACAACACTTATTCCTTTCCTTGTGGAAGTGATGCCAATTATTTCATCCTTTCTAACTAATTCCCTATTTGATTTTATATCACTTGGTAAGATAGGAGGCCTTTTTGTCATAAAGGCCAAAAAAATCTCAATACGGCCTTGATGGAGCACATTTACCCACACTCAATCATATCAACCAATTATGGAACTTAACTGCCTCGAGCACATGTCATTTGTAAAATTATCATCCACCTCTTTGGTCCATCTGGACTCAATGGTGGGAGGATGCAATGACTAAGGATGACTAGATTTCTTAGAATATACAGTTGACAGATAGGCTAACATTTATGACACCGATCATACTCCTGCTACCTCCTCCACCCTTTGTTGAGGTGGTGGTGGTGCTCGAGGGAAATCCATTCTCTAAAAGCATGTAAATTCTAGGTGGCAGAGCTTTCGGCAGAAAAATCAAATTGCGGACAACTATAATGCTCGGGGCACTCAAAGTTCGTGCCTCGTCGTCATTGGATCAAGGTTGGGGATTGTGCTTTGAAGGAATTCTTTCTTTCTTTCAAAGCCAAACATTTCATTTCAACAAATCTATGCTATTTTTGATGGTAAAACATGAATCACAGATTCCTAGCTCATGTTACAGGCCTTTGTCAACCATTACAAGATGGTTTTCCAAGCTCAAGCTCCCTCAGAGGAGCGACGAGATGAATTGGATCAATGTTTAGGCACGTTGCCATATAAGCTCTCTCAAGATTAGAAAATTTATTGTGATCGTATGCTCTCCCCTGATAAATTATAGGAAACGGTCTTGCAAATGACCAATGACAAAGCTCCCGACTGTAATGGATTCCCCCGCGAATTTTATAAATCACTTTGGGATACGGCTGGCCCGGACCTCTTTCTGGTATACCTGGAAGGATTTTAGAGCCACTCATTTGACGCTCACATTAACAAAGGGAATATTAAGTTCATCCCTGGAGATCCCAAGTTGATTAGTAATTGGTGGCCTATTACCTTGCTCAATGTTTCCTACAAGGTTATTGCCAAAGCTCTTGTCATTCGGCTATGTCAGATCCTTCCTTCCAATATCCAGCAAGAACAAACATACTTCATCCAAGGATGTTATATCCTGGATAACATCATAGCCATATGAGAAGGCATGGAATGGGCTTGCAAATCCAACCAGTCAACCCTTTTCATCAAAATTGACTGCAAGAAAGCCTACGACAGGATATAGTGGCCTTTCATTCTTATTATGCTTCAAGCCCTAGGTTTTGGTGCCAACTTCATTCAATCTATCAAGTTGCTCTTTGTGAAATCCTCCACCCAAATTACCATTAATGGGAATGACTCGTCTCCTTTTGGTATTTTTAAATCCATACGAAAAGGATGCCCACTGACACCTGCTCTTTATGTCCTTGCACCTGAAGGGTTTGGCTATCTACTGGCCAAAGTGAAATCTCAAGGGCTTGTCAGGGGACTTGCCTTACCATCTTCCCATAGTTCCCAACTGCTCCATGGTCACTTTGCTGACGAAGCTTTTATTGTGCTAATTGAAGATGTAAGTAACATTAGCAATTCCATACAGTGCCTTGAAACTTTTTGTTTATCCTTTGGCTCTTCCATTCAATAGCGAAAAACACAATGTTATAGGCAATCCTTCCTCCTCGTGCCCTCCTGGATGGCTTCATATGATTGGAAGATGATTGACCACGGTGAGATATTTAAATTTCTTGGTATTCCTTTTGCTTTTCAAGATTCACTTGCAGATCTTTGGTAGTATGTCGTGCAACGGGTGGCTTGAAAACTAGAATATTAGATAACCAAGTCGTTGTCCTTAGTGGGTAAATTCCAGATTTACTCCAAAGTGCTTGAAGCCACACACATTTATTATTCTTCTTGTTGGGTCCCATCCAAAAAATTTGTGCAAAATTTGGGAAAATTTCTCAAAGATTTTCTCTGGACTAATGCATCATGTGACAAAGGATTTCACATGTAACATCCCCATTTTAAGATACTAGAACAAGGGAATTTTTTTTTTATACAACGTTCTCTGTTCTGAATTATGTAATTCAAACACACGTTCAAGTTTTAATAATTGTTCTCTGTCCGATTAATGTAAATCGGATCACACAATTTCTTTTTAAAACCAATGTTCTTTGTTCACATATTTACAATATGGAACACACATTCAATGCTATTCAATCATATAACAGATACCATATGCTGCTGTAACTGACTCGAAGAACTACCGATCTCCCATTTTATGGCTCGAAGTTTCAACGATCTCTCATTTCATGACTCGGCAACTTACCGATCCTTCATGTTAATCCATGCATTGTATAATAAGTATACAGGGTTCTTTTACCGTTTCCGGTTATCGAAGTGATCCATTTAAGAGGCCTATCTGAATATTTGTTACTGATATTCATCTGACATCTTGCATCTTAAACTAGGTGATTAGGACAATGCAACCAACACTTGCGATACTTTGGCCAAAGATTTTCACATGCTTTGCATGATCATATTCCTAGATGTTATACACATCAATGGAATACGTCCTTCACCTCACTTCGTCTGTTATCTAGAATGGTCTTTCCTGATCTATGTCAGTCCTTCCGTCTAAGGTCAAGCTCTAACCCCAACTAGCAATATGAACGAGTATAGGAAGTCACTCATGGTAACTAAAGATACGCAGACATATTGTGTCGTCCCTAGGTGACTCCGTGTGTCTAATTACCTTTAGTCCTCCGGAGTCACTCCATATACGCGATCACATTCCTATCTTTGTCTAAGAACTTAGTCCCAACTTATGTAAACTTGATGAATTGATTTGGGAGGGCGTTGTAACATGTTAGCTACAACATTGTGTCATCATGAGGGCCCCGCCTTCATGAAGACACCATATTGCAGCTGGCGTGTGCCAAGGTCCTACGGAATCCTCTCATCAAGGAGTACACATCCAGCTTGAGTGATTGGATTATAATCTTAATATTTAAGATCAATTTTTAGCAACCGCGCTGATCCTTTAACCTCGTCGTTCATTACAGTTGTATATAGCTAAGAGAGACTCAATTTGTCTTATAGCTTAATATACGTTTACTCCTCCATATCGAAGGATCGTATATTTCCATCTTGGTTCCTTTCTTTACGCTTTGGACTAATAGTCCACTACAACTTAACGTAGTAAGTTTAACCTTTTAAACTTAACCAAGTTTTACTCCCAACTGTAATTAAATTTAGAATTCCATCTTATTGGATATCATTTACACGAGGTCCATTCTTAAAGAAGGTATTCAACTATCCTCCTGAACCTTACTTCAGTTAAGGTTTGTTAACAATAGATATGTTTCCCCATATCTAATATTTCCTGAATTTAAACATTTCGAGGATATTAACGAAGTCCGAATACAAGGTTCAACTACTCCTTTGTTATTTGATATTCCTTAGCTTATAAACTAATCCCGAATATCATTCAATTAAGAGTTCATATTCATCTAAATCCATTTTAATGTCAATTTAAAATTCATATTAACCCAAGTATGAACTAATTGCACATTCCAACTTAAAAGTTGCATTCAAGTAAAGAATAGATATTATATCCTTATAAATCTATCCATTATCATTTGAATAATTCCCAATCAATGAATAATATTATATTCTCAATTTTACTGAAACGGTTTCAAATGATACAACCATTAAATATCACACTTTTCCTTGTATTCATCCATAAGATTTACAATCTATACAATTACCAGTCCAACAACTGGACTTCGTTTATATCAAACAACATTACAACACACAAAGATATAAGAATGTAATTTCTTCTTTTCCCATTTCCTCGTAGAGGAATATTAGCTATCAAATATGATCCATCCTTAGTTATTCAGAAGAAGTATCAGAAAACAACCATGTCTTCGTTTTTACTCAAGAACCATCTGCAAAATTTACTTGCACGGGTTAGTTCATTGAACTGAGCATATTAAGCACTTGTCATTAAAATGAGGTGATTTTAATTAATTGTCTCAATAAAAGAACCCTGCTTTTATGAAACGTTAGTATACTGAGATGGACATCATCTATAATTAAGTACTGATAAGGATGAACAACCTATCAACCCAAATCTTCTAATTACTATCACAATCAAACGAAAGGTTACTGACTGCCTCCCAAATGAGTACTACAGAAGTAATTTCTTCTAAGTAGTTCCAGATTAAAACATTTGTAAGAGCTAATACACATATGTATATAATACTGATTTCTAATGTATTTATTGTCAGTTCCATTCTCTTTTAACAGTTGAAACTTCAAGAGATAAATTTTTAAGTAAGGATTCCAACAGAACTACTTTCCTCTCATACTACTCATTTGATTTCAAACAATCAAATGTAGAAAAGAAAAGCAGTCATTCACCATGGAAATACTGGTGTCATATCTCAATTTCATCAATTAGCATAATACTTCTTTCAATTCAAAAGAAAGTAAACAGCAGTTAAATGCAGATGCTTATACCAAGGCAGTACAAAATTCATTCCATAACAAGTATAGATTTCCAACTGTATGAGAGAAGAAATGAACATTACTTCAAATTATCCATCCAACACTCTCTTTCCTTTCATCATAACTGTACTGAGAATTTAATCCAGACGTGATATCAATCAATGATAATAGTCCAAAGAGAAGTAAATAAAATCAATAATCGAATAAAAGGAAGAAGGATCATATTACCTCTTCTCACTGTCTAACCAAATATCCACTATTTAGAACATACATAATCCAATAGTATGATTCATTCTGAATAGTATATTTCATTATTCAAAAATATACCTTTCCAAAAATTTGACCAGAGTTCATTGCAGCTGGTCCGTAAGCATTAGTACCAAAAGAACCTCTAAATACAATAATTTCCTCCATATATTTCACTCAACGAACTTTCTCGTCCAGATATAAACAAGCAAGAATATAGAGCTAGTTTTATAACCAACGTTTCACCAAAAACAAGCATTTCAGCTAGACCTGAACAAGCAAGAATGCATAACTAGCTACGAAATCATGATTCATATCATAATAGTAAAAAGAATCATTTTTCGAACTTTTAAAGTAAGAATTCCACTTCAGTTCAGTTTTAATGAAACAACAAAGAGTTTAGACTGCGAATTGGATATATTTATATATATAAAACATACGTATTTGCTAAAAACAGTCATACCCAGCTTAGTCTGAAACGGGTAAAAGTACAACACATATATTACCATCATTTTGCTGTAATGAGTAAGAAAATCCCCTTTTTTTTACAAGAACAAGAATCTATTCAAGTTCAGTTCCAGCCGATTACATTAAGGGAGTTTGAACAAGCATCTCTATTACTCATATATATATATACTTTTCAAAAGATTCAAGAAAGATATCAATACATTTTACTCACTCCTCAAATATTCAAGTTCAGTTCATAAACATTTTATTTTCTCCAAAAAAAAATAGTCATGGCCTTCATTTCACAAAAAAATATTAAAACGTTTTAACCAGCAAGGGTAAGACGATGAAATGAATTCCCTGTCCTAGGTAAAATCGTATTCAATGCAATGTAAAGCAACTAGGAGAAACAACTCACACAATAGTTCATCAGCATTATCACGATTTTGTTTTTCCAATATGTTTTCACGCACAGATCTCAGAAAACAAAACTCGTGTAGTTGTTACATTCATCAAATCGAACCCATATTGGGTAGTAGAAGCAAATTCCCAACACTGTCAAAACAAAACTCATACAACAAGGATAATTTCATTTGTTTTTCTCATTTTGTAAAGGAAACCCAACACTGTCAAAATACGAACTCATACAGCAAGGGCAAATCCCATTCCTTTTATTCTCATTGCAAGAAAAACCCAAACCGTATTCATCAAAAAGAAAAACGATTCCACCCAGAATTTCACTTCAAACATTCAACGACTTTATTTAACTAAAACACCCATCATAAGAGTAGGGTTGTTTTAATGAGACGTTTAAACAAAAGCAAACGGTTTAAGGAGAAGGGCTCAACATGCTTGTAATTCTTTTTGTGGTTCGAAGAAAACCGCGCCCACAAGAGCTATTCTTTTCCACGGCGACAGCAGTAAAGCTTTCCAACAATCCTCTAACTTCGTCAGGATCTAAAATAGTTGTGGCTACTCCAAACAACAGCAACAATAACCAAAAATAACAGCAGGTTCGACAGAACCATGGAAGAAATGCAGAGCAACTAAAAACCCGAATGAATACAATGACAAACAATTTTTTCCTCTATCCTCTTTCCAAGGCGAGCTGGTCGCAAAGACCAAGATCATTGAATGCATTAAATGCATTGCTTTTTCCTCAATCCTCACGCCACCGCCGACTCAGGTTGGCGAGTTCCTTTTTCAAAAAATTTCATGCAATTTCTTCTTAGCTTCTTAGCTAGTTGGATGCCTCCAACTTTTCCCATGTTCCCACCAAACTTGGCACTGAAACTGTAAGGACTGCATTTACTGCCTTAATAAATTTCTAACCTTCCCTTCTTATCTGTTTTCCATCCACATGGGTTCATAAGTCCCCTTCCATAGGTTAGTAATAGTTTAGGATTTTTTTAGTCCATAGCTAGGTTGTTCACCTAGTTCATAAGTTATTTAGGATTTGCATCAATTTTCATCCCATGCAATTTAAAATCCATGTAGGGTAGTAGTTAGGTTATAGGATAAAACTGAGTTGTAGGTTAGGGTTTAATCCTCATAGTATTTACTTAATAGTTTCCAACAAGTCTTTCCGACTGATGTTCACATTCAACACAATGCAGGTCGTTTCGTCCTATGTTCAACACGTACCTGTGTCACTTGCATCCAGGCTCCTATTGTCTTACGCTGTCCAGCGTTACAACTTGTATGTGGTAAGGGAATCAAACATTTTCCATTGGCATCTATGTACCAGATATTCATACCTGAAATCAGGTGCTGCAACATTATATCAACCTTCAGTCTGGTTTCAGACTTCCTTCCGATTTAGAAGTAAATCGACAAAGCGATCTCAAGAAGGCCCCAACATACCTTAGATCAATGGAATTGATTCAAGGTGTGATGTCAATTAGCAAAAAGAGTTCATCAAACATACGACAAGTCTGTTGTCTCATTTTGCAAAACACAAGCAATAATAACCTCCGTCCCAAGTAAACAAATTACAACAAACAAGGGTCCAGATTAGTAACACATTCCTTTTAAGATTAAAAGATATATCTTAACATATTTATCTTCATTTCTGTAGTTACAACATCATGAAAAGTGATTACCATGATAGCTTACAAAAATCAAGGCGTTACATCACAGGGTTGCATGGGAAACCTATTGTCTTCCTAGAGTATTTGGAGGGTTTGGTCTCATTGACATTTTATATCAAGGACAGGTGTTATGCTCTAAATGAATAATTCGTAGTATAGAAGGAAAATAAGCTTGGAAAAAGTGCTTTTATGTCATGGCATCGCAGAGGGTTCCCCCTATGGATGGCCGACTTGGAAGGGAATTGGATTTACTTATCTTCTCATCGCTCCCATCTCAATCAAATGGTCGACACTTTCGTGCTCAAAAGTATCTGGAAAACTTGGGAGCAAATCAAGCCACAAATTCAATGGAATGACAGTGTTTTCCGTAATGGCCTTTCAATTAATCACCACTCCCTATGGTGGTCTCCTATCATTCAATTCCAGGATCAGTTCCCTATTGAGGTTCCTAAGATTCCGACGCTTAGGCTTTTCAAGCATGGAATTCACACTAACCAGGACCTTTTCAACAAACGTATTCAAGCTTGGCGGCCTTAGAATGAGCTTAGGGCTCAATTCAATTTAGCTCCACATAATCGTGCCAATATCAATGACATCATCTCTTTTGTTCATGATCATATGATCCAGGAAATATTTGTGCTTCCTTCTCATCCTTGTTGGACATAGTGGAAGTGGTATGTGGACACCCCTTTCCGGAATTACTCTTCTAGTAAAGGTTATGCTTGGCTATCACCCCATCTACCCATGGTTGGCAAACTCAACACTCGATGGGGGCCGCATTCTTCTCCATCTAGTTAGAGAAGAAGATTTGATCATGTTTGGTTTGTATGTGTGGGACCCAAAATCACTCATTTTTTGTGGTGTGTTCTTCACCACGACCTTCCGATTGGTGCCCATCTAGTTCATCTTGGTGTTTCGGCCCCTAAATGCCCATTATGCGATACTTGGAAACCTTGTCTCACCTATTCTGGTATTGTAATAAATCCCAAAAGGATTGGAATTGGATATATTGATTCTATCCCCTTCAGACCAAAATGTTTTATCTGACATCATATTCTTTTAGGAGATAACCCTAGAATGCCTCACATGTTTTCCCAAATTTAGCATGCTTTCAGAGGGGAAATTCTCTTATGGCTTTGGAAAGAACAAAATTCTTGTTTATTTGCTATTGTTGAAGTTGATCAACATTTCTCTATTTATAATAAGTTAGTGGTAATCCCAAATGTATTATTGCATATTCAAGTGCAAGCGAACAAGGTGGTCCTCGAGGTGGAACACCTCCAAACTCTTCTTTGGCACTGGGGTGACACCCCTTGTAACGTTGATCGTGAGCCGCCATCCCCCTCCCGTTCTCTCTGCCCCATGACAGTCATCCCCGAGGCGGTGGTCATCGGAGCCGCTCGCAGTGTCACTCTTTTAGTCATGCTCATAAGTCCCCATGCAGTTAGCCAACGCAGAGAAGCTTTTCCCCTTCATCTTCGCCCACCAGCTTAGATGGGGCTCACCAGCTACCCTCAAGCTGCGCACTTACGACGGTTGGAGCCTCTTGCCTCCACCGAATAAGTACCCCAAGATGTCTCTTGCCATTTCTCCAGCTCGGGGCATTATTGATGATACTGAAGAAGGGAGCTAACTTGGCTCTAGTAGGTATGTGTCGGACAACGACTATGACCTACCTGGATCTGGCTAGCCTGATGATCATGATCCACCCTTTGCTGGTCAACTTTTTGCAACGACGACATAATATCATTGCTTCAATATTTTTTATTATTTTGTTATAGTCAACTTTCTTAAACTAAGCCTAGTTTAATCGCGTAGCTTTGGGGCATGCTTCCATACCATTTTTTTTGGTGAATTATCTTGTATCATTTTATTCGTCGGAGGCATTTACTTTGAAGAAGGCATTGCTGGGAAGTGTCAAATTCCGGTGGTTTAACTTTACCGGTTGCCGGAATTTAGATATTTTTGTAAGTCCTAGATATTTTTGTAACTTTACAGGTGTGTTCTTCAAAGGCGGCAAGGTGTGATGCAGTTTTAAGACTACCTATGGACCTCTGAATCGTGTGATAAAGTTCATCACTCTATTGATTAAAAGGACGCCACCGACATTTTCTGTTATTGATGATTTGGAGTTTTGTCCGTTAGATATATTTTGGCATCCGGATCAGTCATATCAAAATGGTTAACTTTGGTGATGTATGTCCTATCAAACAAGATCAGGTTATTCGAAGCCTGCAACCCAGACATGTGACCCGCGAAAATTATTTTATGTGCCATTTCAATCGATCTCACATGGCTGAGGACACGGAGACACAAGGCCCCATCCACAGTATGACCCCCAGGATGCAGCAACTGAAGTACGGGTGCATATTCCTCGAGCAAGAGATTGGTTCCGGTGTTGGCACAGACCATAGAATTGGGTGTGGCATTGACACTGGTCATAGAAGTAGAACTGCTACTTGAATCAGAGTTATACACATTTGTAAAAGACACAAACTATAGAAGGGTATTAAGCCTTGGAGTAGTCTGTGCAGACCAAACTTTAGCCGAGTACAGTGTGCTTACTGCCGTTGGAAGTCCTCTAGGTCTGAGTTGGAGTCCAACCCTTCTTAGGAAAGTGTTGCTTTTTTTGCATTTTTTTGTTTCAGTGTTTTCTTAAATACTTGAGTTTGGTTTGAAAATGTTGTAGATTCTTCGATCTTCGAGATTTCAGTTATAAAATTAAACCAATTTCAGATTTCTGTTTCACATTTTTCAATTATTACTACAGACTTTCCATTTATTTCAATTTTTGAGTTTTGGAACGCAGCAAGTCTTTAAAACTAATCGAAAAAACAACCACTTTTGAGAACATCCTTACGAAATGAAGGTTCTAAAATTAGATAATGATGTCTAGACGCCCAGAGAAAAAATCCATATTGTCTTGAATGCATTGGAACTATAGAAAGAGAACACGAGCATTGAAAACTAACCAGGGAAGATGATTTGATCTTTGTCAATCATAAGATGCATATTCATAAAATCACATTATTGAGTTACTTTGAAAATTATGTGAGATTGTAAATCCAAACAAGAATGATATGAAAAAACAAGGGATAAATGTCATTTCATGAATGATCAGAGATGCAGAAAATGCAAAATTTTAACTTAAGAGGAAATAAAAAGTGGTGGAATATTTTTAAAGTTGGGAAATTCTTCTTGATGGGTTTTCAATTTATAAATGAAGTGGAATCACATAGTTGCAGAGAGCACAGTTAGTGAGACGGACGTGATCTTGTTCGCCAAAGGAATCAACACAAGATAGGGCATCAACGCCGTGCCACAAACCCTTCGTTGCGTCTTCAGTAACACAGCCGAAACCACCGTCACAGTCTCAGCTCAGGAGGTTTTCAGGTGCGCCCACCCGCCGCAACACCTCCAATCTTAGCTTTCCGGCGGAAAAATCACCCTGAAAATCGTGCTGCAGGATCTAGTGGCTTCCTCAAATGCCCTGAAAATCATGCTTTTAAATAAACCCTCCTCCTCCAACAGGGTAGGGCAAGTATCCATGAAATGCAGAAACTTTGGGGCATCAACTCTGAAGGAGCACCCGGTGGCGGGGGTGACGCAGGGTTACACTTGCAGAGAAAGAGAAGAGCGGCGTCACAAGTCCATCCTGCTGTTGGAGGCATCCTCTCTTTCCTTGATGAATGTTGTACATCACTTCGAGCTCAAGCTAGGTTATAAAACGGTGGGCATCAAACCGGGTGAGGCGGTGATTAACCACTACAAATACCAGGCGTGGAGCGAGTTCAAAAAAAAGTTCAGGAGACGAGCGCCTGCATACGTGGTTGATTGGAAAGAGGGGAAGAATGGACTAGGGTCACAGGACAAGGCTCCTAGTCTTGGTTTCGAGGCAGTTCGCCCTCCTAACTGGGAAACCAAGTTTTGTCAAGTGACGGATACTTTATTGCGCCAATTCACGACAAACGTGTTCTTGGTTTTTGTATTAGGCTAGACGGTGGATCATTCACCATTTCTTTCCCATTTGGCGCTGCTACTAGATTGTGGCTTGTACTCATTTGCGTGTATGCTAAATATAATACTTTGGTTTGATTTATTATATGGGGTGCCATCACCGTATAAATTCTTCCTGCTGGTTTTTTATTTTTTGCAGATCTTGTAAAATGCATTTCATATTTTATTTTATTTTATTAAGGAAACACTCTAGCAGAAGATATGACTTAAATTGACAAAAAACATTGCATTGATTTTGTGAAGGACCAAGAGAAATTTGATTCTCAAGCTTGACTACAGAAGACACAACTGCCAACTCTGTGTTGGTCAGTTTGTTATAGACAGTCTCAAACTCTTTGAAAGTCTCTACTAATAGCATCTAGGGACTTCACAGACTGGGCCAATTTTGCTAGGGATGTGGCATATGACCCCGTAGCGCTGTCTTGCATAACAATATGAGTTATGTTTTTGCGAGCCACTTGAGAAACTTTGGAAGGGAAGGCATTGTGTGTCTTGAAGAGCCTTGTCCCAAAAAGACCAGATTTTAAGGATATGTGGTAGTTTGAGTTGCAATTTACACCGGAGAGAATAACAATGTTTAGTTTATTGGAGTTGTAATTTTGCTATTTTAAGTTTGTGTGATGGGGAGAGGACAATATAGTAACTTCCAACAAAAAAAACATTGCCTACTATGCCTTGATGGATGTCCGTACGTTGCTATAAAGCTCGTATTTTGTTATGCACCACACGTATGTTGGTATAGGTGAGTTGATCGAGGTGAATATACAGTTGTTTTATTTGATGAAACAATCACAATGTCTCTTGACGATGACCATGTCTTCTGTAAGATACAATTATGATATTCATTTAAAAGATAACATGTTGTATCATTTGGTTGAACACTTGGTGATTATTTACAAAAGTTCATATTTTGGCATTTAAATGTTCCCAAAGCGTAGACAACAATCCCATTTGGTCAGTATCCATCTGATTCTACTCCTGTTTACATTTGCCAACATACTCCTCACCTTGTTTCACCATATGCAACAAATAAGGCTCCAACCCAATTAGTTTAAATTTTCCAAAGTGCTCCCAACCTGTGCCAAAATATAGAGGAATTTTGTTAGATATAGTTGCAAATGTTTTGATAGACATGTATGCAGAATGTGGAACCTTACATAAAGACATGTGAATTGTTTAACAAAATGTAACTTATGTTCTTCACTCAAACATCTATCATAGATCATAGAATATATTTTACATCCAAACCATATTATACACATAAAATTCAAGCCCTCTCCGGCGTAACTTGCAACTCATTTGCAATTGCTAGTTAATATAATATAATATCTTATGCATGAAACTAAAAAGAGTAAGAATGTTCTTGGTTGTTGTAGCACGTTGTTAGCTTTAAAAGCACTTTCGAGTGTTTCCACATTGTTGTGGGGCTGGGCATTATTAACTATTTAAAACAAATTCAATGAGCCGTCCCACCCTTTGACGTGGATCACTTTTTTTCCTTTGGTATGTAAATATTGAAAGTGGCTCGTGCCGGCGACGCGCCCACCCTCTCTTCGCCCGGGCCCACAAACAGTATAAAGCCAATGTGTATTCGCCGACCTTAGTATCCTATCCAATCGCAACCGTCCATTTGAAGAACTGCCTACACCGTTGGATATATTCAAATCCAACGGAGTAGATTACTGAACTAGATTGTTCTCCTTTGCACTCATAATTTCTCCGCACGCCTCTCATTCCACTCGCAATTGTGCGTTTCACAGTCATCTGCATTTTTTATCGTGATCGCGTGGTCGAGCGTTCGAAACTCGGCGGCGGCTAAGTATGACGAAGTGCTACCCTCCTGTAAGCGACGAATACGCCAAGGCCATCGACAAATGCCGACGGAAGCTCCGCGGACTCATCGCAGAGAAGAAATGCGCTCCCCTCATGCTCCGTCTCGCGTAATCTCATTAATTCTATTTCTTATTATTTCCGATCTGATGAATTCGTGTAAATTGAGGGTTGATTGCAAGGAAAAATATGAGGGTTTGTGCAGATGGCACTCGGCGGGGACGTTTGACGTGAATACGAAGACGGGAGGGCCGTTCGGAACCATGCGACACTCTGAGGAGCTCTCCCACGAAGCCAACAGAGGCCTCGACATCGCTATCAGGCTGCTCGAGCCGATTAAGTTCCAGTTTCCACAAATTTCCTATGCCGATTTCTATCAGGTAGGGTTTTACTCTCATTTTTCTCTCGCGTTTGGGGTGTAAAGAGTTCGGATTTGTTGAATCGTGTAAAACTGGCCGTTTTCAGTTGGCGGGTGTTGTTGCTGTTGAAATTACGGGAGGACCAACCATTCCTTTCCATCCCGGAAGACAGGTGAAACCTCCTCAAGAATTTTAATTATTATTATTAACTATTGCTTGATTCGTGTTTTCGTACCTTATTTTAAACCGACTCCTTTCTTTTCTTTTTTTGCATTTTCATGATTAATACGTTATTTTACAGGTCTTTTGCCCCTTTTTCAAAAATTAATTAAAAAACATTTACCCTTGGAATTTTTTATCAAAAAATGCCATCAATAAATTTCACACATTTATTATCAAAAGGTGATTGTTAAAGTGGTGAGGATGATGGTTAAGTATAGTTGTCACATTGAGGAGCCTAAAAATCACTTGAGTCCGCATATGATAATATGGTAAATGTTTGACAAAAGTTTGCATTAAAAACATTTCAGTGCAGCGGTTTGGCATGTGTATTGTACGAAGGAGGTCATGGGTTCAATTTTTGTTGAATACGTTGTGAACCACGTGACAGTTAGGCTCTTCCTTGTCACACTATCTAACATGATATATTTAAACTAAATTAAAGAAGGTTGTTTTTTCTCCCATCAAATACTAACATGTACAAAAATGTCTACGAAAGATTGAAATATTTGTCCTTCATTAAATTTAATTAATTAATTTAAATTTTAGGTGAAAGCCCCCTATTAGTATGTTAAAGTAATTATATTTATAGGCATTTTAGAATGACATTAAGGGTGGAAATAGTTGTAATGTTCTTGTATGAGCAATTAATAAGAACATTGAATTTGTGAATTTGAGGAACTGTAATTTCAATATTAAATTTGATGTCTATTTTTTATTATTATAATAAATTATTAAAACAATAGTAATATATTGATTATATTTGTCCTTTTTATATATATATATTTTAAAAATAATAAAATTAATGATCAATATATATTTTTCTAATAAATACTAATCAATATAAATCTTAAATCAAAATATAATTAGCTATTTTTTCTTTTAAAAAATATGTTTATTTATTTCAAGATTTGTTATTCTCAATTAGTCATTTCACCCATATTTCTAGCATATTTTTGGGTGTTTTGCTTTTTTAAAATTTTGATCCTTATGTTGTGTTCCAGGACAAGCCTGAGCCACCAGAGGAAGGTCGTTTACCTGATGCCACCCAAGGTAATCAAATATCTGAGAAGAATGTGATTCCATGAATAAGAAAATGAAGGTGATTCATTTGGTCTTAATATTTTTTATTTTTTATTTTTTTGCAGGTGTTGATCATTTGAGACAAGTATTTGGTCACATGGGGTTGAGTGACAAGGATATTGTGGCTCTCTCCGGTGGCCATACCTTGGTGGGTATATCATTTGTCAACTTTCCACAAAAATTATCATTCTAATTTACTTACTTCAATTAATGTCTTCTACAATATAATGCTCTCAATTTTTTTTTACAGGGTAGATGTCACAAGGAGCGGTCTGGTTTTGAGGGCCCTTGGACTTCCAACCCTCTCATATTTGACAATTCTTACTTTAAGTAAGTTTCTTAAACAATATAAATTATTATTTGCATTTTAACTCAATTATTTAAAAAAATTAATAAAGGAGTGAGATTGGGCGATCATTATTGATTATTGTAGAGAGCTTGTAACGGGAGAGAAAGAAGGGCTGCTGCAACTGCCTTCAGATAAAGCACTCTTGGAAGACCCAATCTTTCAATCTTACGTTGAAAAGTATGCAGAGGTATGTTCTAATTTCTTACATATTCATAATAATTTTTTTGAGAAAAAAAATGGGATTTGTAATTTTTTTGTATTAGTATACTATCTTTACATTTGAAAAAAGATTGCCTATTTTCTTAAATCGGAAATCATTAAATAAATCTTGGGGTTCTAAATTGTTTTGTTGGTGATGATTAGCTTGTTTTATTTATGCGAGTCATTGTGATAAATTCTGATTGTAATGAAAAGTATTGTGTGCGGCAGGATGAGGATGCTTTCTTTGATGACTATGCAGAAGCCCACTTGAAGCTATCTGAGCTTGGGTAAGTAGTGTTAGATATTTTCATTGTATGATAACTTGTTACAAGTCGGCCATTAATATTTGTTGTTTATTCTCAGGTTTGCCGAGGACTAATGCCATGAGAGCTTGTTCAACTCAAATCTTACGCATATAAGATATTGCTTGTTGATGATTGTATACATAAAAGTGTTTTCTAGATATTTAGAAAGCTTAATATTAGTGGCAAATACTTGAGTCACATGAACCTTGGATGTTTGGAACTACATTGCACCATAAAATCACTACCATTCCTTAATTATTATATTTGTATATTGTATATATACGTTGTAATGTGAGAACAATATAATTAATTTGACTACATTATCCATCATCATTATTAAGTTAATGGTGATAAATAAGCAAGAAATGATGGATGAAGTTATTGGTAACTAGTAGCACTTTTTGGTGTTATTGGTAACTAGCTACCACATTTTGGTGTTATTGTAATATCTATAAGTGGAATTAAATTAATTTATTAGGGGTCACATATTTAAACAATAAGTAGAGTGTAATTTCACATATTGACCTAATGACTTGTGTGTTTATGCGAATTTTAATCAAATATTTTTATGTTACAATTTAGTAATTATATATTTAGTAAACCTTATTTTTATAATCTATTATGAAAAAATAAATTATTAAACTTTAATTAATAATAGAGGTTTTATAATGAAATATTTTTATAACTGCTATTTTAAATTACATGTTTTTATCAAAAAAAAAATGACTAAAGCATTTCTCTTACAATATTAGTAATATTACAAAATCCTGATAAAGTTAGTCACATCTCGAGGCCTTTTTGTTGAAGGCATATACTAATTGCTTATGAAAGTATTTAAATATGTACAATACCATGATTGAAGGCAACAATTGTGTATATCTTAAAAATATACACCGTGATAGTAGGGCCACACTTTTGAACCTTCTTTGGAAGTAACGCAACAAGAATTTTAACCTATTATGAGATTTTAGTAGTGGCAATTCCCAACTTGTAACAATTGGCATAAGTCTTTTTCCCTTAGTGACTATACCCAATGCCATAGTTTTAAGAAGAGTCCAAATCTTCTCTAGCTTGAATTCCATGTCGACGCCCAATTGTTCCATGTTTTAATGCATTTCCAGGTTGTTGCCGGTGTTAAGGACTATTTTCACCCTTATTCGTTGTGCAACCTTTAGAGTGTCTAGCTATGGGGTTGAATGTCTTAGGTCTCTCACGGCTTGCAAAAAGTAGTCTATGGAAGCACCTTCCCTTGTTTGGGTGGTGAATTGTGCCTTGAAGATATTGGTGGCCATCCAGTAGTTGTTTATCAACTTTTATCCTATTTGTCAAGATTTTTTCCAAAAGGCCAAAGCTTCATCAATAGTGATTCTTGTGGATTTATCCAAGAGGATCCTCATATTTAGAAATTACAAAAGTTCTAGGTCATTAATCATATTTATAAATGAGTTGTGTACTTCATCATGTTCACCATTATTTGTTGCATTTATGATTATTCTTAGCATTTTCCTTTCTTGGTCCTATTGAATGACCTTTCTTCTACCATGAATCCTGAAAAAAATACATCAACATGACAGTCGAATTTTAGTAATATGCCTTTAAAAATGATATCAAGAGAACCATCATAATAAATAACTAGTTGAGGTAGAATTGAAAAGCCTCGAATGTATCAAATCAAGTGTTTGGAAAACCAATAAAAGCCCTTATAGTTACCCCAATTCACCCAAGACACATGTATAGGTTTAATACACTCAAATATGCATAGTCAGTGACTGCTCTAAAATGAAACCAAATAATGATACATCATGGCATCCCTTCCACCAAACAATTGAGGAGACTTCAACCAGAATTTAAAATGTTAGTAACAACTACAACTAAATCATGCTTGTAAATTAATAGAGCATAAAATACTAAAGGCAAAGATATACCTATAGGAGAACTTTAAGCTCCCCCCATCATCTGGTGTTGTTCTAAAATGGAAAGAGTAGGGGTAGATGCATGACTTTAAGGCACCACACACGTGTTGCACAATTGCATCCATCCCAATTTATTTGTGGGATATCTCATTTTAGATTGTCACCTTCATTATTGTATTGTCTTTTTAATTCCCCGATGTTGTATCATTATGCCTCAACTAATTATTAGTTCATGGTGTTGTCATAAGCAACAACTGCTTTGAGCTTGCTTCCTAAGATGGGTGGGAGTATGATATTCAGGTGGCCTTGACTAAAATTGAGATCCATTCCAATATTGGCAAGTTGGTCAACCACTTGATTCTCATTTTTGCTTATATGATTTATTTTGATCAAGAAGAGATCACTAGAAAGAGTTTCACAATCTTCCAAAACCTTGGTTAGTTGTTAATTCTTTGTTTGAGCCCTTTGAAGTTCTTCAAGGATTATTTTGGAGTGCCCTTCAATTTAAAGTATAGCTCAATTATAATTAATTTCTATTTTTAGTCATGTCCAAAGGTGTTTCACTTTAACAAAGTTATTGGATCATTTCCTCAATGCTTTGTTGAATCCAAACAAGATAGAAACCATCATAGGTTTTCTTTTTATGTGACAACAAAGTTTAATTTGATTGTTTGGTCCTTAGGGGCAAGCTATTTTTTGTTTCTTCCTACCCTTTTATTAGGGATTCTAGCAGGAGTGTTCTTCTAATGGATTAGAATTTTAAATTCTCCTCGCACTATTTTCACATCTTTCAGAGCCTAAACCAAAAATAGTTCCTTGATGGATCCAATAATCAAAGCATGGGGCTTACTATAATCTCTTTCTTCTTTGAAGATTTTTCAAGTTCTCTCTAACCAAATGTTCCAACAAGTGATTGGAAAAATATTACTCTAAATCTGCAGTTAAGGAGGACACCTGAGAGGGGTTTTCCAAGTGAAAATTAAATCCTTAATGCCTTAGGGAAGGGCAACCTTGAGGTTCAATCTTGAGACGAGCTTCACCCATATTTGGTGGGAGAAATAATAGTCCAAAAGTAGATTATATGTGTCTTCTTCATGTTGTTTGCAAAGAACACTCCATGAGAGTCCATGAAAGCCTTTATTTTAAAGGTTTAAGAAAGTGTGTATTTTATCCCAACATGTTGTCCAGAGGAAGGTGATTGCTTTGGGTAACCCATATTTGTACCAGATTTATTTTGTTGGAAAAGTAGATGTTAGGTTGAGGAGCCTGTTTTCATGTGTGAAAGTGTTGAAGATTGTACACTAAGAGTACTATACACTTTCCACAATTGTCTCGCCGAGAAACATGCTTTTCTCATATGGGCGGGATTTTTGACCCATAGGTTTATGGGACAGTTTTGGCCCATGGTTTTGATACCCACTGTTTTGTAAAACTGCTTAAGCAGTTGTCTACTTATGTAGTTTTGTGCATATGGTAGGTATAATGTAACATTGCAGATGTGTCTGAATTCAGGTGTGAATTCTGTAGAGTTTGTTGAGCATAGCTCCAAACAGATCTGGATATTGTCTTGAGAGAGTGGTGACTTATAATAAAATATGAGCAAGTGATTCTTAGTGGACGTAGCCCAAATTGGGTGAACCATGTTAAATACTGTCTCTTTGTGTTGTGTTAATTTTATTCTGCACTTTTATTTGAGATCTGTAATATTTTCTGCATATTAGTTTCTACTGTTGCGATTCTGTGAGGGATTGTTCCGTATATTTTATCCCTTATTTCCTAACAGTAGAGAGATTTTATTGATCACAGGAAATTTGGATTATCCAAACTATTCTATCCGCTTGAGTTGAAAAATAAAATGATCAGTCATAAGGCCTTTTTTTCCTCCTATAGGTGGTCCAAAACTTGAATATCTTTCCATTCTTTTAAAAAAAATTTAAGTCCTTTACAGACATGCCCTTTTGTTAAAACACCACTCTATATATTATTGAATTAGTTTTCATATACTAGAGGAATTTGATTCATCTATGCTTATGCCTAGAATTTTGTCTTACCACCTTTTCCAACATCGACCTTAGATGTGGAATGATGATATCTATAACCTTAGTTTTCAAATTCCAAATGTGTGATCTCTTTGCGTGCTCCATTATAGTGAATATTATTTCCAATATCATAGTGTCCAAATATTTTTTTCTTAACATTATAATTCATAAAAAATGTTGCTTTGTGTATACTCTCTAAGCCAATTTGGTTTCAAGAGTTAGATTCATCTTTCTATTAAGCCTTATTCCTAACACTCTCCATTCTCGTGGCAAACGGATTTGTTCTCAAATTTACTAAGGATAAATGTTTTGTTTCATCCCAAATACTCCATAAAAGTTTCATTTGTATGGACTTTATACATTTTATCGACCGTAGTTGGATTTTTTTGACATTACACACACACACACACGGGACTTATTTTATCTCCACAAACGTCTAACTCTACTACTCTAGGTGGGTTGTTCAACAATCTATACTATCTCCTTATTTTCTCTCATATAATTCAAACAACCTTTATTCATTCCATATTATCTCTCTTGAATCTCTATGTGAGTTGTTTTAACAACTCACAATATTCCACACACTCTAACATCTCATAAATATGATATTACTAACTTACAGAAAACCTCACCCATGTGAATACTAACTCACTTATTTTCATATATCTAAAATATCTTTTGTAAGGTGTCTCGTAGTTGGCTACCTTGGAATATTCTCAAGGATAAGATTTAGCTTAGAAGTGAGGATGCTAAGTTTATTTCTTAGATTCAAAATTCCATACCTCATGATTTCCTCCATAAATTAGGATTATCTCTGGAGTTCCTTGACGGAGAGATTGAAATTAGTTGATTAAATCTCTATTTTGTCATTACAAACCCCACTTAGTTATCATCTTCTCTCTCCCTAACTATCCAAACATATGTCTGTAATCATTGCTGGTAATTAAGATCTTTGGACTCTAAATAGTCTAGGTTTTTTGCTTATCTTTGGAAAACCACTATATGGGCACAAAAAGCTCACTTTCTTTGGTGTATCTTTTACTAGGGATTGCCTTTTAGAGATACACTGAATCATATGGGGAGTTTAACCCTTATTTTCTTGCCTGCCACCAAGCTGAGACTTTCAAGTATTTATTTTGTGTTTTCCCTCATGCTCACTATGTTTGTCAGTGGATTCATTCCTTGTTTCAACCCTTCCTTCAATAATTCTTCACCTAGAAAATGGTCTTACTAAGGGGTTGGACCACTGGACCCCGTTCCTTGTAAAATGCAACCAAATTTTGCATATTTTTCGTGTTGATATTATTTTTCACATTTGGTAAGACAAAATCATCCAATTTTCAATAAATTAGGCTTGGATAAAGATTTTTCTATAACTTACTATGTTTCCAATGTTATGATTCAAACTCAAGTCTAAGTTAAAAAGGCTCGTTTGGAAGTGGAACACCTCCAAACACTCGTCGATCAATGAGGAAATGCCCCCATGTGTTGTTATTTAGGTACCTTATGATTCACTCTACCTCCGCCCACCTTCTCAAGATTCTGTCCAGGGATTGCGAAGGTGTTGTTGATTAAGAAGTCGATGGAGATTTTTCATCTCGCTCATATTAGCCTTCGATTTGGATATAGATGAAATGGTAACTTGGAGTGTTTGACATACTTGTTGATTACAGTTGTATGTTTGGGCCTTAGGCAACATCTTCTCAAGACAAATTTATTCACTTAACACTTGCCATTGCATCGACCAAGCAAGTTGTTTAAGAAGGGAAACTTGATAATGATGGTTCAGAGCACATATTTGACACAATGGATCCCCCTATTAATAGTGGCTAGGGTGTGAATCCTGACAATCTTCTTACTCCATCTTTGTCAATTGGGATGTTAATTGTCATTGTTTAATTATTTTTGCTTTAGTGTTTATGTTCTTGTTGAATTTTGCTTTTATAATTTTTTATTGAAAATGTTTATATTAATTGTATGTAATTGTTGCCCGTTTTTGCACTCTTGCAAAAATTGGACAACTTGGTTCGCCGCAGACTTGGAATGATGGCCCACGAAGAGTTTAAGCATGTTGCAGATTAAAAGATAATGCCACGATTAAGAAGTGAGTGTTGTGGAGTGAAGGGAAAGCTTTGACAAAGCTGCGGTCTAAGGAAAAGGATCGCCAAAGTCTGAGTTGTGCCATGAAGGGATAGAAAGAGGCCACTGATGTTTTAGCAAGTCGCGATACACTAAAGAGAAAAGCTGCGTGTAAAAGCAAATCAAGAAGACCACAAATTGAAGGATTAAAAGTCTGCAGATGTTGATAAAATCTGCGCGATAAGTGAATAGACCATAGGCCAAGTGAAAGAGATGATGGAGCCGCGGAATGAAGAAGACATAGCCATGGACGTAGGTTAAAAGCCGCACAGAGCTAAAAGAGAAAAGCCGCGTAACAAAGAAAATAACATTTTTTCCATGGATTACTAAAATGAATGTAAATTTCAATATGATGATTTGATCTTTGCAATATGATAGTATTTGAAGAAATCTTATTCTTCTCCATGTGGCAAAGTCAAATTTCATATTTTTAGGTGGGCGAAGTAAAGGAAAACCCCCAAACACATATAAGGTCTACAAAGGACGCCTCAACCACAAAAATTAAATGCAGTATGGACGTCGTTCCTTCTTTAACAAGGTAAATGGCGTGGGGAAGTGAAACTGCAGAGAAATCAAATCTTCTATGAAAATTAAATGAGGGTGGTTGGGGGCGAAAAGAGGAATTCGAATTTCCCTCTCTCTCCTTCTTCTTTCTCTTTCTTCTAATTTTCTATATATTGTAAAGTGATGCCTTGTTTTAATGTTGGATACTTTGGGAATACGAGGGCATCATTTCATGTTGCTTAAGTGTTGTAAGGGTTGCATGCCTTGGGCTATGCTTCTGTAAATATTTTTGCATCTTCCTCTTGTATCGTGATGATATGTGCATGATCTCTAAGCAATAAAATCTTTGGTTTTATGGCTCGTTTCGGCCTTAGCTATTGTTTTATTGCATTCTCTTACCTCCCATTCATTTGCAGGTGTGTTGTATGTGTTATTTCAGAGGTTTGCATCTATTGTGCATCCTGAAGGTGGAACTCTGAACACAATTTTGATCCATGACTTTTGTTTTATCCCTCTTCATCATCGTTTTCTTCCATTTTCTCTCCTACTTAAGTATTCATCCCCTTATTTTGGTGTTATCGCCTTCTCTAGTTTAGGTTTATGTTTTATGCATCTCCTTCTCACCCTGGTCCCTTGGAAAGTTAGAGTAGAGGCAGATAATTGCATTTTAATTTCGAGGAAGAGTTTAGCATTGGAGGTAAGTTGAGGAAGTCAACCTTCTTCGGAGGCCTGTCTTAGTTTGAGTCCCACAACTTGGAGACGGTCCATGTTGTCTCAAATCGTACATTATCTATGATTCGAGCATGGGTGCATATTTGAGCTCCAACAGTTACTTGGGATCATTAAAAGTGAAACCCTGAGGAATGAGTATTCAATATTACTCGGTTCACTAAAACAATGATTTAGAAACCAATTTTGTAGTACTAAATATACTAAGCTAACCATATCTAAGAGTAATTAGGTTTACTTTGAATATATATGATAAATAAGACCTAATTACTTTATATTGACTCTCTAGAACAAATAAATAACTAAATAATTAAAGTACATAAACAAACAAGATATTTAGGGTTTTTAAGGATAATAATCAATTTGATGCAAATCATGAGACTTGTTGAAGATAGGTCCATATAGGAAGGTAAATTGAACCCAAAAAGTAGAGACTACATTAACACCACAACCAATAATGTATAGAGTATGAAAATGGATTCCTATAGGAATGTAAACTTTTTATGACATATGTGATCACTTGGTTGTAGTCGTCAATCTCATCTTTGCTCATTTTTTTACAGGTCACTAATGAACTACTCTTCTTGTTTAAAGCCATTTTTTGACCTCAACACTCTATAAGATGATAAAAAATGAGGTTTGGATTTTGGGGCCTACATAAATTAGGATCCCTTTAAGGAAAAAGTATTGAAATCCACAGTTGGTGCAAATCAAGAAGCAATATGGTGTTTGCAAGTGTCCCAACCATTATCTTTCAATACATGCAAAATAATAATAAATGTAATATAATGTTCTCTAAATGCTTGATTTTAACATTTGACACAAGACGCTCTTGAAAACAATAAACTATGTCCTTACAATTTCAATATCATCCTTAAATTCAATCTCTTGTCGTGTAGTTGATTTCCATTTGATTCTTCCTTATTGTCCCAAATATACTCATATGTATAGACTCCTTAATTTTAAATTAGGCCCCAATTCACACATAAACCAACAAATATTGGGTGGAAAAGCCAATAACAAAAGATACAAACTCTATGAAATTCAAAATCAACATTAAGAAGAGCTCACCAAAATGACAATCAATTCTATATATTACAGAACTATCATGACTAATATTATATAATATAGAAATAATAACAAAAAAAAATCAAACAAAAAAACATATATATAAAAATTTAATTTAGAACAATAATCAATAAACACAATACACTACCACTAAATCAACTAATTTTCGCAGGGGTTAAATTTGGCGGCCACCTATGCCCGTCAAACAATTTTTAGGTGACGACCATTTCCAAATATTACCTTTTAAAAATGTAAAACAATATTATTTTTATGCTGTTAACAAAAGATATAAAAGATTATTCTATATATATTTAACTATTTTTAAATTATATTTGTATAGTTTATATATAAATCTATATAAAAAATGACGACCAAACTTAAAATATGTAAGTCGCGTGTGACAATTATTTCAAATATTCACAAATATTTTACAACTAAAACCATAAAAAATTATCTAAACGACCGTCAAATTTAACCACTAAACTTGTCCATACCAAAATTACGTGTCTACAAAATAGACCATAAATACCCTATATCTAAAGTCTCTACCTGGTTAGGTAATATGAAAGAAACTTCAACCACCAAAAACACATGATGGGGATATTAGTGCTATTTGAATCCTATACTTACTCGTAATGGTGGGGCCACCCTTTTTGTTTTGGATCACTCACTCAACTTTAAGTGCTTAACATTCAATTATATTCGTTGCCCACTATTATTGAGGCGGACATACCTATGCTATGGTTGGACTTACAAAGTATTTATGTGCCCGTACATTTTTTTAAATTTACACACATTATGATACATTTGTACGGCTAAAACAAGTAAATAATGCTTTCATTTAGCGATTTTCATACCATTAGTGTTTTCTATTTCTTATATATATTATATCTTATTTTTTAAATTGAAGAATGTACTTTATCAATAATACATAATAATATAATGTTAATCATAGAAAAATAAATACAATTAAAGTGAAGTTTTAAGGAATGAAAATTACATTACATCAAATTTTGTAAAGGTTATATACAATTAATTTACAAACATTTTTAATAAAAAAAGTTATAAAAATAAAGTTCAACTATAACACAAATATTGAAGCAAAAAGAATTAAACATTGACAAATAACATCCCAGTTGACAAAGATGGAGTAAGAAGACTGTTAGGATTCACACCCTAGCTATTATTGCTAGGAGGATCTACCGTATCAGATATGTGCTCCTAACCATCATTATCATTTTCTTCTTCTTCTTCAACAACCTGCTCGGTCGATGCAATGACAAGTCCCAAGCGAATAATTTTGTCTTGAGAAGGTGTTGCCCGAGGCCCCAACCTACCAAGTTGCAACCAACAAGTTTGTCAAACACTCCCAGTTAGCATTTCATCTATTCAAGTCGAAGGCTAACACAAGCGAGATGAAAAATCTCCATCGAATTCTTAATCAACAACACCCTCGAAATCCTTGGCCACAAACGTGAGAAGGTGAGCAGAGGTAGAGTGAATCATAAGGTACCCAAATAACAACACATGGGGCATTTCCTCATCGGTCAAGGAATGTTTGGAGGTGTTCCACCTCTAAACGATCCTTTTTAACTTAGACTTGAATTTAAATCATAACATTGGAAATATAATAAGTCATAGAAAAATATTTATTTAAGACTAATTTATTGAAAATTAGATGATTTTGTCTTTCCAAATGTGAAAAGGAATATCAACATGAAAAATATGCCAAATTTGGTTTCATTTTGCAGGGAACAGGGTCCAGGGGTCCAATCCCTTAGTAAGACCATTTTCTAGGTGAAGAATTCTTGAAGGAAGGGTTGAAATAGGGTATGAATCCACTCCTAAACATAGTGAGCATGAAGGAAAAACCAAAATAAATATACTTGAAAGTCTCATCTTGGTGGCAGGGAAGAAAATAAGGGTTAAAATCCCAATACGATTCAACGCATCTCTAAAAGGCAATCCCTAGTAAAAGATACACCAATGAAAGTGAGCTTCTTGGGCTCTACAATGGCTTTCCAAAGATCAACAAAAAAACCTAGACCATGTAGAGTCCAAAGATCTTAATTACCAACAATGATTAAAGGTATATGTCTGGATATGTTAGGGAGAGAGAAGTTGATAACTAAGCAGGGTTTGTATCGACAAAATAGAGTTTTAATCCACTAATTCCAATCTCTCTATCAAGGAACTCCAGAGATAACCCTAAATTATGGAGGAAATCATGAGGTATGGAATTTTGAGTATTAGAAATAAACTTAGCATCCTCACTTCTAAGCTGAATCGTATCCTTGAGAATATTCCAATGTAGCCAACTACAAGACACCTTACAAAAGATATTACAGATAGCCTATTAGGAAAATAAGCGAGTTAGTACTCACATGGGTGAGGTTTTCTATAAGTTAGTAATATCATATTTGTGAGATGTTAGAGTGTGTGGAATATTATGAGTTGTTAAAACAACTCACATAAAAATTCAGGAGAGATAATATGGAATGAATAAAGCTTGTTTGAATCGTATGAGAGAAAATAACGAGATAATATAGATTGTTAAAACAACCCACCTAGAGTAGTAGAGTGTTATATATATAATATATATCATATATACATATATATACATACTATATATATATACATATATATGTATATATATATATATATGATATATGTATATATATATATATATGTATATATATGTATATGTATATATATGTATATAATGTATATATATATGTATATGTATATATATATGTATGTATATATATATGTATGTATATATATATATATATATGTATATATATATATATATGTATATATATATATATGTATGTATGTATGTGTATACACACACACACACACACACACACACACACATATATATATATGTATATACATATATATATGTATATACATATATGTATATATGTATATACATACATATATATATGTATATACATACATGTATATATATATACATATATGTATATACATACATGTATATATGTATATACATATATGTATATACATATATCTATGTATATACATATATGTATATACATATACATATATGTATATACATATATGTATATACATAGATATATGTATATACATATATGTATCTATGTATATACATATATGTATATACATAGATATATGTATATACATAGATCTATGTATATACATATATGTATATACATAGATACATGTATATACATATATGTATATATATATACATATATGTATATACATGTATCTATGTATATACATATATGTATATACATAGATCTATGTATATACATATATGTATATATATATACATATATGTATATACATGTATCTATGTATATACATATATGTATATACATATATATATGTATATATATATGTATATATATGTATATACATACACACACACACACACACACACACACACACACACATGTATATGTATGTATAGATATATATACATTGTCAAAAAAATCTAGCTAAGGTCAATAAAATGTATAAAGCCCATACAAATACAAATCTTATGGAGTTTTTTTTGGATGAAACAAAACATTTATCCTTTAGTAAATTGGGAAAAATTTTGTTTGCCATGAGAATGAAGAGTGCTAGGAATAAGGCTTAATAGAAAGATGAATTTAACTCTTGAAGCCAAATTGGCTTAGAGAGTATACACAAAGCAACATTTTTTATAAAGTATAATGTTAAGAAAAATTTATTTGAACAATATGATATTGGAAAGAATATTCATTATAAGGGAGCACACAAAGATATCACACATTTGGAATTTGATAACTAAGGTTCTAGATATCATCATTCCACATCTAAGGTCGATGTTGTAAAAGGCAGTAAGACAAAATTCTAGGCATATGCCATAAGCATAGATGAATCAAATTCCTCTAGCATATGAAAACCAATTCAACAATATATAACATGGCGTTTTAATGAAAGGGGCATGTTTGTAAAGGACTCAGAAAAATAAAAAATAATGGAAAGATATTCAAGTTTCAAACCACCTATGGGAGGAAGAAAATGCCTTATGATTGATCATTTTATTTTTCAGCTCAAGAGGATAGACTAGTTTGGAAAATCCACATTTCCTAGGATCAATGAAATCCCACTACTTTCTCAACAAAATAAATCTGGTACAAATATGGGTTACCCAAAATAATCACCTTCCTCTGGACAACATGTTGGGATAAAATACACACTTTCTTAAACCTTTAAAACAAAGTCTTTCATAGACTCTCATGGCGTGTTCTTTACAAACAAAATGAAGAAGACAAAAAAAATCTACTTTTGGACTATTATTTCTCCCACAAAATATGGGGAAGCTCGTCTCAAGATTGAACCTCAAGTCCACCCTTCCGTAAGGCATCAAGGATTTAATTTTCACTTGGAAAACCCCTCTCACGTGTCCTCCTTAACTGCAAATTTGGAGTAATATTTTTCCAATCACTTGTTGGAACATTTGGTTGGAGAGAACCTGAACAATATTCAAAGAAGAAAGAGATTATAATAAATTCCATGCTTTGATTATTAGATCCATCAAGGAACTATTTTTGGTTTGGGCTCCGAAAGATGTGAAAATAGTGCGAGAAGAATTTAAAAGTCTAATCCATTAGAAGAAAACTCTTGCTAGAATCCCTAATAAAAGGGTAGGAAGAAACAAAAAAAATAATCCAAACGAAAAATAGGTTGTCCCTAAAGACCAGACGATCAAATTAAACTTTGTTGTCACATAGAAAGAAAAGCTATGATAATTTCTATCTTGTTTGGATTCAACAAAGCATTGAGAAAATGATCCAGTAACTTTGTTAAAGTGAAATACCTTTGGACATGACTAAAAATAGAAATTAATTATAATTGAGCTATACTTTAAATTGAAGGCGACTCCAAAATAATCCTAAATGAAATTCGAAAGGCTCAAACAAAGAATTGACAACCGACCAAAGTTTTGGAAGATTGTCAAACTCTTTCTAGTAATCTCTTCTTGATCAAAATAAATCATATAAGCAAAAAATGCAATGTTACAGACAATCCTTCCTCCTCGCACCCTCCTAGATGACTTTGTATGATTGGAGAATTATTGATGATGGTGAGATGTTTAAATTCCTTGGTATTTTGTTTTCATTTCAAGCTTCACCTATAGATCTTTAGTAGTATATTGTGTTGCGGGTGGCTCAAAAATTGGAACACTTGATAACCAAGTCGTCGTCCTTAGCGGGAAAATTCCATATTTACTCTAAAGTGCTTGAAGCCACACATGTTTACTATTCTTCTTATTGGGTCCCTTTCAAAAAATCTGTGCAGAAGCTAGAAAAATTACTCAAAAATTTCTCTAGATTAATACATCCTTTGGTAAAGAATTTCACAAGGTTGCATGGGAGACCTGCTATCTTCCCAGAGAATCCAGAGGTTTAGGCCTCATTGACATTCTACGTCAAGGATAGGTGCTCTGTGCTAAATGGATAATTCACAATTTATAAGGGCAAAAAGCTTGGAAAGTGCTTATGTGCCATGGCATCACTGAGGGCTCCCTTTATGGCTGCTCAGCCTGGAAGGGAATTGGATTTTCCAATTTACTTATTGCTCTCGTCCTAATCAAAGTGGTTGGCACTTTTGTGTTCAAAAGTATATGAAAAGCATGGGAGGAAGTCAAGCTGTGGATTTAATGGAATGACAATGGATTCTATAACAACCTTTCAATTAATCACCACTCCCTATGGTGGTCTCCTGTCATTCAATTCTAGGATGGATTCCTTGTTGAGGTTCTTGGGATTCCTGTGCTTAGGATTTTTGAACGTGGAATTCACATTATCCAGGACCTTTTCTGTAAGTGTATTCAAGCTTGGTATCCTTGGAATGAGCTTAAGGCTCAATTCAATTTAGTTCTACATGATTGTGTCAGTGTCAATGATATCATATCTTCTTTTCCTGGTCATATGATCCACAAAATCTTTGTGTGTCCCTCTCATTTTTGGTGGACATATTGGAAGTGGTATGTGGACACCCATTTCCAGAATTACTCTACTAGTAAAGGTTATGCTTTGATCTCATCCCATCTTCCCATGGTTGGAAAAATCAACATTCGGTGGGGGCTGGATTCTTTTCCATCCAGTTGGAGAAGGATATTCGATAATGTCTGGTCCGCTTGTGTGGAACCCAAAATTGCACTTTTTTTACGGTGTGTTCTTCACCAAGGCCTTCCAATTGGTGCCCATTTGGTTCATCATGGTGTAACGACCCCCAAATTCCCCTTCTGTGGACACTTGGAAACCTTGTCTCACCTATTTTGGTATTACAGTAAAGCCCAAAAGGCCTAAAATTGGATACATTCATTCTTTCTCCCCTTCATATTAGAATGTTTTACCTGACATCATATTTATTTAAGAGATCACCCTATAATGGCTCATAATTTTTCCCAAATTTGGCTTGCTTTCAGAGGGGAAATTCTCTTCTGGCTTTGGAAAGAATGGAATTCTTGTTTATTTGCTAATGTTGAAGTTTCTTGACATCTCTCTATTTATAATAAGTCTTTGGTAATCTCAAATGTAGTATTGTAAATTCAAGTGCAAACAAACAAGGTGGACCTCGAGGTGGAACACCTCCAAAATTTTCTTCGACACTAGGTTGATGTACCTTACAACATTTCTCATGATCTGACATCCCCCTCTAGGCGCTCCCCGCCCCATGGCAGTCATCCCATAGGTGGTGGGCATCGGAGCCGCTCGCAGCGTCACTCTTTCAATTGTCCTCATTGTTCCCTACGCAATCAGCCTCAACATAGGAGATTTTCCCTTCCGCTTCTAGCTTACCACCAAATTTTGGGTACCCCTCCGCTGCCCAACCATATGAGATGGGGCACATTGGCTGCCCTAGAGCTACGCACTCATGATGGTTGGTGCCTCCCGCCTCCACCGGATAAGTATCCCAGAATGCCTCTGGCCATTTTTCCCACTCAGGGAATTGTTGATGATATTGTTGGAGCTCAAATAATCTCACCCCTTTTCTTTGATTAATGCCTCTAATGTTTGCATGTCCAATTATTCCACTTTAAAATATGTTGAGTGGCAAATTCATGACTTAGACCGTGTGGGATCCTATATGTATTTTTGTAAAAATCCCTTTTTACAGTTGAGGGTCGTAAAGGTTATAGAAAATTTCCATAAAATTGGCAGAGGGATTAAAGACAAAATTTGGGAACCACTAAAAGGGAAACCCCCATGGAAGATGAGAAGAGTGTCCACATGTTTCCTTGGCGCACCTTTGAAAAGGAATAACAAATCAGCCCTCCCCCAAGTTGCGAGCATTCACCACGTGGCTTATGCGCAGTAGGGTAGTTCCAACAAGTTGAAAAGTCAGAGAAAGGGGTAGGATGTGGATGTTTTCACGTGTCACCCAGGTGTAATTTGAAGAAAGGAAAGGCTTGCGAAGGGAAGGAAATCCCCATAAGGTGATGTTTGGAGTTGCGCAACTCATAATGTTGCGAACTAAAAAAATAGTGCGAGGAGGATTGCAAATCACCATGAGATGAACCGTTCGTTCCAAATGAGTTACAGTAGGTTTGAGATGATGCAATACATTAAGAGGTTGAGGCAAAGTGCATAATCACAAACCATTGAAAACACAATACTAGTTTCTTTTCATTACTGGTGCCAGTACTAAGCTAAGGAGTTTGTGATGTGGAAACAAAAAAGAATTGCATATCAAAAGGAGAACATATAAATGTGACATCATTTGAAAGTTGTCTCACACATAATTCAAAATGGGGATTCTATAGGTTCCCCAGCCCATGGTAAAAGGTTCCATTTACATAATTGAAAACAAAGGCATAAGATACAAACATGTTGCTCAGAGACCTCTCACTCCTTCGCAAGTTCTCCCTCCTAGAAGAGGCAGTTTATTCAGAAGCTTATTCTTCCTCAACGCAAATTCATCAGAATCTATTTGTTGTCTAGATAAACATGATAGACCTTGTTAGATCTCGTAACATCCCCATATCCATTAATGACTTAAGAGTCATTCAGGGATCATGCATGATCTTCTCCATCTCAATCTTCTTTTGGTTGGAAGACACCCAGTCTAGGAGATCCAGGCCACCTATGAAGAATGATGTATTCCCATTCCCTTTGTGAAGGGTATACTTGTTGAGAATAGACTGAGGGGGAGCATGGCTGGAGTGGTTAGAAGACCAAAGACTACATCACGAGGGATAGACGGAACAAGAGACTTTGAGCTAGATTCATTCTTTCCATCTCCTTGAAAAGGGTGGGTGCTCTCTTGGAGAAGGGATTGGCTGGGGACCTGAGAGGCCATGCCCTGATGAAGGAGCATAGTACCCTGAGCGAGTGGCCAACCGAACTGAAAACCTACCCCTATTATCCTAAGCAGAGGATATTTTTGTTCTTGAATGACGAACAGATTAGGACAATCTCCTCTTCTCCATCTGAGATAATGATTGGGGGTTCAGAGCTTGATTCATCCTTTCTCTTACCCAAAGATAGTGTTAACATTGAACTTGGTTGTGATGGTTCAAGTCTCGTATGCCCCTTCTCCAGAAATTAAATCCCCCTCTCTAATTCATCCACCTTGTGATAAATGTCAGGCATGGTATCAATGGAAGATTTTTCATATAACACATAAGATTCCTGGGGAATCTCCTTTAATACAAATTCTTCATCACATAGGAATGGGACACTAAAAGTTAGTTTTCCTAGACACTTGAGGCCTCCTCTCAATCTATAATTTCTTCAGGTTTTAAAAGATTTTTTAGATGTTCTCATCTAAAGAGATGAATATACATGAATTATAAGGCCATGCAAAGACAAGACTGGTCATAATTAGCCTTGTGAGAAGTGCGAGCTAGACTTGTTAAAAAGTCAAGGGCCCTCTGGTGTCTCTCACACATTCAATGTCAAATCAGGGCCCTAACAAAAGCTTCATCAAGACCACACAGGTAGAATATTTTATTCAAATCTTCTGATGAAATTTCCTTCAAACTATTTTCCATGGGTACTCCTCACCATGTCACTAGTAGAAGGTAGTGACAATCATTTCCTCACTTATAGGATAAGGGAATTAATGCATCCTGGTAATGGGATAAAGCTGGGTTTTATAGTATAAGTAGCACATATTTATTGAATTGAAAGAAACCATTTTCACCTAATGAGGGAGGATCCTACTCAGTTCACACGAGGAGAATTTAGAGGTTGAAGTGAATCCAAAATAAGCATGGTTGATGAATTAACTAGATTTGACAAGAACCACATGGGGATAGTTTAACCAAGCATATGTGAGAAGCAATGCATAGTACCCAACGTGTATTTTTCAGATAGTAGATGAAAAAGCGTATGTCACCTCAAGTCACCTCAGAACTGCTTAAAGGATATCAAAAGTAACTATCCAATCACTAAATGGAGGGAATCATGAAAACATTAATCACAAGAAATGACATGGTATTCTAGTCATATATGATAAGAGTAAATTGATGTAGGCCCATACTCTTCACACCTGGCAGAGCTAGATAAAGTATTTTCATAAAAAGTGTCATCGATACACTTGGAATTTTGGGAAAGTAGAATATACATGTGAAATATCTGCATTTTTTGGGGGAAATTTATAAGGAAAATGGGAATGGAATTGTATAAAGGCGATGAGAACACTCTCACAAAAAGGGGGTTGTTAAGATTTCCATGAGAATTGAAAGAGAAAAGAGATTGAGAAAAGCCATTTTCCCAAAGACTTGCCTGAGAAACCTATTAGTTTCTGGAGCCTTCAAAATAAATCATGTCGAGATGGTTGCAAGTGTACATCCATTGACAAGTATTGAGACTGTGAATGAAACTTTCCCTTGCTGATGAATTTTACGAGCCCTTAATTAATTATGTTAATCGTGAGCATTATTGTGTTTTCTTTCAATTTGATATGTATAAAGTAGTTATTCATGTTCTTGTTGCAATCTTATCTTAGGAGTCCCTCTGAATCACACAAGATATTATCCTTGTGGTAGTAATTGTGGCATTTGCAATTACGTTGTGAGAAGAGATTTTTATTTCATCACGCAATAAATAGTTTAAATTCACTTTACTTCCATTTTTCCGATATAGATTGTTTTTTAGTCTTATGATTTTATCTTAGGCATGATGGATCGGGGATTTCTAATGTTTAATTGAAGTCTTTGACATTAGATTTTGTGTTAAATTCTAAAAGAATGTGCGAAACCATGCATCTTTGGGCTTCCATAGGTGCACATCTTCAAGTTAAAGGTTCATCATTGACTATCTAAAGTGTTTTCATCATCTTGCGTGGCATATTTCCTAGCCTTTGTTAAAATTTCCCAGGAATCTGGTATAATCAACTTTATCCTACTTGATTCCCCCAACAGAATTCATCTATAAATGATAAAATCCTACAAGATTACTACTACCCTTGCTTTGCATTGTTTGTACATAAATACTGAAGAGATTTGTTAAATTTACCCATCCTTTATTTGAAACATGCAGGAGTAGATTGGGGCTTATCATTGTCTTTAGAAATCGGAACCTTGTCTAGGAGACATCTTCATTCTCTAGTAGTGACAACTCGTGAGAATTAGATTATGTTGTGTTGATCATGTCTTCTCAAGGTTTTCTTTCAATATCATGGAAGGAGAGTCAAATATTGTTGATGAATTTATAACTCTCACAAATAGAGGTTACAAAATGGGTCCTCTCACTCTGGTTGAAGGCACAACCTAAAGTAGGAGGGTAGGGCATACCCTCAGCATGGTGTTATCCAAATTCTCCAAGCTCGAGTGACAAAGAGTCAATTAAATCCGTCCCTAGCTACAAAATGACTGCAAATCCTTATCTATCTGTCCTCTAAGCATCCTTCTCTGCTTGTTGATCTTGCTCGGACTTTTCAAAGGGCAGAACCATTTTGAGTACTAACATATACCGAAGAAGGGAGACAAACTGACTTTGGTTAGGGTGTTTCAGACAACGATAAGGACATACTTGGAACCCAGCTGGCCTGATGATCATGATCCGCCTTTTACTGGTCAACAATTTGCAGCGGTAATATAATTTCATTCCTAATTTACTTTTTGTTATTTTTCTATAGTTGACTTTCCTAGGATCGACCTAGTTTAATCATGTGGCTTTGGGGAATGCTTCCATATCGCCCATTTTTTGTGAATTATCTTGTATCATTTTAATTGTTATTATAATATAAGATCATATTCATTAAAAAATTAATGGTTATTGTTGGAGCTCAAATATGTACCCATGCTCGAATCATAGACAATTCAGGATTTGAGACAACATAGGACTATCTCTAAGTTGTGGGACTCAAACTAAGACATACCTTCAGAGAAGGTTGACTTCATCAACTTACCTCCAATGCTAAAAAACTCCTAGGAATTAAAATGCAACTATCTAGCTCTACTCTAACTTTTCAAGGGACTAGGGTGAGAAGGAGATGCATAAAACATAAACCTAAACTAGAGAAGGCGATATGACCAAAATAAGGGGATGAATACTTAAGCAGGAGAGAAAATGGAAGAAAACAATGATGAAGAGGGCTGAAACGAAAGACACAAATCAAAATTGCATTCAGAGTTCCACCTTCACAATGCACAATAGATGCTGACCTTTGAAATAACACATAAAACACACCTACAAATGAATGAGAGGCAAAAGAATGCAATAAAACAATAGCTAAGGCCGAAACAATCCACAAAACCAAATATTTTATTGCTTAGAGATCATGCACAGATCATCACGATACAAGAGGAAGATGTAAAAACATTTACAGAAGCATAACCCAAGGCATGCGACCCTTAGAACACTTATGTAACATGAATGATGCCCTTGTACTCCCAAAGTATCCAACATTAAAAAAATCCATCACTTTACAATATATACACAATTAGAAGAAAGAGAGAGAAGAAGGAGAGAGAGAAGATTTGATTGCTCTATAGTTTCACTTCCCCAAGCCATTTACCTTGCTGAAGAAGGAACGGTGCCCATACTGTATTTAATTCTGGTGGTTGAGCCACCTTGAGTAGACCTTTAACATGTTTGGGGGTTTTCCTTTACTTCACCCACCTAAATTTATGAAATGTGAATTTTCTGCATGGATAAGGTTAAGATTTCTTCAAATAATATCATATTTCCAAAGATCAAATCATCAGATTGAAATTTACATTCATTTTAGTAATCTGCGGAAAACTACTATTTTCTTTGTTACGAGGCTTTTCTCTTTTAGCTCTGCATTGATTTTTACCTCTGTCCACAACTTTGTCTTATTTATTCCATGGATCCTTTATCTCTTTCGCTTGGCCCTCTTTCTATTCACTTGTCGCATGACTTTGATCAAGATCCGTAGACTTCTTTTCCTTCAATCCTCGGTCTTTTTGATTTGCTTTTACCCACGACTTTTCTCTTCAGTGTATTGTGGCTTGTTAGAATATCCACGACCTCTTTCTATCCCTTCGAGGCACACCTTAGAATTTTGTGGTCCTTTTCCTTAGACCATAAATTCATGAGATCCCATCCTTCACTCCACTGTGCTCACTTTTTATCCGTGACATTATCTTTTAATTCACAGCGTGCTTAAACTCTTCATAGCCCATCAGTCCGAGTCAGCGGCGAACGAAGTTTTCCAAATTTTGCAAGAGTGCAAAAATGGGTAACATTTTGGTGACTCATAGGAGCCATTTTCTTGCTAGGTGAGATGATCAATAGCCTTAGCATCCATTGTGCATGAAGTCAGATTGAAATTTCTTGAGTTTGATTTATTTGCTTTGCATTTGATTTTCTGAGGCGACTGTAACAAATCCTTGATATTTTGAACCTCCTTCCTTTTAGCAAACCTCTAGAGAACATGATGAAATAGTGCATAAGAACATCTCAGGGCAATAGGACTATGTGGAGAACTCAGGGAAAGAAACCTATACTACTAATAATGCAATGTGCTGAAAGCACTTGGAGGAATTGAAATTCTAATCCACTATATAAAAGATGCACAAAATATCCTAATGAGAAGGCTTAAGATGAATCCCATTGATTGGGATTTGAAACACTTTCCCATCAAGATCAGACAACTCGAATGAGTTAACCACCTTGCAAGTGGTGATGATATATGGCCCACTCCAAATAGCATCAAATTTGGAGTGTCTTCCAGATTTAGCTTGATTCAAAAACCATATTTTCAACCTTGAATGTCTAATTTATAGCTTTTCTCTCAAACCACTGTTTGGTTGACGTATGATGTTGTTCCATCTTAGCCACGACGACATTTTTTTTTTCCTATAGTTCCACCAATTCTGTAATTATGATTTCCCTTTGATCTACGCCTTCAAATTTTAGCTGCTAAGCTAATTCAAATGAAGGAAACTCAAGTGACAATGGCAATCTTGCTTCTTTAACATATACCAATTTGTAGGGAGAAATGCTAATTGCCTTCTTTGTTGTTATCCTGTCTGCCCAAAGAACATTTTTCACATTTACATGCCACTATCTTTGATTGATGTCCATTGTCCTCTTCATGATTATGATCAGGTTCTTGTTAGTAGAATCTATGGCTGTAAGAACCCATTTGTGACCAACGCTAGATGGAGGATTGATCATACCAATGAAGTTAAGACCCCATTGTGCAAACAACTGATCTACTTGAATTGGATGAAGTGGTAGGGCTGCCAATATTTTCTTTCCAGGGATGAGTGCACATTCTTTACATTTCCTAACCCACCCATGAGCATATGTGAAAAATGTAGGCTAGAAGTAACCTACTTTTTTAATCTTCCTGGTTTTAGCTTTAACAAAGAAATGTCCACCCGAGAAACCATCATGGAACTCAGTCAGGACCTTGTCACATTGTTCACCTTCAATGCACCTTAGTAACACTCCATCAATGTTCCTTTTGAATAGGACACCATCAATAAATATATAATGAATAGATCGAAGCCTCAAATGTCTTCTCTTTCTTTTATTCAAACCAAGAGGGTATGCACCAATAGACAAAAACTTTGACATATCAGAGATCCAGATGTAATCATTGAATACATTTCTCTCATATTACTGCCACTCAACACCATGTGGAAACTCATTATTTGAGGACACTTGATTCATGAAGGTGGTCTCTTGAGATTCCACAACATCTAGAGCCAACTGCTCGCAAAGTACTCTTCCCTTTATTAATTTTGTAGATTTAATGGTCACATCATATTCCATGATTTTAGTCACCCATCCAACTCTTCTCTCATAGATTTCTTCTCCCACAGTGAAATCTCTGATGCTGGAATGTGATATTAAAACCTTTACACGACTAACAACAATCATACTTTTGAATTTCTTCAAGGCTCTTATGATGGCAAATGCCTGTTTTTCAATATGACTGTACTTGATCTCATAATTCATCAATTTTTGGCTGAAAAACACCACTGGTTACTCCATTTCTTGATCATTCAGCTATGTCAAAACCACAGCTATGCTCGATTCTGCCCCATGAGCATAAAGAATGAAATCCTTGGTATAATCTGCATTAATCAATGTTGGGGCTTGAGAAATCTCTTGTTTTATCTTTTAAAAGTTTTCCTTCCCTTCTGCGGTCCACTTGAATGTTGCATCCTTATTGAGCATGAGAGTAATAGGTCTTATCAAACCCATGAAGTTAGGAATGAAGTGTCTAAGAAATGTTATCTTTCCAAGGAAAGACTGCAATGCCTTCTTATGAGCTGGCAAGGAAAGAGCCGCGATAGCTGTAATTCTTTTTGGATCAATAACAATGCCTTCTTTTGAGAAAATATTCCCCAAGAGCTTGCCTCTAGGGACTGCAAAGTTACACTTCTTAGGATTAAGGGACACACCAAATTCCATGCATCTTTCAAATACTTTCTCCAGGTGCTTTATATGATCTGTGCTCTACTAAGAAAAAAATAGTAATATCATCTAAGCAGACGAAGATGAACTGATTGATATATCCTTTAAAAGCAATGTCCATTGCTCTTTAGAAAGTAGCACTTGCATTTGATAAGCCAAAGTGAATCTTTTGATAACCAAACATTTCCCATTTAGTGGTGAACGTGGTTTTATATTGATCTTCTTTCTTTACTTTGATCTGGTTAAATCCAAAATAGCCATCAAGCATGGAGAACCTCTTTGCTCCTGCTACTGTCTGCAAAATTTGTTCCATGGAAGGCAAGGGATAATGATCCTTGAGGGAAACCCTTTCAAATCCCTAAAATCCATGCAGAGCCATATTTCACCATTTTTATTCCTTACCGAGACCAGATTTGCCACCCAAGTAGAATACTTGATTGGAAAAATTATTTGGCCTCAATGAGTTTGGAGAGATCCTTTCTCATAAGGCGTTCAATCTTGGGGTTGACTGGCCTCTGTTTTTGTCTAATTGGCTTAATGTTGGAATCCAGGTCAATAGATTGACGAACTATGTTTAGATTGAATTCCTTGAAATCTTCATAGTCCCATGAAAATACATCACTAAAATTATGACATAAGGAAACAAAATCTTTTTGTTCACTTTCATCGCATACCTTTTCTGAGTACAAGTTCCTTGCTTGGAGCAATTGAAACTGGTTTGAAAATGTCCTTGCCTTACTGCCATGTTCTTTTCCACTCCTTTGAAATCATCATCTGGGGTGAAAATATGCTCCAAAGTGATTAACCCCTTCAACAACTTATTTGTTCTTAGTTGAATAATTTGATCCCCATATACTTCCTACAAATCAGATTACATCTTTGAGGAAAACTTCACCTCATTTTGGATGAAATGCATAATTTTTTCATCATTGTCAAATATCTACTAACAGGCGTGATTGTCTGGAATAGATTACCTAGCCACTATTTTCACATGTTGGGCATTCCCTTTGATCATATCCTCATCCGGTGAGAATTGAGAGCCAAGGGCTTCCATTTGGTCTACATCTTTAGTTAGCTTCCTGGGCACAACCTGTAGGTTAATGGCATCAAATATTTTTAGAAAATCCCAAACTCTATATTTGAAAGATTTCAGTAGCTTGTTCTTTGTCGCACATCTGTCGTGGACTTGGTGAATGACCAATTCAGTGTCTCCAAAGACCTGCAAATCCTTGATTTTCTTCTTTTTCACGATCAATAGACCCATGCACTAATGCTTCGTATTTTACTACGTTATTAAAAAATGAAAATTACAATCTATGAGCAAAGAAGAACTTTTCATTTTTTGGAGAAATAAGGACAACACCTACCCTGATTCCATTTCTGCTTCTAGAAACATCAAATAACATCCGCTATAGTCTAGAAACATCTTTGTTTACTTGTTTGAATGTTGCAGGTATCACAGATTCCTCCTGGAGAATGCAATAGGTTCCAAGACTAGTCTTAAAGGTCTTAAGCTCTTCATCGTAATGATCCAACTTATGATCTCTCTTAGCCCATTCATCCAACATCAAATCAAGCATGGAAAGAGGAATACCCTGCTCCTCTACAATTGAATCTTGTTGATGTTATTCTTGTATTAAATAAATTTATTGGATGGGAGTGAGGTCATATGGCTCAATATGGTAAGAAAAGATGGGCTCAAATTGTATTGTGAATCAGGTCCCATATCTGGTTTTCAGAAGCATGTGAGTCCAATCTGAGGATAAATAGCCACCTAATTTAACAGTGAAGTCTCTAGAAAAATATATGGAAAACATGAGAGGAAGGTCAATGACTGAAATATCATGGGTTATGGTGAGGCTTGGGCAGGTATGAAATGTCAACTCAAGTTATTTTATTATTCCCAATACATTCACAATTGACCCATTAAGTTGTAAAAATCCCCTAGACACAGGACTATATTTGAGACCTAGGATATCAACAATTTTATTGGGAATTACAGAGGTACTAGCCCTTGAATCAATCACACAGTTATGAACTAGGTATTTACCCACATTTATCAACATATAAAAGGGTGGGGTTTTGATAGTTTTACTTACTTGATCATCCCTTTCTTAATAAACTTGAACCGTGACATGAGTCTTTTGGACTTCTGGATCCGCCGGAGGCAGTTGCTTGAGGGCTTCACACATGAGATTTTATTACAATGGAATAGAAAGTGTATCCCACATTGAGACGTTGACATTATTTTTCTTCATCTGCTCTATAATGTTGAGTGGGAGGCCTACAAATTTTTGCATTTGTGGCATGGTGCTTTCTTTCCTCTATTGTGGTGGTATTTGGCTTGGCAGATTTGGTTGAGCAACAACCTCTTTATCTGCAACTTTAACAAGAAGCTCATGAGGCTTGTTCATGAGCCATTCTAATTGGTCTGATAACTCTTGTTTACTGGAAGAAAGGCCTACTAGGTGGAGGTATTGAAAGAGTTTGATTTGGAGGAGATGGAGATCTTTGAATTTGTCTTCCTCTTCTACATCTTCCTGGGGATAGTTGCAAATATTCAAATACACCTTCTTCTCTTGTTCTTGACCATGTTTGGATCCTTCTCATGAATCAAGGACACTTAAGTCACCAATACTGCTGAAACCAATTGATATTTTAATGGAGTTGCCAAATTTGATGCTGGAGAGCCTCCAAAGGCTAGAGCTTCACCAAGATACACATCAAAACTTGATAAAATATAGAAATATTAATTTTAAATCTCCCACCAGGTATGCCAAAATTGTTTGGAGATCAAATATGCACCCGTGCTTGAATCATAGACAATTCAGGATTTGAGACAACATGGAAATGTCTCCAAGTTGCGGGACTCAAACTGAGATAGACCTTCGGAGAAGGCCAACTTCCTCAACTTACCTCCAATGCTAAACTATTCCTAGGAATTGAAATGAAACTATCTAGATCTACTCTAACTTTCCAAGGGACTAGGGTAAGAAGGAGAGGCATAAAACATAAACCTAAACTAGAGAAGGTGATAAGACCAAAATAAGGGGATGAATACTTAAGCAGGAGAGAAAATGGAAGAAAATGATGATGAAGAGGGTTGAAACGAAAGCCACAGATAAAAATCATGTTCAGATTTCCACCTTCAGGATGCACAATAGATGTAGACCTCTGAAATAACACATTCAAGACACCTGCGAATGAATGAGAGGCAAGAGAATGTAATAAAAAAATAGCTAAGGTTGAAACAAGCCACAAACCAAATATTTTATTGCTTAGAGATCATGCATAGATCATCATGATACATGAGGAAGATATAAAAACATTTACAGAAGCATAGCTCAAGGCATGTGACCCTTAGAACACTTACGCATCATGAAATGATGCCCTCATATTCCCAAAGTGTCCAACATTAAAACAAGGCATCACTTTACAATATATAGAAGATTAGAGTAAAGAGAGAGAAGAAAGAAAGATAGGTAAATTCAAATTTCTCTTTTTGCTACCCAACTACCCTCATTTCATTTTCATAGAAGATATGATTGCTTTGTAGTTTCACTTCCCCATGCCATTTACCTTGTTGAAGAAGGAATAATGCCCATACTGCATTTAAATCATGTGGTTGACTCGTCCTGGGATACCTTTTGCGTGTTTGGGGCTTTTCCTTTACTTCGCCCACCTAAATTTATGAAATCCAACTTTTCCACATGGAGAAGGTTAAGATTTCTTCAAATAATATCATATTTTCAAAGATCAAATCTTCAGATTGAAATTTACGTTCATTTTAGTAATCCGTGGAAAAATGTTGTTTTTCGTTGTTACATGAATTTTCTCTTTTAGGTCTGCGCGGATTTTGACCCATGTCCATGACTTTGTCTTCTTCATTATATCACGACTTACTAAAACATCCAAGACCTCTTTCTATCACTTCATGGCATAAATCAAACTTTGGCGGTCCTTTTCCTTAGACCACGGCTTCATCAGAGCCCACCCTTACTCCACATCACTCATTTCTTATCCGCGACACTATATTTTAATCCACAACATGCTTAAACTCTTCGCGACCCATCATTCCGAGTCCGCAGTGAACCAAGTTGTCCAATTTTCGCAAGAGTGCAAAAATGGGAAACAATTACATCAATTACTCAACCCTTAGGGTTTCATTTTTGTTTAACCCACATTTGTATCAAACATATAACACTTAGGGTTTCCTATTTGTTAACCTTGACTTAGCTTGTACTTAGCTTATGTCTTTCACTTTATGTAATCTTACATTTTTTTGAAGCATTCTAGGGATTTCTCTTGCATCTTATAGATATAATTGATTGTCCTAAGGTTTGTCTTGTTTTTTCTAAGCTTTTATCCCTAACTATTGTGTGTGATTTTGGTTGTGCATTATTCCTCTACATGATCTACATTTTAATTCAATCTATTTGATCTTGTAGACATCTCCTTGATTCATCTTAGGGTATGCATGAAAAAGAAAATACTTTCTTCTTGAAATGATACCAACCCCTCTTGAGACTTCTATGGATGACAATAATTTGAATGGTTTTTATAAGTTTATTGAATTCTAAATTAATAAAAGGAAAGAGGCTACCATGGATGGTCAATTTCTAGAGTCATATACTTAATCTATCTTAGACAACATCTCTTGAAACATCCTAATGAGATAGTTAATATATTGAGTGTGATATTAGATATCTAATCGAGAACACAAGGTTACGAGCATATTAATTGTACTACTACTGAAGATCATTTTTGTAAGGTTAATTGTATAATTTAAATGCTAGTAATGATCAAGTCCATACTAAGAAATCTCATCTATCATCTCATATGGTTGTTTCTCATATTTCCTCTAGCATTTAGTCCTCGTGATTCTCTCAATTTGTATGTTTCTCTTTCTTCTACACCCCTTATGGCTAATTCACATATTAATTCTCAATATTTTCCAAATCTTTCACTTGCTTATGAGATTATTTTTGTTGCTTCCAACGCTTCATGATTTTATTCCTTTCCTAAGCTCCCTATTCTAATATATTATGTTCTCACTTACTTCACTTTGAAGTAAACACTATGATAAACACTATGCACAAGCTGTAAAATCAAATCAAGCAATTATTTTAAGGGTCTCAAAATCCATGCAAAAATGTCACTACCAATGAAATATTACTTAACACTTTCGCTTATGATGTAAATGCTTACCCTTTTCTAATGGGATTTTATCATAATTTTGAAACTTATAATGGGAAAGGATACCCATATCCACCTTAGGTCATTTTCTACCTAACATATAATAAATCAGTAATTTGCAGAAGATAACAAAACACAAGATATGCCTGAATATTTAATATATGCAGAATAATACCCTTAAGGTAGGGCAACACCATATAATTCTCCTTAAGGAAAGAGTAACTCCAAAATCTCCCAAGATGTAGAAGGCTCAAATCATACATCCATGACTCCCTCATAATGATACTCACATCCTTTAAATAGGATGGGTAACACATAATCCCAATGTAGGCTGACTCATTACCCAATATAACTAATTCCTATGTGAGCTCATATAAATAACTAAGGGGATGTGTGCCACATGTTGGAATCTTCATCAACCCATATACAGTATAATATCATATCTCAAGGTACATAGCATTAGTTTTGACCAAGTTATTTCCTAGAATCAACTATTTCCCACGATCTTGAAAGACTATTGGCATAGGATTTTTTGGGACACGTGAGAACATAAAGAAGATCATAAGAATTACTTATGTCATAGGAATATTCATTGAATATTTTGAGGATATATGTAGCATGATGAATGAATTAAAGTGCAGATAATCTATAAAGTTGTGCCACCAACATTGGGAGAATGTGTGTTCTAACTAAGATGCAATCAAGCCAATTAATGTTTTAAAATGGAATCACAAGAGTATATTTTAGAATATTCAAGGATCCTGTGTCGAATGTAAAGGGTGAAGAATATGAGGACAATGTAGAGATCAAAGAAGGATAAATCACCAAGTGACGGTGTTTCGGTAGATATTGGATTCAATCTTATTATATGAAAAATGTTAGGAATTAACTGTTGTAAACATTATTAATTTATTATATTATTATATGAGTTTGATAACTCATTAATAATAATATAATAAAGTTAAATATTGTTATACGAGTTATTAAAACAACTCTTATTATTAAGTTAGTGGTTATGAGTATTTTATTAAAGATCCTATTTTATACGATGCATATTGTCCTATAAATATGTATATGAATGGTTGATGATAATATATTAAGAATGATTATTATTGTTTAAATCTGCTCCACGCTCTTAAAAAAAATCACCAAAACTCAGAAATGATAGGGTTTAGCGATACCTATGTGGATGATGATGAAAGAAGGACGATCCAAATGTGCTCTCAAAGCTTTCTTTCTGAAGAGCCATGAACTTGGACAAAGATAGAAAAATTTAATGAGAAAGACATTAAATAATAACAAAATGAGTTTGTTGTCAAAGGCTAATCCCATAAACTAAAGGGCTTCCTTTGACGAGTGTCAACTCATTTTTAGACAATTAAAATGGAAGTAATGATAACAATACTTATGATAAATGATAGGGAAGACAAATGACACACACACACACACACACACACACACACACACACACACACACACATATATATATATATATATATATCTGGATGTCGAGACTCAATCAACATCCTCAATGATAGGCTAGGGAGGGTTGAACACATTTTCCCAATAGAGATTATCCTTGTGACTTTGTTCGAAAAGAACCTCTAACTACTCAGTGATATCGTCTAGGTTAGGTGTAAAAGCAATAACACAAAGACTTAGCTCATAGTTGATGTTAGATTGTTCCCACAAAAAGGCTTATCGCACAATCAGTAAGTCAAAGATGGTGTCTGGTTCATAAGTTGTTCTTGGGAGGGTTATCTAATAGAAACAAAGGCTTACAAGTGACATTTGATTACACATGATTACAAGATTTTAAATAAAAAAGATAAATTGTAAGAGAAATATCAAATAGGAAAATTTTGGTAGGGATCAATGTTGATCCTGTAGATCAGTTTCGATCTGGGTGATCGATTGTGATTAGTGTGAAAACATGACTGATTAATTTTTTTTGTAAAGTTGTGATTCTTAATAAGGAACATGATATTATTTTGAATGATGCATCTAATAGTTGATAAGACTGAATTTAAAAGTGGAATGTAGTTATTTTAAATGAGGGAGAGACTTACCTTGATAAGAGGCCCAAAGTGTAAGATTGCATTTATAAATAGTTTTGTTTCAATTTGAGATGCCCCAAGATTGGGCATGGAATATATTTCCACAAAGGTGGTCTTACATGACCTAGAAGTCAAGTGATAGGGGAACCAATGGGTTCTTGACCTATAAATATATGACTTGTGGGAAGTGGCGGGAAAAGGTTCCCGAGAGGCTATGGTGGATTGGGAAACACGAGATCAAAAGATAACATACAAATTGAACTTTGAGGGTCTTGGGGACCAAAAAAAAGCACCAAATTTGAAAATGTGTAATTTTAACAAGGGATCGGTGTCAATTTAGCTAATCAACGTCGATTAAAAATCAATGTTGATAAGGTCTAAGAGTCTATATATAAGTGGCATATAATCCTAAGAGGTCATTATTCTCATTGTGTTTACTGTGATATTTTTCTATAAATTTGTGATTTTTGCAATTTTGAGAGATGGAGGTCAGTGGGAGTGGACAGAGGAGAGGACGTCCATCCCAAATAGAGGTAGATTCATTGTTTATATTTCTAAGTACATTTTTTCTATAGGGTGATATAGGATCAATGCCGATCAAGTTGGATTGGTACCGATCACTATGGATTGGTGCCGATTTGATATGTTTTTGATAAGTTTTAAATTTGAGTATATTTTTGGACTGGAATAACTAATAATTTTCCTTGTTATTTTGTGGATGTAGGCGAAGAGGCACCTATTGATAATAAATATAGTATCACATTTGTTGGGGCGGTTACATGAGTATATGTGTGATGAAAACTATGATATTTTAGAGGTTATAGGATTAGGTAGATTGCGCCATTTCCAACGTGTTCACTGAGACTTGGAGATGATGGTGGATTTGTTAGATATGTGGGATCTAGAAAAAGGGAAATAAAACTACATGTAAAGACTTGTAATATTTATTTGAAACGCAACATTCTGGTTTTCGACAGGGGAGATGACAATCACCCTAGAGGATATATACAAGATTTACGACTACCTATTAAGGGTGAACCGATTACACCTATTGACGAGACAAGGTGAGGGACAATGATGATGAGACTATATGGAGACACTTTCCTTGATGTGTTTTATGTTTTCAGAGGCTTTACTTTTGAGTCATTGTGGGATGATGAGATATCAGGGAGTACCCTGTCTACGATGATTATGATGGGCATCAGTTGCTATGCGATACCAAATTTTGGCGGTGGCCATTTTCCATGGGCCTTAGCAGGTTTGATAGTTGATATGATTGAGTATTAGAATTTTTTTTCTTGGGGCCAACATTACTAGTACATGTGTACATGGAGTTTTGGGAGTGGTCGGTGGGGTTGCAGTTTAAGTTGGATGTGACATTCGTCTTGTAGCGTTGGGTATATGAGCACATTCAAGTGATCTGACCACATGGGCTACTTTGGGCCAGGTGGAACAATATCGATTTTTGTGTTTGGTTTCTACGGTGGATGATTGATTTTTCTCGTGATGCACTATCACGAAGTTTAGTGTATTGTTATGGTTTTTTGGTTGGACTGGGGCCAAATGATGTTATATGGAGGCCATTTGTAAGTTTACCTGCGTATCTTGTAGAGGGGGATGAGCTGCGGATGATGCAGTAGGAGTGATGGATGCGAGGGAGGAGGATGGAGATGGTGGAGGTAGTTCAATTTGGATTGGTGTGGTGTCATTTCAGCCTGGTACAAGATGTACCATGTAACCCTATTTTTTACAATAGGTTGGAAGGAGAGATAGATATACATGTAACACATGTGCGGGATATTCAAGAGATGGTGAGGAGGTGGTGCCAGTAGTGATAGATGATATAAAGGTGACACCTGAATATGCAACATGGTAGCACCCATGTTTTGTGATGAGATATTGTTGAGTTAAAATTTGGATATAGGAGTGGATGAGATAGGTGTGGATGTTTCTGTATGGTCAGGGGTAGGATAAGGAAAAAATTGTTTGATAATTGATTGATAGGAGAGGTCGATGACCCGAGAGTGATCTTAGGTAACAGTAGTAATAGGTGGTCAGGGTTCTAGACTATAACAAGAAAGATGGATGGCGCGTGTAGCAGTATAACTACTAAGAGAGATAGGATCAATGTCTAATATTTCCTTGAATACTTGGTCACCACTATCAAAGAACTATGGTATGAGTAAATTAGGAATTTTTAATGTGTTTGAGTGAATGCTAGGAGAGCACAAGGGCTTCTTAGTTATTTCTAAGGGTTATTGTAATGGGTCTAACATGTCTATGATGTTATGGATATGGGATTGATGTTTAGTTAAAACTATGAAACAACAAACAAACAATAGAAAGAAGATAGTTATTTAGGAATGAAAAACTACACAATCAACAAGAGGTTTTTGATTATCTTGATTAATTAAAAATATGTGAAAAGGAAATATGGCTCAAAAGGGGAACTTAAGAATCAAGATTTCTAAGGTTGGTTTCAGGTATGTTAAGGCTTAAGTCCTCAATATACTTGAGGCATGAGAGACCCAAATCTATGTTGGTTTCGGTATGAGTCATGATATTGGGGCATACCCATGATTTAATATAAATGCGAATTAAATCTTATTTAAGAGTAACTTACTGTAACAAATGATATTAAGGTAATTAAGTACAATAATGTGCAAACAATAAGCATTCAACAATGTAAAACCCTAAGCAAATGAAAGGAAAATGATGACTTAGCTACTTCTATGCAACGTAGGAATGATTGAGACTGTCTGAGTGCTGGATCTGGCTGGAACAATGTTCAAATGGCTCGATGAGGGTTTATAACCTTAGGAATGTACAAGACAAAAGTACATGTAGGAGTACAAGAATGCCATAGGTGTTATGACTGATGTGTCTACTAAAATGATTAGGACCTATCCCTTTCTAGGTTGGAAGACATTCGTTATTACTTACTCTTTGTCGATCTGATTTCACTGTTAGGTCGCTGGTTGCACCTGTAACATGAAAAATAAATGACTACCCGTAGATGCCCACATACCACATCAAATCTAAAATAAATATGAAGAATGTGGAGTTGGACTGACCCCATCGACCCGAAGGGTGAACTTACAATTGAGTGTTGCATTACATCTCAGACTCCATGTAGTTGTTTGTGTGTGTGTGTTCGTGTATCGTTCCCTAGGTTTCCCTTGTGCAAGTTGTATGATGATAACATAATAGATCTAGATTTGTCTTGAATATGTAGAATGTGTATGATGGAATAGAATGAACTCCCCTCCTATGCAATGTATGTAGACCAATGCAACCCTTGTCCCTTGTATGAATGTGCTAGATGTATACTTTGGAGTGCTCTTGTGTCTTTGTGCAAGCTTAGGTGGTGATATAATCCTTATAGTGCTTGGCCCCTTATTTAGAAAAAGTAACTAAGCATATATATGATTCCCTTTTTGAATTTCATAATTGACAATTGAAATGCCGACCCAAAGTGTTAAAAGGTGACCAAGAAGTAAAAATAACCCAAGAGAGTAAGAAGAAAAAAGAGAGGTACAAAAGCAATGAGGAGGGACAAGAGCGGCTAGGCGCTTCTGTCCTAGCCGAGAAAAGCTAAATCAGTTAAGTGCCAATAGAACTGTATGATGTGTAAATCCAGTAAAGTGCAAGAGACAAAGAAACCAAAAGGCCAAAAGGAGTTGTCAACCATTAGTTTTGTTGCTTAGGAATAATGTATACATTAGTATGCTTTAGGACCTAGAAATGTACCCAAGTGCATATATTTTGTGTATACATTTTCCCCCACTTTATGCTATTGAGTGAATACTCAATAACATAAAATAGATAGAAGATGCATACCTTGTAATCTGGAGTGTGGCCGATAGTGTGCTGAGTGGACAAGTAGCCATGTGAATCATGAAGTGATCATAATGTGAAGCATGACAACTAGGAAAGGGAGGTGGAACCTAGGGGTGAATCATATGCGTAGTAGCATGTTAATGTGAGTTGCTTCTTATTGCTTATAAGGATGGACCTGTAAAAGAAGAACAAGAGAGTAGTCAAAGTCCCATATATGAAAAATCAGAGTAACGTATGTATAAGTAAAAATTGTGTATAAGTAATAGCTAAGGAAAGAGGACACTTGATGTATGAGAGAGTATAGGATAGAAATTTGTCTTGTTTGCTTTGGAGATGTTGCCAGATGGGGTTGAAGTGATCAATTTCCAACCAAAGAAACATTGAGCCACATATTTGAGCGTCCTACCGCTAAGGAGGTTTTTTGAGTGATCTCATGCCAAGAGTGAGGTTTTAAGGATATCTCACACCAAGACTGAGTTCTTTTGGGAAATCTCATGCCAAGAGTGAGATTTTTGGGTGATCTCAATCCAAGAGGAAGAGTGTTCAAGAGAGAGGTATTTTTTTCTCTCCTTCCATGACGCTTCTCAAATGATAAGTGCCATTGCAGATTGATACGTCTCGATTTGTATTCGTTTACATTTTGTTTTAATTTAATTATTTTTTTGCATGTTATCAAAATTTGTCAAACTTTAAATTAATTCAATTTTGTTATCTTCTTTTAGGTACTTCAAAAAAATTATTATGCGAGAAAGATTACTATTTATCTTAAATTGTCACTTGGAATACAAATCACAACCAATTAAACATAAAAAATGGTCAGTTGCATGTATTAATAAAGAGTTTGGTAGTGCTTACTATGATGTCAAAATTATTGAAAATATTGCAATAAAGCTGCTTAGGAGGATGATGGCAACATATATGGGTATGAAAACAAAATAAATTAAAATGATGTTTTATATTTCCTTCTTAAATTAATTTATGAACAATTTAATGTGTAGGATAATTACAGGGGAACTATGCATGAGGAGATACTAGCTTACCAATCTGTGAACATTAATGCATATTTGTTGTGAAAGTGGCTCAAACACAACATAGAATGAGCTTATGGTAATTTGGTTATAAAAATTAAAAAAATGAGTTTTCATAAAATTTATTAATTTAATATTTTTCAAATTGTATTCATTTTTTTAATATAAGAATAAATGTTTTTTGACTGGGATCCTACCTAAGTACAAAAAGGAATAAAGCCAAGATACATAAGAGAAGAAAAAAAGGAACAAAAAAGAAACATGTATTAAAGCTCTAGTAAAAACAACAATATAACATAACAACCCCAAAACAAGGGAAATAAACAACTCACAAGACATACTACTTCATGGCTTTAGTAAAAGCCTTCTTTAAATTGTCCACACCATTCTTAAGAGTCTTAGTGACCTCACCTTCCTTATACTTTTCATGGCCATTTACTTTGTCTTCATAATCCCTCTTATAATAAAGTGGTTCTTTACCATCCTCCGATAGATGAGTAATGTGGGAGAGGAAGTCAATGGTAGCCTTGTAGGTAGTCAACAAGTTACACTGTTTAGCCTAGATGGATACTTGATCTTTCTCCAATCTAGTGATCCTTTTATTTATCTCCTCCCAATAGATTGCATCCAAATTTCCACCTTCCACTGCCAACTTGCAACCCTTCACTCTGTCCCCAAGAGCACAAAAGTCCTTACAAAACTAGTTAATCATATCCTTATGTAAGTAAATCTCAACTCCGATGCTTGAATATTTGATTTTTGAAGGCCCTTCAACATTATTTCCAAATGAAAAGAGGCTAAGAGTAGCTTCATCCTCTCCAGGATTGGTGGGATAAGGTGGTCTCCCGCTAGTGGGATAACGTATTGCCACCTGGCTACGAAGAGTCCAACTAGAAAGAACCTCTCTGGGCCTCTTTTTAGTGGGTGAGACAACAGAGGTAGGACCGGTTATAGAGGGATTAGGAGCGGGGGAGGGTTGGATAGAGGAAGAGGGCACCGCCTCTAGAGACCAAAGAGAGAGGAAGGATTGGGGAAGAGTGCATTCAAAAAACTTGTAGAACAACAATATAACAACTTGATGGAGGGAGTAGACCTTTTTTACCTGAATGCACTATTTTTATGGATAACTCGAGAGACTGTAAAATGTAAAATGTAAAAAGGAAAACTAACAGAGGCCTGCCTACAAAAGTGGTTAAGGAGCACAAGGTGGTAGTAATACATCACTTAAAATCTACCCTCCAACATGAAAAATTTCATCAGAAGGAGATTGATTTCATTGTAAGGATGAAGTAAATAACTCCTTTAAAAGTCACCTTTGGTGTGCACCAAATTTTCAAAACCCTCAAAGAATTTCTTCTCTTCCTCCATCTTATCAAATTTATTTTTGAATAACTTAAGGCCTTTCATCTGGATGCTAGTAACCATGGAAATTAGCTCCTTAATGATCTCAAATGACTTCCCCTTGTAGGCTACAACTCTATTAGACGAGTTCTTGGTAAATTCTAGAGAAAGATGTGTATCATGCCCTCATACTCTCTCCAAAAGATTATTAAATCCAACCCTTCTTAATATGTTCCACATTTCTTCGTCCAACTTCCATGCCTCATTACAAATGGGATTGACCCTGCAAACCATGTTATTCGGCTAGCCTCTGTTTCTAAAATTATCCATAGAAGGAAGACGAATCCTTTCCTAGATAAAAATATGGATGGAAATATGGTGAAAACCAATCCTATACTCCCTATCAGGGTGTGTGTTTTTATGGAGAAGCATGTGGAAAATCCACACAATCTACATCACATGAGAGAGCATGTCCAAAGGTTCAATTTTGATTGATTTCATAATTAAAAACGGTGTCCTGAATGATGATGGGGACTTCTTCCCCATTATGCCAATCTTTATAACACTTATCATTAACTCCTATATTAGCCAACTAGTCTTCCATCATGTTTCCCTCTCTGTATGTATGTTAAATATTACAATCAGAGACAGAGTTTATCAATATGATAGCCTCTTATATAATGTCTTTAATAGTCTAGCTAGTGGGAGAATTCCTATTAAGATAATTCACAATGTTCATATAATCTCTCTCAATTATGATATTAGAGGCATTACAACAGTTAGCAAGTATAAAACCCCAAAGAGAGGCCAATGTTTCTGCATAGTGGCATGTTTGAACCCCCACAGGCCTTGCAAAAGCCACAATCACTCTACCTTTATCATCTCGAATACTACCCCTCCACCCACCCTCCTGGGGATGCCCTTAAAAGCCCCATCAAAATTAAGTTTTGGTCAACCAAGAGGGGGGTGATGCCACTTAATGAGAGACCTATCAATAAAATACCCTTTCTGATAAAGAATAGAGAACTGAGTGAATTTCCATTATCTAAGATCTTGATATTTTATTGATTAAGTCTTTTCTTATTAGAAGGCCTGAATTTAAGAATATTTTATTTGATTTCCTTGAACAACTGATTGAAAATAATGGGGGGAGAGGAACTTTTTTCGTCAAATATTATAACATTACGAGCCTTCCATATCTACCATATAATATGGGAAAAGGAGAGAACCCATAATTTTTTGATGGATCTATGCTTGAAAGGAGAGATCCATAAAGACCAGCAAAGAACAATTTCATTAGGAAAGATCCAATTGACACCCATAAACTTCAAGAAGATGCTCCAAAGAGAGGAGGTGAAAGTACATTGGATGAACAAATGATTAATCATTTCCTCTCTAGCTTTGCATAGAATACATTTGGTAGGAAAATACTGACCTCTCTTGACTATATTATCTATAGTCAAGACCTTTTTCTGAATAACCAACCAAAGGAAATTGTTAATTTTTAGGGTAAGCTCTTTAATCCAAACCCTATGCCAAGAAAAATCAGCATCCGGAGAAGTGGAGAGAAGCTTGTAACCATACTTGACTGTATAAGAACCGTCGAAAGACTTTTCCCAAATAAACTCATCCTGAGAATCAATGTGACCCTAATGTATTTTGCTGAGGAGGTCTTGGAGTTGCCTAATATTGTTAATTTCTTGGGAAGGAGCCTCCTCCCAAGATAATTTGATCCAAGTTCTGGATCCATTATCCCAAGAGATGTAATTACTAACTTTTCCCCCATAATTGTTACTAAAATGAGTATAAAGGGGGGACCAGATATTAATATCTTTAAGGGGAGATGAGGTGACCCATTTATCCTTCCAAAAGGATATGAGGTGGCCATTCCGTATCTTCCACTTTCTACCCTTAGACATAAGAGATCTTGACTTCACTAGAGAGTTCCAAAGTATTTATGAAAAATCCATGTTGTCTAAGTTTCTCATACTTAATCAAATTAATGCACTAGTTACCAAAGAAACTAGCAACTCATAAATGCTGGAGGGTTTATGTTACCTCATATGTGATGATGCTTGATATGGGCACTGAATGATGAATTTTTGTTGCTGCCAAACTTGCAAATAAGACTAAAACAAGATTTGATTAGATAGATAGGGGCGGGGGCTACCTGATTAAGTGGATCCAAGAAGATTTTGACTTCCTTGGCGGATGTCAACCCCCATTTGCTGGATAAAAGGATGTAAAAGCAAAAGCATGTAGAAACAGAGCTATCACTAAATCTAAAAAATGGTAGAAAATGATCTAAAGCTAGTTAGATGACAATAACTACAAAATAAAGGTTACCTAGTCTGGGTCGACAGTGACCCAGACTGTGCACAGGTAGGTTGACGGTGACCTGGGAGGATGGATCTAAAACTGTAGATGAAGTATGTAGACCTACAAGGTCTGAGAGTGATATGAAGCTAATGAGAACTAGTAGAGGCTGTAAAAGGGTTTGCAGGAGTGAACCAGAAGAAGAGAAGTAGGATAAATGACAAAAAGGAGGATTCAGATGAGTTTTTAGATAGACATCACCTTGGTCGACGACGATCAGGGAGGATTGGCGATGACAGTATCAGAAAAATGTAGAGCCAAGGATGAAAGGATAAAAAAGAAAAATTGCAAGAAAAAGGCAATGTGGGAGAAGGATGCTGAGTGTTTTCAAAGCTTCTCTCTACTTGCAAGATGTTAGAAACAAAACATATATGATAATATGATTAAGATAATGTGATAACGATAAGAAGATCTCATGAACGATGATCATGAGTGATGTAGGTAAGCTGAAGGGATGTCCAAGAGGTCTGTGGCTGATTGTTGGCTTGGTTGATTGATTTTCGATTGCCTTGATGATCATAATGGAAAGAAAACACTCATTTTATAAGGGTTGACGACAACTAGGTTGGGTCACCGCCGAATACAGGGAAAGTTTCCCCAATGGGCATGATTTTTGATTTAAGGCGGGATTTTATCGACTTTAAAGGGTTGGGCGAGTGATTTAAAGCATATGAGCAGGATTAGGTTACTGAGGGATAAATCCAAAGTAGTTAGAAGATAGGATTGAGTAGAAAAAGCATAGGGATTTATGGGTAGGATAAAACATCCTAATTAGAAGGTTAATTAGGGCCATGAGTATCTAAATGATTAATTAATTAATATGAATTAATTAATTAATAAGGATAAATGTGGATGGGATAATTGGGCATGTAAAATACTAAATGATTAATTAATTAATGTTGCTTAATTAATTAATAAGGACTGGATGGACATTTGATTAATGAGTGGGATGATTTAATAAACAATTAAAATATGTGCACACAGGTGAATCAAGGAACAAATATCAATTTTAGATGTCTACATTTTGCCCCTTTTTATTGAGTGATTTGAGCGGGAAAGCCAAGAGATAAAAACAAAAAGGGTTGAATGAGGATAAAGGATTGATGGTAAGTTCCCCCTCAAATGGGGGATTGATGATGTCAAAGGAAATCAATGATGTGTTTGAAAAAAAGGTTTTTGATGAAGGGCAGGTGGGTGATGAAAAGATGGGTAAAATGATTACCAAGGCGAGAAGCCCTAGGCAAAAAGGATCGCAATAATGATGAAAACTATGGCGGTGACTCTAATATCACATCGGGAGGGGACAATTGTGGTCTCAATGGAGATGGACAACAACATTCTATATGCAAGTGAGTGGGTGAACATCACTGCAAAATGGATGAAGGCTGGGATGACCAACAGGTCATAGGAAAGTCATGAAAATATGCACAACTATATGCAAAAAATATGCAAAATCCTTCGTACACGAGGAATCAGGTGAAAAAGTATGCGTCCACAAGGGACAAGGATGAATTATATGGTGCTGAATGGGACATGAAAAATGGCTTGATAAGGAAAAATGGAAAAACGAGTGATGAAATAATGGCTTGATAATGAATAGCTATAGACCTTTGTAGAAAAGACCCTTTGTGTATACCCATACACTTAAATTTATACAAAATAGAGAGAAGAGAAGAGAGAATCAGATCACACCCAAAAAATTACTAAACTCAACCAGTCTTCTAAGCACTAAAGACCAATCGACATTTAGTTTGTAGGAAAACTATGGGCACCTAACATTGTTCCAATCGCATGCCCTCAGATCGTATGGAAAAGAGGGTGACACCATTCAAGGTTTAATGTTGGTTGTTGGGGTGGTTAGATGTTTAGACTAAATTAAGCGTGGATTTTCTACACTCCCCATATTTTAAATGATTATTGACCTTGTATTTATTCTCAGAGGCTTCTAAAATTACTTGGTGGAACCTAAATGATCCACAACCTTCGTGATTATTTGTCTGGTGACTTTCATTGTTTCACAAAATCTTTTGCTTGGTTGCGGTTTTCCTTGATATCATGAATATTTGTTCCGTATATTCTCCTACTTTGCTTCATTCCACAACTTTTCATACTTACATAGGTTTTAATTTCCCAAGCATACTTTTATTTTTTCATATGACTTTCATTTTCTCCTTCTGTGTTTGTCTTCTTTTCCTTCGCTCCATGATATTGTGTGTACTTAATGTGTTTTTTCCAGCATATACTCTATTGTCTTGCTCCTTTGTCACACAGATTTTCTAATTCCTGTGGTATAGTATGTTTATTTAATCCATGACACACTATGTTTCTTCATTCCATGATTTTTTACTTTGTGAAGCTACTTAAGTCTAGAATTTGAATCAAGTTGTTCAAATAAGAATGAGTGCTTATTTTGGCAATAGTTTCATAGATTTTAGGGGACATCTTCCCGCTATATGTAAAAAACCAATGGCCTTATGTATCCATTGGGCATGAAGTCAACATATAAATTAAAGATTGATCTTGAAAGCTATGAATCTCACCCTAAATTTGTCTTATCTGTTGAAATTTTACTCTACTTTGAATATGATCCTTATAGCTCTACATAAAACTTGATCACACTATAAACTTCCCCAAATACCTTTGATGTGATTGAGGTTCCAAATCTAGATGCGAGGCTTTTGATACTATATTTTGATATAAATCATACTGATTGGTTTATATGCTTGGAGGTTTGATTGATATGATTGTGCACAAGTTGAAAAGAAGCTCAAAAAAGATATGTACAAAAAGAAATAATACATGATCCAAATTGAGACAAGAAAATTGGGCTAAAGAATTTGTTTTCTAAAAAACAAACCTAAACTACTCTTAATCTAACCAAAACACAAATAATTTAAAACAAAACCACTAACTAGATGGGATAAATAACCCCCCTTTTCTAATAAAATGTAGCCATGAGATAAACTTTGTAGTAAATATGTTTGTTAATGAGAGTGGAAAGCTATTTTGAAATTGATTTCCCTTCACATTAACAAATGGAAACATAAAAAATACCTCTGTATGAACTTCATTGGGGTATGGGAGAGTAGACAAAAAATCACACACTTGGGTACATTTCTAGGTCCTAAAAGCATGCTAACATTTACATGATTCCTAAGCAAGAAAACTAGTGGTTGACAACTATCTTTGGCCTCTTTTCTTTGTCTCTTATTTTCTATTTGGTCTTGCACACCCTACAGCCTAATCAGAACTTAAATTATTTATATTTCATGGCTTTAGACACCAGCACCTAGCTAGAACAACAACGCTCAGGTGCTCCTTTCCCCTCTGGGTGCATCTAACCCTTTTCCACCTTACTCACTCTTTTTGGTTCTCTTTTATCTTTTGGGAATATTTTTCACTTATGGGTTGACTTTCTAGTTTTCAATTATGAAATTCAAACAAGGGAATAATATAAATACATAGTTATGTATTCAAAATCAAGAACCAAAAAATAAGCGTTACTATTATTGCCTAAGCTTGCATTCCAAATGCACTAAAGCACTTTAAATTCATCCATCTAGCATCTATTCAAGGGACAAGGGCTACATACTTCTGCATACACTACATATGAAGGGGAAGTCTATTCTATTAAATCCACACATACTATTACATTGCTACATTCTAGATCTAGCCCACTATCCTTTGTACAAATTGCACAAGGGCATCTTAGAGTATCATTTCTACACACACACACACACACACACACACACAAGAACTATATGGGGTATGAGATGTAGTGCAACAATCAGTTGTAAGTTCAATCTTTAGGTGAATACTGAGGTCAGTATGACTCCACATTCTGCATCTTTTTTATTAGATTTGATGTGGTTTGTGGGCATGTACAGGTAGATAATTTGTTTTTCAGGTTCCAATTGCGGTCAGAACCCTAACAATGAAGTTGGAGTGACAAAACACATATTGGAGTGAAGATCCTTCCAATCCAAAAAAATTTATAACCTGAGCACTTGTCCAAAATGCCCATATCTATCCACTAGCGCATGGGTGCTCCTGTCTTACCTTGTTTCTGAGTTCCAAAATTTACAGTGAGCAGTTGCGACATTGTTTGCATCATGTTCATAAATTTACCCTTCCTAGATCATTTCTAGATTGCATAGATATTAGCTACGTCATCTTATCTCCCTCCTTTGCTTAGGGTTTCATACTTTACATGCTATTTTGCTTTTGTCATACTGTATATTAATAATAGTACATCATTTATTACAATATTTATGTTCCAATATAGATTTAATTCAAATTAAATTAAATCATTTAGTGAACTTGTATCCTCATTTGAACACTATTAATTCCTTTTTTGTTACCAACTTCGATACCCTATAATCCTATCACCATGAGTGTCTCCATCCCTGGCATTTTATAGGCCAATGCTGAATGTCAAACTTAAATCCAATATTTTCTGTCCAACACTTATCTTCATCCTCATACTTCTCCATAATATGTGTATCATAAATTTACTACGACATCATCTTTTAAGGAAGAACACATTACTTTTACATCTACAAAAATTCTTTCTCAACATATTTTAGATAATGATCCCCCTTTTTATATTCAAGTTTGTATCAATAACATAGGGGTTAAATGAGCTTTAGTTGATAATGGATCTGACCTTAACATTTGTAACCTACCATTCATTCAACAACTTGGCCTTTCCAAAACATCCTTAACACCCTTGTCTATTTGTATTCATGGCTTTGAAAATATTCCTAAAAAATTCTTAGGTACAATCACACTTCCCATTACTATTGGACCATACACTTTTTCTATCGCATTCCATGTAATGTCTAACAATCTTAACTATAATATTCTCCTTGAATGGCCTTGGATCCATGTCATGCATGCAATCCTTTCAACACTTCACGCATGTATTAAATTCCTATACCAAGGTGTGGTCTATGAGGCCTTGGCAGATCCCTCCCCATTCACCTTTTGCAACACTATCAATCATTCACCTGAATCCCCCACTTTGGCCACCCCTCCTCCTAATTTCAAAAAGTATGGTCCTGGGTATTGATATATGCTTCGTTACAGTTACACTAGCACCATATTAGGAAAATATGTAAAAGAATTCAAATAACCTCTTTCCATTCCCACATAATCCACCAGACTACCTTGGTTATCTCCCTCTACTTGCTCCTTTTATTCCTGCCACATCTCCTCCCGAGGTTTACACTATTTCACATACTCACCATCACAAAAAGCAATTTCCATTTTTTCTCCATACTACAACTTACTATGGAAAACCTACTCACCCTAACACCAATATCGATACTCTTGACATATTACCACATCTGCCACCATGACATGGTGTCTCTTCCATCCTCAGATAGATCTTCATCACTCACACACTTGGGGGGCATTGAACTCCCCCCCCTCATAGTCACATTTTCTAATCAGTAGTTGTCTATCTGTATTATTCACATACGAATCTATACATTACTCTTGCTTTGAAATTCACATCAATATTTCTAACAATACTTCTTCATATCTACACTATGTGCACACCTTGCTAAATCTCTCTATGCTCATATACTACTCCATACGAGATTTTCTACTCATGCTTACTTATGGATACTTCTCTTCATGGTACACATACTACTTACTATACACGGTATACATCCTTGCATGCACTATACGTACTTTGGATACTCTTGTTCACAATGATCACAATTTTTTTTCCATTAGCTCCAGATCAACTTATCTAGTGTCTACTACTACACTTCACACTCCGTGCTTCATGAATAATCCTTCTCAACACTCCTCCACCCTTGATACACACATTGTATCCTCATTACCCTATGACGCACTCTAGTTCCACGGTTCATACTTGACTGCTGAGGGTCTAATTCTGAAATGAACCTCACACCATCTACACATTTTACGCTTTGGTATTCCTGGTACTTATTTCTAGCATCGATTTGCACACCAAACACATTACCCAATGACACACTCTTATTCTATGGTTCATTCTTGACTGTTTATGGTTCTTATAAATGAACCTCATCTCATACACACCCGTTGGGGGCATGTTGCTCCTATTATCTTCACACATTAGATACCATCCCATCACACTCACAACATTTTCATATATTGGTTGCATTTACTCTTGCTAGATTTTCTACTTACATGTTGCACTTTTCTTACTATGTTAGTCAGATACTCAGTATGTCACTATCTTTATCATATACACATGCGTGTTCACTTGGTCTCTAGTTGTGAATGTAGATCTCTTACAGCTCCTTACAAGTTGCATGATGCTCGACACTGTACCTTTTACTAGTCCCACCGAGGCTCCTAGGGGAATCTACTTTTACTACTCTCACACATTACTAGTGCTATTGTTCCATCATTTACTACTATTTTCTAGCACATTACTTTCCATTGATACATACATGCCTTGGCATACTATTTATCTTTCTAACATGCTAACGAGTGCTTCATGTGTAGAATTTGCTTTGTAGGACTATATGCCACCATGGTTATCTAACACATTTTGCTTGATCTTTTTTGCCATTGTATGCTAATGTTTGTGGGCTATGCCCTATGTCTTGTATGCTTTTGGCCGCTTCGGCACTGATTGTCTTGTGACATTGTGAAATATTCCTTATGGGATATAACTTGAAATTCACAAAATATATTAAAATAACAACGAACAAAATTTCTGATTTTTCTAATTTTTAGGACAACAGTATGCAAAAATAAAGATATTTTTGTATTTTGCAAACTAATCACTTCTAACACTACCTAGAAGCTTCAAACAACTCATAAAAATATATGGAACAATAAACAAGAGAGAAATAATTTTTATCTCTTAGATATGATTTTATTTATTTATTTTAGGACAAAAAATGAGAGGAAAATGCAGCTAATCATAATTTCAAAAATGACAATGGAAAAATGATGGAAATGAATTCTGGGGTATCTTCATGATGATGAAAATATCCAGGTTTGAAATCTATGAAATCGTATGAAATCGTTATCCAGGTCAAAAACTACTCCTCAAATCTAGAACTAAGTAGATAAAACCCTAGAAAATAGTAGTTCCAAATATGAACTGAAACCCTTGATGAAGAAGGGATGTCCTCTTACTCTAAAACTGAATTTCTGATTACTATCCATATCTTATCCAAAAATATGAATAAAGCTCTAAAATAGCAAACTAGGGAGGATCTTTCACCATCGAAGAGTGCTCTGCTAGCTAGGCGTGGATCTTTCACCACTAAAACTAGGGTTCTTGTGGAATCTTACTCCATAATAAAAGAAAGTGCAAACAAAAAATGCTCCAATATCAAAATAGGCGAGTGTATGAAAGAATTCCTATTCTCTCCCTGAATGCTTCCTTTTATAACTTCTTATTACAACAAAAGGCCCAAAAGAACCGTAATCACCCCATTGGGTCTTTTCTTTTTTGTTCATATAAAATTTGCAAATCAAATTTAAATAAAATAACACCTAGTAGTCTAAATAGCTAAGACAAAATCTACCATAGAACCATCATGATCATAGCTTATTGGAATGCTAAAATGAATTAAACATGAAATTAATCATCTAATTACAAACATTCCTACTTAGTATGTATGATTTCCTTTAAAATGTGAACCTATGAAGATCACAAGCAATCAAATTTGTGTTGTTGCTTCAAGATGATGAAAGGATCTCACTAAGAAATGGCTACAAGGCCATGTTTAGATCTTCCTTTACTAACCAAACATGAAGAATGGATGCAAGAGATGATCAAACTATTCCAAATCAATGGAGAAGGCTCTTAAATCATATGTCTTATATGAAATAATATTCAAAGTATGGTGTAAGGTGTGAAGGAAGGAGCTTGGTCCTTTATATAGCTTTCCTATTTGGGGAAAGCTTGAATCCCAATGAATGTGGGATAAAGGATAAAGTAGATTTAGACTTGTTAAGCATGCTTAGAAGAATTAACAAGTGATTAAAAACTCATGGGAGTTGGAGGGTGCTTTAATTAATCAACTAGGATTAATTAATAGGCTATAATAAGATTTTTAGGCTATTTGGAGGTGATTTAGGAGGAATTTGATATGATTTGAAGCATTTAAAAGTGAGATTTAGCCAATAAAAGGGTTTATTGATTAAATGCATTGTTAAAAAGGCTTAATTAACTAATGATAGTTAATTAATTGATTTGAATAGGATTATAACTAACGAAGTGTCGTTAATTGGCATCTGGAATGTGATAGAAGCTAGTTAATTAACAAAGTGTCGTTAATTGACCAAAATAGAGGGAAACTTTAGTTAATTAGTAGAAATCACTAATTATAATGGAAATGATGAGATAGAGGATAATTGGTACCAATTTTACATTAAAACTAGTGGAAGCGGATTTTAGGTGTCTACATTTTCCCCTCTTTGAGGTGGCGTAAGTGACGCCACTTCAAAGATAGTAGACAATTATAGCCAAGTAAATTTTGAAGAAAAATTAGTAGAATGAAGGATGCCCCCTCGAGTGTCGATGGGGTGATAGAAGAAGTCAATCAATGATCGAAAATATGAAGGAAATAGATAGAAGAATTAGATGGAAGAAAATCCCTATTTCCCTATGTGTAATGAGAATTGAGTATATGAAAATGGAAATATCTTGTGCATACAACTCGTTCAATAAACAACTTTGTTTCATCACTTTTCTCAAATGATCAACATCATTGACCCTTATTAAAATGTACACATACAACAAACAGTGTAAAATAACATGAAAAACTATATAATAACATTTTTTCATTGCTAAAAATACTTAACTCCATGCAACATACATAATGCAATGCAATACGAGAAAGTAAACAAGCTAACCTGACAGGGAAACAAGTACAAACACACATACTCAAACAAACAATGTTCAAGACAGTTGCACTAATGTTTTTTGTTATCAAGCTTTAGTTCCCAAATGTTCGTGTTTAATGAAAAGGGTTAAAAATGGTGCCCCAAGCAAGGATACATGTGAGGGGAATAACGGAGGACATAATTAGTCCTATGAAAAATCATTCATGTGCACTACAAAACAGTACCACAAACTTCATTGTGCCAAAGATAGTACATACATAACAAGAAACCAACTTTGTAAATGGGGGTAGATCAAAATGATTCGCTTGAGTCGTTGTGACAAGAACAAGAAAGGACCAAAGAAATATGTTTTATAGGACAAATTTTGATGTTCAAGGACAATGCATCTGATACAAGCTTCAGCTGCATGCATGCTTTTTACCAATTTTTGATTTTAAATTTTTTTTAAATTTTACCAATATTTTTAAATGATTTTTTTTTTGATTTTTTTATTTTTACCATTGGATTTTGATGTTTTACAAATTTTTGATATTTTAACCAATGAATTTTTTATATTTTGTGTATTTTGAAAGTTTTACTAAGCTATGTATAGGAAAAAAGAAACGTGGATGCCCCTAGTGATAGATGGGATGTACAAGGGTAGAATGCCATGCATATGTGCAAGAAGGTGAAGATGCAAAGTTTCCCCCATTGTTAGATGGGAATATACAAAGGAATCCCACATGTATATACAAGAGGAAGATAATATGGATCAAGGGCCAATATGGATAGGTTCAACATGTAATGATGAACTCAAACCAATGAAATGCTAAGAAGGAGAAAGACATGCCCCCAATGCAAGCTAGCCAAGAAACACATGATAGAAAGAAGTAGAAGATTATTTTATTGAAATAAGGGACAAAGTTTCCCTCAAAAATAGAAAAAAGGCAATCTTATACACATGGATGTTCTGAACAAAGTAGAAGAACAATGAATGTTATGAAAGGATATGTGAAAATGTAGCTAGAAGAATCACAGGATGAAAAAGTGATTAGCCAAAGGAACAAATCGTGAGACAAGATATGGACTAAAGAAAGAGTCTGAACAAGGTCCAAAAAAGACACTTGGTAACATACTAATCCTGTTTAGCTCATCGAGATCTAGTGTGTGCACATGGAATTAATTACCTCTTGGAGGGAAGATTTGATAGAAAACAAGTGAAGACACCTAGCCAATGTGTAGGAATGATTTATTTTCAAAGTTGATTTGTGAATGGATGGTGGAAGGAGAGTCCGTACATTGCTCCACTTCCATCCAGGTGTCCATAGCCCTGATGGAGATGTATTTGATTATAATCACAAAATTTCTCTACTACCAGCCATGCATCTCATAGCCTCGGTAGAGATATTGGAAATACCCCAAGAGAGAGTTATATATATTTGACTTTTGATTTTTGCTTTTTGATTGATTTTTTGCTTTCTAAAAACTTATTTCAGCTCTCTCGATTGTTTTGATAAGGGGTTAAGAACCACAAATGGCTTGATGGAAGGATGTGGAAGTGATTGTGATGATGACATTAGGCTAGTGTCAACAAATACATCCAAAATTTCTTCACAACAAGTTTATTAGATGTAGATAGTGATAGGATCTCTAAGAGGCTCAGTCATTCTTTAATTTACCAAGGTAATGAAAGACCAAGGTCAAATGGATACCATAGAGATAAATGTCACAAAATGTGTGTGAATAGACTAACCAAAATATCATCGAAGGGATGAAAATGGTGGATGACTTGTAGAGGAATGGAAAGAAAGGGAAGGAACATCCATGTGTATGCAATACTTGATTGCAATGTTTGATCTTTGTACCTTTGATTTTTAATGTTTTCTCATTTTTTGTATCTTTTTTTGAAATTGGGACCAACAATGTCACTTGGCATGATAAGATCCAACAACAAATTTTTTGATTTCCTTGATAAGGAAGACTAGGTGTGTTTTCTTATCAAGAGTCATATTATCTTTGATCTCGATAGATCATGGTGAGCTCATACTCAAAAATGACTGTGATTTATCTTGAAACATGGATTTCATATGTGGGAGCTTGAATTCCATATCCATAGGTTTATGCACTTTGCACCATACTTGATGGTTGCGTTGGTGTGAATTTTTGAATCACATTTGATTCTAAAATTTATGATTGTTTAAATTGTTGGGAGATTTGGAGCTCTTCAAATTTTTGATCTTATCTTGATAAAGAACTGTTTGGGTTTCTTATAAGCTAATACATGACTTGTCTGATCCTAAGAAGTGGGAGAAGAAAGTGGACATTTAGGATTGATGTGAGAAATGACGATGGGATTACCACAATCATTGATAGAAGGATAATGTGATGGATGAAAAGGATACGGTCCAAGAATTGAAGAGGATGGGATACCAAGAGGTGTCCCATAGACTGAAGAATGAAGGGATACTAGGATGTGGCCCAAGTATAGAAGATAAAGGACTACATGGAGGTGTCCCATAAATAAGAAGATGATGGGATACTAGGATGTGGCCTAAGAATATAAAATAAAGTTCTACCAAGAGAATAAACACCAATAGAAGATGAAGGGACTACTAGGATGTGGCCCAATAATAGAAGATAATGGGCTACTAGGAGGTGACCCATAAATAGATGATGAAGGGCTACTTGGAGGTGGCCCACATATAGAATAAGATGATGGGAAACCAAGGTGGTGACCCAAGGTGAGATTTTGATTGAGGAATCATGATAGATAAAGACTCATTGAGTGATGAAAAGATAGGCCATGGATACAATGCTAGACCCAAGAATTTCATCATGCAATGAAGATTGTGAAGATGAAATAATAAGAGGAGGATCAAGTTTGATGATCCTAGGGTATTCCTCTTTTTTCTGATAAAAGGAATCAACCTCTTCCCCATAATACATGAACACATTAAGGTCTAAAGATAATACTTTCTTGTAATCCTCTAGAGGTAATCTTCATGTGGCCCCATGAATTCTCCGATCGCTTCTTCATTCTGAAAGAAATCGATTGGTATGGGTTATTGGTCTTTAACCATAGTAGGTTGATTAGAAGAAAGAGATCCAACAAGTATGGAAGATTGATTGATAGAAGAAATGACTCATAGAGAGAAGTATATTTGGATTGAGATGTCTTGTGAGTGGAAGAAGATGGTATTGGTTTACCTATAAGATGACATAGTGCCATAAAACAAATAGGATTGACATAAAAATATAGTAGATTGCGACATATGAGTTAAATTGGATGATTGATTAGAGGGATTTTGAGTCACACAAATCTTCAAAGGAGTAAGATATTGTTGAGTTAACTAATAAACAAGGTCTTGCGAAGAAAGGGAAGACCATGACTTAGATTTGAACTATCTAGGAATAATTCAGATTAGAATCTTTAGAAGACCGATAGGAATCAGAAGAATAGTTTGGATTGGAATCATCTTAATCATACCACCAAATATGAGATGAAGGTGGGGAAAGGGGTAACTTAATGGGTTTTCTAGCATGAAGAACCAAACAAGGCTTAGTCATGATGGGAATCCTTTGATGGGAATGTCAAAACCTTGATTCCAATTATTGTCGTAAGTATAAGGAACCATGTGATAGTTAGTCATAGTTATAATTTTTGGGTACAAATGCCTAGATCTAGATAGTGTGATTGAACTCCTTCAAATTGAAGAAAGTTCTATGTCAATTCGAGCAACATACAATGACAACCAACTAGATCATTTAGAAAATATGGGGATGTTTGAGTGATTTTCCAAATAAGGAAAACAAAAGTAATGACACAATTTTGACAATCCATAAGGTTTGGACAATAAGTTGCAATTGTAAATGTCAAAATGTTTGATCAAAATTTAGCAACATAAAGGATATAAAGGAATTTTCAATGTTAATTTGATTTAAAGTTGCTTGATAGGAAATGTTTTTGCTAAGGTTTGAAAAACGTGTATATGTACTACAATTGAACCTAGGTAAAAACAAAGGGATTGGACCCTAATTTATGATGCCCCACCCTTGTGATAGGAGGCAAAATAAAAAGGTTTTTCTAAGGTTTGATTTAAAATGGGCCCTAGGACAAACCAAGAAATGTAAAAACGTCAAATCATCACAAATAATGTCAAATCATCACAAATAATGTCAATAAAGAATGGTAACAAGTATCCAAAGGACAATATGCACCAAGCACACTAAATGAATAAAAAATAACACACTAACTAAAGTACGTGTAATAACAAGTATCTAGGACACAACGATCAAGTACAATACTATGACCTAATCACAAAAATAGTTACTATGTTTTTCAAGTATAGTTTTGGTGCAAATAGTGACAACACAATATCACCACTTAGGTCAAGTTTAAAATAAATAAGACCTAAATACTAAGAAGATTTTGACACGATATCAAAACAAGGTATACGAAAACAAGTTTTAAACACAAACAAATTCCAATTCTTGAAAATGGAGGCTATAAATGTGAGCAACACAATAACACTATTAGGACACGTCAATAAAAATTTATGGAAAAAGAAAGATTTTACTATCAAAATGATGTTACCCCAATACAAGTAGGGTAATGAAACTTTTCAAATATCAAGGAAATGTTAGGATCAAAAATGAGTCTAAGTATAAAGAAGAAGTTATTTATGTGAGCAAGCGTAATGATATAACTTAGAGACTTAGATCAAGTTTAAAAAATGAAACAAGACGTAAGTATCAAAACTGTATTGATTTTATACGAGGAGCGTAAAAATAAAAGGAAGTAAATGAGGAGACAACCTAACTACAATGTAGTCTTGATATAGGTATCGAGATGATGAAGGGCCTATCAAGAAACAAAGATGTACCAACACACTTTCAACGTGTACTATCACATTGCATAATAAGGAAGGATGCAATTGGGTGAAAACGTGGTGGACACAATATTTGATAGAACTACGTATGCATGCTTTCTTTTGTCCCAAAATGGGAAAATAATAAAACAAAGGAGTAGACCAAGTGGTGATGAAAAATACTTTGTCGTAACTTTGGCAGAGTTTCACCTTGTCTTAAGACAAGTGAAAAACTAGGACAAAGTAACACTTTTTTAATTTCATGATGAAATAACACGTTGTTTCAACATTAATAGACTCTCCCCTTATTCGAAATAAGAAGGTTTTGAATCCTGAATAAGTTTTTCACATTTGTGAGAGCTCTTTGTAACATGATGGATAAAGTCTAGTTGGATCCAAGCCAAAAGCTTCATATTTGTTCACTCTCTAGGTGTCAAAAAATATATCTGCGAGCACAGTTTATCAAGAAAATAAAATTGATTAATCAAGGAGTGTCCTAGATTTACTTTACCTCCTTTGATAAAATGAGCAATAAATTGCATTCAGTTGTAATGCATTAGGTTCATGTGAAGATGATTTTGATGCAAATCTAAAAAGACGTACTATTTAATTAGGTAGTGGAGTACTTCCATTTTTGTTCACTATTTCTCTCAAGGTGTGAATTACTTTAGGGTTCTTAGGGTAATCCTCACAATGAGTTTTATGGCTTATGCCAAGATACTTCCCCCAATTCAAAGTGGATGAGTTTTAGAACTCTTAACTGAAACTTACAAATATAGTGTGTTGAATAAAGTGGTGTATTTTTTTTATCTTTTGGATTAAAAATGTGGTTTTGTACACCATTGGCAACCTGCAACACACATGTAGTTAGATTTTATTTAGATCCCAAGTATTTGACAAGCGTTAGGTCTTGCGTACAAATGATTTTAGTAATTTCCAATAGAAAGTGAACCAAAGTTTTCTTTTGATTCTCAAGATCATCCAAAGGATGCAAGAGAAGAGCATACACAATAATTTAATTCCAACTAAATAAATGCAAAGGAAACTTTAAATCAAATGAACTTTAAACAAAGCTTGATAAATTGTTCATTCCCTTAAGCCATAAAATGAAAGATTAAGTTTCCAATTCAACCAAATGTTAGAAAATGAAAACTAAAAGCTTCTTTTGATTCTCAAGATCACCCTAAGGTGCAAGTGAAGAGCATACAAAATTTTAGTTTAACTTGTCTATAGCATGGAAACAAAATCATTTATCAAAACGTTAAGCAAAATGTTAGAAATCTGATTAGAAATGTTAAAAACCTACAGAAAATAGTTAGGAAAACCTTGCAAACAATAGAAACACAAAAAAATTAGAAGCTGAAAGCCTCAGAAGTTAGTGCCAAAAATTCAACACAGAATGTAGTAGCACGTGCTATCCAGAGTAGTGGTAGATCTTGTAGCCTAGGCATAACAATAGCGAGAATTAGAGTAGTAGTGCAAACGATTATCTTAGTAGTGTGTGTCTTTCAAAGTAACATAGTAAGTATCAATTAGATGACCCAAGAACACAGTACGTGCATATCAAGTGTCTAGTGCAAAAAAACACATAAAAAACACACTTGCGCCTGCTAGACAAAAAAAATGGTAGTGCAAGGGTCTCTAGTAGTAGCGAAATCTTGTGTCAAAAACATATAAAGTGTAGAACTAATGCCAGAGAAGGATTTAATAGTCAAAAGCGCGAGCTTCCTGTAGATCACTGCCAAATGTGTTCATATAAAATTTTCAAAAATAGAATAATTGTCAAAATAGACTAACACCTCCTTTAGTCTAAATAACTAAGCTAAAATCTAACCCATAGAACCATCAGGGTTAGATCACTTTGAAACTTATTGGAATGCTAAAATGAATTTACCAACATGAAATTAAATCACAGATAATTACAGTAACATTCCTACTAAATAGCTATGTATAACATTGCCATTTAAGCTTATTGTGAACCAAATGAAGATTAAACAAGAAATCATTACAAACATTCCTTAGTATGTTGATTGCTACAATGGATGATGAAAGGATCACAAGTCAATCAAATTTATGTTTTTGCTCAAGAGGCCATGTTTAGATCTTCCTTTACTAACCAAGCATGAATAATGGATGAAAGATATGATCAAAGCTATTCCCAATCAATGGAGAAGGCTCTTAAATCAATGTCTTATATGAAATACCATATTCAAAGTATGGTGTAAGGTGTGAAGGAAGGAGCTTGGTCCTTTATATAGCTTTCCTATTTGGGGAAAGCTTGAATCCCAATGAATGTGGGATAAAGGATAAAGTAGATTTAGACTTGTTAAGCATGCTTAGAAGAATTAACAAGTGATTATGTAACTCATGGGAGTTGGAGGGTGCTTTAATTAATCAACTAGGATTAATTAATAGGCTATAATAATCTTTTTAGGCTATTTGGAGGTGATTTAGGAGGAATTTGATATGATTTGAAGGATTTGAAAGAGGGATTTAGCCAATAAAAGGGTTTATTGATTAAATAAATTGTTAAAAAGGCTTAATTAACTAATCATAGTTACTTAATTGATCTGAATAGGATTATAACTATTGAAGTGTCGTTAATTGGCACTTGGAATGTGATAGAAGGCTAGTTAATTAATGAAGTGTCAGTAATTGACCAAAATAGAGGGAAACGTTAGTTAATTATTGGAAATCACTAATTATAATGGAAACGATGAGATAGAGGATAATTGGTACCACTTTTACATTAAAAATGCGGAAGCGGATTTTAGGTGTCTACATCTTTAATTAATTAAAATAACTTAAGTCACTTCATTCCCTAGATTCCAAAACTACACTTAAGTCACCTCCCAATGAAGAATTAAAATAATAAAGTACCATATATTCACCCATCAATTAAGTCATTGACAAAATTGTTGGTCCACAAATCTGTCGCTTGGGCAGATCTATGGATAAACGAGCCAACAGTGTGCAGGGCATAGCCCCTCTTTGAGTCAGCAAAGCGAAACTGGTTTATTGCTATTCTACCAGCAGGAATCTGTGCAAGTCTCACAATATTCCGCCTTCGGGGGTTTGGGATCTCATCCCAGTAGGGTGTTTCTAACTGCGAAAAGAAAGGAATGAAAGAGAGGATGAAGGAAGAGCAGGTCCGAAGGGAGAAAAGAAATGAATTCCAAAGCAGAAAGGTCAGAGGGTTTATGTTTTGGGATTGGTAGTAAACAGAGCCAAACCTACTTACATAAACGAGCAAAGCAATACTGATGAATAAATGACAATAAAACAAAAGTAAATTCAACAGAACAAACACACAGATCTAACGTAAGAAAGATCCAATGCAAATAACACATGTATTCAGCACAAAGTCTAAATATTGTATTAATAATTCCTTCTGTTACAAAAAGCTCAAAGTCTTTTCTCCTTACTTCTATTTTTCATTTGAAAGATATTCACTCATGCATAATACAACAAGTATTGAGGTATTTATAGAAGAAGGAGAGAAAAGAAGGCAAAAAGGAGCCAACCACCTATTTACAAAAGATATTTACAAAATATACAAAATATCTCAAAGTCACGTTGACTTTTGACAACTTGATGGATGACATCATCCCATGGTGCAACATGGATGATGTCATCTTTTGAGTTGTCAAAAGTCAACGTGACTTTGAGATATTTTGTATATTTTGTAAATATCTTTGTAAATAGGTGGTTGGCTCCTTTTTGCCTTCTTTTCTCTCCTTCTTCTATAAATACCTCAATACTTGTTGTATTGTGCATGAGTGAATATCTTTCAGATGAAAAATAGAAGTAAGGAGAGAAAAGACTTTGAGCTTTTTGTAACAGAAGGAATTATTAATACAATATTTATACTTTGTGCTGAATACATGTGTTATTTGCATTGGATCTTTCTTACGTTAGATCTGTGTGTTTGTTCTGTTGAATTTACTTCTGTTTTATTGTCATTTATTCATCAGTATTGCTTTGCTCATTTATGTAAGTAGGTTTGGCTCTGTTTACTACCAATCCCAAAACATAAACCCTCTGACCTTTCTGCTTTGGAATTCATTTCTTTTCTCCCTTCGGACCTGCTCTTCCTTCATCCTCTCTTTCATTCCTTTCTTTTCGCAGTTGGAAATACCCTACTGGGATGAGATCCCAAACCCCCGAAGGTGGAATATTGCGAGACTTGCACAGATTCCTGCTGGTAGAATAGCAATAAACCAGTTTCACTTTGCTGACTCAAAGAGGGGCTATGCCCTGCACACTGTTGGCTTGTTTATCCATAGATCTGCCTAAGCGACAGATGTTCGGACCAACAGTTTTTGGTGACTCTAATGGGGATCGAACAGATCTATCAGATCTATGATGGTGGCAGGATAGAAAAATCAGAAAAATCACCGCCTGTTTGCAAACTTGAACCTTTTGTTAAAAATCTAAAATTTTGCAAAAGTGCTCCAAATTAAAAATTTTCTTCTGAGATCCATAGATCTGGCCTAGTTGGAGATCTTTAGTTCGCTGAGTTTTTATAAAAGTCCGTATTTTGCCGTAGATCTGAGTTTTTGACAGTTTACCAAAATTTTCAAACTCTTTGAAAAGTCAGATTTAGATCCGAAAATCAGCTTGCTAATCTTCACTATCCTTTTATCCTCACTATTATTTGTCATTAACCGCAATCGGTTTTTAGAAGAGGATAGTTTTTAAATATTTAGAAAAGTACATGCTACTGGTTTTTGTCAGAAAAGCCAGAAAATCAGCAAGTACAACCAAAAATAAATTTTAAATCTGCACCACAGCGTTCCAGATCTAGAAGGTACGCTGGCAGGTGAGCCATTTACGCGTGGCAGGCGAGCTCGTGGAGGAGTCGATCCTACTTTCGATCGGCTTCAAAGGCACAATTTCAGTGTAGCACCGACGCGCTTTTCACCACTAAATTCAGCTGATTGGTCAACCAGAAGTGCCTCACCCCCACAGAAGAGCCGGTTTTCACAAGGAGCCTCTACATCCCTTTGCAGTGCTTTATTGCTCAGTGGAACCGCACTCCTAGCCCGCGTTCTTTTTCCAGCTGTCCAGATGGCGGTGCCATGGGGAAATGCTATGGGTCCTCTCGCATTACCACATCCTGTTCACGCACTCCCTCAAGGAAACCGAAAGAATTTTCCCAAATTCGACGGGAGTGGAAACCAAAGCATGGATTTGCACATATATGCTTTCATCATGTCGTGTAGTATCTTGGATGTAACTCATGAGGATGTGTCAGTTCACCTTTTTCTGGAAACTCTACAAGGACCTGCAGCTGAATGGTTTCAGCATTTTCCTGCCAGATCTATTACCAGTTGGGCCACCTTGCGGGATGCTTTTGAAGACAGGTACAAGCCTTTGGAAGATGCATTTACATTATTATCACAGATCACTCACCTGAAGAAGGAGGCCAATGAGACCATGCGTGATTTTATCGCCAGGTTCAATGCATTAATCAACCGTGTCCTTGTTGCCATGCTTCCAACTCTGAGGACCCCAAAGCTCAAATCCTTTTTGAATCATCAGGGATGGGGAACTATTTCTTGTCTACTGAGTCTGACAAAATGGTTGTTCTCGTTCAAGAAGAAGATCTTAATAAGATCTGGACTTTGCAGTTTGATGGCAGCTGCACAACCAGTGGATGTGGCGCCGGAGCCGTGCTAATATCTCCCGAAGAGGAGATTATTCCTCTCTCTTTCAAGTTGTAGTTTTTCAATACAAATAACACCGCTGAGTATGAATCTTTGTTACTCAGCATGCAGGCAGCAAGAGAGAGAGGGATCAAAAATCTAAAAGTGCAAGGTGATGCAGAGCTAGTTATGAATCAAGTTAAAAGGATTTACCAAGTGAAGAATGAAAGGCTCAGGCATTACCATAACGCAGTATGGGACAACATTGAAGAGTTTGATACTTTTTCAATTGAATCCATTCCAAGAGCCCAAAATGACATGGCCGATTCATTGGCCGTTTCAGCATCCCTCATGCTCCCTCACCCAGGGTTGAAAACAGAAAAATACACCATTGAGGTGGTTTTCCACCCAAGCGTGCCAGACAATTCTCAGCATTGGAAAGTATTCAACGATGACAATCAACTCATTGCCTTTCTGGAGAAGGTGGAAAATTTCAAAGAATTGCATTTTGAAGGATCCACTTCTATGTGCCGCGAATCAGTCACTGATCAAGACGATAAATCCGAAGGGAACGACGGCATATGTCAGCTCAAAGGAAATAAAATCCCGAAGGGCCTAGTTTCTCTGGAGCGGTTGTTCGACAGGATATGATCATTTTGTGAAAAAGAAGAGGCTGAGATGATCCTGACTCATCCCCAGAAACCGAACCCGTCAATTTAGGTTCGGTAGAGCATCCGCAATTCGTGAACATTGGAAAATGTTGCACGCCAGAAGAGAAGCGGAAGTTTGTCAAACTGCTGAAGAAATACATGGATGTATTGGCATGGTCCTACGCCGATCTAAAGTCTTTTAAGCCAAAGGACGTCCAGCATGACATCCTGTTGAAAGAAGATGTCAAAGCCTTTCGCCAGAAGCAGAGGCATTATAATCCTAAGATCTCAGGCACCATCCAGGCTGAAATTCAGAAAATGCTGGATGCAAGAATCATCTTTCCTATCCATCACAGTACTTGGGTAGCAAACATTGTGCCAGTACGCAAGAAGAACGGGGAAATACGCATATGCGTAGATTTTCGAAATTTGAATCAGGCTTCCTTGAAAGACAACTACCCACTTCCTATAATGGATCAAGTTCTGCAAGCAGTAATTGGATCAGAGATGCTGTCCATGCTTGATGGTTTTTCAGGCTACAATCAGATTGAAGTTTCACCTGAAGATCAATTTAAAACATCATTCACTACTCCCTGGGGTACATTTGCCTACAGGACAGGATGCCTTTTGGCCTAACCAATGCTGGCGCCACTTTTCAGCGGGCCATGGACCTGGCATTCAAAGGTATGATGGGGAAGGTCATTATCGTTTATCTGGATGACTTGACTGTGTTCTCTAAACAACGAAGTAATCATTGTGATCACCTAGAGAAAGTATTGGCCAGATGCCGAGAACATGGGATTTCCCTGAACCCAAAAAAGTCTGTTTTTGGAGTCACGGAAGGAAAGTTACTAGGACATGTTGTTAGCAAAGAAGGAACAAAGATAGATACCGAAAGAGTCAAGGCTATTCAGAGCCTTACTCTGCCTACAAGTAAGACTAGCGTTCATTCTTTCTTCGGAAAGGTGAATTTTCTCAGGCGTTTTGTTCCCGAACTTTGCTGAGAAAACTCGTCATATATTGGACATGATGAAAGGGTCACCAACTTTCCGGTGGAGCGAGGAGGGGAAAAGGTCATTTGAGGAAATAAAAGCTTCCGTTGCTCACGCACCAGTCCTGGTATGTCCCGATTTCTCCAAAGACTTTATCATGTATAGTTATGCATCTGAGCATACTGTGTCTGCCATCTTGATGCAAAAGAATTCGGAGGATGTTGAATCTCCGATTGCGTTCATGAGCTCTCCCCTCAAGCCTCACGAACTAAAAATGTCTCAACTGGAAAAACATGCCTTCGCCGTTGTCAAAGCAGTCAAGAACTTTAGGTATTACATTTTAAACTCTCATACGGTGGTGCTGGTTCCTGACACGGCAGTCAAATCAATTCTAACTCAACAGGAGTTAGGAAGCTTGCGAGGAAATTGGATTGCAAAGGTCCAGGAGTACGACCTGGATATAAAACCAACCAAGCTGGTAAGAGGCAAGGGCCTATGTCAGCTTATGGCTGAAAAACAAAGATTCAGAAAGTCCTGAGGAAAAGGATGATTGTACCAACGAAGCACAAAGCCATCTGGAGAAAGCCCATTCTCTGCCTCTGGTCCTATTTGTTGCGTAACCAGTGATGAGTGGTATTCCGATATTGCTTTCTTCCTCACCTACGGTGAATGCCCAGCTCACCTAACTGCAAAGGAGAAGCACACTATAAAGCTCAGAGCAAGCTAAATATGTCATCTGGGATGACGGTTTATACAAACGCGGGATAGATGGTGTCTTCTTGCGATGTGTCGACAAGCCACAGCAGGTGAAGTTACTTGAAAGTTTTCATAATTCAGCCTGTGGGGGCCATTTCTCCTCTTCCGTGACAGCACACAAGATCATCCGAGCCAGGTACTATTGGCCGATGCTTTTCCAAGATACAGCTACCTTGGGTAGCAAAATGTGAACCTTGCCAGCAGTTCGTCGGCAAGCCCAAGTTGGCTACTTTTCCCCTCAGGCCGGTCATTGTCAACGAACCATTCAGGCAGTGGGGAATTGATTTTATCGGTGCACTCAATCCCCAATCGAGTGCCAGACATAGTTATGTCCTTACAGCAACGGATTACTTCACCAAGTGGGTGGAAGCCATACCTGTCAAACACGCCACTTCTGAGGTTGTTTGCAGTTTCATCAAAGAAAACATCATTGTCAGGTTTGGCGTCCCAAAAAAAATTATTGCTGATAATGCTTCTAACTTCTCCTCATGAGAAATTATTAGTTTTTGCTATGAATATGGGATAACTTTGGCTCACGCCTCAGATTATTACCCTCAGGGAAATGGTCAGGCGGAATCCAGTAACAAGAACTTGGTGACCATCATACGAAAACTAGTAGATGAGAATCAACGAATGTGGCACAAGTCCTTATACGACGCTTTGTGGGCAGACCGCGTTACTCCCAAGAGGTCCCTCGGTATGTCACCTTTTCAAGTGTTATATGGCACTGATGCCGAGCTTCCCATTTCTGCTGAAATCCCTGCTCTGCGCTTAGCACGAGCTATTGAAGATGAAACTTTCCAAAATTCTCTTGAAAAGAGGATCATGTATCTGACAGAGCTCGAAGAAAAGAGAGTAAGAGTGGTCGACAAGATCACCGAACATCAGAATCAAGTCAAGAGACTGTTTGATAAAAAAGCTAAGCAAAGGAATTTCCAGGTGGGAGACCTCGTCCTTCTGTGGGACAAGTGAAGAGAGCCAAAAGGCATGCATGGAAAGTTTGATTCCCTATGGAGAGGACCTTTCAAGATCAAGCAACTCAATGGAGAGAATAGTTTCTATCTCTCATATCTGGATGGAACCAGAACTCCCGCTTCCCTATAGCGGGTAGCATCTGAAGATCTTCAGGAAGTAGAGCTTGCTCTCTTCTTTGTACAGTTTTCTTTAGTTGTGTGTTTGTTTTTGTCATGTGTTTGCTTTCCGTTTGTTGTGTGTTTCCTTTGTTCTCCCTTCGAGTCACCCTTGTTTTTGACTCTGTTACCCAATGGATAGGCACATGAGATCTGGGATTCTCTACCCCTGAGTTTGCTCAGGGATAGTCCCCAGAAAGAGCCAGCTGTTATCCCGTAAAATTGACAAGGGAAATTTTACAGATAACCATACCGAAATTTTGTTCCGATCCCTCATCGGGGATCCCTTGCGTTCGGAACGTTGCAAAATCCCTTTCCGGGAATTTTGGTTTTCCGAACTTAGTCATTTTTGGTCTTTTTGGCCGGGCGCATAGAATGACTATGCAACATCAACTTTTGATGCGCCCCCTTTAAAGCCTTTGGCGCATCCTTTCTTGTGTCAGCAGTCATTTTGATGCGCCTCTCTATGTTGAGGCTTCCCTGCGTGCGCCAAGGCGCATGCGCCTTCCTGTCAACATATCTTTTGTTGCGCCTCTTTCTGGTGCGCCAAAGGCGCACATTTTCCTCTGTCAACACCACTTCCGGTGCGCCATAGGCGCACATATCTTCATGTTGACGAGTCTTTGGTGCGCCAAAGGGCGCATGCTTTCTCATGTCGACAGCTCATTTGGTGCGCCCCTTTAGAAAGTTGGTGGCGCATTTATTACTGCCTCACCTATATATAGGCGCGTCTGCGCTGTCATTGTCACCGGAGCAATCACGTGACTATTTTCATTATTTTCTCTGACCCTGTCAGCGCACCTGCCTTGTCGCTTTCGATCACGTTGTGGACCCGTTCTCACACTTTTTCATCGTTTATATCCGGGTAAGTGGCCTTCTGCCCTTCGTGCGTTTTGTTTTTGTGGTTTTTGGCTGTTTGTGGGTGTGTTTTGGATTGAAAAGAAAGATAAAATTCATGAATTTGCTTCCTTCCCCCTGCTGTCTTTCCACATTTTCCTCCTCTTTCCAGATCTGCTGGTAGAGGAAGCTCTGTCCTAAAAAATAATAGCTTGGAACCCCTTTTGGTATAGCACCTCTTCATATCCCACAATGAAACTTGCAAAGAGAGCTTAGCCATATGTGGAAACCCCTCTGGGAAAAATCTGAACCTAAAAGAAAAAGGAAAACTGTATTTTCCTTCTGGCACATTGGGCATTCCATGCAGCATCAAAAACAGTCGCGCCCTTGGCGCACCTGTCACCCCTGTTACACAATGAAGCCGCGCCAATGGTGCGCTTTCCCTGCCTGCTTCATCATAAAAAAGGTGCACCCTCATGGCGCACTTCCCTCGCATGCTGCAAATGCTTCCCATGCGCCCCTTGGCGCATCAAACTTGGATGCAACATAAAGATTTCCTGCGCCCTTTTGGTGCACCCAACATCCATGTAACACGTCTCTTTCATATGCGCCAAGTGCAAAGCTATACAAGGCGTAGGCGCGTTCCTCATCGCAGCAACGTTGTGTCATGCGGACCCTCCATGCGCCGCACCAAGTTCCCTTAAGCGCACGCAAAAGCACATGTTACATAAACCCTATATGCGCCCTTTGGCGCACCGATGTTCCGTGCAACACAAAGTTTTCATGCGCCTTTTACAAAATACATCCATATGGCGCAGGCGCACTTGTCCTTACAGCAACACAAAATGCATCCTGCAGTGTCTGCGTGCCATGCGCCCTTTGGCGCTGATTTAACCCTTGCAACAGTCTTTTCCTGTGCGCCTTACCTATTTAGCTCTGCAAACTGTAATATCCATGTGCCATGCACCCTGAGGCCTTTAAATTGCTAACTCTTTCTTCTGTCAAGCATTTCAATGGAAAATCAAGCAGCTGACACGGCTTTCTTCAATTGGGTTTCACGTCTTATTCTTGCAGATCAGCAATTAAGCTCAGAAGAACATATGTCAACATCAAGCAAGAGACCTACCAAATCCAAAGGCAAGGCCAAGCTTACAGAGGAAGAAATGAAATATAAGTATCAGAGGGTCAGAATGCCCGACTCCCAGGCCGAGTGTGACCTGGACATCAGAGACTCAGAGTTGGGTCATATTGATTTGGAGGATTTCTGGGTCAGGACTCAGAAGTTCACAAGAAGTCCATGGATGGACAAGTTGATAGGCAGTGCCCTGCACTTCGCTGGAGGAATCCCAGTCAGCGCCGTGAATAATGAGTTTATGATGGTGGTTGCCCGGTGTTACAACAAAGACACAAGATGTGTCGTGAATAAGAAGGGCGAGGTCGTAATCAACCTCACTGCCCACCACTTTGAGATAATACTCGGCATTCCTCATCACCGGCACTTTGTGGCCGTTAGCCAAGAAGACTGCATCAAGGCATGGGACGATAATGAAGATCAGTGCATGCAGCTGATGAATGAAGTCTATCTCAAAAACAAAAAGGTAGTGACCCGTTGGCCACAAATCATTCACCGCAGTGATTTTTCAGAGGAGCTCAGTGACACCATCACGTTCCTGAGCAGGGTGTTTGGGCTTCCTGACGCCCACTTTTTCCACAAATGGATGCTGCGGTATTTAGAAACCATGAACAAGAATGTGCCTGATCAATGCTTCGAATGGGTAGAAATTATAAGCAGCACAATCTCTGAGTAGCTACAACAATTTAATACAACTGGGAGATTCTACATGAATTCCTATGTTGTTTACGCTGCAGCTTCAGAAAGGGACTACCCAGCTCTGATGCGGAGTGGGGTTTGGCCCCAGGTCAAAATTTATGAATACTATCCAGAATTGAAGCTGGAAAATAGCATCCCTCAATTTACAAAGATCAATGATGCATTTTTCTACTTCATCATCTGCCTGTTGAGGCCAAATATGACTTACGATCGCACGACCAAGAGCATAGTGACAGCCACTGAGAAATGGGGGGCCCTGTTCACCCAATTCCCCACATTCACTTATCTGAGGGCAGCTAACTTCTTGGGAGAGCCAACTAGACTGCCAAGGTATGCTGGACCCAAGTTGATTCTGCTAGAGCTGTCAAGACAGCTAATCACCTACCATGAGAAGTGCCAAAAAAGAAAGAAGGGTGGAACTCCTTTCCCCCTCACAGTGGGTAGATATACATGTCTTACTCATCATAAGGCAAAAGACATGTTTGCAGAGCTGGAGCTGCTCAATTTGAAACATGACTTCCCAGCAAGGCCTACCTTTGACCCAAGGAATTGTCTGCCTAGGGCTAAGCTCGATCCAATCCACATCCCTCAGATCGAGGATATCTACATCGACCTATATCATGAGGTGGAGCTTAGGAGGAAGGACCATTCTCGGTTGGCATTGGCAGAAATCATCCAATACGGGGTAGCCATCGTCCCCAAAGGCTTCCAAACTACTGAGGAGGAAGTGGATCAAGTATATCTTGATACAGGTGGGGACGATTGGCCTTTTGCGGAAATTGATAGAACCAAAGCTCCTCAAACAATTGAGGAAAGGGTCAAGGAAACTCTGCGCAGAACAGAGCATTGGTGCCGAATGAACGGGCTCATCTACCTCGGAGTCGATTTCACAACCTCTCCGTTGGGTAACGCACCTCCTAGATCAAAACAGCAGCCTAAAGGCAAAGGAAAAGGCAAAGAGGGTGAATCCAACACCACTCAAGAGGAAGCTCCTGAAAGTCCTCCTTCCGCTGCACCAGAACAGGTTGTAACTCTGGCTTCTCCAGAGAAAGAAGCAGAAGAGGATGTTCCAATAGGCCCATCCACTCAGGATGTCGGCACTGCTACAACAATTGAGGTCCCTTCTGTCCCTTCTTCTTCTCCTCCTTCCCCTCCTCGAGTGACTCAAGCGACCATTCCTTTGGTCATGTCCTCTCCCCCTTCTTCTACTGTTCCTCCCGCTTCTTCGTCCATCTTCTCTTCTCTCGCGGACCTGTCCCCCTCCATTTCTTCCCTCATCTCTGAGCTCCCTTCCCTTCCTATGTCTTCCTCTCCTGCAGTATCTGTTCCTCCCGTGAGCACTTCTTCGGCCTCCCTCTCGATGCCGCCTCCAAGTGTCTCCACTTTTTTCCCTTCTACTACTGCAGCTGTCCCCTTCTCTGTTTCTGGCCCTTCTCCCATAAGTCCAGCCTGGATCTCCCAGCACTTAAGTCAGCAGAAAAGGAAAGTTCCCATCGCTCCGATGGACTTTTCCGTAATCCCGTCCAAAGGGGCAAAGAGACAGAAGCCTGTCACACGCTTCTCTCAGAGTGCTTCGGGAGAAAGGGTGATGGAGATCGCATACCCTAATCCCCTCAAGGATAAAAAGGATCTGTCTCCGACAGATTATACAGTGACCCAAGTCACAATGGGTACGTCTTCTGAGAGCCTTCAAGGAGAAGCCTTATCTGTAGTTGACGCCCTCTGCAAGAAGCTTCAAGAAACAAAAGAAGAGAAAAGGCTATTGAAAGAGCAAAACAAACATTTGCTCCAAGCCTTACAGAAGATGGGCAGTGCACTTCCCGCAACTACCGCCGAGACTCCTGAGCCTCTGAGCCAGGATAAAATTAATGAGTATGCAAAGATCAGCGAGCAGGGTATGGCAGTTTCCGCTTGGAGGAGCCAGATCCTCAAAGACAGTGAAAAAGTAATCGCCAAGTTCTCTGACTTGTATCTGAACATCAACAAGGCGAATAAAGAGCTCCAAGCACTAGCAGGACCCATATCAGAAGAGCTGGACCATGCTAGGCTGCAGCATGAGACCTTTCAACAAATGTTTGAATGTTCAGTCGAAGATCTGGTCAAGTTCGGTGTCTTCGGTCATCCCAGAGCCCTCAACAAAGTCACTTCCACTCTAGACTACCAGATGGATCAACTAGAGTTTGTCCTTGAAAAGATCGATAAGGTAAAGGAGGAAGCCCTGGACGTGATGCACCAAATGGAACAAATCATTCTCAACATGTCTCCAGGGCTGCTTACTCCTTCCTTCACCTTAAGAAAAGTCGATGAAACCATCCAGATCTTTAAAGAGATCGTGTCACGAGGGTTGGGACGAGAAGTCATCTTTTGACGCAGAGTCCATTAATAACCTGCTGGCCTGTCGGGATTTCATCGGGTTCCTCATAGAAGCTGAAAAAGAATATTCCAAACTCCTAGAAAAGATCATAGACGAGTGGGAGACTTGCGAGGTGATCATTGAGTGACACAAGGATCCTTCCTAGGATCAACTAGGGCCCATGATCAGCAAGTTCATGGAATACCATGCTCAATTCCACATCTTGTCACCTGAGCAACAGCAAAAGTAGGCTACTCCCTTTCGGCCGCCAGGATGACGATGATGAATAGTGGCTTCTTCTTCTTCTTCTTCTCTCTCTTCTTCGACTTCCTTTTTGTAAATATCTAAAGTATGTTGGCACAAAAGATGACATCATCCATGTTGCACCATGGGATGATGTCATCCATCAAGTTGTCAAAAGTCAACATGACTTTGAGATATTTTGTAAATATCTTTGTAAATAGGTGGTTGGCTCCTTTTCTCTCCTTCTATAAATACCCCAATACTTGTTGTATTGTGCATGAGTGAATATCTTTCAAATGAAAAATAGAAGTAAGGAGAAAAGACTTTGAGCTTTTTGTAACAAAAGGAATTATTAATACAATATTTAGACTTTGTGCTGAATACATGTGTTATTTGCATTGGATCTTTCTTACGTTAGATATGTGTGTTTGTTTTGTTGAATTTACTTCTGTTTTATTGTCATTTATTCATCAGTATTGCTTTGCTCGTTTATGTAAGTAGGTTTGGCTCTGTTTACTACCAATCCCAAAACATAAACCCTCTGACCTTTCTGCTTTGGAATTCATTTCTTTTCTCCCTTCGGACCTGCTCTTCCTTCATCCTCTCTTTCATTCCTTTCTTTTTGTAGTTGGAAACACCCTACTGGGATGAGATCCCAAACCCTCGAAGGCGGAATATTGTGAGACTTGCACAGATTCCTGCTGGTAGAATAGCAATAAACCAGTTTCGCTTTGCTGACTCAAAGAGGGGCTATGCCCTGCACACTGTTGGCTCGTTTATCCATAGATCTGCCCAAGCGATAGATTTTCGGACCAACAAAAATATAACATAAAGTACCTTATGGGAGCATCACACAACCTTATTTCACTTAAGTCACTTCAAAGAATGTGTTCAATGTTAAAACATAATATATAAATGAAAAAGAGGTACAAACCATACCCAATAACCATCAACGTCACTAGCCCCTTGGGCATGACCAAGGCTAAGACAAATGAAAGACATCCTAGGCCACATGCTTGGAAATGGAGACATTATAATCCTCCCCTCTTGAGAAATGATTGATCCCAAGCATTATCTTGTCATGTTGTAGAAGATGAATACCAAAAAGTAAGTTTCTCCACCTCCCCCTGCAGTCATCCAAAGATTAGTGTGATTTGAAGTAACCAAGAAACCTCATGTATTCATCATGCTCTCCATTCTGTGTAGAGAAAAATGCTTCCCTTCAAATAGTATGATGAATCACCTTATATTTGCAGTATCATGTCACTATGCTTTTTCTAAGTAGCGAGAGTTGGGTTTTTAATGGGCACACATGTGTTTGCAATGTGTTTTAGATGGGGATACATGCATTCAGTTTAGAGAACAACTTTCACTGAGTTCAAACATAGCTAATGTGATTGGATATGAATACAAAATATGAAGTAGAGGTAGATATACACCTGGTTTAAAATTGTGCTTATGTTACTATTGAAAAACACACTACATTTTTCAATAATAACATAATCACTTTTTCATTTTGTACATTCAAAAGCCAATCAATAATCCATGTGGTGTAAGGTAGAAGTACAATGAATGTTATTGAATACAAAAATCAACAAACAAGTGTATAGATGGAGTGGTTTCTGAAGTAGTATTAAGAGGTCACTTCTAGTTGTTTTTCAAATGTTCCAACCCTTTTGTACCTACATTGGTGTATAAAATGGTTATTTTGGGTTTTCCCTCCAAAATGCACTTTTCAAATATTTGAATTCCCTAACTTGTGTTAAGGGGTCTAGATACTAGGTATGGAAGCATGAAATGGTGTAAGAGGTTATAAGGGCCTCATGTAATGTAAATAAAATTTCCTCCCTTCCAAGTGGGGTTACCTATGTTGTATTCTATTCTTACCATGGTTAGGTAACCTAAATTAGTTATAATTGGTTAGGTTAAATCAGTTAGAACTATCTCCATCTAGGTCTACCAAAAAGATATATTCGAATGGATGTTGGGATAGTGAGGTTAGAAAAATTTGGCATATGTGGTAAACATGTGTGAAAGAGCCATGAACGCTCAGAAGTCCGTATGAGATCATGGAAATATTGTAATATATATCATTGGGTTGAATAAAGCTTTGAAATTCTATTTAATATGAATGATGAATGAAGAATAGTTGTGTTCTTTTGTATTTTTAGATATGTATGGTTTGATAATGCAAAATTAGTAAATATTTTTGGGATGGTAGTATTATTAGAATGACATGTTAGACCTTTATTAGGTGAGATTATGGGATATATGGAATAAGTTTCCATATTGATAAGGAAAACTATGTATTTTATGGTTTCATGATTGTATAGGTACAAGGGATTATCAGTAGGATAAGCATGACATGAAGCTACTAAATCATGAGGAAGACCAAGATAATTCATTCTTGTGGAGGCATGTGGTCTGGGTTAGTATTTGGATGGTTATGTGATTTGAAGTTTGAAGAAACATTATAAGGAGATGTTGAAAATTAATAACCTTGTAAGAACATGCATAAAATGTTCAATGAGATTATATGGGGGTTTTAGGTATGTAGTAGTAGCCCTAATAGTGATTCAATCGAGAAAATTCTGAAACTAGAAAAACTCAGATAACAAATCAATCCAAGACTAGTAAATCGACATTTAAAAGGATTTAAACACAGTTATAAAGAAAATTGTGCTTGAAGGGATTTATGTTGGAGGACCCTTCAGAAGGATTTTAAGCTTTGAAAAATGTCTAGATCCAAACCATAACCATGAAAAAGTAACACCCAAAAAAAAAACATCTAAACCTTAAACAACCTATAAACTATCGAAAGATAAACCCTCAACAGGTACTTCATTACATTATGCCTTTGTAAGGGTAAAGTTAGCGCACACTCTTTGTCAACTGTTTCTCCCGTCACATATACTTGCACTTTGAATGACTCCATTTCTTCGACAACTGTACGGAAACATTTCGGAGGAGCTTGCTCACTATAGTACATGCAATAGGAATAGGAAAGCCAAGGATGACGCAAAAAATAATCGAGAAAAAATGAAACCTAGTAGGGGACACGCAAAGATTCTGCTAATAGGAATGGCCAGCAAGTTTAACATACCTCAATATCTCAAGAAGGCTCAGCACGTCGTATGGGAAAGAGTGGATGATTTCCACGGTATGCTCTGTCTGGAGAATATGAGCCCTAAATGTCTGGAGTTCTATAGGGAATGAAGTATGTAAATTTGGTCTACAACATTCGTTATCGATATTAGTCTTTTCAAAATTGGTAGCAACTGTACGGGCTAGAAAGCGTAGCAGTATGAATGGAATAGTTAGAAATAATAAAATGTGAAAATTATACATGAAGTGTGCAGTCACTGTGCCATATTAAATACCTAAGATTGGTCATGCCCCACAAATCCGAATCTATGATATGTGCTCCACTGGATAGCTTTGGCACAAGCAGAGGGGTAGTGTGCTCGCCACGGGTGTATGTGTGCTGCATTTAGGGACAAATAAAAATCTCGATAGATTTAAGAGGAGTCCACGTCCCAAAATAATACCCAGCTAACTGTTTGCTATGCCTTGGAATCCGACCTCCTCGTAATGCTCCATGCGGTGTACCTGACAGGCAGTATAGGCTAATGGGTTCTGTCAGATTCACGAAATTAAAGGAAATAATGAGTTAATCTGAACTCCGATGTCATTGGCATCTGCAATGAAAGCGTGACAGTAAATTGGAGTTAATGGCTCGCAGCACATCAATGGCGAACTCAAGACTCGGTAGGCAAATTTCTAATGTTGCCCACATGCCAAGCATTTTGCACCGATATTAAAGATGCAGATTTTTACGGCCATGACCAAACCATCACACTTCTATCGATGACTTTCAATACGGAAGTATAATTACTCAAAAAGATTTCTTGAAACAGAGTTGCTATCATAGACCAAATGGGGCCCCTAGGGGAGTAACTGAACTCTTCCGCGCTCCACTTAAGTTATCAACAAACCATGACTTCTTGTAATAGAAATTGTGGTGATTCCCTTTGAATTTCAACCTCAAGATGCATGCCGACTGACGACCTTTTCGACAAGTGAATAACTGGGTGTCACACGTAGACACACAACACACGAAAGCTAGAACGACATCAAGATCATTACACTGAAGACAATATTTTCCCTGCGACGCGCAAAAACCATGGCTCAGATGATGGCCATCTGTAACATAGTTGCTCCTGTCAATGAGATTCTAGAATTTTTCCTCATGTGAGTGCAAGTTCCTTCACACGTAATCCCCGGCAAAATAAAAAATGGGAAAATCAAATAGGTTCTGTTTGAAATAAACTCCCTTTGGAAAGGTTGTAGCAAGGTGACGCAAATGAACCCTTTTAGTTCAATACGTCTTTTTAATACTTAATGATTGGCGTAAGCCATTCAACATTAACACGAGGAGGAATGTGGTAGAACCTAACCACTAAGCTCGGCTAAACCATAAGCTTAGAGCCTCCTGGCCATTGCCCTAACTCCTGGTCACTCCTTGACCCCTCCGACCTCCCTAAACCCTGAAAAATCCCAAGCCCTTAAAACTAAAGATAACCTTAACATCCCTTTTAGTCCTTAGGACATCAACTTCGAAACCCTAACATTTAGGGACAAGAACTAAACGGTGATCCGAAAACCATAAATTAAAACATGTCAAAAATGAGTGGAAATGGACTGAGACTAGAACTTGGTGACTCATGTGGAACTTGGGGTTTAAAGCAGGTATGGAAACAAATTTTACGGAGGACATTGAAGGCCTCAAAGTAATTTTATGGTCAAATTTTTGGAAAAACAACAGTAAACTAACTTTGTTTGTTGTACTAAGTCTATAAATCCAGGGTTTGAGACAGGAATCGAACCCTAAACGATTACATAACATCAGGAACACTTATAAACTAAGATCCTTATCATAATCCATATACAGTATTTAAGGATTATGTAACTCCTATAAATTCTAAGGAAATAGAGCACTGAAGGTGTCCTTAGTTTACTAAATCATAACTTCATTGAGCCAATAAGGAATAGTCATTTTAGTGGAATTGGATTATGGTATGTTACATCTAGCACAGGATTTTTAATTAAGATGCCTTTAGGGTATGTCCAGATGCTTTAATTTCAAGGTCGTGATATCAAAGAACGGTCATGAGTGTTATGATGCCACAAGAATAAAGGTTGGAGATATGTAGAACCCTAAATGGCGGAGCCACACAATGAAAGGCCAGGGGGGCCATTGACAACTATGGAATACATCAACGCCTAAGACTTAAACCAATTTTCGAAACTCTGGGCAAAACTTGTTGGATGGTGGTAACCGTGTTACCCATAAAAATGTTCTATAACATGTCTCCCCTAATGAACATAAACCTCTAAATCTGAGCCCAAAAACAAACCTAATCCCTTGCCATTTAATCTTTTCCAACCTTTGACTTTTGTTGGAATAGTACATGTATAATCACCCATTTTATGTCATAGGGATTGAATCGAGCAGATGGGTAATTAAGATTTGTTCCCTAATCATACAAAATCGACTCAGACAATAGCAATCCATTTACATAAAGTAGGGAGGATTTATGGCGCTGATTGGTGGTTTTTAAGTGAATTATGCGAACAAAGAGCTTCAATAATTGTTATCCCATCATAAGAAGATTGGGTAGGGCTCAATGTTAATCAATCTAAGAAGGCAAAAAACCCTAACTAAAATTACCTATTCCATGAATAAAGACCTCATTTAAAAGGTATAATATAATTCTTAACAAATGTTCAAGGTCATTAGGAATCAAATAAATGATATAAGATCTTAGAAGTGAGATTACTATATGGCGGTACATTGGAATACATAAGCAAGAAACCAATTTCGAAACTTTGGGCAAAGACTTGTTGAAAGGTGGTAATGGTGTGAGTTTAAAGTGTTATATAACATCAATGCTCACGATATAAAATAGAGAAAGAATATTTTTAAAAAAAATAAGTGCTATTTTACCACGACAGTTGTAAATTGACTGTGTCATTCCTGTTTTGTGCATATTTACATATGTAGTGAAAGGAATGATAAGAAGATTGTTCCAATCTACAAAGATCTCATATATAATAATATCAAATCACATTTAATAAGCTAGAGGGAATTTTCCATAATAACCTTACAAAAGGATTTACAAACAAAGAGCTGCAATATCATATATGAAAATCCATCATAATCCATTGAACTAACTCAATAATCAGGATGTACATATAGGAGGAGGGAAATGTAACTACTACCTAGATCAGTGGTGAAGAAATCCCATTAATAGATACTATCAGTTAAGATAATTCCACAAGACTAGTAAGCTAACTCCGTGTAACTAGCAAGCTAACTCCACACAACTAGTACACCCAAGCAAGCTAACTCAACAATTGTAGGGATAACCTAAGTGCAAGAATTATCCTAATAAACAAATAAAAGGATAAATAATAACCTACACTAACATCACACGTAATAATAGCTTAGGTGGGTAGAAAAGAAGGTGGGTCATGGAAACAAGGATTGATGAGGTACTCACTTACAATAACTAGGAAAAAAGGAGTTTTCATGTATGAAAAAAACACCGCAAAGTACCCAAAAACCAGTAACAATAAAGTAGAGAGAAAAAACCTGTTACAAGGCATCCCAAGAAGCTCGGCTCAAAAACTCATACTTTGTTAAAGATGAAGTCGGGTCTGTACTTGGTATGGATCCATTACTCGATCATAAAACTCAAAATCAACTGACACTGTGACATAAAAGAATAGCCCCATACTAGGAGAATTTAAATGCAGTCTTTGACACTGTAATTCAATAGAATAGCTACCTTGCATAAGGGAAAAAAAAAAAACTAACTAAAGGAGAATTTCAGAGGTGATCTCAAAAGTGAAAGAAATCACAAAATAGAATTTGATCTTCTACTAGAAAAAGGTGTGCCACGAACCAATAACAACAACCAAGGCAAGAACACAAGACCTAAAAAGTGGGATCAACACCACACCCTCCCATATTACTGAATGGGTGGAGTGACACTGAAAATTTGTAGTACTCGAACACTGACAGGCTGACACTAGGATTCACCATAATAACTCCATAACCAAAGAGACTATCAACATTCCTAAAAGGTGTTAAAAGTACAGATACAAAATATTTCAAAACAACGATATACACTCTACACCTGCTAAATAAAATAGCTCAAAACAAGGAGCATTATAATGCATGAGGAGAAGAAAGTGGAGTAAGACGATGAATGGTGGAGGATCCATGTCTGTACAGTCCTCTCAAGGATGCTTACATTGCTACCAAAAGTGATCAGATATCCATCCCAGATGAACACGGATGGTTGAAGATGTTTGCATATGATTAAGTGTAAATTACAAAACTAGAGCATGCAAGGAAACATCAAAATGTGTGTCAGTTTTAATCATGTCTAACAACTGAAATCTCAATTTTTTAGGCCTGAGTGAAGGTGTATAACTCATTTGTACCTCATGATCCAAAAAATGAGTTGAGCAAAAAAATAGGATCTTTGTTAATGAGTGATCCTAATGATTACCTACTCAAAAACTAATGCCATGGGGAAATTCCACTTAACAAGCTGAATAGGTGAAGCAATAACCTGTGAATGTCTTCCAATACCTTCACTGAAAAATCCCATAGAATGGAGCATGAAAGAACTGAATGTAGTAACATGCTTCTCAAAAGAGACATGCATGTGAGAAGAAGCCACTGAAGTGGGATACACATAACGTGTTACTATAATAGGCACAAGTGTGGAAGAAGAACATGCAGTAACAAGCACAAAAGGATTAGAAACATCAGAAGCAGAAGAAAGATCAGAAACTAAAAAAATAAGGTCAATTTGTGCAAGAGCAGTAGCTACAAGTGGACTAGGATTAGGGGTATGAGAGTCCAAAATACAAGGATGATGTTGTAGGTTAGGAATTTTATGTTGTAAGGGGTGTATGAGTTCATCCTTTATGTAAACAAGGTAATGATGAGGAGAGTTTTGATTTTTAAGTGGTCTATTTTCTTCCAAAAAAAATTAATATGTCCTCCTAAACTCCACACACTTCGGAGAATAACATCTCATTTTCAGAAGCCATGATAGATGTAAGAATGCAAAACCCAAAAATTTAGGATGTCAGGCTTAGCTGAAAATGCATCCACATGTGTTTTACAAACACCCCCGAGATTTTGGCACTTTATAAAGTAGTGTGTTTTACAAATTAAATGGTACTGATGGATAAAGGACAAAAAAACATTCACTTTTAAATTGAAAAAAAAAAGCACTCAATATTGAGTTATGATCGAAAGGTATGAAGGAAATAGTTCGCACCACTTTAATTGGCCCGACCCAAGGCCTCGCCCCACTTCTTTGGCGCCGGAAACCCAAGGCCGTGCCACCAATTGGCCCCCGACCCAAGGCTGCCCTTACCAATGGGCCCGAACCAAGGCCTCCACAACGACCTATTGGCCCGACCCAAGGCCTCGCCCCACTATTTGGCCGACCCAAGGCCTCGCCCCATTATTGGGCACCCACCGACCCAAGGCCTCGCCCACTCAATGGCCGCCCAAGGCTCCCTTGGAAGACCCAGCATTGGCCTCCTGACCAATGGCCTTACCAAGGCCTCGCCCTACCAATTTGCCCTGACCCCAAGGCCTCGCCCTAACCAATTGGCCCGACCCAAGGCCCTTAACCATACCTATGGCCCTACCCAAGGCCTTGCCTACCAATGCCCGACCCAAGGCCTCAACCCACTTATTTGGGCTGACCCATGGCCACCACCCAACAACTTGGCCCGACCCAAGGCCGCATCACTTCCATACTATACCCACAATCAACATTTTATTTTATCCATCCATCCTGTACCTTGTGTTCCATCGAGCTCACTTGTTCGTGTTTTAGCACTGATTAGGGTCCTTGACTTGATCTGTCGACCAACTTTGCCTAGACCTAGACCGTGACGTTTATCTCAACCAAACCAACCATTTGGTACTGCCGAACATGCCTAAACGTTCCTGTACCTTACCTGTTATATACCCTGGAGCTACTTCCTATGCCTTGGATACAGGATTATATCACCCTTGTTTGGATAAACTATCGACCTTTGCCTATACATCGCTGGTTTGCTCGTCAAATCATGTACCCTAGTCATACTATTGCATTTCAACATGCGTCTGCTTCCTTGGACCTACACCATCACCTTACCATCCTCTCTACCACATATACCCTTTATCAACCCTATCCCTGATTTCCCGTTCACTCAATCTGTGATAGATTTGAGGGGATTACCTATATCTTTAACATGAGAAACCACTTCATATTATTGTCCGCACAGCTTTACAGAACAAGCTACACGACAATAAGGGGCTAATGTAGACACCAAATTCGTGTCTCACGACCCCTTGTGACCCGCATCCCATTTCGCAACCTAACCTCATTACCTAAACTTCACACAATTATTTATTAATTACCTTGTAATTGATAAATCCACATCGCCTTACCTACCACCTCACTTGGCCACCTCACCATGACCTAGCCCTAACCCTAAACTAACCTAATTAGGACCCATGACTTGGTCTAGACTCATATCCATAACTAATGCCTCCTTACTCGCACCCAAAGCCGACCTTCTAGCCACTTGACCAAGCCCGCAAGTGATCTCTCGGGAGAAAAGCAGGGAAGGTGGGCTATTTTACTAAAAATAGCCTACTTTTTCCTAACCGATGCCGGTTCCTACTCGACCGCCGTCGGTTACGCAACCGCCATCGGTTCCCTGTAAATGGGCTTCCCAATCCAAAACAACGGATCAGAATTTCATTTTGGAGATCAGTCGAAGGATTTTTGAATCAAAGGAGAGTCCAAAGCGATTAGCAGAGTCCAGAACTTCACTTGACCAAGCAGAGACGAGTGAAGAAACCAGAAGAGTTGGCAGCCAAGGAGATCAACTGGCATCTTCGTCAAAAACTAGTAAGTTACATCTTGCATGTCCTCCATTATAACATTTCTTATGCTTTTGGAATTACAGTCCTCCCAAATCCGTTCCTGAATCCATTATCCAACGTACCATTGCCTCTAACTATCATTCCTTAGCTTCTAACCATCCCATTTCCCAATACCATCCAAAAATCAGCCATTACAAACTCCACAAACCAGCCTAGAAGATCCTAGAACCCACCGGTATCGGTTATCAGTAACCGCCATCGGTTATAGGTAACCGGCATCGGTTCCTTTGATCAAAACCAGGAAAAACAGCCTTTCCCCTACCCAGTTCAGCCAAGCAATTTGATTGATATTTTACAATATTTTGTGTTAACTCATATTAGCAGGGAAACTGACCACCTTCGAAAGGAAGTTTTACATTTCCTGGGCCCAAGGCAGTTTCCTCATTTATTATTTAATCAAAATCTTGTGGTCTTGTGTTCTTATTTGCAGGTAGTCCTTCCAAGACAAAAAGGAGTTCTTCGCAGTCAGCCTGATCTTTCTCTACGGTACGCGCACATCATCTCGACATTCTACAGGTATTCCTCCTAACCCTAACCTTATCTGTTTCTATAAGGAACGAAGCATTTCCGAGTGAAACAGTATGTAGAAATGATGAAAGTGTGAAAAAGGAACATGTGCGCCTAATCCGTGATGAGGAAAGGGTACAAAAAATGATCCTGTAGATGATGTCGACGCACGAGTTTTTTGGGTGATCTCATGCCAATGAAATGGAATAAGTGTAGGGAGAATAGTCTGGTGTCATCCTCCAACATTTAATTACTTCCCGCAATGTAGAACACCACTGTAGATGGTGTGTATAAACACATGTGATAAGGACTATATGCCCTATAAAATCCACTATGTGTGGAGTTCTGTAGAATGTGATGAACTAAAAATCACTGTGTACTTTCCCTTGGTTTCATGCATCCAAGAAAGGTCGATGTGCTAAGGACCCAAGTCTGATTCTGAGCCCTATTTGAAATTGAAAACTATGTATTACTGATATCGTGCTGTGTATAACGCTTTATGGGGTGAATGATTCAACCAAATGATTCCCCCCTCATTCTGGGTGCATGAGATGCTGTTGAAGGAGTACATGGCCCAAAGGAGGACCAACCACTATGCTGAATCTATGCCCTACAGGGGGAAAGGGGACGTACTTGGTAGAAACCAAGGCACACATAAACAAGGTGGCTAGGAAATAAATGTTAGTATAAGCAAAGACAAACATGCGTGTATAAGAGAAAATGTAAGATAAGTAGACAATGTGTAAGCTAAGATGTAAGTAGAAGACAATGTAGACCATGAAAATTGGGTTGCAAACATGGAATTACACTCACAATGTCGCAAGACAATCAATTCCATAGTGGCCACAAGAAATTAGAGAGCAAGCAAGACATAGGGCAAAGCCCGCAAAAAATGAAAAGCAAAAGAAAACAATGTATCAGACAACCATGGAAGCAAATAGTCCTGCCAAATTTTTTTTAAAACATGAAGCACCCGTTAACACATTAGAAAGATAAAAAGTATGTGAAAGCATGTATAATATGATAAAGTAATGTGCTATGAAATTAAATGAAATAATATCACCAGTAGTGTATTAAAGTAAATGCCCCAGGAGCCGCTATGGGACTTGTAATAGGTACTGTGCCAAACATCCATGCTATGTGCAATGGATCTGTAAAATTTGTGATCAAAACTAGAAAGAAAGTGAACACACATGTGTGTATGGAAAGATAATGACATACAAGATATCCATCTAGCATGTGTATTAAGATGAACTTGTAAAAGCATGAGTAAACAATAATAAATACAACCAATATATGCAATATACTATGAATGAGGTGGAATGGAATGCAGAGTGAATGATAGGAGTGGCGTGCCCCCCAAGTGGATGCAAATTAAATTTTATGCAGTGAGTTTCATTTTCTTATGCCCCCTCAACAGTCAAGAATGAACCATAAACGAGAGTGTGTCATGGGAAATAGGTTTGAGTGATGTGTTGTCATATGTAGAAGATTAAATATGATGTCAGAAAAGTGTTGATTTCTGAATTATAAGATGATATTAAATGTGACATAGGGATGATGTGCTAGAATGTGTGATGATTTATCTTGAAGTGTATATCATGAGGTGTGTGAGTAGGATTTTAGAAAGCTTGATGATGTAACATAAAGCATATATCACGAGATGTATGGGTAGGATGCTAGAAAGCGTGATGATTTAACATAAAGTGTATATCACGAAATGTATAAATAGGATGCTAGAAAACATGATGATGTAACACAAAGTTTATATCATGACATGTATAGATGGGATGATAGAAAATGTGATGATGTAGCACAAAGCATATATCATGAAATGTGTGAATAAGGTGATGGCTAAAACTATGGCATGATAAAAAGATTGAATATTTGAATGTGGGAGTGTGGTGAGGTCCATTTGAGATGTAGACCCTAACCAGTTGAGTATGGACAGTGGAACTAAATTTTGTCATAGTGTGGTGTATTGTGTTGGTTGTGTGACGTTTTTAGATTATATAGTGATGAAAATGTGTGAAACATATACCATGTGTAGTGCAACGTGTAATGTGTGATGAGTATGTTGAGAGGGTTGATCATTTGTAAGAATGACATAATGATATGTTAGTTATATGGTGTTGAATGTGTAATTCTATATGGTGAAAAAGTGTGTTGCTTGTGTCTATGTTGAGGTGGTTTTGATGAGTAGGTGTGAGAACTATGTATTTTTAGGGTGTTGAATACATATGATAGGAAGGATAAGTTGCAAGTATATTGATTGTGTAGTGATGAATATGTGTAATGAGGATATGCTAGATGTATGTCAAGTGTGTGTTGTGTCTAATATGCTGTGTAGTGTGAAATGCAAGATGTGTAAGTTATATAAGTGTGGAAGTGCAAAGCGCATGTTATGTCGAAGATGGAGATAATGTAAAATGTATAATAATGTAGTGTGTAGCATGTGAATGATGTATAGGTATGTAAAGCACAAAGTGTGGATGATGCAAAGTATATGGAAGATTATATATGTAGAAAAGTGTATGATGTGTGTAAATGTGATGTGTATTGTCTACTGTGTAATGTGTAAGGTTCATGTATATAGGATGCCCTCAACAGTTGAGTTTAAACCAAAGAACAAGAGTGCGTTATCGGGAAATGATGAAATGATTATGTGTCAAAGTACGAGTGTTGCAAGTGAATGTCTAATTGTGATTGGATGAAGATGTAATACGCATGGTGATGTTAGAGGGGGGAATAAGTGTGATGCCCCACCATTGTATGAAGGATGATAATGATCAAGTAATGTCATCAAAAATATCGTCATTCTCATAGTCAAAACCAATAGGTACTGGATCAGAAACTTGATAAGTAGTAGTGTCAAGGTGGTCGTGTAAAGCACCATCCAAGCATAATTTGTACATGCCCATAACATACTCTGTATCAGTGAATGGAGGTAGTGGACAGTCATGTGTGTACCAATGAGTGATGTTTTGTGAATAACTAAGGAATGAGTCATTGTAAATGAAAACACAACCAAATGGCATGGGAAATGATATATTAGTGTGATCAAAATCTAACATGCCCCCAATGTAATCAATCCAAGACTGTCCCAACATGAGTGGAGAAGTATGGGGAACACATGCAAAAAATACTGTGAGATAAAAGACTTGAAGTCCATAAGAAGCGTTGATGCGAAAAAATCCATGGTAGAGATGATGATCATAAGGTGGAGGAAAGATGTCATCAACTGTAAAGCCTAGCTGAGTTAACCCATCATGTGTGCATATGGATTCAGATAAAGTAGGATCGAATGGAATATGTTCCCAATAAGCGTCATTCATGAAAATTGTACATGTAAATGGTGGGCATGCCGAAGGAGATGACCTATGTAAAAAGGGGATGGATTGATGTCCATAGAATAGACATGCCCCTGATAAAGAATCATAGTAGTAGTAGTAGTAGGTGGAGGTGATGACGTAGATGAGATGATATCTATCATGCAAACAACACCTTTAAGTGATGGCAAATGAGGTGGAGTATCCATAGGTTGGGGTTCATCAGTAGTATCGTTTCTTTGAGGAGGAAGTATAGTATTTGGATCATGGTCACAATATTTGTATGGATGATAGTCACAAAAAATAGTATATTCAATACCCTCATATAGGAATTTAACACAGTGATGTACGGTAGAGGGAACAGCTTGCATGGCATGAAGCCATGGCATACTGAGTAAACAATTATATGAAACAGGGAAGTCAATGAAAAAAGAGAGCTGTGTTAAGAGTTTTTGGTCCAACTGTAATAGGTAGAGTAATGTGACCTAATCATGGATGAACATAGCCATCATATGCATGAAGAGAAAGACATGATGAACTAACATTAGCTATCGAAAGACCAATCTTTTCAAGGAATGACATGGGACAAAAATTGAGTTCAAATCCATTATCAATTTAAGTACTCTTGACACCCACATTTTAAATGTGAATCATGATGTGAAAGGCTTGGTCATTGTCAAAAATAGTAAGATCAACACGAGGATTAGATGGGAAAGCAATATGATGAGAGAAGGCATCTACATATGTTTGATACATTGAAGATGGATGCATATTAGCAAGAATGCGAGTGTTAGCGAGAATATTTTTGACTCTTTCACTTAATTCAGGGTTGATGAGCAAGAAATCATAAAAAAGATCCTAGAATAATTGGAAAGGAAGGAAGATCCTAGGACGATGAAGATCGAGTTCGAGTTAACCAAAATGATTAGGCTAAAATGTAAATATGTGCCTAATCTGAATGTTATAGCAGCAATAAATAAATAACAATGAAATACAATACTTACACCCAAGAAACTAAGTAATAAATAATGAAGCCCTAATGTTCAAAGAGGGGGGTAAGAAGCCTTAGCTGATTCACAATGAAATATGGACTGGATCGAATCTCTTACCGGCTAAACAGAAAGGAAGAAGCATCACATAGAAGCCTTGGAAAATGTGGATTTGGAGAGATAGGCTAGTCTGTGATGCATGAGAGAGGGAAAGGGGCATACGTGGGCACCCTGGAACTATTTTTGGGTGCCTGGGTCTACAAAAATGCTCAGAAAACCTCCTTCAAGGTGTCACAAGGTGTTCACCTTTAGTTTACTTTGGTCACTTAATGTTACAGCAAGATCACCGAGGTTGTTGAAAAATTGCAATGAAGAATGGAACTACAAAACCCTCAAATAAACATCAAATCCCAAAAAAAGAAAGATACAGAATGAGGGGTCACACTGTCCTTAACTATTAAAATGGTGAACTTATGACTGAGTGCTGCACTACATCTCAGACCCAATGTAGCTCTCTCTGTGTGTGAAATTGTGCCATAGGTTGCTCTTGTGTTGTTGCACTTGGATAATGAGCAAGTAGATAGATGTATAATGTAGTAAATGTGTGCATGGAATATAATGAATTTCCTTCCTGTGAATTGTGATTTATAAAATCCGCCCTTATGTCCCTTATGATGGATCTAGATGGATTCAATGGAGATCTTAGATGCCTTGATGGATTCAACCTTAGGTGGTGATAGATAACACTTAGTGCTTGGTACTTTATTATGATCACATAAATTTTATATTTATATAATTCCTTTGCTTGAATTTCATAATTAACCCTGAAAAGTCTGATTACCAAAAATATAAGATGCTCAAACGGCTAGAAAGGACCCAAAAAGTGTGAGTAATGTACAAAGGGGAGAGGAGTGCCCAAAGGGGATAAGGGTGCCAAGCGCTGATGTCTTGGCTAGGCGCTGGTGTCTAGGATGAAAAATGCCGAAGAGTATAAAGGAAGACCGAACAAGTAAGGGTGCACGACTAAAAACAACAATCGAAATCAAATAAAGGTGGCCAAAGACATGGGTTGATTAATACTTTTTTTACTTAGGAATGATATGAATAGTAGTATGTAATCAGGACTAGATAATTACCCAAAGTGTGTGATTTAGTGTCTACACAAATTGGGACACACCATTTATAGTGGTGCTTATTGAGCAGTCATGGAAGGAGAGTAAAGCTATACCTCTCTCCCCAACATGTGCTCTTTGACATGAGATCACCCAAAAAACTTGCACTTGGCATGAGATCACAAAAAAAACTTGCACTTTGCGTGAGATCACCCAAAAAATTCTCTATCAGTGTGAGATCACCCAAAAAACTCACTCTTCACAACATTTTAGGGAACTTTTCTATCCTTTACACTCTTTTACATCAAGCGCACACGTTCCTTTACTACTACCTTTACACAATTTTACATACTTTTGCTGAATTTTTTCACATACATGACTTCAACTACTCTTTTTCTCTTCTTTTGTAGGTTCATCCTTAATACACAACAAGAAGTATCCTAAAAAAATATATAAGCACAATAATAGGTACAAGCAATGCATACCCTTCATCCCTAGGGTCACTTTCCCTTCCTAGTCTCCACACTTCATTTTACAATCATTCCACACTTCACTTGTCCACTCGACACGCACTTTGCCACACTCTCTACAGGATCATAAGATACACATCTCTTATGTACTTTATGTTATCAAGTATTCAATCAAAAACATAAAATGGGGGCAAATGTAGACACAAAATCACACACTTGGGTACATTTCTAGGTCCTAAAAGCATGATACTATTTACATGATTCCTAAGCAAGATAACTAGTGGTCAAAAACTATCTTTGGCCTCTTTTCTTTTTCCCTTATTTTCTATTTGGTCTTACACACCCTACATCCCATTCGGAACTTAACTTATTGATCTTTCATGGCTTCAGACACCAACACCCAATGGGGACAACAACACCCATGCACTCCTATCCCCTCCGGACTCATTATTTTTGGGTCTCTTTTATCTATTGGGAATCTTTTTCACTTATGGGTTAGACTTCCGATTGTCAATTAAAAAATTCAAACAAGGGAATAAGATAAATACATATTTATGTATACAAAATCAAGGACCATGCACTAAGCATTACCATCATCATCTAAGCTTGTATTCCAAAGGCACTAAAGCACTTCAAAGACATCCATCTAGCATCCATTCAAGGGAAAAGGGATGCATACTTCTACATACACTGCATAGGAAGGGGAATTCTATTCTATTCCATCCACACACACTATTACATTGCTACATTATAGATCTAGCTCGCTATCATTTGTGTAACTTGCATAAGGGCATCATAGGGCATCATTTCTACACACACACACAAAATAACTACATGGGGTCTGAGATGTAGTGCAAAGCTTAGCTATAATTTCACTCTTCAGGTGACCAATGGAGTTAGTTTGACTCCACACTCTACATCTTTTTATTAGATTTGATGTGGTTTGTGGACATGTGCAGGTAGACAATTTGTTTTGCAGGTTACATGTGCGATCAAAACCCTAATAGAAAATTCAAAGTGACAAAACATATATTGGAGCGAAGACCTTCCAACCCAGAAAAATTCAAAACCTAAGCACCTATCTGAACACTAATGCCTAGATCTGGTCACAAGCACCGAAGTGATCTTGTCATTTTGTGGGCACTTCTTTCCTACCTCATTTCTGAATTCTAGAGTTTATAGTGAGAAATTACAACGTTGTGTGAATCTTGTTCAACACTTTACCCTACCAAGAACATTTCCATATTACATGGATATCAACTAAGTCATCTTATCTCCCTCCTTTGCTTAAGGTTTCATTCTTTAACATGCTAGTTTTCTTGTGTCATACTGTATATTAGCAATAATACATCATTTTTTACAATAGTTACACTGTAATATATATTTAATTCAAATTAAATTAAATAAGAGAGGCATTAGATATGATCTTTGGCACTTTGAAAATATTCCCCATGATCTGAAGTGAACATGACCAGTGGCAACTATGATCTTGGTTCTATTCTAGCTAGATATCTAATTGGACACCCAACACATATAACTAATGTACTGATTTCTCTAATTTTACCATCTCTTTCACATTCATCTAGATAAATAGAGCTATCATGCACACATTCCTTTTCATTTTCATACAGCCTTGTTTGACCATGATCAAAATTTGTTGACATTTCTTTCTTTATCTCAATTTCAAAGGAAGCTATGGTAATAAGAGGTTTCTTGTCTAAGAAGATAAGTTATTTGAATGGAATGCTTATGAGTTCAATTGGTCCCTCTTCCACTTCAAAATATTCCAAATAAAATGACATCTCTACCTCTTCATTTTCCACGCTTGGGTAAAAACTTCCTTTTGATCTCATTTTCTTGGATGATTTTTCCCTTAACCATTTATTATTGAATTTTTGGATCAACATCCTCTATCTCAAACTGAAGCACGGTGTTTCCCAAACCCAAATATGTCTCTAATTTTGATTCTATACATGAAGACAAATATTAATCAAAATATCAACCTTCAAATAAGAGGGAGAAGCTCTCTATGATCTCTTATTCACCTTTGGATCTGATTTATCCTTTGGGTGATCAAGAACACAACCCCTAGGAAAATCAATAATATTTTGTTTCACCCTTTGAGTCCAAATGATCATCATTAGCATTGGAAATTTTTTTCCTTCCACTTTGTGCTAAAAAAATTCATCTTTAGTTATAGATTGATTATAATAAACAATATAAAGCTCAAAATGAAAAAGCTGAGTTATCTTTTCATCCACACTTTCAGAGACAACCCAATCTGAGATAGATATCTCATAAATTTTAACCATGACAAAGATTTCTTTAGCTGGACATGGTTCACTTGAACATGGTTCTTTATGAATCTCTTGTGGGTTGGGTAGCACCTTTGTTGAGAGTGGGAGAGTGTTGGAAGGAAATTGTAACTTCTCAAGTGTTTGAATATGAGGTTTCATACACAAATGAATTTAGATGTGTGGAATGGGTGAAGTATTGGTATTTTGGCTGATTTTTGAGATTTTTAAATGGTGGAGGATATATTATCTCCTTTGGGGAGGAGAATAAATCTCAAGAGGAGCTGGGAGAAATTTAGAAACGTGGAATTTAGGCTAATATTGGATGGATTAAGGTGGATGAGTAGGGGGTTATGTGATTATGGTGAAGGGTTTCTCCATTGACAGGGTTCCTTGAAACTAGATATATTAACCTCCATTTCATCAATCAACTCTAGAATACTCTTCAAACTCAACCATTACCTCCAATTTGTTTTGAGGGCCATACTATCTTGGTAGAGGAACACCCCATGGGCAAGGTTATCTAGGACCAAGTAGTCTAGCTGCCATGATCTCAAAAATCTCCTTGGATTTTTACATTCTCTTCTCTATGTGTTGAAATCACACTAGAAAATCATTATTAGAGTTAGAGTTATCTCCCTCATAAACATACCCTTGTTATTACAAACCATCATAGTCAATAAGATAACCCTATAAATAGGTAGGGTTTGTGGTATATGTAAAATTATCATAATAAGGTTCATGTGCATGATTTTGAGGGGAAAATTAGATGCATGGAAGGTGCATATAAGAATTTAAATGTGGAAAAGAAGCCATGATTGCTTAACTTCATTAAAACAATGGAAAAATGGAAGAGTGGAAAAGGTCTACAAATGAGAGATATGGGTTTTTTGGACTAGTGGATTCACCATATGTGTTGAAAAAGTGCCTCCAAAAGATGAATATAACTAAGAAAAAAAATCAATCTTACTGAAATGAGTTGCATGTGACTCAAACTTGTCCCATCGAGTGTGCCAAAAATTATTGTCACTTGAGATTATACCCTTTGCTAAGACCTAGCTTAGCAACTCAGTGAAACATGGAAATACCTCCAAAGTGTGGGACAATGTTGCCTTTTGAGGTCAATCTAAAGAGAAGGTTAGTTCCTTCTTTTCTATCTAACTACTACTATCCTAACCAATACTAACTAATCCTAATATAAGATTTCTAAGGGACTAAGATTGAGAAAGATAAATGTTGAAATAAAGAGAGGTGATTAACTAAACTAAAATAGGGTTCAGTTCTGACTCTAAGAGACACATAAATAACATTACATGTGAAGTTCCAAAATAATGCACACAAAAAATATGGTAGAAGTAAGTTGGATGAGATTGAAACATGTAAGAGGGCCAAGGTACTCACATTAAACATTAACTCATTTAAAGGAAGGAGATCACACTTTTATATAATATCAAGAGCTTATCCATTTACAATTCCATGGAGTAAAGACATGTGAAACTTTACAGATGTGTTGCAAAGGTCAACGAGAAAAATATTTGGGATCAAAATGATAGAGCTCTAGAAATTTGCAGAAAATATCCTTTGTATTATACACATATAATTATATTTATAGAGAATGGAGAAGGAAGAAGAGAGAATTATATCGAGCCCATCAATTAATAAAATTGACCACTCTGTCAACCACCAAGGACCAATCGACATTTAGTATTGTAAACCAAGCGTTGGTGCCTGAGGTTGCTCGAATCACACCCCATTAGAATGTATGGAAAAGAGGGCGACACCATTCAAGATTTAATACTAGTTATTGGGGGTGGTTAGACATTTAAATTGAGTTGGGCACATATTTCCTTCATTTCATATATTTTAGATGATTCATGATATAGTAATTTTGTACCTATGTAAATTCTAAACATGTTCCACATTTGTTCTTGTTCCCTTTGTATCTAAATTATGTTCCATTATTTTATGAATTTTTTATTTTGTTTGATGCCTGAATTACATATATTTTAATGTGATAACTCCATTAAATGAACCCTCTTTTGAGGTGAGTGAGATGTGTAAATAGATCATTTGGATCAAAATAAATGATGCGTGTCCATGTTAGATATAGTAGATAGTTAAAATTGGATCAAATTGAGGGATTGTTGTAGGTGGACACCATAGATATCACATACTTGTAAAATAGTGCATGGTAGAAACCATGACATGGAGAGATAGCAAACAAAGCATACTAGAAAAAATGTGTAGAGGAAAACAAAATTAAAAGTATAAAAACATGGAAAAAATAAGTGCACAAGCAATGTCACATATGTTAGTCATAGCAAAGGAAAATAGATGCATACAAAGGAATCCAATGTTTCACATACAAAAATAAGCATAAGCAAAGGCAACATAGACCGCAAACAAGAGACTTCAAATTGTTGTACATACAAGCCTAGAAAAGGCCATAGACCACATACATGAAAATAACCCCACGATAAAATAAGTAAATAATATCTTGGAGGAACATAGAGCAAGAGATCTTAAAGCTGTGTAAAACATGTATTAGCCATATTATTCTAGATATATATCATAGGGAACAATATAGAAAAGGAACATAATGAGAATGTGAAATAACACTATGTAATGAAATAACAACACTTGATAGTGTAATATATTCCACCATATGTTGACTGGCCATTGGGTAAGAGAAGAGATTCAACATCTAAGCATTGTAGATTCTTGTGTATGTCCTACATTATGCTCAAATACCTCATGAACATGTGTGTAAAATTTATATATAATATGGTATCTATCACACCATATGAAAAAATATATGTACAAAGTAAAGAATTATAAACTCGAGTCATATGCAAAGTCTAGTTTTGTATTTTTACATTATTGGAATGTTTATGTATTTTTAGAATATTTGCATGTGTATAAAGCAAGAGAAAAAAGAGCTACCCTTTTATACTATTAAAAGCTTTAGAATAGATACTTTTAGGGTTGGGAGGCTTTGACCTCAAATTTTCAATGTGCACTCTAGGAGTCTATGAACTAAGTATGTAGGAATAACATGCATGTGACATGACATGAGAAGAGAATGATTGTAATTGAATTCTTTAGGAGAAGATATTGATTGTAGGATTTCATAACATTTATGGAAGCTCACTTGTATCAAAATAAATAGTAAGAGGGGGAGGTACAAGCTTTACCTCAAGAAAACATTCAAACATGATAAGTAGTTGCAGCAAAAATATCAAGAAGAAAGAAAAGTTTATATAGGGTAGTTGTCCCCACTTGAAGGGTGTTGATTATGAAACTATGAGTTAGCATAATAATGGATGTTTGATCACCCAATTTCATGAGAATTATTATAATTATCTACTATTATACTATTTATTTGTTGCACATTAGATTCTTTTCTCAATAGTGAATGAGGTAGAGTAAATAGTTGCATGTAAGATTCAACGATGTTTGCAGCTTGATACTCATAAGCTAAATATTGAGAAATAAGTAATTTTTCTAGTGAAATAGTATCCTATGTAGGTAAATATTCTTTGGTGTTGAATTTGAAAATTCATCTTATTCCATTTGTATTGTTTCAATTCCTTTTTACACAAGAGTATGATGTGATTCATGATATAATCTTTTGAGTGATGTGTTGATTTCAAATCCTTTTCATTAGTAGATAGATTTGTATTATTTAGGATTGTATGTTTCTCATCTAATATATATGTGTTATCTCTAGGTACCCATTTAGGGAATGTAGATGATGGATTATGAGAGGCTCATCTGCTAAAAACATCGGTTGTAAGAGACAAAGAAACTAATGGATCCCCATGAGGTGTATCATGGGATATCATGGAGTGTGAAAAGGGATGCCTCAAAGAAGGAGATAAATATGTATCGTGTAATCAAGTATCAACAGAAATGATGTTGTCGTGATAAAGTTGTTATATCTTCTAGTGTAATGCATAACAATCATCATCACGATGGCTATTAATGCCATGATAATTACAAAATGGTTTGCATTGGATCCTATCAGTTCGATGAAGAAGATAATAGTAATTAGCTAATACATTGATTAAGTGTTTATCCAATAAAGCATACAAAAAATCATGTGGCCTATAATTGAACTTGTTGAACTAAAGAGGCACTTTTGGATGTGGTTGTGCATTATGAATCGAGATTGATTGTGTAAAAGGGAAATGGTTTCCTTTATGTAGTTGTTAGCATATGGATTTGCACACATGCAAATGACATGCAACAGTGTGGGAATCAAGTCCCTCCTCAATGAAGGTGAGGCTGCCTTTATTGAAAACCAAAACTGTATTTACATCTATACATTCAAAACTGTATGCGGGGGTGTTTTGGAACATCAATGGAAAGAAAAGTGAATGAGGGAGATCGAATGGAATGAACTGAAAGAACATGCAAGAGTTAGGTAAAAACATATCCTAATATTGCACAAAGAGGAAAGATGAATAACCAACACAAATAAAACAAAGTTTGAGTTAGCCAAACAAGAACGTGTAAAAGGGAACACACATGAGCAAGTAGATAATCAGAGCTTGATCATTGTGAACTAGAACAACTGATTAATAATGTTGACAATAAGATCAAAGATAATATTTGCATACAAGATTCAAAACACCTAACATCTAATGAACATAAGAACATCAAATGTTACAAGAGAATGAATGAGACACAAAGTTCGTATTCCATTAACTCCAATTTTTTTTTTCACAAAAGAACACAAAGTTTCTTCCTGAAACAAAGCTTGCACAAAAAGTATTTTCTTCTCCTCTCTCAAAGTCACCCTTTACAAATGAGCCCCTCACTTCCTTTTATAACCCAAAAGTTGGTTACAAAGTAGTTAGGGTTTTACATGATCATTAAATAAGGCACTTAAGTGACCTTTGACTTTTTCAACAACTTTATTAAAGACAACCCAAAAATAGAAATTACTTAAAATATCCATTATTTCCCAAAAACAAATAACAACACCTTTTAAAATATACAATAATAACCAGTGCCTTATCCATTGAAATGGGGTCCACCTATCTCAAGCGTATGAGAAATGGACTCTCCCACTTCGTTAGATACCAAGAAAATCAACTCCCTATACCGACGGTGAAATTAGGATCTGCCGCTTTTGCCAGTTGAAAGGATCTAAACCTTCCCAAAGTTTCAAACATCTTTTCTTCTTCTGGAGGTTCACTTAGTCAAAGAATAGCCTCACAAAATACCTATAATTCAAGAATTCTACTTGGCATATCATTTAAATTAACAATTTTGGATTGAGCATTCTCAAATAAGTTCTTTAATTTGATGCACCGCTCCATGGAAACTGACGAGAAATTGTTGGTAGGAGTGTAAATGTCCTTAAACAATTGTGAAAATTATGCTTCCACCTGCTCCGATGAACACCTTTGATTATGCTCATTTACGAGGTTACAAGGAATCTAAGCCATAAATTCCTGAATCAAGGAGAGTGAAGTGAAGGATTCATTACACATGCTTTCATAATGGATCATGGAATCCTCGAGAAGCATTTTTCTTGATTTGAGATGCAGACACCAAAGAAAACATGTCCCTCGATGTTCAAATTCGAGAATTCCTTCAATAGCTAAAACTGAAGATTTCATACTTGTCATCTCATGTAAACTGGGCAATATCTCATCCAAATTTGATATAGCAGAAACAAAATTTCTTTGAAAGAAAGAATTGGATCAAGATACGTACTGACATCTTCATGAAGCTTAACCACAGTCTTGATCGTCCCCTGGCCTAAAACGAGAATCTCTGAAAGCCAAGTTTTGGTGACATGGCCCAATGTGTTTATTTCCTTTGACAAATTGAGAGTATCTTCATCTGGGGCAGCCACTGCATCAGGTACTGGGAAGGTGGATGATATGGGATTTATCAAATGTTGAACATATTCCACTAATTGATTATTTTCAGCCTTGAGCTGAGAGTTTTGAGACTTGTATTTCTCAAGTCTCTTTAGCACGATATCAATTGAATCTCGAGTCATCGCCATGTCACTTTCTAATGTAGATCTTCTAAGTCCCAGTCTGGAAACCTCATAGTCGGCAGGCGTCATAGCATCGCGCTCTTTATCCACTTGCGGAATGGCAAGGTCTACAAATTTGTTTCCATCATTATCCACCATTATTCAAGAAAGCACCTTGGGCTTCTTAGGAATGACGTCATTCGAAAGTTTGAAAAGGGCATCAAAATCAATGTCAATTGGCTTGACAACTCTCTTCCTTTTCTTCACTTTGGAATCAACCGAGGAAGGAGTATCATTCACTATTTCAGCATACAAAATATTGGAGTTTGAATCAATATTCTCATTATTTCCGACATCATGAGATCCTTATTGAATCCTATTTACAACCTCAATTTGAGGAGACACAACCTCAATATCCACTTCCTGATTATTCGGGAGATTTTGGGAAATCCCTTCATGAACTACATGCTTCGAAGTATTTGATATTTAAATTACCTGCACCTGAGTGGATGCTTGTTTGAAGCATGGCTGAGGATCATTTTTTGCTAGCTTCTGAGCACTATTAACGATGTGGGTAGAAGAATCTCTACTCGAGGTAGAAAATATAGACACACACTCTTTTCCTTCTTCGGGGTTAGGATCTTTAGATATTTCACCTTGTGACACGTTTCTTGGTGAAGTGGATTTTAGAAACCACTCCTTTCTTGCTTGTTGTGTATGATTGGATGGTAATGAGGTTGATCGAGAAGAGACTTTGGTTGAATGGAGACCCCCTCGTATTGGCAATTTTTGTGATCCCGAAACATGATCCGGAATTGATTTCAATTTGGCAAGTTCTCTGTCGTACCAAGGTATTCTTCTTTCAATAATTGGTTAGTTCTTGCCATTAAGAGAAAATTCATCTCTCTTGGTCCAGTTGATTTGAGGCAATGGGGTAAAGGAAACAACATCATATGAGGGAGTGACAACATCCTCATCATCATCTATGAATGAATCAGGAGGAATCTTGATGCGGAAGGCCTTGATCAGAGCAAGTGTTAGGCGAGAGTACTCCCATCTTCTTACCTCATGTTCATTCGAGCAAGCAGCCCAAAAATATTCCATGGTAGGATTATGTTGGTACTTCACTCCTAGAATATTTTGCATATATCCATTGATATCAAACTGGGCTCTCTTCACATATGGATGGATGGTTATAAGAGCGAACTCTTTTTCCACGAGCTGTGCACTGAAAAGATTTGGACATTGGTATTCCCTGATTTGGATTAGGAAATGAATTCCTGAACGGTGCTTGTCACTAAGAAGGCAGTGAACTTGGAAAAATTGTCGTGCCAGCTCCATTAATGCCCATTTGTCACTGACGTACTTAGGAAGTTTCCACGGGGGGGGTCCCAACAAAGCCACTCACGTGAATGTCAGACAAAGATAAAAATTGAATAAACCAGGTTCCCCATTGGGAAATGACACTCATGGTTTCTTTAGAAAACCTTTCCTCAGTATTCTAATTCAAGTTCCGGATCACGCAAAAGGTGAATGCATCGTTGACTCTTCTAAAATTATCAGAACTATTTTTGAAGCTGAGCTGAGGGTAATAGTGAAAAACACTGTTCGACGGACCCATGACTCCTCTTGTTTCAAGTCCTGAAAATAGCTTTCTTCGTGCTACTGCACAGGTAAGATATGAAGTCATGTAGAAGCATCCAGTCATCTTAACTTCAATCAATTGTTTGTGACGGGTGTTATTGATGATGGTGGCCCAATCCAAAAACTCTTTCTTGGCTAGGATGATATAGATAAATTGGTACATCCATGGGTGGAAAATCCTAGCAGAAGGTAGATCGAAAAATCGACTTAGGAGAGTAATCATGTCCCCAATTTCTTCTATGAACTCAACGTGGTAAAGTTCTTTGAGAAGCTTGTTAGTTTGAGGTCTCTTGGTTACCAACCATTTGTTGTTAACCATCTTTCTCCATCTCAGGGGTTCTTCATCCCAGAATTTTTGTGCTGACCAACGAGTGATATCCGCATTCTCGGGAAAGTTAGGTATGCCAAACAATTCCTCAATGTGCTTTGGTGTGATCAAGAGGAAAGGCTCATGATTATCTTTAAAATTTCCTCATCTCTTAGGGTCATAATGCTCCGTGTAAGCAATAACCAATTCCAGACACTGCATCGAGACAGGGAATGCTGCTGCTTGGGGTAGACCACTATGGTAAAGTCTATCTGAGAAAATAGTTTTGCCTTCAGTTTTCACTTGCTCGCAGAACTTTTGCACATTGATGTGACCCAAATTTGTATCAGTGATGTTGTCATATGCCGACTTAATGGAACTAGGAGGGATAATTCCTTGGAATTCATACTTCAGGGTGGATTTGTTAGATTTCTCCACTGGCTTCTTCGATCTCCCCGCAGATTTGGATTTTTCGGCCATTATGAATTTTACAAAAGAATGACTCAGGCATGCAAGACAACACAAACGAGGCCGGGTCTCAGTCTCCAAAACCCTGTCGATGCAAGAAAAATATTTTCCGTTATAATATTATTATTATTATTAAAAAATAATAATAAAAAATTGTACCAAATTACAATTTTTTAAAAATGTCAATGCAAACACATTGAGACTAAGCTCGAGTTCCAAATTTGGCAATAACAACGATATTTATTTTTTAATTAAAATCTCCCAATTTTAATATTTTGCGTGGATCAATTTTAATCTTTTGCTATGGCGTTTAAATCCTTCGGTGTTGACAAGTGCGTGGAAAATGCTCTAAAATTTCTATGTGGGTGTTGTCCTTCCTTTCCTTTCTCCCTGTGTGAAGAAAGAAAAATGTCCTTTCCTAAGCACGTGGAGATTGTTTGGGTAATAAAAAAAATTAAAACTTCCCCTGCCAATGCGTGGGCTCTTCTTGATCATGTGTGGACATCTCCTTCAGGCTGGGTGCATGGATTTACCTTTGTTGGGCGCATGGAATTTGATTTTAATTTTTAAAAACTTTCCTTCTTGCTTTCCTACGTGGGATTCCTCCTGGGCTGGGTGTGGCTTCTCCTTTCCTTCCCCAAGGCGAGACTTTTACTTGAAAAAAATATCTTTTTTGTTTTAAAAACTGTTCCACTTTTCCTCACGTGTGGAAAGGAAATTTTAAATCTTTGTTTTATTGAAAACTCCCTCTTAGGCACGTGGATTCTTCCTTCAGATGCGTGGAAAGCTATTCTTTTCTTGCTGTGTGTCTCCTCCAATGTGTGGATTTTGGTCTCCTTGCTATTTTCAATACCCAAATGCGTGGATTTTGGTCTCCTGCTCCTTCCTCTGCCTAATGCGTGGCCTGTGTGGACAGGTGCGTGGGAAATGTTTTTCCTTTATACTTGGCGTCTCCTCTGCCCAATGCGTGGGCTCAAAACAAATGCCTCTTTTTGGACTGTTTTCTTTCTTCCTCCCTTCGTGTGGTGAATGTTTTGACTGTTCCTTGGCATGTGTAGGAAGCTGCAAAAATGTGGCTTTGTCCTTCCTTAGCTGGTGTTTGTTTGGGTTTTGATTAAACTTCCTTGAATGCACGACTCATATATCTTCCTTGACAATGGCGTGAGTTTCTCTTGCATTATGGGATGTTGACAAAATATTATGTCCTTCAGAAGAAATAAGAAGCAATTGGAAAGCTTCGCATGAATTTTTCCAACGAGTTTGAAGGAGGAAGTTATGAGGATTAATCCAAATTCCTCTCTTCTCGGGTAGTGGACTTAAGTGCCAGGGGAAATGGGGAAAGCAACAGCCAATTGCCAACGGGAATGGCAAAGTGGGCTGACAATCCCCGTTCAATTTCCCCATGTGGGAAATTGGGGAATTTCTTGCCCATTAGCCAATCCAGGATTTGGCAATTGGTGGAGAAAATCCCACGTGTGGGAAATTTGAAGAAGATTGCCAGGAAAGGGGAAATCTGGGTTCGGGAAGCCAAATTGGCATTCCCAGCAGTTGGAAGCGTAAGCTTACTTCCCCGGAAATAAAAATTTATCGAATGAACTTTTAATTAATATTTATTTAATTAAATACTCTCAAGTTATTTAAAAGTTAATTTTATCAAACAAGGAGCGATTAATTAATTAAATATTAATTAATTAATTTTAATGTATTTTAACGTGATTTAAAGCCTGGCGGGAAGAGTTCTCACCCAAAAGGGATGAAACGAAGACCGAAATGATCACAAAATGAGACGATCGCGATGAGGGCAATGAACCACGCAAAGTAAAACTTTTGAAAATTTTCAAATTTTTCCTTTTTTTATTATTTTAAAACAATTTTGTGAAGTCAAAATTGGCTGATAACAACTGGATCTAATTGGGGACAAGGACTTCATGGACGTAGCAATGGACCCAGACCAAAATAGTCATGAACATGATCTCAAAATGATTGGGCACAAAAATGGGGCGACACAAGAGAGGAGACCGAAAAACAGGGAAACAAACAAACCAAAATCCTAATTACCTATGTACATACGGGGAACAACCCATTTTCAATTTTGATAGTGCTTGAGATATTGACCACTATAGGGCAAAGGAAAATGAGTTCCATCAGGATATGCCAAGTAGTAGGTACTATCTCCATAGAAATGTCTTATCTTGAACGGGCCTAGCCACAACGAGTCAAACTTCCCATGCTTTCCTTTCGGCTCACGTCTTTTGTCCCAGAGAAGAACTAAGTCATTGATTTGAAACTGTCTCTCTCTAGTTTTCCTGTCAAACAATTTCTTTACCTTGGATTGATGTTCCTCAATCCTGTTTGCCACTTGACTTCTTTGTTCCTTGAGCTTGCTTAGGAACATGATCCTTTTATCTAATGCATTGGTGAAGCATTCATCATCAACTGCCTGAGCTAATTTTAATGCTGGTAACTCCAGTGTGACAGGAATTTGAGCATCGGTTCCATATAAAAGTTGAAATGGAGACATTCTGATTGCCCTTTTGGGAGCTATGCGGTCAGCCCACAATGCATCACATAACTTTTTGTGCCAAGTTCTTTGATTTTCTTCGAATAACTTGCGCACAATAGTAATGAGGTTTTTGTTGCTGGATTCAGCCTGACCATTTCCCTGAGGGTAGTAATCTGATGAATGAGACAAGGATATCCCATATCCATAACAAAAACCTATTATCTCTGTAGAAGAAAAATGTGAGGCATTGTCCGTCACGATCTTGTGAGGAATTCCATAACGAACCAATATATTTTCTTTGAAGAAATCACAGATTACCGCAGTAGAAGTTTGTTTCACTGGTATAGCTTCCACCCACTTTGTAAAGTAATCAGTGGTAGTGAGGACGTGAGTATGACTATTTCTAGAATTAGGATTCAAAACCCCAATGAAATCTAAACCCCATTATTGAAAGGGTTCTTCAATGACAACTGGCTTTAAAGGCAAAGTTGCCAACTTTGGTCTTCCAACAAATTGTTGACATGCTTCACATTTTATCACCCATTTCTGAGCATTAGAAAACATAGTGGGCTAGTAATAATGCACTCTCAGAATTTTATGGGCTGTTACTGGGCGAGAGAAATGACCACCGCAAGCATGATTGTGGAAAGCTTCCAACAACCTAGGCTGTTGTTCTTTATCAACACATTTGAGGAACATGTCGTCAATCCCTTTCTTGAACAATGTGTTATCCCAGATGAGGTACCTGGTAGCTCTTAGTTTGATAGCTCATTTCTCCTTAGCTGTTAGATTCTCTAGACACTCATAATAAGTGAGGAAGTAGGCAATATCAGAATACCATTCATCTGTGGTACTGACAAAAACTACCAATGGTAAATTTTCTTCAACTGGTTCTTCTTTAGAGTTATCTTATGGTTCATTCTCTGCAATGAGTTGACAGAGTCCTCTTCCTCAAACCAACCTTGGTAGGCTTGATGTCTAGATCATATTCTTGGATCTTGGAGACCCAATTACCTCTTTTAGATCCTGGTTCCTGTTGTGTCAACATGGATTTCACTACGGTGTCTGGAACTAAGACTTTGGTGTGAGAATTCAACATGTATTACCTGAAGTGTTTCAGGGCTGTTACCATCATGTACACATGTCTCTCAAGAGGAGTGTAATTAAGTTCATGTTTCTTGAATCCCGAACTCATGAATGCAATAGGATATTCGATCCCCTCTTGATTGTGCTGAGTCAGGATGGCAAATATTGTGTGTGGCAAAGCATAGCAATAGATTATAAAATCCTTTTTAAAATTGGGACACACCAATGTAGGAGCTTTTGTAATAACACTCTTGATTTTCTCAAATGCCTCCCTACCTTCCTTTGACCATTTGAAGGATTCTTTTCCTTTCATCATATTAGCAATTTCTTTAGTCAGCTCAGTAAAATCTGGCACGAACCTTCTAAAAAGTTCACCTTCCCGAAGAATGAGTGGAATCCAGGCTTACTTGTAGGCAAGGAAAGATTTTTTTATAGCTTGAATGCGTTCAGGATCAATCTTAGTTCCTTCTTTAGAGACAATATGACCTAGGAGTTTCCCTTATGTAACTCCAAAAACAAACTTTTTTGGATTCAGAGAAATCTTATGAAGTCTGCACCTTTGCAATATTTTCTCCAAATCCCTTAGGTGATCTTCTCGTTTCTTGGAGAACACTGTCAAGTCATCTAGGTATATCACAATGATCTTGTCTTTATAATCTACAAATGCCATATCCATGGCCCTTTGAAAATTTGCACCGGCATTGATCAAACTGAAGGGCATTCTTCTATATGTGAACGTACCCTAGGGGGTAGTGAACACAGTTTTATGTTGGTCTTCTCTAGCCACTTCAATCTGATTATAGCCAGAGATGACATCTAGCATTTCGTATCCAGTTACTACCTGCAAAATATAGTCCATCACTAGCAGTGGGTAGTTATCCTTCAAGGAAGCCTGATTAAGATTGCCGAAATCCACGCAAATCCTAATTTCTCCATTTTTCTTACGAACCGAGTACAATATTAGCTACCCAAGTTGAATGTCGAATAGGAAACACTATTCATGCATCTAACATCTTTTGAACTTCATGAAATATTTTCCCTGCAATCTTGGGATTATATTGTCTTTGCTTTTTCCCTAATGGAACTACACCAGGCTTCAAGGGTATGGCATGCTCCATCTCCCTGGGTTGGAAAGACTTCAAGTCTTCGTATGAATAAGCTAAAATGTCAGAATATTTGGTAAGTAGACTTATGAATTTCCTGCGCTCATCAGGTGAGCAACACTTGCCAATATTGATTAGGTGAGGTTTATCCTTGGTACCGATGTTAACTTGCTCATAGTCAGTAGAATTTGCAGGTCTTGCCTGCTCTCTTTGATAAACCTGTCATGTTTGTCAAAAAGTTCTTCAAGTGAAACCAATCCTTAGGAATTTTATTTCCTTTGAGTTGAATGATGCCATCACTAGGATCTTCATTCTCAACTCCTTCCTAAATGGGTGAGGTAGTTGATTCATGAAATGTAGAATCACTTCCTTCAAAGTACAATTGTTCAAAATTTTCTTTCTTTTCCAAGAAGGCAATAATTTGTTGATCATCATTAAATACTTGCCAATTTTCTACATTGTCAGGAACACTCAGCCTAAAAACCATTTCAATGGTGTATTTGACTTGATCAAATTCTGAATGAGGAATCATTAATGAAGCTAAGACTGCTAGAGAATCCACTTTTTCATTCTTTTCACGAGGGACAGATTTTATGGAAAAAGCATTGAAGACTTCTATTGCATCCCACACTTTATTTCTGTAGTGTCTCAAATGATCATTCTTTACTTGGAACTGATTTCTTACCTGTTTCACGACCACTTCCACATCTCCAAAGACTTGCAAATTATTTATCCCTTTCTCCTCTGCAACTTGGAGGCCAAGGATTAACACCTCATACTCTATAGTGTTATTAGTATTTGAAAATTCAAGTTTGTAGGAAAAAGGAAATATTTTACCATTTGGAGATATGAGCACCACTCCTGCACCAAAGCCCATTGAGCAACAACTTCCATCAAACTCAAGAGTCGAGATCTCATTGGAATCTTGGCAAGTGATCTCAGGGGTATGAATTTCTACAGTCATCATATAATTACCCATACTTGAGCCTTGGAAAAGGATCTGTGCACAAGGATCTTCGGTTTTAGTTATCGTGAACTTTTCCTGAGCTTCTGGCATAAGATTTTTCATTTCTCCATTGATAGGAATCATGGCATGAGACTAGTCCATTTGAATCTCACCACCCAAATCCCTGCAAAATTTCCTGCTCAACAACATTCCATACGAGGCGGGAATATCAACAACTAAAATAGTTACTTTAACTCTCTTTTGAGGGAATTGGGCTCAAACCATTTGGGCATCTTTAATATGCCCAATTAGAGGAACTTGCTTGGTTTCCATGGAGTAATATGATTTGAATGTTCTCATACAAGTCAAACCAAGAGCATGTGCTACTTTTTTCGGCATCACATTATTTGAGGCTCCAGAGTCTATAATGCAATTACTTAATTTGCATCCGTTGATCAGAAAGGACACAAAGAAAGGTTTGATATTTTCATTTGAAGGTGTAGTGGCCGCCACAATATTTTGAGTTTTCTGATCTTTGGGAGTTTTTAGAATTCCTTTGGAGGAATGAACAGTAGAGTCACCTTTGATAAATTGCACCAATTTCTCGAGTTGATCCTTGTTGGACTTCAAGTGCTCTACCTGTGACATGAAATTTTTTGTTTTATTGATATGATCAATGATATCAAATTTAGGCAAAGTAATCATACTTAAAGTCTCAAATATAAGTTCTTTTGAACTTGATGATGGCACACTTTTGACCTTGGCCTCAGGCTTGGTTGACACTGATGTGGAAGAAGAAACTTTCTTCGTAGTTGGTTTAGCAACCGATTGATCTAACAAAGGTCATCCTTTCTTTAAGATAGTATTGACCTTTGAAACCTCAATCACCTTGGACTCTTTAGGAGCCTCATTTGTCTTGAATTCATTGGGAGTTTCCTTGGAAACCTCTTTATCTCCCGCCTTAGTGGTATCTTGTTCCTTTTTCTGAGAGCGCGTGAAGATGGCGAAGGATTGACTATTCATATCTTCTATAATTTCTTCATATTCATCTTCCTCATCAAAACGGTACTCAAAGAAATGATTATTACTTTCCCCCTTAGGATCTTCAACTTCAGGTTCAGATGTCTCAGAATCAGGCTCTTCCTCATCAACCTCGATGACTTCAATCTCATCATCTCTTTCTTCAATGACATCACATTTGGAATTAGTTGCGAGAGATGCTTCAATAGCAAGCCTTGTTGGAGCGCTTGCAATCCTGGATTTGTTGGGAACGTATCCTTTTCTCAGGATGTCTTTGTAAGGAGCAGGTTTACTACTTTGAGCAACTTGCTTTTTCAAAGCCAACACATCATTAGCCAACTTAGTGAGTATAGTTTCTGAAGCGTTGGGGGTTTCTTGTCCCTTTCATTTGAGGGAATTTTTCTTGAATTTTCCTGCCATGATTAAGTCATCTTCAATTTCTATGGCCAAAGATTAAGCAAGTTCCAAAGCAGCAAACTTAACCATTCTCAGATGATAGCACACTTCTGGTTGTTGTGTGTTAATAAAGAAACATTTTTGTCCATCAAGGTTTGGACAAATCCCAGCAGGAACTTTGTTCACCATTTTGTTGAATTTTGCCATGAAATTCCTCATGGGTTCTGTTGGCTCTTTCTTTGCCTAAGATAGTTGGGAAAGAAGAACATGTTCATCTTCTGCCATCTTGAATCGATTTTCAAACTTAGTTTTCATATCATTCCAATTTGTGATACATCCATTGGGTAGATGATGAAACCAATTTGCGGCAACATCATGCAATGTTTCGATGAAGAGACAAATAACAACATCTTCATATTCTACCAACAAAACAACACATGCAGCAAAAAAGGTAGAAATATGGTCATCTGGTGACGTCTTCCCATCTCTGTCGAACTTGGGAAGAATCTTTCTTGATCCTCATGGGAGTTCATGTCGAGCGGGTAAGGCCAATGGGCCTATGGCATTTCCCCATGGTACATTGGCTGCCATTTGAAGAAAGGTGGTATGCAAAGGTAAAACAATGTGGGCAAGAACAAGTGCTTGACTGGTAGTGATTCTTTCCTTTCTTGCTCTTTCAGGACTTGATGCAAGGCTTGTAGAGCTACAAGGTGTGTTCTTCTTTGGAGGAGATAACTTGAAACCAAATTTTCCTTGAAATTCAAAAGTGGGGTCAGATCGACCTTTAGCTTTTTCTCCTCGCGTAAACCTCTTTCCTTCCAGTTTGGAATCTTTATTGTGAAGGGATCACTGGCGTGTTCGACTGACTCTATCCTTTTCTCTTCACTCTCTTTCTTGAGCTATTTGCACCTGAATAATTCTAGCAACTCTTACGGCTTCCTCTTCTTCGTTATCTAGTACTGATGCGGTGAGATGAAAATGATGGTTACTTGTGCACTTTTCCCAAATAGCTTGCCTTGAATCTGATGATATGTCTTCTTGAGTATCTGCAAAAATAAGATTTGGTTTCAAGATATGTGGGTTACTTGTAATAGTCATACAACTTATTACCTTGGTGGAAGAGTACCGCGTCGGTGAACAATGATCAACACATGTCTAGGAGGTCTTCTGGCCACAAGTGCGGGTGCTCTTCTCCTAAGGTCTTCGATGTAGATTTATCTATCAATGCCTCTATCAACAGCCACAAATTACTGTAAGCTTTCACAGTTTTCCTAAGCTACTGTTCAAAGGTTGGTAGCAATGTCTCCTTGGAAATCTTTGTCGGGCACAAGGTTCGGTTGAAGAACTGGAGCTTGTGCAGAGGGGATAGTCATAAAGATTTAACCTAGCACTGGTTAACGATTCCTAAATCCCCAGCGGAGTCACCAAAAACTGTTAGCATATGGATTTACATGCATGCAAATGACATGCAACAGTGTGGGAATGAAGTCCCTCCTCAATGAAGGTGAGGCTGCCTTTATTGAAAACCAAAACTGTATTTACATCTATAAATTCAAAACTGTATGTGGGGGGTGTAAATCAGATCAAAGGATTAAATGTAGCTAAAAATGATCTTCTCAATAGCTATAAGAACCAGGTATGGGATCTCATTGAAGACTTTGAGGTACTTAACATTGATTCCATCCCAAGGAAGAACAATGAGGTTACGGATAAGCTTGCATCAATTGGAGAATCATTTGACATGGTTGAAAGTATCAAAAGGGACCAAACTTAGCCTCATATCAAAGTAGTGGTGAGGCTAGCTGTCCCATTTAATAACACTAGTTGGAAAGTGTTTGAAAATGATCAATAAATCATAATTTTCCTCTAGGATGAAGCTCAATTCTCTTCCAGAAATTAGAAGAAACTGGAGCAACAATATGGGGATTAAGTAGTCCAATTAAGAAGTAAAAAAATCCCAAAAGGTGTGGTAACTCTAGAGTCATTCTTCAATCCTAATGACCAGTTCCGAAAGGAGAAAACTAACATTCACGTCAAGGGTGAAAAACTCAGAATCAGTTTCAGTTAGAGAGGGTAAGATACTCAAAATTGGAAAATTAAGTACTCATCAAGAGAAATCTGATTTCATTAAACTTTGTCAAGGGTTTCTGGATATATTTTCTTAGAGATATGAGGACTTAAGAGGATTTGATCCAAGTTTAGCCCAACACACTATTGAGCTAGATCTAGAATCTAAGCCCATTAGGCAGAAGAAAAGGCCAGTGAATCCTCATATTGTGCCTCTCATGAAGAAATAATTGAACAAGATGATTAAGGCAAGTATCATCTTTGCAATCAAACACTCTTCGTGGGTTGTTAATTTGGTGCCAGTTAGGGAAAGAAATAGAGAAATAAGAATGTGTGTGGATTTTCATGACTTGAATAAAGCCTCTCTCAAGGACCATTATCCACTTCATTCCATGGAACAAATTTTGCAAGTAGTAGCCAGTTCACAGATATTCTCATTACTATATGGTTACTTAGGCTATAATCAAATCATGGTAAAAGAAGAAGATCACTTCAAGAAAACTTTCACCATAAAATGGGGCACATATGCTTATAAGAAAATTCCTTTTGGTCTATCAAATGCCAGAGCTACATTCCAAAGTGCAATGGACACCGTCTTCAAGGGGATGATAAACAAGATGGTTCTTGTGTACCTTGATGACATTACAGTATTCTCCAAGAAGACAGTTGATCATATCTTTTATCTCAGTAAATTATTCAAGAGATGCAAGAATTTTAGAGTGCTCTTGAATTTGAAAAAGTGCATATTCTTAGATCATGAAGGTAAGCTCTTAGGCCACATTGTGTCCAAGGAGGGATTGATAATTGATCCAGAAAGAGTTGAAGCTATCCTCGCTCTACCTTTTCCAAGTCACAAGGAGGCTCTCCAAATCTTCTTGGGGAGAATCAATTTCGTCTGAAGGTTCATGCCCGATTTTTCCACCCTTGTTAAGCCACCGAAAATCATGTTGAAGAAGAGTATGGAATTCAAATGGACAACAAGTGGAAATGAGAGTTTCAAAGCTATCAAACATGTAATATCCCAAGATCCAACCCTAATCAACCCAGATTCATCCAAGGAATTCATTCTCTATGCCTTTGGTGGTTTACACACAACCTTTGCCATCTTGGTCCAGCTGAACAAGGAAGGACCCGAGCAACCCATAACTTTCTTAAGTCAAAGCTTGGAGGACTATGAGGTGAGATACTCTTTCATTGAAAAACATGTCCTCAATGTTATAAGGAGCTTGAATAAATTCAGACACCTAGTTTCAAACAACAAGATTCATTTGCTAGTGTCTCATGTTGGGGTTTGAAATTTCTCCTAAACAAGGACTTGAATGAGAAAAGGGCAGGTTGGATTACCCATGTCATGGAGCATGAAATTGAAATCAAGGTAACAATATTGGTCCATGGGAAAGGCTTATGTGAGAAATTGGATTGGAATCAACATGTTGTTCAAATCTTAGGATGAAGAAGGAGCTGTTTTGGTGCTCCAAGATGATCAAGAACAAATAGCAGATGATATAACCACTCCTTGTTGGACCCAAACTTAATAAATTTTCTCCAAATAGGTTTATGCCCTCTAGAATTGAAAAAAGAAAAAATAAGGTATTTAAGACTCCAATCCATTCCATATGTTCTTATTGATAGTATCTTATTCAAGAAAGATGTGAATGGAGTTCTCTTGATATGTGTTCCAACAAACCAGATTGAGAAAGTGCTACATAAGTTCTATTTTCGCTAAATCATTGCACCCTCCGAATGGCCAAAACGTGGACAAGACGTTCAGTGTGATTGGAACACATGGGATCACCTCTCAAGCTATGGGACTTGGGCTCGAGGTGAACCTCCGGAGAAGGCTAGAATCCTCTTCCTAAACTAAGTGTTGTACTACTCCTAGTGTGATAATAAGGCTATCTAGTCCTATGCTAATATTTTTATGGAGTTTTAGGGAAAGATATTTTTAGAAATGAAACTATACTAGGGATGGTGATGCACTAAATAAAGGGTGTTTCCAGACTCAAGAAGGGTTAATTTGAAGAGGGTGTGTGCACCACAGGTCAACTTCACCTACTGCAACTTAGAGAGGGTACAAAATACCACAAACTAAGAAACATGTGTTCCCTTTGTTAAACTTGATCAGACAGAGAAATATATCAGTTTCACAAAGAAGAAGGATGAACTTAAGAAGGGTGAATGGAAACCATAACTCAACTGCATGCAATACTTCACCACTCGATAAGCACAAAACTCCAAGAACCTGCAATAGAAACGTGAACTTGCACAGTGTACCTGCAAGCATGAGGAAGTATAGAAGGATGAAAGGACCGAGATTAGTCACAAAACACACACTTTTATTACTTAAATAACATGCACAATGCATCATATATTCAAAAGAGGGAATGGTTGCCATTATAGTCTTGAAGAGGAGGCTTGAAAGTTATCTTAACACATAAGGAAAACTTACAGAAGAGAGAGGACTCTTGAAAAATTACACCTGCCTAAGATGTATAACTTTCTAACTTATCTGACCTATTGGAACCCTTTAGAATGAGCCTCCAACTTACACTTATAGAATAATATGTGAGAGAGAAGAGGAAAGGCCATAATTACATCCCTAAATTAAAGGCACATGATGTATTTATTACAGTTGGTTGAACCACTTTATAATCTTCAATCTGTGCCATTAATGCCTCGTTGACCTAGTCTTCTCAATTAATTAAAAAAATACTTAAATAATAATAATAAATAATATTATTAAAATATTTAAATAAAAATATTAAATTAATTAAAATACTGGTGTGACCCCCTTTTGACCAGTTTGACTCGAAGAGGGAGAGGGCATGAAGAAAATGCCAAAAATGAGTCCAACTCGGTGGTTAGCTCACCGAGCCAACTCACAAAGTTAGACACAAGCTCTTCCGGTATTCATCACAAGTGAGCTCCCATTCTGCATCGAATTCCTCTTGTTTGGCTTGGTCGTACAACATGAATCCTTCGCACGAGCTCTTCATAGGCGAGTTCCACACTATCAAACTTGACTTTTTCTGTGAATTATCTTAACTTCCATGTCGAGCTCTTCATGAGATAAATTTCATTTGAGTGAAACAAGCTATCTTTCTCCCTACTCGATTTTCCATTAGTTGACCTATGCACAAAGATTGACTTATCTTAATCTTATCCCTGTAATATTGTGCTAATCTTCGACATGGCTCCATGAATGGAGATACGTATCACTTGACCATGCCTAGACTCATTTGAGGCTACTGAGTGTCATCAGATTTCACCATGTTTTATATTGACTTGGCTCTCACTTAGTTATGGGTTTCGATTTTTAGATCACCGATAGTTGAGCTCCCCTTCATTCTCCCATCGAGTCATGAGTTTTCCTACAATGTAATAAGCCAACTTGATTTTAACTAAACTCACCACCAACCCTGGTGTTGGCTTGAGCGAGTTTAATCCCTAACTTTTTTGCACTAGTTGAGTTTTGATATGAGTTAGTTTAGTCGATACCCCTGCATTCACTGAGATTGAGATTAACCTAACTCAGTTTTCAACTTGCATGGCGATTAATGAACACATCCTAATTTACAATCCTGAATTCATTCAAATAAGCCCCTAAAAAAGTTTGACTCGGTCTTGTTTGCAAGCTCGCCAACACCATGGAGTCCATCATGCTCGGTACCATCGAACCATATCTACTGAGCTCCTCCACAATGATGAAAATCAATGTCCTTATGCGACGAGTGTTGAATCACCACGAGATCACCTTGTGCCCCCGAGTTGGCTTTAAATGTCTTGCTCAACCGACTCCTTGAAGATCAGTCCATCAACACCACACTCTCCATGTCGATCTTTCTTTTATCTGTAGACACCAAGTTAGGATTTTTGTGCATCTTGTGGGCTTTGCATGGTTAGATTCACATAGTACATTTACAATCTATATCAAACGAGCTGTTAATCAAAATGTTGTCCCCTGAGTTGAGCTACCTAGTTTGTTTCTTTTGTTGTTCTCATCTTGGAATGGATGAAGATGTCAATTTTACCTCACACCATTGTGATGTGTCTTCCCACAGTGTTCTCAAGTTCTTCACTCAAACTCCCAGTAGTACCTCACTCGCAACTTAGTTGGCATCCATGCTCATTTCACTTTGAGTGTGAGTTCATTCAATAAATAGGCTCGACACTTAGCTTTCTCGAGAGATTTGTTTCCTTTGCATGATAAAGCTAGACACCACACAATTAGGATACCTTCCATTTAGCTCGATGAGCTTAATTCGTTTATACGAGCTTTGAGCTTCTTCCATTTATCACCTGTAAATCGTTTTTCCTCCGAGTTTTTGACACGACTTAACTCGAGCTTGAAAATATTGTATGAGGATTATCTCCTTCCTCTTGACCCAGTAATCTTCAACAAAACTACCTCATGTTTTGGCATTTGAATAGTTCAACACATCATTCTGGGAAGACCTCCCACATTCCCGACTTCTTTTCTTGGTTTTTGGTAACTGTCTAGGACCTATTCTCTACGCGGAAAATTCAAGATGGTTTGCCATTACAAAATTTCCACCATGGAAATCTAGATGAATTCACCCCATATGTAGAGGATTATGATGACTTGCCATCTCCGAACCTCTCCTGCATGGAATTCATGCTTTGGATTTCCATTAACGAAAACCTCACTTTGGAAATCATCTTGAATTTTTCCCCCACGCGTGGAGATTTCATCTTGGCTCACCATGGCACTATCTCCATCATGGCCACAGGCCCCAAAACTCCCCCTCATCGAATTTTGTCAACTTGACTTGTAATTTTACCGAGCTCTTACACTGATTCAACTCGGCTTATCCGTGAACTCATCGAGATTAAAAAACTTAGCTTCAGGTTGCACCGAGCTCTAACCTCCCATCATTCCTACCTGCTCGGCTCGCATCCTTCTCCACAGGCCATAAATCAGCTTGATCCCTATGATGTGAGCTTCAAACTTGAGCCATATCACTCTCCTACTTGTTCGTTGTGACCACTAACTGAGCTCCTTCCTTGTACTCACCCATGTACCCCATGTTGAATTGGATTCAATGGTTGAACAAATTAGTGTGTATTCTTACTTGAACTGACTCGTAATCAAACTCTACAAACCTGACAAATTCCCCCTGATCCACTACAACTCTACTGAGCCATTAGGAAACTTTGTTGTAACTAAAAGGTGAGCTTAAATTTTGTGACCTCAACATTATGATGTCTCTAAAATTTAATCCTGAGCTTGCATTCATTTATACGGTGCTACAAAGCTCCTCGTGATGAAATATGCCGAGCTTCTTTCTTGCACTCATGAGATCTCAAGCTACCTTCAACTCAGTCCCATGAGCTCAGTCTTCAATGAGCTCCTATGAGCTTGGTCCCTTATAATAATTTAATAGCCGAGTTGGCTCCTTTAGGTGATTACCAAGCCATCCTGCCCCTACCTTGGCGAATTGTTCTCTACCGAGTCGGGCTCTTGATTGAAGTGACTCCACCTAGCCCGACTTACCTTCTAAGCTAACTACACCAACTCAACTAAGTTGATAAAAGAATCGACGTCGCCTTGTTATGCTTTCATAAAAAGGCCAACCCCTTCCTGTCTTCGAGCTACACACCGAGCACCGTACCCGAGCTGGCAACGGAGTTGAGTCCAAGTTGGGATTTGATTTGACCTTGTTCATGTTAGGTGAGCTCACCTATGAAATTCATTAATTATTTTAATCATGTTATCTAGTGATGACTAGAAATGGGCCCTTGGGACCGATGTCACAATTTTCTCAAAATAGGACCCCGTTGTCCAATTTTTCCATGTGCACAAAATTGGATAACAAGTTCTATGAAAGAGAAGTTGGAGGTCATTTTTCTCCACGAGTAATAGCCCTTAAGCTCATGAAGGCTGGTTACTATTGGCCCATAATGTTCATTGATGATTATGTATGTTTAAAGAAGTGTAAGAATTGTGCATTCTTCATAGTCAAGGAGAAGCTAGCAACCCTACTACTTCACACAATCTTAGTTGATCAATCATTTATGCAGTGGGGATTGCATTTCATTGGTGTCATCAATCCAAACTCAAGCCAGGGCCAAAAGTGGATTCTCATAACCACTGACTATTTCACTAAGTGGACTAAGGCAATAGCACTCAAGTAGGCAAATGACTCTAGTTTACTGGAATTCTATTAGGGAAGTGTTACCATGTTCAATGTCCCAACCACTATCATATCAGACAATGCTCTAGCATTCCTTGGCACCAAGATATTTGAATGGGTTGTTAAGAAGGGAATATATCTGAGCACTTCCTCTAATTATTACCCCCCAGGGTAATGGGCAAGCTGAGTCCATAAACAAGAATTTGCTAAGGATTATCAGAAGGACTCTGGATGAAAACCAAAGGACATGGCATAAAAAAGTCAAATTAACCTTGTGGGTTGATAAAATCACACCAAAAAGGTCAACTGGAACCTCTCCCTACAAGATAGTCTATGGAAAAGAGGCTAGGCTATCCATATCTCTCGAGTTACCAATACTGGAGCTTCTCAAGCAACAAGAACTATCAAAATTTGAGCCCATGGGGGATAGATATGAAAAACTCATGGAGTTGAAGGAGCTGAGATATCATGTAGTAAAAACCATGGACAAGGATCAAGCTTTGATCAAAAGAAGTTTTGACAAGAAGGCCAAAGCTAGAAGTTTCCAATAAGGAGATTTGGTTCTAAAGTGGGATGCTGATAGGGGAAAACCGGGTAGACACTCAAAATTTGATGTTATATGGAGTGGTCCCTACATGATCACGGGGTACAAGAGTAACAATACTTTCCAACTGTCTAAGTTGGATGGAGAAGAACTAGAGATTCCAGTCAATGGAATCTATCTCAAGCATTGTTACTAAAGTAATTCTAATTCTTGTACATATTAGTTTTGGATTTTCAATTCCTGTAAGTGCTTTCAACATATTGTTCTATTTGTAAAGTAGGTTTTAGTTTCCCTAAGTGCTTTGCATAGGTAGTGGTTAAAAGGAAAGATAACTAGATCGTACCAAGCCAAGAACACATATGCAAATCAAACAACATGATCAATAAGATGAAAGTAATTCACTAGAATAACCTTACATAAACCTTTACAAACAAATGAGTAGCAATATCATATATTATTATGGAACTCAATGAAATACAATGAGAATGGGCCTTTCTTATATAGGTAATGAATAACAATCTAAGAACCAGTCAAGTTCGTAGATCAAGTCATAAATCAAGAAAAGAATTAGTCATCAAAGAACTAGTTAAGACCATAGATTTATGAGAGAACTAGACATCAAGGATCTAGTCAATACCATAGATCAAGGAAATAACTATACCTAACAACTAGATAAGATCCCCCTAATATCTAAATAAATAAATAAAAAATATCCACACACATAAGTGGGTGAAGATAAATACAATAAAGGTAAATAAAGTACCTGTTAACGTGAAATCACAACATCCCCAGATGATTTCTACAGGTCTTCTTTTCTAAGGCAGAATCATCTAGTTTGATTTGCATAACATTGGACCATCTTTCAAGCTATGGGAATTTTGGACTTGAGATGGCCCTCCGGAGAAAGCTGGCTTCTTCTTCCTGATCCTAATGCCAAACTACTTCTAAGGAAGGAAATGCGACTATATACTCCTAATATAACAATTCCAAGGGACCAAGGAGAGAGAGAGAGAGATCACGAAAATAAAGAAACCCTACACTATAGAGGTGATAACACCAAGAAAAAGGAAATGTTGATCATCTACCCAGACTGCTACGAAAAAAATAGAGGTGAGCAATGGAGAAGATGGACAATAGCATCACAGACCAAAGATCAGATTTCACAAAGGAAATGTTGCAACCGAATGAACACAACTCCCAGATCTGTAAATGAAACATCCAAAAACATACACAAAATACTCCAGAATGATGAGAGGCAAGAAGATGCAATGAAAACAAGCGAAGGATGGAAAAACGCATCACAAAAATGAGTTTTATTGCTTCAAAAATTCACATAGAGCATCATATACGAGCAAGAGGCAAAAATGCCATTTACAGAGCAAGGGAGGAAGGTTTAAACTCCACATTCGACCTTGGAGAAGAAAGTGAGAGGGGGTAGGTAAGGAGAATGAACAACCTTTTATAGTGAATCCTTCCCCTGTATTTATAGATTTGATCAGAGAGAAGAAAGAAAGAGAGAAGTGGGAAAAGCAGGTCGAAACTCAATCACCATTGTTAATGCTTCTGATAAAATCTACCCCTCAAATCCATCTTTATTGCATCAATCCTTGGTTTTGACGCCTTGAAGGAAGAGGAAACGACAGAAATAGATTGAATACGATTTGGTTGTTGAGACAGATGGATCCTGCATTGAAGGCCCGAAGACGTTTCCTCCATATGGTTGGTGAGGCTAAGATATTTCTAACGACATTAGATTTGCAATATTTAGAGCCCTGAGTGAAAAGATATGCTGTTTCAAAGTTTGTATTGAGTTTGTATAGGAGGGTAGGAAAATAATCTTGATAAATGGGTCCCCTTTTGATAATGTGAGACACGTGGCAGCCAGATTAGGGAAAAATCAGGTTTGCGGGTTCAGAATTTATCTTTTCTCCTGTTTGTTGGCTAGGGAGGTGTGCTTCAATCTTTTCCTTTGTGTCATTTTGTCAAAAGGAAAATTTTCACCTTTTCCTCCACCTCCCCGCTTTGGCTTTGACTCGGGTTCAAACTTTGATTTTTTCCTTTGCCTCATTTTGGAATGCAAGCTCATAGGTACGAAATGTTTTCCCTTCATATTTTCTCTATGTGCGGGGTTGTCTTGACCAAATTTTCTGGGGGGGTGAGTTTGGGATAAAAATTTGGCGACTCACGGGGACATCTAGACGAAGAGAAGAGACCAGTGGCCATGAAGCATCCATTGGACATCTAATCTAGCCTTATAAACTGATTCTGATCTGAAATCTGAAATTCTGACCTCTGAGCCTCTTGGAAACCCACTGAAACTTGAAGTTGAACTTCACCAAAAGCCAATTGAATGCACTGTGAAAGAGCAATACAACAACACCAAAAACTATGTACAAACTGAAAATCATACATGCTCCAAATGGAACATGCAGAGTGTGCAAAAGCACTTCTTTTGCTGAAAACAAACCTACTTACTCTACTCTAACCAAGAGAAAAGGGAACTCGAACAAAACCTGCAACTGGTAGGGAGAAATAACTTCCCTTCCTCAAAAACGGCAGCCACGCAACTGATTTGACATTGAACATGGTTGGTTAGATGAGTGAAAAACTGACAATAAGTCGGTCCTCCACCCAAATCATCAAGCTATCAACATTAATGGAAAATACCTCCTCAAGCTGACTTGCATCGGACTTCTAGAGGTGTTGATGATGACCCTTGGTATATTGATGCTCATCCTCATGCCCTGAAGTAGGCATGACTAGTTATGATTTCTCCTTTGACTCCAATGAAGCCAAGTACCTGATTGGGCACGGTTTGATCCTTTGGATGTGGCAATTTCTTTGAAATTCAACTCCAAAAATGGAGTTTTGTGGACCTTCTTGAGTGGATGGTGTGAGAGAGATGATGACATCCTCTTGCCTTTTCTCTTCCTTCTCCTATGAAGAACTGTTATCCAAAATTCACCCCCCAGGGTTAATTTGATAACATGCATCAGAATTCTCAAGTCCCAGGCAGATAATTGATTCAGAGCAAACATCATGTTTCTGGGGTTCCCTCAGATTTTTTCTAACTCCCCTGACCAAAGAAGGAAAGAGCAAGCTCTGAGAAAAGGTGAAAAGGCTGCAAAAACAAGCTTGGGCCAGGAAAAATCACGAAAAATGGCTAAGTCCTAGTCCCCGGGACAGTCAGGACATTTGGGACATCAAGGCGTGGATCGGCCGAAAAGCCTACAGGCGGCCCAAACAGCAAGGGGACAAGTGGGACAAGAGTGCGCGAAGGACGCGAACCGGCCGGTTCGGCCGAAACAAGAAACTTTAGCGCAAGGAAAACTGGGACAAGTGGGACAAATGGACGCGGCGGACGCGGAAAGCCCGGATCGGCCGAAAAGGAGAACTTTCACACTAACTGCTTTGGGACATCTGGGACAAAGATATGCGAACCAGCCGGTTCGGCCGAAATGAGAACAAACAGTCCGAAGGCAAATGGGACATCTGGGCTGTGAGGACGCGAATCAGCCGGATCGGGCGAACCGGAAGAATTTGTCTCGCGAAGCACAGGGACAAGTGGGACAAATGGACGCGAACCGACCGAATCGAGCAAACCGGAGGATTTTGTCCCACGAAGCACAGGGACAACTGGGACAAATGGACACGGTGGATGCGAAGGAGCCGAAAGGGCCGAGAACCAACCAAATCATGACACGTGTCACAAGGGAAAAGGTAAAAGGTTAGATTTGAAGGGTCAACCCGAACCAATGGGATAGTGCCACGTGTCCCAGCTAGGGCCCACAAGGAAATTTCGAAAGAGAGCCCGCCGAGAGGTGGAGGAGAGAGAATTGCTCAGCGAATCAGAACCTGCCACGTGTCATCCAGGTGGCAAAGCGCGGGAAGAAATTTAAAAATCCGTTTTCACCTGTTTTGTGCCCTAAATCTTCAGATCGACATATCTTTCGATCCAGAGCTCAGATTTGCACGTTCTTTATATCAACGGAAAGCTTATGAAATTATCTGCATGATTCTGGGATCAATATCGAATTTTGGTGTAGTCTGGAGAGAGAAAATTGAGAAACGGCTCTGATGCATGGTAATGCCAGAAGTGACGTTTTAACAACCAATTTTAATGCACATGGGTCGCATTCTTCTTTAGCATGGCCAAAAGTGATGTCTCAACCACCGATTTTAATGAAGAATGCATTTTGGTCAATGGTTGGGCTGCTTACACATTTTCCTATGTTTTCTGTCTCCTGGGCTCGACCCATGCATTGAATAAAGCCAGATTTGGCTCATTTTAAGAGATATAACAAAGTTGTTCATCTTTTTCTGCTCTGCCCTCCCTTATTTTCTTCTCTAGGGTTGAAAATGGAGTTCGAACCTCCTCCCTTGCTCTGTAATGGCGTTTTTTGCCTTTTACTATTGAAATGATGTTCTGTGCAAACTTCTGGAGCAACAAAATGTGTTTTGTGATGCATCTGTCCATCCTTGCTCGTTTTTGCTTGTTTCTCTTCTTGCCTCTCTTCATTGCAGGTATTTGTGCATGTTTGAATGTTCATTGTAGGTTTGGAGCTGTGTTCATGGAGTTTTGGGACATTTTCCGTGTGAAATCTATCCTTGGGCTTGTGATGCATCTGTCCATCCTTCCCATTGCTCACCTCTCTTTGTCCCATGGCAGTTTTGATAGATGTCCAACATTCTCCTTCTCTGGTGTATCACCGTTTTAGTGTAGGCTTTTGTTCTTTTCCTTTCTCTCTCTCTCTCTCTCTCTCTGTCTCCTTGGCATTGTTAGATTAGGATTAGATTAGCTTTCCTGCACTGGAATAGCTTGTGGCCGGTAGTTTAGGAGCAGGAACCAACCTTCTCTGGAGATTCCTCTCTCAGTTTCACAAGTCCCACGCTTGGAGAGAGGTTTCCATGTTGTGCAATCACACTGGATGCCTGAGTGATCAACCTAGAAACCTGATCTGCATCCAGGGTGCTGTGATTTTGCACTAATAGTTTTGGCACGCCCAGTGGGACCGTAGAGGTCTTCCACTTCATCTTTTGTAGGTTGATGTGTTCCTGTGAAGATTTCAGCCTTCGGAGGCACTTGCAAACACATCTGGCGACTCCATCTAGTCAACAACCCATCTCTGAAGTTGCAGACCTTCCTTTCCATTCATTTTCATTCTTTTTCTATCCATTCTTCCTTTTATCTCTTCCATCATTCTCTCATTCTATGAAGTTGTGCAATCATGACTTCATTTCCATCATGGAATTCACATCAACAACAGCAGTATATTCCACCTCCAACATGTTTTACAAATCCTCCAAATCAACATTTTGAGTAGATTCAAGATCAGTATGCATACCCATATGAGCAGCAATGCCAAAGTCAGTTTGGCTATGGAGCCTTCCAAGAGCAAGAGTATGCATACAATGAAGACCATCAGATGCAAGATGCTGGTCTGTTGGAGAAGATTCAAAAGATGGAGGTAAACATAGTGCAGTCCAGGGCTCAGGCACAGATGAAAGCATTTGGAATCAGTTGCAGAGCACCTTCTCCATGGGTTTGACCTTTTCCAAGGCATTACAGTCCTCAGGAGAAGCTTGACTTCATGATTGCAATGCTGTCTTTGCTTGCAAAGTGGATTGAAGAAATAGAGGTGTATGAGAGGAGTATTCAACAACCTTGTCAACGGGTAAGCACACCTTCTCATGCCTTTTCTTTTCCTCTTTCCCAATCTGTTTCATCTCAGCAGTGTCAAGCTTTAAACTCTCCATCTGCTGTCCCAAATGTCGATCCCATGTCTCCACCTCTCAGTCTTCCACCACACCTCAATTCTGAGTCTTTCCTTTTTCTTTCCAAACAGTCATCCTCTCCACAAGAGCTAAATGAAATACCTCCCACTCCAAAGAAACAAGAGGTTTCACCTCCTTCGCCACCACAAAAAAATGTCAAATCAGTTGAGTTACAACCCATCCCTCCTCTTGCATTCCCAAATCCATGTTGGGAGGATGAAAATCAGAATGCCAGTCAAGGAAAACAACAGCAAAAAGAGAAGCCAAACAAAGATGAAGAAATTCAAAGTCTGAAGAGTTGGGCTCTTAGATTTGGGATGAAAAAGATCCCCTTGATGGTTAAACCTACAGAAGAGGCTAGGGTTGGAGAACAGGTGGTGGTTAGGACTGATTTTGTTGCAGCAGAAGAAGAAGATCTTACAGTCACAACTTGTCCTCTAGAGCAGCAGATTGAAGAGTTTGACTTGACAAACTTCATGCTGGAGGAAGAGTTCAATCAAGAGCAAGATTGTCCTCAAACATTGGAGGAAGGAGAAGTTGCTCCCAAATCCAAAAGAAGAGGAGCACATTCCAGCTGTGGGGGAGAAAATTGCAGATCCAAGAGCTCTGAGCACAAAGCAGGCTACAGGAGAACCTTCAGTTCTTTTTTCTACTTCACCTCTCTCAAGTTCCAGTGCTGAAGAAGAGTTTGACCTCTCAAAATCAATGTTGAAGGGAGAAAGAAACCATGGTGGTCAAGTTACAGATCAAGAAGACACCATGGAGGAAGTTGAATGTTTGCAGCAGGACAACAATAAGGTAGTTTATCTGTCAGATTTGGAGAACCGTTTTGATGGAGAAGAGCCGGTTGAGTTTCACCTTTCTCTCTTTCATCATCCACACTCCAAACACTTGAGTCTGCTGTCATGAAGGAGGGCATTGATTTACAACAGCCAACATCTTATAATAGCTCTTCGGTATCGAGATTGGAAGATTTTAATCTTTCACGTTCTTCATTGGAGGAAGAGAGAGGACAGAGGAATTTCACCATTTCTTCCACACCATCCATTCAAGAAGGTCTACAAGAAGACTCCATTCTTGGGGTTGAAAATCACAGCAATGGGCATACTCAAAGGACCATACCTTGCCCAATCAGGTATTTGGCTTCATTGGAGCCAAAGGAGAAGTCACAACTAGTCATGCTTTCTTCTGAGCATGAGGGTGAGCTACAAAGTACCAAGGATCAGCTGCCATACCTCTTCAATCCAAATGCAGAGCAACTAAAAGAGGTATTGGATTTGTTTTCAGCTGATACTTTGATGATTTGGATAGAAGACCGGCTTCTTGTTGATTTTCCATCCATCCAAACAGCCATGATCAGTGCCAAATCAATTGCATGGCTGCCACTTTTGAGAAAGGGAAGCTATTTCTCACAACCAATTGCAGGGTTTGTTTAGCTTGCTTTTGCTTCCAGTTAGAGTAGAGTGGGTAGGTTTGCTTTCAGTAGAAGAAGTGCTTGTGCACACTCTGCATGTTCCATTTGGGACATGTATGATTTTCAGTTTTGTACATAGTTTTGGTGTTGTTGGTTCTGCTCTTGCACAGTTCGTTTCAGTGGCATCTTGGTGAGAACACTCCAGGTTCAATGGGTTTCAAGTGGCTCAGAGGGAAGTTTTCAAAGTTCAGATCAGTTGCAAGTTACAACTCAGGACTCCATGCCCAATGGATGCTTTAGGCAATTGGTAACTTCATCTAGCAGGCAGATGACCCCGCTGAGTCGCCAAATTAATTTCACCCCCCAGGGTTAATTTGATAACATGCATCAGAATTCTCAAGTCCCAGGCAGATAATTGATTCAGAGAAAACATCATGTTTCTGGGGTTCCCTCAGATTTTTTCTAACTCCCCTGACCAAAGAAGGAAAGAGAAAGCTCTGAGAAAAGGTGAAAAGGCTGCAAAAACAAGCTTGGGCCAGGAAAAATCACGAAAAATGGCTAAGTCCTAGTCCCTGGGACAGTCAGGACATTTGGGACATCAAGGCGCGGATTGGCCGAAAAGCCTACAGGCGGCCCAAACAGCAAGGGGACAAGTGGGACAAGAGTGCGCGAAGGACGCGAACCGGCCGGTTCGGCCGAAACAAGAAACTTCAGCGCAAGGAAAACTGGGACAAGTGGGACAAATGGACGCGGCGGACGCGGAAAGCCCGGATCGGCCGAAAAGGAGAACTTTCACACTAACTGCTTTGGGACATCTGGGACAAAGATATGCGAACCGGCCGGTTCGGCCGAAATGAGAACAAACAGTTCGAAGGCAAATGGGACATCTGGGCTGTGAGGACGCGAATCAGCTGGATCGGGCGAACCGGAAGAATTTGTCTCGCGAAGCACAGGACAAGTGGGACAAATGGACGCGAACCCGACCGAATTGGGCGAACCAGAGGATTTTGTCCCACGAAGCACAGGGACAACTGGGACAAATGGATGCGGTGGACGCGAACGTGTCGATAGAGCCGAGAACCAACCAAATCATGACACGTGTCACAAGGGAAAAGGTCAAAGGGCGAGTTTTGAAGGGTCAGCCCGAACCAATGGGATAGTGCCACATGTCTTAGCTAGGGCCCACAAGGAAATTTCAAAGGAGAGCCCGCGGAAAGGTGGAGGAGAGAGAATTATCTCAGTGAATCAGATGCGTGCCACATGTCATCCAGGTGGCAGAGTGTAGGAAGAGATTTCAAAATCCGTTTTGGTCTGTTCGGTGCCCTAAATCTTCAGATCGTCATATCTTTTGATCCATAGCTCAGATTTGCACGTTCTTTATATCAAACGGAAAGCTTGTGAGATGATCTATGCATGATTCTGGGGTAAATATTGCATTTTAGAAGCAGTCTAGAGAGAGATAAATTCAGAGAAACATCTCTGGCACGTGTAGTAATGGCTAGAAGTGACGTTTCAACAACCAGTTTTAATGCACATGGGTCGCATTCTTCTTCAGCATGGCCAGAAGTGATGTCTCAACCACCCGATTTTAATGAAGAATGTGTTTTGGTCAATGGTTGGGCTGCTTACATGTTTTCCTATGTTTTTTGTGTCCTGGGCTCAACCCATGCATTGTATAAAGCCAGATTTGGCTCATTTTAAAAGGGGATATAACTAAGTTGTTCATCTAAATCTACTCTGCCCTCCCTTCTTATCTTCTCTAGGGTTGAAAATGGAGTTCGAGCCTCCTCCCTTACTCTGTAATGGTGTTTTTTGCCTCTTATTAATGGAATGATGTTCTGTGCAAACTTCTGGAGCAATAAAACGTGTTTTGTGATGCATATGGTCCATCCTTACTCATTTTTGCTTGTTTCTCCTCTTGCCTCTCTTCATTGCAGGTATTTGTGCATATTCTGAATGTTCATCATGCAGGTTTGGAGCTGTGTTCATGGACTTTTGGGACATTTTCTATGTGAAATCTATCCTTGGGTTTGTGATGCTTCCTGTCCATCCTTCCCATTGCTCACCACTCTTTGTTCCATGGCAGTTTTGATAGAGGTTCAACATTCTCCTTCTCTGGTGTATCACCGTTTTAGTGTAGGATTTTATTATTTTCCTTTCTCTCTCTCTCTCTATCTCCTTGGCATTGTTAGATTAGGATTAGATTAGCTTGCCTGTACTGGAATAGCTTGTGGCAGGTAGTTTAGGAGCAGGAACCAGCCTTCTCTGGAGATTCCTCTCTCAGTTTCACAAGTCCCACGCTTGGAGAGAGGTTTCCATGTTGTGCAATCACACTGGATGCCTGAGGTGATCAACCTAGAAACCTGATCTGCATCCAGGGGTGCTGTGATTTTGCACTAACAAGAACATGAGAGAGTCATGCCTTCCAATATTGGTTCCAGAGGGTTGTTATGGAGTGCAGGCTGTTGTGTTCCTAAATGTTCTCCTCCATGGCAGCAGGCTCATGTGCTTGGGATGTGAGAGATGGAGGAAAAAATGTTGTGATCTCCATGTGTTCCCCTCCATCAAGGCAATCCTCAAAGTCAGACAAGTAATCTACCTCCTTGTTGTCCTGCTGCAGGTGCTCAACCTCCTTCATGGTGTCCTCCTGATCTACAATTGACTCACCATGGTTCTCTTCATCCTCAAACATGACGTTTGAAAGTTCAAACTCTTCCTCAATGTCGGAGCTTGAAGGGGATGAAGTGGGAGGAAGAACTAAAGGTTCTTCTGTGGCCTACTCCGCACTTGGAGCCTCTGAAACTATATGGTCCTCCTCCACAGCCGGAATGTACTCCTCTTATTTTGGATTAGGAGTAGCTCCTTCTTCCCTTACTTGTGCTGTAGCTGGAGCTTCCACCACTTGCAGATTGACCTCAGCCTCCTCCATAGGTTAAACCAACAAGGGAACCTTTAAATACTCAAATTTAGCATCCCAACTCTTCAGATTTTATATCATTTCTTCTCTATTGGGTTCCTTTGTTTGATGTTCTTCTTGGATGGTTTTTTGGAGTCTCTTCCCAACGTGGAATTGGGAAGGCAAGAGGAGTGGTGGGTGGGGTATCCACTAGTTGTTTCCTTGTTTGTGGTGGAGGGGAAGGCATTTCTTTTGGCTCTTGTAGAGGGGAATTGGGTTTGGAAGGGAAAAGGGCAGAGAAACTGAGATGGGATGGAAGACTAGGGAATGGAGAAATAAAATCAACACTTGGGGCAGCAAGTGAGGGGCTTGAATCTTGCCTCTGCTGAAATGATAAAGATTGAGGGAGAGAAAATGAAAGGCAGGGAGTTAGTGATTGACTTACCCATTGACAAGGCTTGTCTCACACTTTTCTCATAAGCCCCAATCTCCTCAGCCCACCGTGTAAGCTGAGGCAACACTTTAACCATGAAGTCCAACTTCTCCTGAGGGATGTCGTGTCTTGGAAAAGGGCCTTCCCATGGACAAGGTACCCTGTAACTAATTATGAAAGCCCACATTTGAGCTGTTTCCCTTAATTGAACCATGCCAGCCTTCATTTTTGGAATCTTCTCCAGTAGACCAACATCCTCTGCATAACTATCGCCATCATATGCGTCCCCTTGTCCTTGATAAGCTTCATAGTCAATCTGGTTTTGACACTGCTCATATGGGTAAGTATAATGGTTCTGGATCTGATTATAATGTTGATCTAGAGGAGTTGGGAAATACATTGGAGTTGGACTGTATTGCTGTAAGTGTGAGTTCCATGAAGGTAATGAAGTCATGATTGCACATCGTCATGGAATGGGAGAAATTGAAAGAGATGGGAGAAGAAATGGATGAAATGAGTGGAAATGGATGGAAAAGGTTTGCAACTCAGAGAATGGGTTTTTGACCAGATGGAGTCACCAGATGTGCCTGAAAGTGCCTCCAAAGGCTGAAATCTTCACCAAGAGCACATCGAACCTGATGAAGTGAAGTGGTAAGGTGCTTCAGACCTGTCCCACCGGGTGTGCCAAAACTGTTAACGCGAAATCACAACACCCCCGGATGATTTCTACAGGTCCACTTTTCTAAGGCAGAATCATCTGGCGTGATTTGCATAACATTGGACCATCTTTCAAGCTATGGGAATTTTGGACTTGAGATGGCCCTCCGGAGAAAGCTGACTTCTTCTTCCTGATCCTAATGCTAAACTACTTCTAAGGAAGGAAATACGACTATCTACTCCTAATCTAACAATTCCAAGGGGACCAATGACAGAGAGCATGAAAATAAAGAAATCCTACACTATAGAGGTGATAACACCAAGAAAAAGGAAATGTTGATCATCTACCCAGACAGCCATGAAACGAATAGAGGTGAGCAATGGAGAGGATGGAAAGTAGCATTACAGACCAAAGATCAGATTTCACACAGGAAACGTTTCAACCCAATGAACACAACTCCTAAATCTACAAATGAAATGTCCAAAAACATGCACATAATACTCCAAAACGATGATAGGAAAGAAGATGCAATGAAAAAAAGCGAAGGATGGACAAACAGATCACAAAAACGAGTTTTATTGCTTTATAAATTTACACATTGCATCATACACGAGCAAGAGGAAAAAATGCCATTTACAGAGCAGGGGAGGAAGGTTTAAACTCCACATTCGACTCTGGAGAAGAAAGAGAGAGGGGGGGCAGGGAAGGAGAATGAAAAACAACCTTTTACAATGAATCCTGCCTTTGTATTTAGAGATTTAATCGGAGAGAAGAAAGAGAGAGAGAGAGAAGTGGAAAAAGCAGGTCAAAACTCAACCACCGTTGTTAATGCTTCCGATAAAATTTACCCCTCAAATCCGTCTTTATTGCATCAATCCTTGGTTCAACACCTTGAAGGAAGAGGAAACGATGGAAACAGATTGAATCCAATCTGGTTGAAACAAATGGATCCTACATTGAAGGCCCAAAGACATTTCCTCCATCTGGTTGGTGAGGCTGAGATCTTTCCAATGACATTAGATTTGCAATATTTCGAGCCCTAAGCCAAAAGATATGCCCCTTCAAAGTTTGTATCGGGTCCGTACAGGAGGGCGGGAAAACAATCTTGACAAATGGGTCCCCTTTTTGATAATGTGGGACACGTGGTAGCCAGATTAGGGTAAAATCAGGTTTACGGGTTCAGAATTTATCTTTTCCCCTTTTTCACAAGAATCACAAAATCCAGAAAACTCTTGCGGCCTTGCTTGGACACGTGGCACCCTTTTATTGGCTGGGGAGGTGCACTATAATCTTTTCCTTCGTGTCATTTTGTCAAAAGGAAAATTTTCACCTTTTCCTCCACCTCCCTGCTTTGGCTTTGACTTGGGTTCAAACTTTGACTTTTTCCTTTGCCTCATTTTTGGAATGTGAGCTCGTAGGTCTGAAATATTCTCCCTTCATATTTTTTCTATGCGTGGGGTTATCTTGACCAAATTTACCGGGGGGGTGAATTTGGGATAACAGTACCTAGGTGAACATGAGCTAAGGTAAATACCTACTCCAACACCCCCACTCAAGTGAAGCTAGGGGGCCAAAATAGAAGTGGCATGTCCATAATATGAGTCCCGACAACTAGGCCTGATGAGGTACTCATGTACAATATATCCATGAAGAAATATCGAACCAAAAGAAGGAAAGAATCTTGCTATAAGGAAAAAGAAAGAAAAAGAAGAAGAAGAAGGAATATGTTCTCACGAATACCCCCCAAGAACAAATTCTGAAACCTCAAGCATTCCACACAACTCAAGGTAGCGAGGTGATGCAAAAGGCTTCGTAAAGATTTCTGCAAATTTCTATTGAGTCAGAATGTACTCCAAGCAAAGAACTCCATCATGAATGTGTTGATGAATAAAGTGGATGTATATCTCAATATGCTTGGTCTGCTAGTGCTCAACTGGGTTGTGAGAAATGTGAATTGCACTTTGGTTTTCACACCAAAGTATAGTCAGTGAATCCTGTGGGCATCCAAACTTTGTTAATAATTTTCGAAGCCAAATAATCTGCTGACTCGTTATAACTGCTGCCCTGTACTCTACCTTTGAAGATGAAAGTGCAATAGCCTATTGCTTTTTGCACGCCCAAGCAACTAGAGAAGAACCAAGACAAAAACGATAGCCAAAAGTGGAATGCTTGTCATCAATAGAACCTGTCAAATATGAATCTATATATCCAACCAACCGAGTAGAACCCCTAGTGTAGTGTAGGCTAAAGTGGGAAGTGCCTTGAAAATAGTACAAAATCCGTTTAATAGCTTGCCAGTGACTACTATGAGGAGAATGTGTAAACTGAGATACAAACCCTATTGCAAATGAAATAGCAGGGCGAGTATGGGTCAAGTGCATGAGACTTCTAACCAACTGCCTATACAAAGTGAGATCACAAAGTGGAGTGGTACATGTGGAAGCAAGAGTAACCCCAGACTGAAAAGGAGATGGACTTGGCTTGTAATCAGCCATATCAAAATGCTGAAGAAGATCATGGGTGTACTTTTGCTGACTCAAATCAATCCCTGAATTTGTCTGAGAAATCTACAAACCAAGGAAATAATGCAATAACCCAAGATCTATCATGTCAAACTGTGTAGAAAGAGCCCTCTGAATGGTCTGAATGTGGGAAGAAGAGATTCCAGTAAGTAATGGATCATCAACATACAAGACAAGTATCACAATATCCTCACCAACATGCTGGAGATACACTGTATGATCGAAGGTGGCAACGAACAAAACCAGTAGATAGAAGAAAAGAATGCATCTTCTCATACCAATCCCGAGGGGCTTGTTTGAGACCATAGAGAGACCTTCGGAGCCTACAAACAAGAGAAGAATCTAGAAAAAATCCAGCCAGTTACTCCATGTATATTTCCTCTTGTAAATCTCCATGTAAAAAAGACACTCTTCATGTCCATCTGGTATAAGATCCACCCCTGTGATGTAGCAATAACAAGTACAAGGCGTATATAATCCATCTTGGCAACAAGTGCAAAAGTATCAGAGTAATCAATACCTTCAACTTGTGAAAAACCCTTTGCAAAAAGATGGGCCTTATACTTGTCGATGGACCCATCAGCTGTGTATTTGGTTCGGTATACCCACTTACACCTAACTATCTTTCTTCCTTTAGGAAGAGAGACCAAATCCTAAGTATAATTCTTCATCAAATAAGAATACTCAGCTGTCATCGCATCATCCCACTCCTGTATCCCATGAGCCCTTGAAAAATATTGTTGATCCTTAGAAATTTCTTGACACAAAATTCCAGAACCTATAGAATGTGTGTGATAATGCCTAATGGTTGGAAGATCTTGTATGAAAGGTGTTGCCTCAGAAACTGTAGTACGATCCCACTTAGGCATAATGACAACATAAGTGGGAATAAAATCCTCAACGGCATCAATAACCTCATCATCAACCTCCTCAAAGAAAGGATCCTCAAGATGAGATAATGAAGGAGGCATGGAAGAAGATGAAGAATCATGAGGAGTGAAGCACTCATCAAAATGAACATGTGTTCGAAAAATAACATCATGAGTGTTAAGATCTAAAAGTCGATAAGCTCTCATGTCCTCACAATACCGTACAAAGATCAAGGGTTTGCTCTTCTCATCTAAAGCTTTCTTTTTCTTCTTTGGGCACAAAAGCCCAAACATGGCTCCCAAAGAAATCGAAAAAATGAGACATCTGGCTTAGTGTTGGACCATGCTTCCTCTGGAGTCAAATGCTCAAGTGCTCTATGTGGTGTGTGATTTTGAATGTAGTTAGCACAAATAACTACTTCTGCCTAATAGTTAGGAGGTAAATCTGTAGAATGCATCATACAGTTAGCCATTTCCTTTAAAGTTCTATCCTTTCGCTCTGCTAAGCCATTTTGTTGTGGAGTATGAGGAACAAAATGCTGGTGAATAATGCCTTGAGTTGCCAAAAAAATCAAAAAAACTCATTGTTGAAGTTCTCCCCCCCCCATTATCAATGTAAAGGTTCTGTATGAAACTCAAATATTGTTTCTCAACCAAAGCCTTTAAGGATTTGAAGTGTGAAAAAATATCACTTTTGTACTTGAGAAAATAAACCCAAGTACGCCTCAAGAAATTATCAATATAGGTAAGTGCATACTTAGCTCCATTGAAAGAGGGGGTAGGAAAAACCATCAAGTCACTATGCACAAGCTCAAGTGGTGAAGAAACTCTCTTAGACAAATTCTTAGGAAATGGATCTTGGTGTTGTTTCCCTAATGCAAAGCCAAAACAAACTCCCTTAAGTCAATAAAATCTAGGAAGACATCTACCATACCATGAGTGTTTAAACTCCTTCAAATATCTATAATTAAGATGTCTAAATCTTTCTTACCAAAGCTTACTCTTTGAATCTATACGAGAAACCAATCCTGTCCCTATAGAAGAAGTGTCATCAAAACCCTCAAAGTGATATAGTCTAGAACTATGATCAACAATATCCTGAGAAACAAGTGAATAAGGCTCCAACAAAGTTCTTTCTTCTGCCCCATGTGGTGTAAAAGTCAATGTTTTCCCTTGACTAGAATGATAAATTTGATATACAGAAAGAAAATTTGTACTGATGTTAGGAACATATAGTGTATCTTGGATACTGCTACCGTTAAGTTGTATATCACCTTTTCCCTCAACAGAAAGAAAGGGAAGAATCTCCAACCTCAAATTTGGAAGTAGAACTCAAACCTAGAGAAACAAAAGACTCCTTGGAATAAGTCATGTGATGAAAAAGCACCAAAATTTAGAACCCAACTGTCTGCAAGTAGTGACTGAGATCTCCCAACATCATTAAGTGCTTTTCCATGCTGATTAGAAGGAGGTGGAGTGGAGATATAAATTTTGTGTTTCTTGACTGCATCCTCTAAGGCTTGCATTCGCTTATAACACCTATGTTCTTCATGACCACTACCCCCACAAAAAGAGCATGAAATACTAGACTTATTCTTGGATTTAGAAGACTCTTTGGGTTTAGAGTTTTTTTGTTTAGTTTTAAGAGCACTTTGAGATGGAGAAGGGGGTGGATTTGGTTTCACTTTTTGGTTTTCCCTTGGCCTTAGGATTAGATGCAACTAATGCCTTTTGAGAGATAGAAGACTCAAGGTGAGACAATTTGGATTCTTACCTCGTAAGTCTTTCACAAAATATTTCTAAGTCAAACATTTTGAATTTTTCACCTAAGATATCCATGCTAGAGAAAAAGGTTGAAGAAAAGATTTGAAATGGTCCTTTCAACTTGGATAGAATCAAGTAAACACACTCTTCATCTTTGTTATCTCTTCCACTCCTCTTCAACTGTGTCAACAAATGCTTGAACTTGGTAAGATAGTCTATAATGAGGTGATCTCAATTTCAAGTTGTATGGATCTTATATGATCTACCTTACCAAATAAATGCCTCCAATTTCTCCCATATTTTGAAAGGAGAGTCACACCTTTCCAAATGAAACAAAAGATTGTCACTTACATAAGTTCTTATCAAACCCATACACTCATCAAATTTGCAATGGTACTGAAATTTCTCATATTCTCTAGTGAACATTGGTTGTTCTGAAGAAGTTAAGCCCATAATCCTTTCTACTTAATTATTGTTTACATTCTTGGTTTCCATGTATGATAATTATGTGTTGTTAATGGCTCAAAATGATCTAATGCAGAAGTAGATAAAGATGCCATCCTAAAAAAATCACCAAAATAAATGCAAGAACCAAGTAATACAACAAGACCTCCAAACAATGCAACAAGAGTCCCCTCGAGATTTTGGCACTTTATAATGAGTATGTGTTACAATATGACACTTTATCATTATAGTGAAATTCTCAAAATAAATATTTCTAATGGAGAAAAACATGGAAAAACAAGCACTTTTGTAAAAAACGACACTCAAAACCGAGTTACCGATCAAAAGTTACAAACTTTTCAATATTATGCTCTACTATTTATTTTAGTTGCCACTAAAACAAAATAAAATGCTCTTGCCTTCACCACACACCTACTAGTAGGAATCACAAGTTTTAAGCCCGCATATGACCAAGGGCTAAGGATTTTAATGGGTTTATGCTCCACTTACTATTCTGGGGTGTGTCGCTGGTTTTTGAGAAAGACACATCTAATTGCTGTAATTGCTTCTTCTAGTAAAACATGCTATTATGCCCATAGAAAAAAAACCTAGATCGGATTTCAAAAAAATTGAAAACCCCAGAAAATGATTTTCTGGGTTTTCTTCCTGGCTAACATGAATCTCGAGGCAAACCAACACGTTTCTCTGCATGACAAAAAAACTAAAAAAACAACTACCTCCAGAAATGGTCAAGGTTTACAGTCGATCTTAGGGTTTTGCCACCTTTCGGATGTAATGGAAGTCTTTGTTTTGCATAAAAATGCACGCATCAACAAAATATGAGAAAATCCTGAATATATGAATATACAAAGAATTTATTTACAAAATAAAACTTACAGACGGATGTCAATTCCAATCTCCTGCTCCGATACCATAAAAAGAACGATAACCAGATCGTACCAAGCCAATAACACATATGCTAATAAAACACCATGATCAATAAGATAAAAGGAATTCGCCAGGATAACCTTACATAAACCTTTGCAAACAAATGAACTGAAATATCATATATTATTATGGAACTCAATGAAATACAATGAGAATGAACCTTGCTTATATAGGCAAGGAATAACAATCTAAGAACCAGTCAAGGTCGTAGATCAAACCATAAATCAAGGAAAAAACTAGTCATCAAATAACTAGTCAAGATTATAGATTTATGAGAGAACTAGACATCAAGGATCTAGTCAATACCATAGATCCAGGAAAAAACTAGTCAATACCATAGATCAAGGAAAGAACTATACCTAACAACTTGATAATATCCCCCTAATATCTAAATAAATAAAAAGAAATATCCACACACATAAGTGGGTGAGGATAAATACAATAAAGGTGAATAAAGTACCTAGGTGAACATGAGCTAAGGTAAATACCTACTCTAATAGTGGTCTCCTTGCATAAGTTCAATATGTTTCTAGGAGAAGAGTGTTGTAGTAAGAAGCTTCAAGTTGCAGGAAACAATTGCAATCCTTAAGAGGTTTCAAATGCAGAGAAACTAAAATCATATCAAGGACAAATTCCAGTGTTTTCATTCTCTTGTCTCTTCAGATCAACAACAATTGAGCTTCTCATGCCTCTTGCAAAGTCAAAATCAATTTTAGGAGCAACTTGTTTTATTACAGATGGTGAGTCTCATGGCACTTTGCATGTTTTCAGGCTTAGTAAGCAACCCTTCCCAAGTTCATTCAATAAACCCTTAAGTTTTGAGCAGAAGATCAATCTCAAATTCTCCTCGCTCATTCTTTAAATATTGCTGAAAATATTATGATTTGTAAGCAACTCCAGCCTTTGGTAGTATTCCGAGCATCGTTCAGGTTTGAGGAAAATCATTTTTAACAACTCCCATTTCTCCAAATCAGCAAGTGTTTCCAACTCTGTAGTGCTTCATCCTTGCCAAGAAACCATCATCTGAGTTGTACTTCACAGTTGGCAATAGAACAAATTTAGGGGCAAGTTCAAGTCTTCATTTTCACCCCAACAAATCAGTTTGCAAAGATGAAGGAGAAAAGAAAATTTCAGATCAAAACAATTTTCCACTCACGTAAATTTCAAGATTTTATTATTAAAGTTGGAAAATGCAAGCAGCAGATCAACTCCAGGTTCAAACAACGCTTCATGCAGATTCCAGGGTCAAATTTTAGGGGTTCAGATCAGAGCATGCTTACCATGTTGACTCCATGCCCAATGAAGGCTGCAAAGCCACTGATCAGCCCATCTAGTAGGAAGATGCGAGTTGCCAAATTGTTATCCATTTTCAGCCCCTTGGTGAAATGGACAACTGGAGAAACTTGGACCTAGGCAATTAACAGGCCTTCAAAGAAGAATTTGGGGGTATCTTAGATAAAATACAGGCTTTGGAAGCATTTGCAGTGTTTTCAGGAAGTTTGGGGTCACTTGAGGCATTTTTTCCTCTTTTGGGTTTTTAAAAGGTTCCATCGCTTGACAATAATGAATAGGCAGGTCTCCGGGACCCACATTCAGCAAAAATTTGGGGAGGTTGGTGTTGAGGCATTTCAATGCATTTCTTCTGCCCCCTAGAATCTTGAGTTTAGAAGAAATTCAAAAAATGGGCTGAGTTACAAAATAACTTTGACAAGTTGGTCCAGGATCAAGTTGGTTGGGGGTTGGGGCTGCTTTAAGGGATTGAACCATTGTGTCTGGTCGCAGAGCTCTGAGCCTAGCTGTTGGGCGAGTCAGGGTGTGGAGCGGCTCGGGGTTTAGTTAGGCACGACGAGCTTAAGTTGAGGGTGAGCACACATCGGGCGGAGCCCGACAAAAGCAAAGGGTGGCTCGCTAATAAAGTCGGCGAGCTGAGGACTTGACATTGTCATGGACCAGAGGTCGGCTCGGAGGGGTTAGCTCGCCAAGCTAACTTGGCGAGTCCATAAGGAAATGTGCAATGAAACGTGTCGGGCCAATCCCGCGAAGTTCAGAAGTCAAGTCGACGGAGTGACGTAGCGGGGTCATGGGGTTGGAGAGGTCTGTTGAGCCATTTTGAGTTGGAGTTTTGGGCTTTCGTGGATCGAAGGTTGCAGTGGGGAGTTGTGTGTGTTGGGAAATGTGGGTTTCGAAACCCGATGTTTGACGAGCTGTGTCAGGGGTCAACACTGTTTTGGAGGTCAATACGACATATCAGGCAGTCGTCAGTGAGTTGAATGTTTGATGTGATGCGACTCCCGAAACTTGAAGCCCGAGGAGTGATGCGAGTCATTTTGGAGATCGGCTTCGAAGTTCGGAGTCGAGTCAGCCAGTCACGCCGACGAGTTGGATGTAAGGGGTCATTTGGGGTCTGAAACCCATCAAGTTGTTTTCAGGGGCCGAGTTGTTGTAGAGTTCAAGGGGTGATTTCAGAGGTCGGGGTTTTGAGCGAGCTGGTCGAGCCAGCATTAAAGGCAATGCACCAAGTTGGGGGGGAAAGTCCAAAAAGTGACCCAGAGTAAAAAAACCATAACTTCCTCCACACTCTACTATTTTTAGATTATACTCATTGGATTTAGAATTCAGAGCCCCATCCCATGGAGTCATAAAAAATTGGAAGTTGGTGGGGTAGGCGAGAGAAAAACAAGGAGGAATTCCTAGGCCAAATTAACCACCCCCAAGTGCAACAAATGAAGTAAATGAAGACACGGAGGCCCATTTCTTCTCCCACAAGCTAAAATAAAAGATGATATGGGTTTTGCAGGTCATCCCACCCCTTTTGCAGAAAAAATAATTATTTGTGTGGATGGTTGAAGCAAGAATTCGAGTTTCCCCTCTCTCTTCCCATTCATTCTTCCTATATATTGTAAAGGGAGACCCATTTGTAAGGGTGGAACATTTCTCCATTTTGCTCCTATATTCTCTGCAGGTTTATTCTGAGCTCAAAGCCTCAATTTTTGAGCATTTTGCAAGGATTCTATGCTGCATTTCTTCATTGTACTAGATTGTGTCAATATTTGAAGCAATAAAATCAAGTTTGTGGTTATCTTGCAACCCTTGTTTGTGTTTTATTGGTTCTTTGACCTTTGTATTGCATTTCAAGACAATGTTGTGCATTTTAATGGTTCTTGCATGCTCTAGATGATTGTGTTTCACTGAAATGGTGTTGTAAATGTGTTGTAGACTGTAAAGTTATAAACATCCTCTCTATCTCCATTTGTACTCCATTTTAGTATTGGAGAGTGTTGAACTACCCTTCTCTTGGTGTTATTTCCCGCCCCACCCCCCCTTAGTGTAGGATTTCCCTTCTTTCATACACTCTCTCTCCCTGTCTCCTTGGAAATCATAGGATAGAATTAGATAGGTGTTTTCCTTGCATTATGAGTAGTTGTAGCATTAGATTAGGATGAGGAACCAACCTACTATGGAGAGTTGTCTCGATTGCAAGGTCCCACACCTTGAGATAACTCCATGTTACCCAGTTACATTGATTGTCCAGACAACTCATTTTCAAGCAATTCAGAGGGTGTTGTAATTTGGTGATAACACTACCCAAAAAAATAACTACAAAAGTAAAAGAATTGGAGGCCTTAGAACCTGCATTGAAAATGAAAGAAGAAAAAGAAAAAGAAATGACAATTTCAAATCGTAGGATGTCTTGAAAAGAGTAGAGTGATAAAATGATAAAATAACAACAATGTCGGTCTACTTGATTGTCACATATCGGTTGGTGTCATGCCTAGCCCAATGATTCCTCAAGTCAACTGGTTGGCGAAAATTAAGGCCTTTGGCACTCAACTTGTTCAGCACTTTCCCGAAGGCACCTCCACTCATTTTTCTACTAGGCACACAAGCCCCCTTTTTCTTGGGATTCATAGGCAGGGGGTACATGAATATATTGTTGGTGTAACAAGTTGACTGCCAACCACCATTGCCCCATCTGTAACATTGTTGAAGCACTCATGTGTAAGAGCAAGAAGGAATAGGCATTACAAAAGCATCAATTGACACTCCACTATTCTCGTCACCATTGCCATCACCGTCATATTTGTCATTATGACCAGTATCCTTCCACTCATGCTTCACAACTACAAGAGACATTCAAATCATCTCCCTCAGACCCAATGGGTTGTTTCCTTTCTTTCTTCGGTCTCTGCGCATTGGCTCTAGAAAAAATCGATTTCCTCTTAGCTGAACTGTCTTTCTGGCTCTCTTTTCTCTTGATCTGCTTTTGGGGTTCCTCGAAAACTGTAGCAATCGAAGTGGGTGCAAGTGGGTGAATATTCTGGTGGGCTTCCCTTAATGCAAAGGCTGAATCGTGTGTTAATACATGCAGGGCTTTTGCATCCACAGCTGTTCTCCCATTTCAATTCCCCATTTCCAAATTATAAAGAAATCCCCACCACTTCGATTGGCTTGAAATGTCGTTATAAATTCGTGCGGAAGATGCATGGGCAGTTAAAAATGTTTTATTTTTATGGGTGCATCCAGAAGATGCATGTGGGGCAGTTACTTCTTCTTTTTGGTAATTATTGTTTTATTTTACGGACACAAAATAGGAATTTCACGGGCACGACATATACTCCTCAACTCAATATATGTAAATGTATATGCCTCTCGGCATAAATAGGAACAAGAATATACGGTAGATTGTTATGACAATATTTCATCAATTTGCTGTTCCTTGAAATTAAAGGGCGGTCTTATATGATATTGGGGCTTGAGATATACTGGGCAATTCAATAATTCTGTGTTTTTTGCTAGAATTGACTTATCAATGGAATTTTACAAAACCCATTGGAATTTGTTACTGGTAGCTTTAGTCTTTGTGGTGTTTGCAAATAGATCAATGGAATTTTACAAACCCATTGGAATTTTACAGAACCCATTGCGATCATTGTGTTAAACAGATTCTTTGTACATGTATTAGGTGTCTTAGAAAAAAATGATACCTCCAATGCTAAAATGATGGCAGAAGCCGAGAATGTGAAGCCCGGCCCTTATGGGAGTTTTTAAGGTGCTATCCATTTGAGGAAGTAGCTCTGATATCTCCCTCTCTTTCCTTCTGAGACTCTAATGCTGTTTCTAAGCTCATCTTTGTGTACTTCTTTGAGATTCTAGCTTTTCCAATGGAGACAAATAAAAAGTAAAAAAAAGAAGCACAATAAATTCGATCTCTAATTCTTCCACGCAAGCTGGATCAAAGGGCAGTTTGGAAGGAAACTCTTCTAATGCAAAAATTGATAGATTCTTCCTAAGCAAAAAAAGATGATTTCTTTATGGTTCATAATATATATACATTATACAAGCATTCATTGTTGCCTGTTCATCTTGCCTACAAAACAGCAGGTTTGCAACAAATGTGTCAATTTACAGATCTGTGAGAATTTTTATGAGGTAGGGTAAAAGTTTGAAGGGCACAGTAGGCATCCTATCAATATTTTTTTATTGTGCTTCTAGAACATTAATTATTTAAGGCAGGAGACAGAACAGAGGCAAGAACAGCATATTTTAAGGCAGGAGACAGAACAGAGGCAAGAAAAGCATATTCAAATTTTTCTCAGTTATAGGACCTTATGGCCATCCAAGTAGTCATTCTGGTCATGGAGGAGCAAAACAAGTAATTTGGTTGATCATAATTTGATTATGGACTCTATAAACTGGTTCTAGCTCCACATCTCAAAGCAAATTTATGAAGACAGAAATCCTTTGGAGAGATAGTGATAGAAGTAATGGCTGACTGTAGATCCGTTTGTTTCATAAAATGCTCAGCCTACTATGAATACAATTCTAAAAGATGCTCTTGACAGTGGAGTGGCAATTTTTCATTGCAAATAATTATGTTGAAGGCTCTTTGCAACGATGTTTTTTGATCTGTGAAGTTAAAATTGAGAATGTACACTTGAAAATAGCCATCCAAGGGGGTCTGGATCCTACTCAATTTGAGAATGTAGGAGACTAAAGATAATTGACTAGGCAACGGGTGCCTCAAGCATAGTGATTTTATCCAGATGCCTTTGGTTCTTCTCCAGCATTGTCTTTTTCAACTTTGATTGAAGAAGAACAAACGTAGCATTTTGCATTTTGGAAATGAGGTCTATAATAGCAACTACAGTACAATGCTATAGTTTGGGATCTCTGCTTTTCTCATTTGTGCTATAATGAAGGAGTTTGACGATGACTTTTTTGTACATATTGCAATTTGAAGGAAGCATTGCACCTCTTAAAATGGGTGCCCAAATTTTTCTTTAAAACATGATGAGCACAGGTTCAGTATTTGATATTCTTTGATGTTGGTTTCAAATATAAAATGTAAAAATGCATGTGAACCAAACAATGTTCCATAAAAAAGTTCTGTTTTGCTATAGCTCTTATTATGGATATGAATCAAATACCTTGGTTTTACAAGTATTGTCATGAGTAGCTCTAGATATCTCCAATTCAGTGAACCTGTCAGTATAGTATTTAGAATCTAGACTCCATTAAACAGAAGTTTCCCTTACAAGCAGAGCAGCCTTCTTGTTTGTGAGTACAAATATCTTATGAAACTGTCATTGACTTCAAAAATTAAATGTCCAGTCTGCACTGCCTGGATGTAAGAAAGTAATATATAAGAGACAAAACATCCCCTTTTCACAATATGGTGCATGTGATAAATGCTCAAAAACCATAAACATCTTATGATGATCATGGTAATTTAAATCCAGAGATTACACAAGTTGCTGCCCTGTTTTCTGCTTTTCTTCTTTCAGATGCAACTACTGTGAAAATGATATATATGCTCAAAAACTCAAAACCTTGTGATGGTCATGGTAAGTTAAATCCAAAAACTACACAAGCTGCTGCCCTATTTTCTGATTTGCTTCTTTCAGATGCAACTGAGAAGATGATTGTTCTTCCCAATTCCAAAATTTTGAGGGATGCTAGATTGGTACAAAATCTATATACATTCACAAATCTTGTCAATGTTAACTAAACTATCAAATCAAAATCCCAAACATCCTTCTATGAAAATAACATCATTAATATGTATATAATGGAAGGCAGAAGGTCATGCCAAGTTGGAAGCTGTTATTCCGCTGTAAAATGAAACTCAATTTGCAGGCGCTGATGCAATGGAATCTTGCCCATCAAACCTTTTTCCAAATCTACTTGTAGTTCTCTTAGAGGCAGAGCTGCTAAAAACCCATTGATAAAAGCTTTGCAAGATTCTTTCCCTTTACAAATCAGCTTATGGTCATCCTCCTTATCATTCAACGTGTCAGGTTCCCTTGTGTCTCTAACTTGAGTTATTGCATTGTCTTGATTTTGTTGATTTGCACTCTCTGTTGGTGGAGGTTTCAAGTCCTTTTCTGTTAAAGATTTCTGATTCTCTTCTCTGGAAGATTTTGAGTCCACTGCTACTATAGATTTCGAATCTTTTGACACGGTAGATTTCAGGGCCTTTGCTGTTGAAGTTTTGAAACTCTTTGCACTAACAGATTTCCCATCATCCTGTGTTATTGCTATAGATTTTGAATCTTTTGACACTGTAGATTTTGATTCCTTTGCAGTAGTTGACATTGAAGTTGTGCTGCTTTGTTCTCCTTTCTGTTTCTCTTTTGCCGGTAGCTGGTATATCGTTGTCTCTTTATCAAATTTCAAAATATATGCTTGATTACACCCTTCAAACAATCGTTCCCCAAGAGTATCAATTATATAGAAAGAATCCCTTTCTACTTTAAGTACAAAGAAGTGGTCATTCCAACTAACTATGTAAATCTGCTGCTTGTCATCTTCAGTTACCCCATTGCTAGCATTGGTAATTTCATCCCAAATATCATCAAAAGACATACACTCTTGCAGGAAGTCAAAAGAATTTCTTAGACATTCAGGCCTGAAGAAGCCAACAAAGGACTTTTCTGGAATGACAGAAAGGGTGCGCACCTTAGCTTGCAATATTGTGTCCAAATCAAAGTGCCTGTCAGGAAATCTCTCTTTATAATCCTCAACATCACAAAGCTTCCTCCACTCTTCTGATCCTTCCCTAATCAACATGTCAAATTGCGATTTGACTGGCATAGAATTGGGGTTACTATGCAACCAATGAGCAAGTACAGCTACTAAAGCAGTGCAAGCACTCTCCCCTGCTGCTCGTTCACTACGCTGATCAATTGTACCAAAAAAGATCTTCGTTGACAGCTTCATTTGTCCATCTCTGCTTACCAAGTCTTTCTGTTCCCAACTGCCAATGGTGAATTGGTCATCTCCAAAAGCAGAAATATTTGATTTTGCTCCATTCTTACTGTCCTGTAGTAACAAACAAAAAGTGATTTTAGTTGACGTTTAAGAAATTGATTCTAATTGTTGTCCCCACAAAATATTTAAGGGAATTGAAAAACATGGGATTCAGAAGCAATAGAGGTTGCATTGAATGTTTTGTGAGGTTGTATTCATTCTAGTTAATGTTGAAAAAAATGATTCTAGTTGTTGTCCCCACAAAACATCTAAAGTAATTGAAAAATATGGGATTCAGAAGCAAGAACATCTAGGTCATTCCACAAAACAACCTACAATTAAAATATACTTCCATATAAATCATGAACTTATCAGTACCCGTCTTTAGGTTAACAGAAAAAGAGTTTTAAAACCTGATATATAGTTATAGTGTCATCGGGAGGGGTTTCTTGTCTACGCCAAAAATCAATATCATCACCACCCTCCTCTCTATATGCCTTATTCAGCAGTGGCTCTCCCCTTGCTCTTGGTGATTTAAAACCAAACTTCCCAGTTCTCCAAGAAAGAAGTCTGCGCTTTGACACTTGTGGAGTAGGAGGATCAGAATCTGAGGAAGATGGTTCATCTATGAGTTTGCAGAGAGAGAGTTCATTCTCTCCATGGCCATTTTCCCTGCAATCTAGATACACAGCTGCAGCAAAATGATTGACTGCAGCAAGGTTATCATAAGTGAAGGTCTCATAAAGGTTTGAAACATTCCCATCATCAACTTTGTCATCTTCACAATCATCGATAGAATCGGAGTCGTATAGTTCCTGCGGAGATTCACATCCTCCACTACTGAGTGGGGATTGTTTGGAATAAGTACTTCCATCCTCATCCGAAGAATCTTTCTCTGGTCTCTTTGTAGGTGCGTTGAGAGAATCTGTTTCTGAGATAAGAGGCGCTCTAATGCATGACAAAGGGACTAAAAATCTTTGAACAGGATCAAATGCTATCTGAGTTACTTGAAGATCTTCAAAGTCCAGTGTTACCTGCAGATAACAGGCGAGTGAAAAAAGACAGCAACCAAATCTCACAGAGGCTAGAATCACTTCAGTGGCACCATAAAAGATTTCATTAATGAAAATTCAAAATACAAATATACGAATAGGTTTGGAAATCTCAGAAGCAAAAATTATATAGATTTGAATCAAGTGATCACAAACTTACAGGAAATAATTATTAGATTTGGATGAAAAGCTACAAACTTACAACAAGTGCCGCTTCTTTCGTCACATCTCCAATGCAACAAGAAATAGGGATCTTGGTGGTTGTTTTTGTGTTTTTCAGTGGCGAAGCGAATTCCCCAATGTTCAGAAAAACCGTTCCCACGATAGATTCTTTGATTTTCGAATCCTCTGCAATGACCTGTGAATATGGGTATTACAAGAATAACATTTGCCTTAGTTTTCGAATAGGATTAATGCAGAGAAAACATGGCACAAAAATTATTACATTTTGTTCTAATAACTCACATGCATTTGAAATCACTAGTGCTATTGAATTTTGTTCCACATAGCAGTCAAATCAGATACTGATAACTAAACCCACATGACACTTTTTTATTTTTTCTCATGCAAAGAAAGACAGAAAATCAAAATTGTTCTGCATGACAAACATGCACGGCCATTAGGTATCCCATTCCATTCATAACAAAAAATGAAGGTCTGTAATAATACATGCACTTCTGATGATCTTTAAAAAAAAAATGTTAAAATAAAACTTACATTGATGACCTGAATTCGAATATCCCAGGGATGAAAAGCGTTGTCCTTGAGCAGAGAGAGCCCACAAACATGGCCAAAAATCTCATTCCACTCCACAATTCCATCATCTCCAATTCCCCGAGAACTTGTGCAGTTCCTCCGTATACTTCTAAACTTAGAACCCAATTTCCTCTTTGAGCCCTTCCATTTAATGAGGGCCATCAATTTGGAACACTTACTCAACCCACAATTCTCACCATCACCAACACACAGAGCTTCCAGGCTATGCAGAAACAAATTAAGCCGATACTTCTTGGTAACCATAAGAGGCCAAGGCCTCCATGAGATCATCTTTGCCACCATAATTAACTGCTATGTTATGATTTATGCTTTCTTCCCCTTCCACGCTCTCTGCACATCAACAACTAATGATCCGCCATTGGATTGCCATTTATGTTAGGCTTGAAATTAAGGATCAATCCTCTCTGCAACCCAACAACGGTACTGATGATCCACTGGAGACAAATCTGAATTTAAGGGGAGAAATTAAGTTATGATCTCGGAAAATGACGATGAGCATGTGGGTAGTGACAAATTCCAGTGCATGAATTGCCAAAAGTCCTTAAAATTCTCTTAAAACCTCTACTTTTTCATCATCATCCATATCTCACCTCAATCCATTTCCTGATGTTGCAAACCAATTTAAGGGGAAAAAGGGGTCTAGGAAAAAATTACAGAAAATCCCTAATGACCCAAAATCCAATTCATGATGGCAATCATAAACTCAGAACATCCACAACCTGCATTACAGTTGTTTTTGTAACTCCAAAATTATCCATGTTAAAACAGAGGGAGCACCATGACCAAACCATCTCAAGTCAACTCCCACTAAATCCATCCATTCTACTGCAGTTAATTTTTATTAGATTTTCAGGATACGATGAAGTGGATATGATACACATTGCGTTAATTTAGCACAGCAATTTAACGACTACGGCGGACTTTACGGGGGCGCTTAAACGGCCGGCAGCATCGGTGGCTCCTGTGGATTGTTAATGACACGTGGACGGCTAGGATTGATTCGCCGGCATGAAAGCGACTATTTTATGCGGAATCCGGTATATAGGTACATTTTGTCGCGTTGCGGACAGGCTGTGTAACTTGTTGTTTTCCATTAACATTGGAAGCTACGATTTAATTATTTTAGGTGAGCTTTCAAACAGTTTCAGACGGAGTAAGTAGTTCATGCATTCCAAATACTCTTGTAATTTGCAAGGTATGAAAGTATTAAACATTTGATAAACTCATATTAATGAAATATAAATATTTGTTTAGATTAAATAAATTAGAATTCAAATGCTACATATTGTTTTTAATGTGTTTCTATTGTTTTGATAAATTTAATATATTTCAACATTATGCTAATTTTTAAATATGGTATGCAAAAGAGTCCACCCATATGAATTTGAAGCTTATAGATATTTATGTAATGTAAAAATAAGGGTTTATTTTTAATTCATGATGTATTGTTGTGTAAAGATCAAATTAGATTGGAATATGGTAAATTTTAATAAGTATACCCGACCTTAACTCATGCCCAAATAATAATGGTAAATTGCAGTCATATATGTAAGGTAAATAAGGAAAGTATATGTAAGGGTAAGATAAGATTGTACCAATTTTGGATTGAGACAAAGTAACAATGATTTGAGAGTGTGCGGGATGGATGTGTAGAGTGTCGTCAAGTAGTCCTAAAAATCTAGAAGTGTGAATGTGAGTGTAGGGCAAAGTTGCCTACTACGGACACATTTACAGGTTAACTTTGTCCAAGATGGATAAACTTGTTCTTTGTCTGTTTTGATTGGATTTCGCCTTTGGTAACATGTTTCTCTATGTATATAGCTTCATCTTCTATGACAAGCCCATCATCAAGAGTGTAATGAAATTACTTTTGTATGATTTGATAAGGGCCATAATATTTAGGAGAAATTTTGTTATCCTTTTTTTGTTACTTTAGGCACAATTATTTATTGGTTAGAGGCGTACAAATACCCAATCACCTACTTCAAAATGCCTTTCACAACAATGTTGATTTGTTTGTTGCTTCAATTGGTTTTGGGCCATTGTTAATTTCTCTTTGAGACTAACTAGGACCTCTTACTGGTGTTGAATGTGTTCTTCCACAACACAAACTTTGGGTTAGACCTTCAAGGATGAGGTGATCGCAGGGGGTTAATACTCATACAGTGCCAAAAATGGAGACATCTTGGAATAGGTATGGATGAAGTGTTATACCACCATTTTGCTAGGGGTATCCAATTAACCCATTTATCTTGCTTATCTGATGTGAAACAATGAAGATAACCTTCTGGGCATTTGTTGACTACTTCTATTTTCCCATCATATTGAGGATGATAAGATGAGCTATGATCTAACTGAGTACCCAAACAAGAAAATAAATTAGTTCAAAATTTGCTAGTAAAAATTGGATCACATTCACTCACGATAATCGTGGGGGTACCACGGATCTTCAGAACAATGTCCATAACAACATTAGCTAGTGCACTTGCTGTGAATGGATGTGACAAGGAACAAATTGGGCATATTTTGTAATGTAGCCAAATTCTAACCAACTTGATTTATTGCAAATAATATGAACTCCAAAAGAAAATAGATCTCCTTCTTTGTTAATGAATAATGAATTACAATGTTTCCTAAATAGGAAAACAACTCCCAACTTGATTTGCCAAGTAAACTCTAACTAACTCTGACTAAATCTACTCTAGGTGGCGGAAATTACTATTTTTAGCAGTTTATTAGAACCTGCTATTCTTAGTAAGTTTGCATGCTTATTCGTACAGGCACAAAAATTGCCACACATCTTCTACATTCCTAAATTAGAGGAATTTCCAACTTTCTAACTCATAATGCAACTAATAGACTAGAATTAACTAATGCTCAAAAATAGGAAAAAACCGAACTACAACTTAAATCCTAATTTTCGGCCTCAAGATGGCGGATTTAGGGCCCGAAAATGTGCTAAAACTTGCCCCAATGGTAGGGGATGGTTTCTCGCTGCGTTCTTCTCATCGAAACATGTGGTTTCAAAAAAAAAATGGACTCAAACGGACACCCGGAGCTCAAGTTATGACCTTGTCAAGTTCCTGCTAATTTTGGCGCATCATTCTCCCCTGCTTGAAAAAAACACAGCTCCTGCAAGTTGTCTTCTTCAAAATCCTTCCATTTATCTGCATCCAACTTCTTAATCTCCCACTCTATGACCCAAGTATTGTCCTCTTGCTCCAGTCCTTTCCAATGGACCAAATATTTGTTGTATTTCCCATGTCGCGTGTCCATTGTTTTCTTATCTAGAATCTGATCCACTTCTTCTTTCTTCTTTACTCGGAACCTGACTACCTCCAATCTACTACTTCATCAATAACATCCCCTTCTGCACCATCCCCATGAAAATAATACAAATATTAAACATTAAACACTAGGAGAAATATCAAAATTCCCTGGCAATTCTACCTCATAAGCATTATCATTTATTTTTTTCACGATTTTGCAGGGACCAATCTTCTTGTACTTCAGCTTGTTATAGGTTCCTTTTGGAAACCTTTCCTTCCGCAGATACATCATAACCAACTCACCAACTGTAAATACCTTTCTCCGTCTGTGCACATTTGTTATTTCCTTATACTTATCATTACTATTCTATAGCTTCTTTTGCACTTCTTCCTGTAATTGTTGTATATGTTCGACAAATGCTTTTGCATCATCACTGACTCTGCCATCAACTGGTAGTTGTACCAAATCTAACACCCCATTTGGATTACTCCCATACACAATTGAAAATGGAGACTTTCCTGTGGATCTATTTATGGAACTGTTATATGCAAACTCAGCTTGTGGTAATGCTAAGTCCCATTTTTTTGGCTTTTTCCCAACGATGCACCTTAACAGGTTTCCCAAACTCTGATTTACCACCTACTGTTTTCCCATCAGTCTGAGGATGATAGGCACTGCTGAACTGTAATTGAGTTCCCAATTTCTTCCATAAATTCCTGCCAGAAGTGACTTAAGAACCTTGTGTCCCTATCTGAAGTAATGGTTTTTGGAACACCATGCAAATGAATAACTTCTCTGAAAAACAAATCTACTACGCCTGTCGCATCACTTGTTTTCTTGCAGGCAATAAAATGAACCATCTTAGAAAATCTATCAACAACCACAAAAATTGAGTCATTACCTCGTTGTGTTTTTGGTAATCCCAAAACAAAATCCATACTCAGATCTGTCCACAACCCTTTAGGAACAGGCAACAACATATACAACCCTGTATTTTGTGCATGGCCTTTCGAGACTTGACAAATTCGACACCTCTCCACATATCTTACCACATCTCTTTTCAGTTTTGGCCAATAGTATTTCTCTGCTGCCAAGGCTATCATCTTATCTTTACCAAAATGCCCAGCCAATCCTCCACTATGCAACTCTTTTACTATATTCTCTCTCATAGACCCAACTGGAATACATAGTTGGCGTCCCTTGAATAGGTAGCCATCCTGTAAAATGTACTCATCCAGGACATCTCCTGCATTGTCTGACAATGGACAATTTAACCTTTCAACAATATCCTTGAAATCAATATCAGAAGAATACAAACCCTTTATTGCTTCAAAACCCACCACCTCATTTTCCATAGTGGTAAACAAAGTCACACGCCTACTCAATGCATCTACAACTTGATTCTGTTTTCCTGATTTATGTTTTAGAGAAAAGGTATAACCTTACAAAAATGATACCCACTTTGCATGCCTACTATTCAACTTCTTTTGTGTATTCACATACTTCAGGGCTATGTGGTTTGTAAATAACACAAACTCCTTAGGCACTAAGTAATGCCTCCAATGCCTTAATGCTTGTATAATTGCATAAAATTCCACATCATAAGTAGAGTAGTTATTTCTTACCTCATTCAGTTTCTCACTAAAGAAAGCTACTGGCTTTCCACCTTGACTTAGAACAGCACCAATACCCACATGCGAGGCGTCAGAATCAACCTCAAACACTTTATCAAAATTTGGTAGTGCCAAAATGGGTGCCTCTATCACCTTCTTCTTCAAGAACTGAAAACTATCCTCAGCTACCTTTGTCCACAAAAACTCCCTTCCTTTTGTGCAATCTGTTATAGGTGCTACAATACTACTGAAATTTTTAATAAACTTTCTGTAAAATATTGCTAGACCATGAAAGCTTCTTACCTCTGTTATACTTTGTGGAGTAGGCCATTCAATAATTGCCTTTATCTTTTCTGAGTCCATCTGTACCCCATCTACTGAAATAATAAAGCCCAAGAATACCAAACTCTCTTGCAGAAATGTGCACTTCTTCATATTTGCATATAGTTTCTCTTTACTTAACACTTCAAATATCACCCTTAGATGCCTCAAATGTTCTTCCTTAGTTTTACTAAAGATCAAGATATCATCAAAATAAACCATAACAAACTTACCATTATACTCTCGCAGCACGGTGTTCATCAGTCTCATAAAAGTACTAGGTGCATTGGATAACCCGAATGGACATCACCAACCAATCATATAATCCATTTCCTGTCTTGAATGTTGTTTTCCACTCATCTCCTTCTCTGATCTGAATTTGATGGTAACCACTTCGAAGATCAATCTTGGTGAAATACCTAGATCCAACAAGCACATCCATCATATCATCAAGGCGAGGTATTGGGAACCTATACTTGATTGTAATTTTATTGATTGCTCTGCTATCAGTGCACATTCTCCATGTTCCATCCTTCTTTGGTGTTAATAAAGCTGGGGTTGCACATGGACTCATGCTCTCCCTTATGACCCCCTTTCTCACAAGCTCTGCCACTTGCCTATTCAACTCAGCATGCAATGTCGGGCTCATCCTATAAGCCGCTTGATTTGGGAGTGAAGACCCTGGAATCAAATCAATATGGTGTTGAATATCTCTTTTGGGTGGTAATCCATCTGGTAGCTCATCAGGAATAACATCAGAAAATTCTTTTATTAATTCTGTTGTTTCTACTAGTATTTGTGCACTTGCAGGTTCATCCTTGTTGGCGACTAGTGCATAACAAAAACCGGTTGCCTTTGCCTCCTTCACAAATTCCTTTGCAGAAAGCATATTTTCAGCCTTCCCCTCTTCCTTGAGAGGTAGTAAAACTATTTTTGTGCCATCCTTCCAGAAAGTATAAGTATTCTTTCCCCCATCATGAATAACTTTCCTATCAAATTGTCATGGTCTTCCTAACAGCATATGACATGCATCCATAGGAATAACATCACACCAAATCTCATCCTTGTAAATTTTCCCAATAGAAAAACTTATTGAAACATCTCTTATCAACAGTAACTTCATTACCCTTTTTAAACCATGCAATATGGTAAGGGTTAGGATTCTTCTCACAATGCAGACCCAATTTCTCGACCATCTCATTTGAAACCATGTTCTCACAACTACCACCATCAATAATAACATTACATACCTTTCCTCCGGAAGTGCATCTTGTTCTGAAAATATTTGTACGCAGCCATGCATCCCCCTTGATATCCTTTCTTGGAGCAATCATCGTCCTCTTGATCATCATATTTTCTCCAACATCTGGTGGAATTTCTAGGTCCTGTTCATCTTCTACTTGTTCAGCTTCAACAAGATTTACTCTTGGTGCATCTCCTTGCCTCTTGTCATGTGTATAAGAATGCGAGCATTCAAAAGCCCGATGCCCCTCTTCACCACATCTGTAACAAACAAATGGTATTCGTGGAGCCTCCCATCCTCTATCACCAGCGTATCCTCTGCCCCTAGAAAATCCTCTGCCTCTTTGTTGATTCTGGAAATCTTGTCTCGTATCTTCTTGCTTTTCCAATCCACGAGATGATTCTCCCCTACCTTAGTTGAAACCAGCTCTTCCCTAAAAGGAAGATGAGGCCCCCCTATTCATTCCAGGTGATCTCCTAAAACTTTGATGATTTTGTTTTTCCTCGGCCTTTAAAGGCTAATTGATAGGCATCCTCCATGCTCTTAATCCTATGCATACTTATCTCATCTTGAATAGAAAATTTTAATCCATTTACATACCTTGCAGCCATTTGTTCCTCAGTTTCTTCATGCTCTACATGAATGGACAACTTGTAGAACTCATCTATGTATTCTTGCACTGTTTGTAAGTTCTGTCTGAGATTCTGAAACCTCCTGTAAAGGGTTTGTGCATAATCCATAGGGAGAAATTTATCTTTCAGCTTCTTCTCCATCTTACTCCACGTCCTAATTCTTTCTTTCCCCTTTCTTGACCACTCTTTCTGTAGGTGATCCCACCATAACATAGCATGACCTTTCAATTTCGTGCATGCAAATTTTACCTTCTTTTCTTCTGACATAGCCTTCCACTCAAAAAATTTCCCCATGCTAGTCAACCAGTCTATCAGCTCCTCTGGTTTTAGACTACCACCATAATCTGAAACATCAACTCTTATCCCATCATTATTTCCTTCTAATGCGCGAAGCATCCTTTCTTTAAAAGCTAATGGTGGCACTTGCATTTCCTCCTCTTCACAAACTTCTTCTTCATCTGTGTCATCTCCACCTTGATTTCCTCTTTGGGTTATCATCACAGCAAGCGCAACAACTTGCCTCTTGCAAATCTTACATATTTCTATTCATCTGGGCAATACCGCCTCCTCTTCCTCTTCCTGCCATTTTTTTTTCAAAGACTCGAAACCCGCTCTGATACCAGATAATGTAGCCAAATTCTAACCAAACTTGATTTACTACAAATAATATGAACTCCAAAGAAAATAGATCTCCTTCTTCGTTATTGAATAATGAATTACAATGTTTCCTAAATAGGAAAACAACTCCCAACTCGAGTTGCCAAGTAAACTCTAACTAACTCTGACTAAATCTACTCTAGGTGGCGGAAATTACTATTTTTAGCAGTTTACTAGAACCTGCTATTCTTAGTAAGTTCGCATGCTTATTCATACGGGAAAAGAAATTGCCACACATCTTCTACATTCCTAAATTAGAGGAATTGCCAACTTTCTAACTCATAATGCAACTAATAGACTAAAATTAACTAATGCTCAAAAATAGGAAAAAACCGAACTATAACTTAAATCCTAATTTTCGGCCTCAAGATGGCAGATTTAGGGCCCAAAAATGTGTCGAAAACTTGCCCCAACCGGTAGGGCAGGTTGCCGCTGCATTCATCTCATCGAAACATGTGGTTTCAAAAAAAAAAAAGGACTCAAACGGACACTCGGAGCTCAAGTTATGACCTTGTCAAGTTCCTGCTAAATTTGGCGCATCAGTCAGATATCAGACATATTACCATGATGAAGGATCCGTGTTAAACGATGACCTTGAGCTAACAACTCGTAATTTCTGCCCTAAGTGCTACAAGACAAGTTAATGTGATCAAAGTGTTCAGACATAAGATTGTGTCTTAAGTCATCCTCCAAAGTGTGCTGACACATCAAAACATGATTAGACCACAACTTTACATAACTCCTTTGAGCTCAAAGTTGCCACCCGATTATTCATGTTACAATCGAATCGACCAAGTTGAAGACAAGGAAACTCATGAACCCAGGGATGCCCCTATCAAGATGCACCAATTTCCTAGATGATCTTGTGGCAGGTTCTACAGAAATAATGAAATAGAAAAACCAGGTCTTCATACCATAAGGCATTGTCACCTTTCTACTCATGAATTTGTAAAAAATCAAATGGCAACCCTTGAGATCTATGTATGGTAAGCACATCACAATACTTTGTCCACAAATGTGGATGCTTCAGATGTCAGGGTGGCTTTTCTAAGGTAGCTACACTTGATATGAATCAATGTCCTTGAGCTCTCACACCAGTGATTGTGGGAGATGTAAATGGGATTGCTTCTTAGAACATAAGGCAATTTGTTCTTGACTTCTTAAAAACAGGAATATGTTCTGCATTAGACGATTTGATGTGCCTAAGAAAGCTAATCTAATCTAAGGCTAACCATTCCAGGGAACAGAGAGAGAGACTCCTGCAGTGAAAGATGCCTGACACTGTAATCGGTGTCCCAAAAAAGTATTTGTCAAGCACTGTTTTATTAAATGAATAGGGAAAAGAAGTCCTGAGAGATCTCCTACAATTTTTAATTTGTCCACTACAGACCCATATTGTGATATATTCATCAAGAAACTGGCAATTATGGCACGAAGCATCGATTTCTAACATGTGCAATTGTCGAAATACTATGCACAAAAACATTATTTAACCGGTTAAGCAAAGCAGCATAAGAGACAATTATCAAAGATAATTTTATTTGCACAGTTGATGACAACTCCAGGAAACATGTAGAAAAGCTCTAATGGGTGCCCAAATTTAGGATGTACTGCTTAACGTTTAAAATAAATGCTTGCCAGGCGTATTTGAAAGGCTTTCAATCTAGAAAATAAGCATTTCCGGAAAACAAATCTTGGTAAGAATTTTCCCAATGCCCAAAATTTTAAGACTTTTTGCAAAATGAGAAGTGTTACAACTTATCTAGAAAGAATATCAGATAAGAGAGAATCATTGAAAATTGGAATCCTGCAGCCATTGAACTGATGAGATGACTCTTTAGAAGTTCAAATTTCGAAAATATTGCGCATTCCATTTTGAATATCAATTAGCCTTCTATATATCCACTTAGACAAATGTTACAATTATGTTCAACAAGAGGATCGAATGCAAATACATATATTGATATATATATAAGATTAGATTATGTCTTAATGGCCAAATAATTTTCAACACAGACATTTCCGATACCTAACAGTGCCGTATCCAAGGACTTGATGAAATTTGTATGTTCACCAGAAGCATAGAGGGCATCCGTTACCTTTCTGAGTAATTCCTTTCTCTGTGCCCAAGATTTGAACCGAAAAGAAATCAAACAAAAGGCAAATGATTTCAATTTAGAATTAATATTGAACATTCCAATCATTATGGGCAAATCAGGCATCAGAATTTATTTACAAGGAAAACATAAACAGCCTTTTACAGATTGGACATGTGGAGGAACAAAATTAATAGTCTGAAAATTGTTAGTCTCTATGTATTGATTTAGAAATATGCTGTAAAAGGAATTGACACATGGCTGGATTTCCATGGCATTCGTCAATCTTTCCTTATGTTTTGCCCAGTCCAAATTGGCGAACTCAGACCTTCTAGATGATGAAATGAAAAGCGAGAGGCAATAACGCTTGGTTGGATATACCTGTTGCATTCAATTAAATCTCTAAAGAATTAGTTGGCATTTGGGCACTTGGCACCTTCAGCTATTCTATATCCATGCTTTGACGGTATTCATCCTAAGACTTCAGTGGTTCCTACATTGAAGCATCGGGATGCGTGGAGGCTCCACACCCAATCTAATGGAGAAAAGGTGTGCTTCAGGGATTTTACCTCTATATGAAGTGAGTATGTTTGAGCTATGACAATGTGATGAGAAATTGCTTAGATCCTTGTCTAGAGTCGCCTTTTCAAAGCGTATGATCCTGACTTTCCTGAGGGTATCTTGTGAGTCTTTATGTGGTGAAATACAATCATTTGGGTATGCTAACCACTTTGGTAAAAAGCTTTTGGAGGAGTGCCTAGCAATCCACTTACCAGGCTACAGAATTGGAGGTGTTTGCACTTTCATAATTAAACTTGGTTCTTGAAGTGCACCACTTCTTTTCCGCCTTATGAATCTGATGCTGTTGACCAGCAGCCGTTTCGGGCCTGAGAACGTGTAATGCCCATGATTTGATTTCTTGTCAAGAGCCTCACCATTTTGCTGTAATTCAACTTTGGTAGAAGCGACTTGTGCTGAGGGAATTGGGCATCTGGTGAGGTCTTTCACTGCATACTTTGTACGATTCTTTAATGACTTATGAAGGATTCATTATTGCATGCCTCTGAGAACGAGAGAATCTGACTCTCAGCATTCTTTGACCAGGTCATTGGGAAGCTATCGAGATAACTTTTGCTCAATATAGATTTATCGATCTTCCTACCTGTAACCCTGTAGACTAGGATTTCATGAATTCACTTAACCAGAGACAGTCTCTTCAATATTTGCTTTCCGGTGCTTAGAAACATAGGGTTGATACTTAGTTCTTTCGCAGAATAGCCTCGAAAATTCCATTGTTGAGTTCTTCTATGCACCTGTTTGCAAGAACTAATACTCCGCCTTTTCCTTTGGCCTCCCAACTTTTGCTGAGGGTTAATGAAGTTCCAGCTATTTTTTCAGGTGTTCCTGAAATTATGCCATTACATGATCTTGCTAGCAATGTTCAATCATAGTTAATGTAAGTGTCACTTCTCCTTCAACTAGTTAACCCATCTAAGTCCAATCTACCTTGGCTCACTCCAAATTTGGGTTACAATTGAATCCGTAACAATGCCTTAGTTGAGACTCATCCCTCCTAGACAGTGCATTGTCTAAGTCAACATTGCAATAAAGTTTTAGACTGGATAGATAATGATACCAAGTCAGGGTATCCCATTACAGTTGAATGAAATTATCAGTTGAATACTCAAAAGATGGAAGCCTTTTGTAAGCAAAAAGTACATGTGAGATTATCATGATTGAGTCCATACCTTAAAGTGTTACAAAAACTCCAATGGAGCTGAAAGAATGTCATTGTATCCATTGTTTTGAAGTGTTCTAGTGAAGAGCAACCAAATGATCATTGTAGATATATCGGATTTAACATTAATTCACCGTAGAAAAGTTGCTGACTCTTAAAAGTGAGTTTAGCTTCTTACATGAATATTGTCCAATGACATTTAAAGTCAAGGTGAAATGGGTTTCTTCAGTGGAATCAAAGATAACTGAAATTCTTTGAAATAGTTTGAGGGTTTAGCAATAAATGGCCTCAACCCATCATGACTTAAAGTACCAGCTACTTAATAGCCATGTGGGGGTAGCAACATTCCAATGGAAAGAGTCCTTTGTCAAAATGGAAGATCGTGAAAGACTAGATGCTATGCTCCCATCATTAACATCCCTGACCAGTAGTAACTTGTTAACCCAAAGGAATCATTTTTGCCATCGTTTATCAGGGTTTGTGGAAAGGGCCAATGTAGGATCTGATAATGCCTTGATCTGGGGAGTGTATGGGGCTACTTTGAGGCTAAGCTAGGTAATCTCGAGAGGAAGCAATAGTGCTCCCCTAGTAATCCACCTCCTATACATCGAAGGTCAAAGAAGAAACACCCATGGCAGCATTTTCAAACTATTTAATGTTGTTCTTTCCCTCACGGCCCAGGAAGCACATCGTTGTAGACGTTCTTCACAAGTCTTACCATAGAGGTAGTGATGTGCATAAAGAATACTGATAGTAGTTTGCAAAGATGACGCTACCTCACTAACACTATGTTCCTCAGTATATGAAGCATTTAGGTGGTTCATTAGTGATGACTAAAAGCGCATTACCAAAACCTCCATGGTGGCCTTGAAAGAACGAGGTGATCATTCTAAGGGATCTAGGGGCTCCTTGCAAGGACCTACATCAAAGGGTGAAGGCTTCCCAATTTGAAATAAGGCCAAGCATCATCGATCTGAGTACTGGAAAGAAAGTGGATAGAGAGTCACGTGAGACTCATGTGAAGCATAATTCATAACTGGTATAGAGACATCTAAAACTGAAGTTTTCCTCAATCTTAAGCCTCTTGGAGGAAGCAAAGGCGCCAAATCCAATCCAAGTCACATGGAATAGTATGCATCAGTGATCATCCGGGGATGAACTTATGCAAGCATACCCTCAACTAGTCAAGACAAAAGCTCAATACCTGTGATGACAATCACATTGGAGGTAGGACGATGAGTGACACTATCTCACACTTCCCAGCAAGAAATGCTCATATTTGTAAGATTGAAAATTTGGTGGTTGACAGTCCCGAAGACAAGGAGAATGGTCATGATCATGATCTCTTCCCAGTAGATATTCCTCTTTGACATTTCTCTAATGATGCCCACTTTGAGTGGTCAAGAAGCTAAGGAGTCTATATATTCAAGCAGTTACCTAGAAAGTTGTGTGAGATGAACCTATTAATAAAAAATGCACAATAGAGTGGCGAAGCAAACTAGTCTCTAAATACAAACAACGCATGCATTTATTGGGGCTCAATAATGCACATCGTATGATAACGAACAAAGGGCTAATTATGGACATTTTCTCATGGCCTAAAACTGAATCACCCATAGTTCTAAGAGTGATTTCTCTGAGGAAAGTAAAAGTGACAGAAATAATCGTATCAAGGGGAAAAGGATGGGCTAAAAAACTCAAAGCTTGTAATCCAATGCACTCCCAAGACAATAGTCTACTTCTCCCTTGTGAATGGATCATACATAAGGTAATCATGACATGTCTTAACCCTCTCCATTACTGAGCCCAATCAACGTTCCCCAAACTAGGTCCCCTTTGATGTCTAAATCGTTGTCTTTAGGGTCTACCATCAGTAAATCATAACTTGAAATTCTAGGGCTGGGTAAATAAAACAATTAATGCTTCATCAACTTAGTATTGATAAAATTATGTGTACTCCCTGAGTCAATCAACACTATCATTTTCTATTTTTTAATGAAACCCATAATGTTGAGGGTTTGTGGAGTGATAATACCAGAAAGTGTGTGACATGAGATTGTAGGTTGGGACTCATCATATTCAGATTCACTCACCTCTTTTGTATCCCTTTCACCCTCATATTATTCTTCCTCACTGACCCCTTCAATGTAGAACAATTTCCTTTCAACACATTTATGTCCCCTACTCCATTTTCTATCACAATTGAAACATAAATTTGTTACTTGTTTTTCTTCAATTTGTTGATGAATCAATCAAGTAGGTCTAAAAAATGATTTTGATGTCCCCATGTGCTCTTTATTAGTATTAAAAGACCTCATTTTAACTATATCTCTTTCCTTGGAATGTCTTGCAAATATCATGGATTCAGATATAGAACTTGGATAAAACATGTGCACATCCAATTGGATATTATCCTTGAGTTCTCCTAAGAAAAAATCATTCAGGTTATTCTTATAGATATCATCCACCCTTAAGGACATGTTATGGGATTACTAAACATAATCCTTAATTTTCCCCATTTTTTACAACATGAAAAACTAGCTAAAGTATTTTTCTATTATATTATTAGTGTAGTGCATTTTCATCTCATCTGTGAATACTGCCCAAGTAACACTAAGACCCTTCTTTTTCTTCTGGGTACAAAGCCATCTATACCAAAAAAACTAATTTGGATCGAGATACAAGGATTCCATTACCACATTTTTTCCACATGGAATTTGATGTACATAAAAAACATTCTCCATCTATCCAAGTTACTATAGCCTTCACATCACACTTACACATTTCTACTTTCGGTAACATGTTCTTCCCTTGTTATGTATTGTTATATACATTGACTTGGCTAGAAGATCCAACCTGGTTCGGTTGTGTAGAAATTTATGTTGGATTCGGTTAAGGTTGAGGAACATTCATGTTTGGAATTAGTTTTTGCATAATATCATCTAAGCACTAATTGATTTGGTCCACTTTAGTGTTTATATCCAATTGTAAATTACACATATTGTATTTGAACTGAATCACTTTGTGATATGTCGAGGTAAACCCTAGACTAGAAGATCCCTTGATCCCCATTGCTGAATCCATATCCTATTTGTTAGGAGTTTTACCTGGAGTATCCAAATTCTTGTTCCGACCCCTAGTTTATGGACTTGCCATAACAAGGGCTTGACCATATATAATTAAATTTTCCATATTGATCAAATTTGACTAGAAAATTTCTCAATGTAGATGACCTAAAATATGAAAATGTAAAGAATGGGCCTAGATGAAAATTTAAAGAGATTTCAAAAAATATAAATAAATCTAATAAATTCTTAAAAATGTGGCTTATAGAGTGATTTTATGAAAAATAATGCAATTGTAATAACTTGTAAAAAGCAATGAAAGAAAATCTAAAAGTTCTACAGAAGCTTTATCGTCACTATTCCAATCCTTGGTAAAACAAACTCTAATAAATTCACAGTTGTGTGTGAGGTAAAGTGGAAATACTATTAGTTATTGAAATCAATGTTATGATACCACTTGTAATGATAATACTTTAATATAAGAGTAAAAACATAAGAATATTGATTGTATAAATGAGCCACTTTGGGGGAAAACCTCCCAAAAATATATAACAAAAATATAATTCAAAAATTGATCCTTTTTGAGAGCCATGCTCATTCATATATATAGACCTATCTACGAAGGGTCACAACCCTTCATTCACACTTATTTATTAAAGATAAGTCATCCTACACTAATCACTAACTAATGGGTGTAAATATTTATGATAAGTGTGCCTTAGGTCATCCCACACATATATCTATGCATGTGATAGGTTAAGCACTTATTAAAGAGATATGAATGACAATACATGAGAAACTTGACCAATGTTAGTAGTGTTAGTTATTAGTTAGTATGAGTATGAACAAGTAGTGATATATAGCCAAGTGTGCAATAAGCAATATTTTAATCAAGGTATAGTAAGTAGTGAAAGAAGTAATCATATAATAAGTAATGTCACAATCATTAAGTATATTAACCAATGTGCATGAAGCAATGTGTAGCAAGAAATGATCTTGATCATAGAGTAAGATAAGAAATGGGAACAAATAAATGTGTATCAAAGAATGTCATAATTAGGTAGATGCAAGATAATGATAGAAAAAGTGGGGTTAGTAGTCATTCTAGTTTGGTGCACCACCTTTGTTTATTTCAACATCTCTCTCTCAACCCTGGTCCATTGTAATATTTAGGATATGATTAGATAACAATAGTTTAGTGTTGGTTAGTTAGTCATAGTGAGCTAGGATAGAAGGAGACAACCTTCTATGGAGATTGACATCAAAAGGAACCATTGTCCCACACTTTAGAGGTCTTTCAATGTTTCACCGAGGTGTTGAATTTGGTAAATTCAACAAGGGTACAATCTCATGTGACAACATATATGTTTTCTTAAAAACTTGACATTAGATGTATTAGGAGTTTTAGCAACGTACTCAAGTTTGTTCATATATAACAATTATGTCTTGTACTTTTTGAGTATGTGACATAGATGGTCAAATGATCAAAATTTTTCAAATATGAATGATTCTTGTAAAATAGAAAGCAATCCTTTTGTGAAGAGATTTTTTAATTCACTATCAACCAAGTTATTGTTCATATTATTAAGTGCGGCCTTGTAATGTAACACATAATCATTTATTGTATGCAGAGAAAAATCACTCGAGAATGGAAGACAACCAAAATACAATGAAAACTTCCCTGTAATCCTTTAGTGCAAACCTCAGTAAAGGTTGTAGAAACTGTTAGTGCAAAATCACACCACCCCTGGATATTGATCAGTTTTCTAGGTTGATCATATTAATATCCAGTGCGATTGCATAACATTGAATCCTTTCTCCAAGTGTGGGACTTGAAGAGTGAGAAAGGAATCTCCAGAGAAGGCTGGTTCCTATTCCTCTGTTCAGATGCACCAATAAAACGCAGAGGTTCACTCAAAAAGAAACCTAACCTAACTACCAAGGAGACAGGGAGAGAGAAATGCGTATAATAAAACCTAAACTATGGAGGTGATGCACCGAGGAATGAAGAACATAAGCTTTGCAACATAAACACAGATCATATAGATGCAATACCACACCATGCACAGGTGACCGAAAATGAGAGATCAGACTGACAACAATGAATACATGAGAGGATTTAATCATCCACATATACATATATATATTGCTCAAAAGATCGATTCAAATACATTGCAATGGCATAGAGGCACAGTGGCATTACAATCCATGTGGGAGGCTTGAAAACTCCACGAATTCTCTTGCTAGCAGGACAGAAGGGAGGGGTTGCAAAACAAAAATGTCCAACATTAGAAAGAAACCCCTCCTTACAATTTATAGGAAGAATGGGAGAGCAAAGAGAGAGGAATTCGAAATCTGCCCCAACCACCTTTAGGTTGCATTTAATTCATCCATCATGGCAGAAGCGGCGGGTTGTGGCGAAGCGGCGGTTTGCCTAACAGAAGCGGCGGGTTGTCTGCTGCATTAAAGTGGTTGTTGAAGCATTACCTCTGTTTGTTATTTCGTGCCAGAGGCGTTTCTCAATTTTCTCCCTCCAGACTACATCAAAATGCAAGATTGACCCTGGAAACATGTAGAGAATTTCAGCAGCTTTCCGTTGATATCAAGAACGTGCAAATCCGAGCTCTGGATCGAAAGATATGTCGATCTGAAGATTTAGGACACGGAACAGGCAAAAACGGATTTTGAAATATTTTCCCGCGCACTGCCACTTGGACGCCACGTGGCATGCTCTGATTCGCTGAATAATTCTCTCTCCTCTACTTTTCGGCGGGCTGTCTCTTGAATTTTGACTTTTGGTGCTCTTGGAATATTTTTCACATTTTTTCCCACGCCCCGCTACTAGGGATACGTGGCATGCATTGGTTGGTTCACGAACCTGCCGGGTCTTCCTTCACTTTTACCCCTTTTGGCTTAGATTTGGCCAAACTTTCCAACTCCTTCCCGAGCTCCACACTTCTATGCTTCATTGGACACGCGTCCAATTTCTATTGGCTCGGGCCAGTGCTTCAAACCTTGCCCTTTGACCTTTTGGCTTCTCCTTGATGACACGTGGCAATTTCTCAGTGGTTCTCGGGCCTACCGGGTCTTCCGCGTTACTTCGCGTCCATTTGTCCCGGACGTCCCATTTTGATTTTGGACCTTTTGGGACAATTTCGGCCGATTCGGCCGGTTCGGGTATTTCTGGCCCGCTTGCCCCACTTTGTTTCGGACTGACTTGACTCATTTCGGCCGATTCGGCCGGTTCGGGTCCTTTTGTCCCGCGCGTCCCAATTGCTTCTTTCTGCAGTTAGTCGATTTTCTCTCTCGGTCGAACCGGCATTTCGCGCCGGCCGCGTACTTTCGTCCCACTTGTCCCAAATGCTGTGGGTGCTCTTGAATGTTCTCCAAATGTGAGTGAAAATGCTACAAACATAGATACTTTGCTTGGAAATTTAGCAGAGTTATTGTACTTAAATTCCAAGAGGATTTGTAAGAGAGTAAGCCTGAAATTTATAGAGGTAGAAGTAGTTGGAAATTGGTTACAACATGGTTGAATGCACATGCTAAAAATAACATTGGAGGAAGTTACAGTAGTTTGGGGCATTTAGGGGTAATAAATGAATTAATTGCAGAAGTTACATCCGGAAAGGTGGTTGTACGTGCAATTCAATTGCCCCCACCTTTCTAGGATTCTAGAAGTGCAGTTAACTAGGATGAGGATATGGAGTCCAAGTGGAGTCTAAGTGGATGTTGATGTTGACCAAGTGGAAGTTGACTAGGATGTGCACACACTTAATTAATTAATCATTTAATTAATAAATGTAATTAACTTAGCTAAAGGGGTAAAAAGGGTACACATGGATTAATTTAATTAATCCAAAGGGTGCAATGTGTATGAATTAATCAATTTAATCAATTAATCACAAATGGGTGAATAACAAGGTGTATTAGGATGAACTGGGAACAATTGGAAACATGTGTGTAATTTTGGGGTGTCTACATTTTTCCCCTCTTTAAAGTGCTATTGCGAAGTAATAGTGCTTTAAAGATAGTAGACACATGTAGATCAGAAAATTGGAAAATTGTGAAGCATTGGGATGCCCCAACAAGTAGAATGGTAGAGGAATGCCCCCTCAAGTGGGTGGATGATTTAGCAAGGTGGTGGAAACCCACCGCTTGATAGGAAGGAAAACAAGGGATTGGAATAAGGATGGGAAAGGAACTATGCTTGTAGCATGAGTTCATTTGGAGAAATAATTTTAGAGAAACCTTATTTTTGTTGTTGCACAATAGAGTTGTCACCATGATTATAAAAGAATCAATATGGTTAACCTAGATGCATGTAAACAAACACACACAACAAAAGAAAATATAAAAAAGGAAAACAAACCCAATATACAAAGTAGGTGCCAACATAGGGTTATAAAGGAACCAAGATGTAATCACACTACTTGTAAGTGGTCCAAAAAGAAAACATCAACAATGCAAACACAAAGTCAAAAAATAAGACAATCAGCTATGCCCCTAATGCATGCCACAATGATGATTAAGTAGATGCAAATGCTCCCAAGTGGGAATATGATTAAACTAGAAGAGTGGAGTTAAAGTGACTCCTTATGACACTCTTTCTTATCCATTGTGCAAATGATCAAAGTTGAAATTTCCTTAGTGAAAGTTATATCATGAAGGAAAAACAATTTTGTGACTTTCCCCAAGTAGAGTTAGCATATCATGCAAAGGGAAGAAAGTGATAGTTGTAAGATTGGAACATGATCACTAGGGTAATAGATAAAGGTATGATGTTTATCAAGATTGTATTGAGATGTTGAATGATTCACTTTAAGGGTTTTCCAATTGTAGGATTTCTATGATAAGTGAATGTTTGTTTGAAGTTTTTTGTATTTTTTTTTTTTTGAAATATTTGATTTTTTTTAATTTTGAAATATTTGATTTTTTTGGATTTTTCAAATTTTGGAAGGAATTGAAAAGACAAATGCAAATAAAACACAAGAAAACATGAATACACAACAAAAAGGAAAATGCTCCATGGCTTAAATAAACTAGGAGAAAAACACAACACATGCAAGTGACAAAAAGACACAAAACAAACAATAGAAACAAACCCAATATGAACAAGAAGGATCCACACCAAAGTTATATGTGAACTAAGATGTAAATAAATTTCCTGCAATTGGTCCATAAGTGCATTCTAGATACACAAAGTACTAGTTATTGTAACTAACAAACATAAGAGACTAAGCTAAGAATATACAAGACAACATTCCATATGTACAAAATTTAAACAAGAAAATATACAACAAACAACTAGTGAACAATGCACACCAATGTTAAATACTAACAAGTAATCTATATAACACAACTCACAACAATAATGTCCAAAGACTTTCTGAGTGTTTTATACAATGAAGAAATGAACAGATGTCAAGTTTCCCCCAAGTGAAAGCTAAAGCCAAGTGATGTCCCTAAGCAAAGTTACATTGCAAAGAGTGGCTTGATTGATTGGAAAAGATGATTGGGAACAATCAGATGAAGAAAATGGTGAACAAAATTACATAGTCGCAAGTGTTTTTTTGGAAAGCATTTTCGAAACATTTTGTATGATAATTTTTTTTTTTGTATTTTCTTGAACAATTTTATATTATTTTAGGATTTTGAAAAATTTTATATTGTTTTTGGTGTTTTGTGAAGACACTTTTTTGAATGTTTTTGGTCTTTTTGGAATTTTGAACCACACACCAAAGAAGAGGGAAAAGGAAATTCCCAAGTCAAAAACCAACATGCTACGTATGAAGGAAGTGAACGAAATCATAATGGAAGGTGAAAAATAGTGGTAGACAATGGGCATGACAACCTAACAAGGAGAACATGTGACACACGGTGAGGTGAAAGATACAAGTGGGAAATAAAGTGAAATGATGAAAATAGGTGGATGCACTGATATGCCCCTAGCACAAGGGTTACTCTTCGAGAGACTCAGGAGTAGAACTTCTTCAGATGAATGGAATTCATAGGCTCCTTCAACTCTTTTCCATCCTCAGTAGATAGTTTGTATGTGCCAGATCCAAATTTAGCAGTTATAACATAAGGACCCAACCAATTAGGCTCAAATTTTTTCATTTTTTTCTGTGGTTTAGTTGTGTTCTTCTGATTTTCCTTTAGGACCAAATCACCAATTTCAAACTGTCAAGGTTTGATCTTACGATTATAATTATGGCACAGTTATTTTGATATACCTGCATATGGTCTAAGGCATGAATTCATCTCTCATCCAATAATTCTAGCTCTGCAAGGCATGCAACATGGTAATCCTCTTCATGAATGAGGTGTTAAAGGGAGACACGAAGTGAAGGAAGTTCAACTTTGATAGGTAATATGGCTTCAGAGCCATATACTAGGGAAAAAGGAGTAGCTCCTGTAGGAGTATGAAGGAAGTGCGGTAGGCCCAGAGGGTAGGATATAATTGTGTATGCCAATTACATCCATGTTTATTGACTATTTTTTCTAGAATGGATTTGATAGTCTTGTTTGACGCTTCGGATTGGCGTTACATTGTGGATAGTAGGGTGTAGCCCATTTTAGGTGGATATTATATTTTTTAGCTAGGGCCTTGAGATCCTTATTTTTGAAAGAACCACCATTGTTAGTGACAATAGCAGTGGGGATGCCAAAATGAAAATAATATGGTTGAAAATGAATTTAGAAATATTACACCCAATAACATTGGTAAGAGGCATAACCTCAACCCACTTGGTGAAATACTCAGTGGAAGTTATAATAAATGTGTGGCCATCAGAAGATGTGGGCTTTATTTTTCCAATTAAATCGAGTCCCCATTTTGAAAAAGGCCAAGGTGAAGTAATGGGATGTAAGGCTTGGGATGGTGCATGAATGAGATTACCATGTTTTTGGAAAGCCTGACATTTCTTCACAAAGTTACATGCATCTTCCTCCATTGTGGGCCAGTAGTATCCAATGCACACAAGATATTCTTCACAAGGACCATTCTACTAGTATGGAACACACCACAAATACCTAAATGTACTTCAGCTAGCATCTGATTAGCTTCATCCTGATTGAGACATCTTAAGAGAGTCCCATCATAGCCTCTTTGATACAAGGTGTCAGCAAGAAGGGTGTAGCGTGAAGCACATTGTGCTAAGGATATTTTATTGGCTGAATTAAAATTAGGAGGGTAGGATTTGGTTTGAATGAAGGTATATATATCATGGTACCAGGGATGATCAAGACCAAAAATCTCACAAACCATGGTGGACTCCAGAAATTCATATGCGGGCACCAAAATATGTTCAATGAGGAACTCATTGTGAGTTTGATTAGTGTTGAATGAAATAAGGGAGGTGATAGTTTCCATGGCATCCACTGCTTTGTTTTGTACATGAGGAACTTGTTCAAAATTGATAATCTGGAAATACCCTCTAAGGCTATCAACCATTATTTTATAGGGTAAGAGATTTTCATCTTTTACTTGATACTCTCCATTAACTTGATTAATGATGAGAAGAGAATCACCAAAAACTGTCAATTCTTACAGGCACCATGAGATAACAAACCCTAAGCCTACTATCAATGCTTCATACTTATGCTATGTTATTTGTGCAAGGGAAGATGATACAATAAGATTTAGGTATGAGGTCTCCATCTAGTGTATGCAAGACAATTCCTGCTCCAGAACCATGGATGTTGCAAGATCCATCAAAGAATAATGTCCATAAGGGTGTTTCTTCTATGTATAAGAGGTCTTCATCTAGAAATTCAAAATTTAATGGTTGTGAACCTGGAAATGGCACTGCGGCTAGTTGATCTACCAGTGCTTGACCTTTGATATCTTTTTGATTGAAAATTTCAATGTCAAATTCACTAAGTAGTGCAATCCAGCTAGACATTCATCCTGTTATGACTGGTCTCAAAAGTAGGTACTTAAGAGGATCAACCCTTTGAAATTATCTTGGTGGTATGATTTAGTAGATAGTGTTGCATCTTGCCAAAAGTATAAGCAACTGCTAAACAAGCCTTTTCAACCTACGAATACTTGGTCTCATGTTCAAGAAGAGTTTTTCTCAAGTAATACACAACTTGTTCCCTGACCCTTATCATTATGTTGCACCAATAATGCCCCAATGGCATGTTCTATTGTAGATGTATACAACAACATAGGATTATCCTGTATAGGTGGCATGAGTACCGATGAAGATATTAGGTATTCTTTCAATTTTACAAAGGCATCTTGACAGTCTTGTGTCCATTTGAATTGGACATCCTTCTTAAGTAGCTGGTTGAAGTGATGGCACTTATCTACCAATTGAGAGATGAACTGACGAATAGACTGTATTTTTCCTTGTAGTCCCCTTAGTTATCAAAGGTTCTGAGGAGGCGGACATATCTATTATAGCTTTGACCTTGGTAGGGTCCACTTCAATTCCTCTTGTGAGACAATGAATCCCAGAAGTTTTCCTGAAGTGACACCAAAGACACATTTTTTTGGATTAAGGTGAACCTTGTACTCCCTTAACTGCTCAAATATACACCTAAGAACTACTGGATGATCCACTCTAGTCTTTGATTTAGCAAGAATATTGTTAACATAATCCTCCATTATGTCATGAAGAAGGTCATGGAAAATAACAGTCATGACACGTTGATAAGTTGCACCAGCATTTTTAAGGCCAAAAGGCATGACCTTGTAACAAAATGTCCCCCATGGGGTTGTAAAATCTCTTTTATGTTGGTATTATTCAGAAATTTAAATTTGGTTATACCTGGAAAATCCATCCATAAGGGATAACATCTCATGGCCCATAGTAGAATCGATAATCATGTCAATATTAGGCAAAGGGAAGTCATCCTTGGGACATGCCTTGTTAATGTCATGGAAATCTGTACAAATATGGATTCTGGGGGTCTTCTTCACAACTGGTACCATATTTGATATCCACTCTAAGTAGTCAATGCACCGTATGAATCCTACATCCAATAATTTTTGTAGTTCGGCCTTAACAAGAAATGCAACCTTGGGATGCATTTTACATAGTTTTTGCTTTACAGGTTTAGCATCTGGGTGCACCACAAGGTGATGAACCATAAGAGAAGGATCGAAATTCCTGAACATATCTTTGTAAGACCAAGCGAATACATCTTAAAACTTGATTAGAAGTGTTATGAAGGATTTGATTTTAGTTTTCTGATAAACTAGCACCTAGTTGTAACAATTTTGGTTGGTCTTCAGTTCTAATGTTAATAGTTGTCGTCTCTTCTACCAATAGCTTAGAAGTGTCATTATCTTGAAATGATGTTGTAGGCTTGATGTAAGATTTTCAGATATTTTATGGATTTGAATCTCCTCTCTCTAGTTCCTCTGAAAGGTTTTCACTAGGAGATGCATGTCCTTTTCCTTCTTTTTCTTTTTCATTTTTTGCTTCTCGTATAACACCTCAGAAAGGTTTTCACTATGTGAGATATAATTTTTCTTTTTTATGTGTTTAATTTATTTTTCTTTAGGACTGGAGATTGTAAGTTCTTTGCTGAAGTAGGTGGTAGCATCAAGGTTTATATCAAAACCCTTCTTGTGATCTGATAAGGGAAAAGGGTCTGAAGCCCCGAGGAACTCCTTGGATGGCCTCATCATTTTGAAATAGGTCCATGGAAATATGACATTGTTGGTCCTGATCAATGAGGGAAGGATAAACAACATCAAGGGTTCGAATGGATAAGTATTCAAGGAAAATTGTAGTTTCAGCTAGGTCTTTGAAGAGGCTATGTGTGGAACAGTCTCAACTTCAGAATCTGAGTCCTCATCACTAGGTAATACATCAAAGAACTATAAGCCTCTTCTCATATGTATCATACCCTAAACCATATGTGTAAAGATTAGACTTGACATTCATAGGTTCAAGAACACCATGTCCTTGTGGGCCAAGGCCTCTTCCTTTCCAGTTCATGTTTTTCATCATTCTATGGCCCTTGGTGTAATCAGTGGATTGTAACATTTGCCATCCTATCTTTGTATAGCCAAGAGTCGTCAAAGATTGGAATATGTTCATCTTCTAGATATCCATATCATCTCCAAAGAGTGTTTCTGAGATAGTAAGCTGGAGGTTCTCATAGATGAGGAGTGTTAGGATGCCCATAGCTGTGAGGTGATAATGGGATTTTTCCAACAAGAAATGCATTGTCAAGTGTGTACTGCCTAAGAATTTATGGGAGAATGTATCTTCAGGTGACACCTTAGATGTATATGCTTTAGAGAAAGGTGCACAAAGATGTGAGGAATATCCTCTAGGTAACACTTTAGACATAGATTCTTCATAAGAAGACGCAGAAGCATGAGGGCGCAATATTATGTTAGGGTCAATATGGTTGGTAACAATAGGAGTTGCGCTAGATCCAGTTGTGCTATCAGTAGATGGACAATAATTTTCTTTTTTGTACCTTTCTTTGAAAAACTTACAGTATTCAAGGGTTCAGTATCACCACGCAAGGTGAACTCTTTGCCGTTATGTGGAAACTTTATGCATTGATGGAAGGTGGAAGGTACTGTGCATCACATGTATCCAAGGTCTACCCAGAAGAAGGTTATATGATGTTTCTACATCAACTACATGACATACAATGTGTCGAGGAGCTGTGGGCCTACTTGTATGGGAAGAGTGATGGTACCACAGGACTAGCGCTTGAGTATTATCATAACCATGAATGGTAATGATATTAACATCTAAGTCATCTATTGTATGACCAAGGCAATGAAGCATTTTTATAGAGCATATGTTAAGAGCCACTCCATTGTTTGATAAGAACTCTCTTGACCTTATGGTCTATAACGTAGGCTTCAATGTACAAGGAGTTATTGTTAATCAAGATTTGGGTTCAACATATCTTGAGGGCCAAAAGATAGGATAGGAGTTTTAAGTGTAAGGTTTGCGATCATAGCCTTGAAACTGTTGAACATTGAGAGTATGAGGAACATGTGATTCATTTAGATCATGAGTGAGAATATCCTGAAAGCTAGGTGACTCTTTCAATAGTTCCATTAGAGAGATATAAGCTGATGTGGTTGTTGCTAATTGTTTGATGAAGTCATACTGACCCAGAGTGGTAGATTTGGCATTAAAGTTTGACTTTTGATTTAAAGGAACTATTGGTTTGGACATTTAAGGTTTTGTAGAAGACGTAGAAGGTTGGTTTTTCCATGGGAACCCATATCTTCCTTTGGCGTGTGGTCACAAAATTACTCGAAGGTTTGAATTTAATGGTCACCATTGTAGATGGTACTTCCTCAATAAATGAGATAATTGAACTGAAATCAATGTTATTGGCAGAGGGACCTTTGTCATCATTTTTATTTTCACCACCATGTTTGGGAAATGGGTTTGAGAACACCTTGAGATTTTCATTGGGTGTTTTATTTGGTGATGGTTATTCAATAGTGATATCTCTACTATCAATGAGGTCTTGGAAAAAGTGACGTAAGCGAAAGCATTGATCAGTTAGGTGACCATCAATGCGATGAAAATCACAATAAGTATCAACTTTATACCAAGTAGGCTTGGGTTCTCCATTCAACCCAAAGTTTGGTGATGGGATAGGTAACCATGTTTGCATTAACGAGTTTTTGGAGGACACTTGATAGAGGTTCTCTCAAAGGAGTGAAACAACATCACTTAGAATAAGGAGAGGAGGAAACCTCTTTGCTAGAAACAACAAGAGGTTGTTTACCTTTGTTTGGTATAGTTTGAGTGTTTTGGACGTTGTGGACATTGTGGTTGTCTATAACACCATCATTGACCATATTATGATTGTGGTTAACATGTTTAGATTTTTCTTGATGAGATCTATTAGGATGGTTGTTATGTTTCCCATTATCTTTTGAATGAAGTTTGATCAAACCTTTTGCGATAAAGGGATTTTCAATCTGTGATCCTTTCTCAATAACTTCTTCAAAAGTATTAAGGCAATGCATTTGCATGTGAAAAGATAGCTCATTATTGAGGTTAGGTACAAAGATGATCAAAAGCTGTTTCTCAGGCATGGAGTATGGGAAACAACTAACAATCCCATGCCATCTTTGTAGGAATTGTGTAAAGGTTTCATTTATTGGTTGTTTGGCATTACATAAATCCATCATTGTAATTTTAGAGTCTAGGTTGAATGATAAATGTTTAATGAACTTCTCTGAGAGGTTTCGTGAAAGTTTATATAGAGCCCTTGGGGAGGTGCAGAAACCAGTCCAAGGCTTTTCCACCTAGACTTTGTGGAAAGAGACACATTAAGAAGACATCACTATATGCCACCTCTTGGCAAGCCATATAAAACTCCTTGATATGCTCTCTAGGATCATTCTTGCCCTTGTATTTGTCAAATTTTGGTGTCTCAAAAGATTTCGGGAAAGGGGATGCACAAAATGTCCTTATCGTGAAGGGGTAAGGACACAATTCTTTAAAGATAAATTGTTTGCATTGATGTTGCATACCTGAGATGGTGTCCTTCATCATTTTCCATTCTTGGGAAAATGGGGAGTTGTTCTGCAAGAAAGATAAGGAACCATCACTTGTAGAGTTGTTGTTATCTTTGGTGTGTGTAGTCATGACTTTTAAATGAAGCATCAATATTTTTCTTTGGTGCCTCATTACTATGGGATTCATTGGTGACTTTGGAATTTAAGATAACAAGTTGCTTAGCCATGTCATTAATTTGATTCATGAGGCTTGAGTGGGATCGGTGGTTGAATCAATTGATTTTCCTTTGTTCCCTTTGTTAGATTTGTTTTTGTTTGATTCATCGCCTTTGGTGTTATTCGAGATGGACTTGTTTCGATCATCATTTTTCATGTGACTAGGGCATGCCTCGTTTTCATTGTTTTTAGAAAGGAAAGGTTCACCCTTGTTAGGTGGTGGTTTGCCAAGTAATGTTTGTAGACCATCCTCATTGAAATCAGAGGGTAATTTTTCTCCCATCTCAAGGAGATGAAGCAAAAATTGGTCCTTATTCATACGTAAGATATTTTCAACACGGGATTGTTCTTCGAGTGAGATATCATTCTGATCATCCTCAGAGTTCTGGTCATTATCACTATCAAAATTTCCAAAAGGATTTCTATGACATCGTTCACCCCTTCCAAAAGGACTATAATATCTGTGTCATGTTTCCCACCATTTTTAAAAGAGGGAGGGAGAAAAAGAGAGATGAAAGATAACTCAACCCGTAACAAAGTGAATGCGACGATGGTTTTAGATTAGGTGTGTGATTAAGTTTGGTAATAAATTTATCCCTTAACAAAGTGAATGCTAAGATGGGCAAGAAGTTTGGAAGATATGAATGATGCAACCCTTAACAAAGTGAATGTCAAGATAGAAGCATGCAAAAAGTGTTTGATAAACTCAACCCTTGAAAAGTGAATGCCAAGATGGAAGAGTGGTTCTGATGTGGTGAAGGTTCTTGTCCTCTAACAAAGTGAATTCTAGAATGGAGGAGAGTTATAGTGACAAAATTTCAAATGTGTTCAACCTCTAACAATGTGAATGCTAGAGTGGAGAAGCGAGGATAGATTGATTACAAATGCACTCTACCACTTAGCAAAGTGAATGCTAGATGGGAAGAGGGTATGAAAAAGGATTCAAAATCATATGCGATGTGCTCAACCTTAACAAGAAGTTAATTAAGAAGGAAGAGGATAATGAAAGGATAAGACTCAAATATTCGATAACGTAAGTGTTGGGAAAATAAGATGATGATGAAGTGTCTAAAATACAACAAATAGTTTTTCAAGTTAGAGATTTCGAGGAAAGAAAACGTATATAGTTTAACGATGATGATGTCAAAACTAAAGGATGCAAGAAGAGAATGAAAGATAAGATGTGATGAAATTGAGTTGTGACAAAGTGGAACACAATAATGAAATCCAAGATGCGAATCGTAAGATGAAAGTGCTTGAGTGAGGACGTGGATATCCAGAAACTCAATATTGATGTCTAAAATGAGATGAAAACTTAAACTTTAGGAAATGTGAATCCAAATGTTTAAGTGTCGAATGAAATGGGAGATAAACTCAAAATGAGGTGAATATGAAAGATAGAATAATTTGATGACCTCAAAAGGGGAAGAATCTAAAATAAGTGAAAGATGAAAAATCCAAATGAATGAAATAAGGTCAAATGGAGAATACAAAGGATGAATAAAATGAAAAAATAGAAAAAAGAGACAAAAGTTTCGAAAAGGGGAAATTCAAGAGTAAAATGAAAGATAATGAATGACTGAATGAAATATGAAAAGAAAACTAAGATCAAGATAAGGATAAATTTGGAGACAAAAAACACAATAGAAAGAACCCAAATGTATTTGAGATTGCGAAAAGAGTGAAAAATAATCCAAGTAAAATGATGAAACAAGGATGAAAGTAGAATCCAAACAAGGAGTGTTTGGAAAACAAGTGAAAATATATGAATGAAAGATAGATCCCAAACAAGGAGTGTTTGGGAAAAAGTGAGTGTGGAACATTTCTATGAAAAGAAAGAAAACAAAAGAAGAAAATGAAGATAAGAGGTTTTTTTTTTGTTTAAATTTTTGTTTGTGGCCTCTACCTTAAATTGGATTGGACAATGGTTGGCTCCTAGGTGGCTCTCTCAACTAGGTGTCAGCAGTATATCTGAGAAAGTGTGATGATATTTATAGATGACAACTTTAATTTACCTCCTTTGAAACCCTGAGCAAAGATCTTGCTTAGAATGAATCGCACTGGGGTCACCACTAAGGATATCCGTGACTCTAACTCAAAAGGCTTTACTAGTCAGGTAGGATAAAAATGTTCCTGTTTCATCCACTAATTACCTCAAGGCGTGGACTACTTTGGGGTTCCTAGAATCACCCCCTTTGTTGTAGCTTAAGGCTTATGCCAAGGGGGTTATGTTCTAGTTAAGCAGTCGAGCTGTAGCTCTTAACCGATCATGCAAATATAATGTTTTGAATGTGGTGTATTTTCTTATCTTTTGATCTTAATGTGGTTTAGTCGTACACCATTTGGAAACCTGTAGTTAGTAGTTTTTGAGTGTTTTTTTGAGTTTTAGAGATCAATTACTTCAGATTAGAATACAATGTAAAATTTGCTGGAAAACATAGTAATCGTCATCGATTAGGAGGGACCGGAATCAGTCACCTAGGACCGACATCGGTCAGGAAAGGAGGAAACGACATCGGTTACAGAGAACTGACATCGGTTATATGTGTGAGGATGTTTTAATTAAATCTTGGGAATTATATCTCTTTTTAGTATTAAATTATATCTATTGATTGTAATTACATGGCTAAGTGCCCTAAGTATATAAATGACTATATAAGCATGAAAGCTAGGGTTTAAAAGTAAGTATTAACAAGAATTAAGAACTTGTAAAAGTTGGTGAGAGAGATAATTTTGGTGATGAAGCAAAAGGCTTGAGAGAAAAAAAGTACTGTACATCTGAGCAGTGTGGAAGATTGTAAATAGTCAATTGTATATCTTGTCGAAGATATGGGTGATAGATTGGCTTGTTTATTGGTGGACATAGCCCACACTGGGTGAACCACGTTAAATATGGTGTTGATTTATATCTCTTTTTTTAATATATTTCTTCTAGTATAATATCTGATTTTATTTGCATGTATGCTTAGATATGATACATTTTCTATAAAACCGGTGTACTAACCCCAACAACTGGTATCATATCTTTATTTGAGGGTTTTTTTGTTGAAAAATTTACTCACAGAGGGTTTTCTGATTGAGTGGGAGCTACAAAAATGGTAGAAGAAAACAAATACAAGGTATAGAGATTTGACAGCCAGAATTATCAATTATGGAAGATACAGATTGAGGATTATATGTATCAAAGATATTTATATTTACCGTTGGATGAGAAGTCTAGACCTACGAAGATGACTGATGATTAATGGATGATTCTTGACAGAAAGGCTTTGGGATCTATAAGATTGAGCCTGACAGCATCTGTGGCTTCCAATATTACAGATGTGACTTCTACGCTAGGGTTAATGAAATATATTGATAATTTATATGAAAAAACTAGTGCTTCAAATACATTTTATTTGACGAAGAAACTATTTAGTTCTAAGATGCATGAAGGTGGATCTGCATCTAGTTATTTGAATGATTTCAGATCTATTGTAAATCAGTTAAAATCAGTTGATATACCGTTTGATGATGAAGTAAAAGCACTTTTACTCTTATGTTCTTTTCCTAATATTTTGGATAACTTGGTAATGGTTGTTAGTAATACATCATCTAATAATAATATTTTGAAGCTTGATGATGTGGTTAGTATAATCTTGAATGAATAAATTCACAGGAAGAGTACAAAGAAATCATCATTTGGGAATGCTTTGAATGTAGCAAGAAGGGGAAAGTAGAAGGAGAGATCTAAGAATAAGAGTAATGAGAAATCAAAGTCAAGGGATAATAGATTTAAATCTAGAAGTAAGGGAATTACTTGTTGGAAATGTGGAAAGAAAGGACATGCAAAGAAAGATTGTTGGTCAAAGGAAAAAGAGAACCAACAACCAGAAAAAGGTAAAGAAGAAAATCTTGCTACATCAGAGGTAATATAAGATGCTCTTATTCTTTATTTAGATAAAAGAATTGAATCATGGGTTTTAGATTCAGGAGCTTCTTTCCATGCAACACCTAATAATGGTTATTTCAGAAATTATGTCCAGAGTAATTTTGGGCATTTTTATTTGGGTGATGATGAACCTTACATTATTACTGGTAAAGGGGAAGTTAATCTAAAATTACACAATGGAAATACATGGGTATTGAAATATGTGAGGCATGTGCCAAGCCTCAGGAGGAATCTTATTTCTGCAGGGAAACTAGGTGAATCTGGTTGCATGGTTACTTTTATAAAATACTCTTGGAAAGTCACCAAGGGTGTTTTTGTTGTGGCAAGAGGTAAGAAGGTAGGAACGTTATATTTATATACTTGTGTTACTAATTCATTTTCTACATTATCTACTTTAGATTCAGATGCATGCATGTGGCATAACCAGCTGGGCCATATGAGCAAAAAAGGAATGCAAATCTTAAAGATTAAGGGTAAGCTATCAGATTTGAAAGATTTAGATCTTGATTTATGTGAGCATTGTGTCTTTGGAAAGTAAAAGAGAGTGATATTTCTCAAAGTTGGGGTAATTAATAAGGAGCAGAAATTGGAGCTTGTACACTCAGATGTGTGGGGACCAGCTCTGGTAGCTTCTCATGGAGGATCCTAGTGTTACTTTCATTGATGATGCTACAAGAAAGGTATGGGTTTATTGTATTAAATGTAAATATGATGTTTTTGATACTTTTAAAATATGGAAAGCCCTTGTTGAGAATGAATCAAATTCTATGTTAAAGTGCCTTAGATATGACAATGGTGGTGAATATTGTAGCAAGGATTTCAATGATTATTGTTCAGTAAATGGGATACACAGAGAAATAACGGTTCCAAGAACACCATAGGAGAATGGTGTTGTAGAAAGAATGAATAGGAAAATCATGGAACGTGTTATAAGTATGATGATACATTCTGGACTTCCCTTATAGTTTTGGGAAGAAGTAGTTGATATAATGATTTATTTGATTAACTGTGGGCCTTCAAGTTCACTAGATGGAGGAATACCAAAGAAAGTTTGGACTAGAAAAGAGGTAGATATTTCTTTTCTTAATGTTTTTGGTTCAGAAGCTTTTGTGCATGTTGATAAGGAAAACAAGAAAAAAATGGATGCAAAATCCAAGAGATGCACTTTCATTGGCTATGGATCTGGTGATTTCGGATTCCGTCTTCTGGGATTTAGAGAATTCTAAAATTATCAGGAGTCGTGATGTTGACCGGAATGAAAAGAGAATGTACATGGATCAAATTTTGGTACCCAAGGATGAACCGGTTGAGACGTTTGTGAATGAAAATGAACTCTCGGATTTAAAAGTATTACCGACAGGGTTACATAGTAACTGATGTTGGTTGACCCCTGAACAACATCAGTCAGATGAACTGGTATTGGTTATAGAAGGGCAAAACTTAAATTGGTTAGCAGAACTAATGTCCATTATAGGTGACCGGCGTCAGTCACTGTCATATTTGGATACAAATGTCCAGGAGGTCTAGATTGAGCCTCTGGTGCTCCAAACTTCTGTGAGAAGGTCACAAAGGGTAAGTAAACCTCCAAAAAGATTTACACCTTCTCTATTTTATTTATTATTGACTGATAATGGTGAACTAGAAAGTTTTGAAGAAGTAATGCAGGATAAGACCCACGTCCAATGGGAACATGACATGGATGAGGATATGGAGTCCTTGGAATAGAACTAGAATTGGCATTTGGTTAAGTTTCCAGTAGGTAAGAGGACATTGTAGAACACGTGAATTTATAGGATCAAGGAAGAAGAGGGTGGATAGAAAAGGTACAAGGCAAGGCTTGTAGTAAAGGGATTTACACAGAAAGAAGGTATTGACTTTGGTGAAACATTTTCTCTTGTTGTCAAAATGACTTCTATTCGTACTGTATTGAGTTTAGTTGCAGTAGAAGATTTGCATTTAGAGAAATTAGATGTGAAGACGTATTTCCTTCATGGAGATTTGGATAAAGAGATTTATATGCAACAACCACTTGGGTATGAAGCCAAGGGTAAGGAAAAATTAGTGTGCAGGTTGAAAAAGATTTTGTATGGGCTCAAGCAAGCTCCAAGGCAATGGTACATGAGGTTTGATAGTTTTATGCATGAACGTGGTTACTTGAGATGTGAATATGACCATTATTATTATTTCAAGAAGCTTGAAAATGGGAGCTATATTGTTTTGTTACTGTATGTGGATAATATGCTTATTACAAGATATAGTGTGCATGACATTGGTGAGCTTAAGGGAAACCTAGCTCACACATTTGCTATGAAGGATTTATGAGCTGAAAAAAGAATCCTTGGCATGAAAATACATAGAGACAAGAAGAACAAGAAATTGTATTTGTCTCAGGAGGATTATATCTACAGGGTGTTAGAAAGGTTCAAGATGCAGAATACAAAAATTGTTAGTACACCTATGGTTGGGCACTTCAAATTAAGAAAATATTAGTGTCCATCATCACATGAGGAGGTCAAATACATGACACGAGTTCCATATGCTTCAATAGTCTGGAGTATCATGTATGCTATGGTTTATACCATAAAAGACATTACACAGGCAGTGGGAGTTATGAGTAGATACATGGCCAATCTAGGTAAAAAGCATTGGAAAGCAGTCCAATGGATACTCAGGTATTTGAAAGGGACATCTAGCATGTAGTTATGTTATGGAGGTTCAGATATTTCATTATGTGGCTATGTTGATTTAGATATGGCTGGAGATCTAGATGGTATAAGGAACACCATTGGATATATTTTCATAGTAGGTGGGATGATAGTGAGCTAGATTTCAAGATTGTAGAAGGTTATGGCTTTGTCTCCTACAGAGGCAGAGTATGTTGCAGCTACAAATGCTAGCAAGGAGATGATATGGATGAGTAGGTTCATGGAAAAGTTAGGAAAGGAAAAAGATGATTGTAAACTGTTTAGTGATAGTTAGAGTGTAATTCCTTTGGCAAAGAACTTAGCGTTTCATTTGAGAATGAAACAAATTCAGTTGAGGTATCACTTCATATGAAAGGTATTGGAGGATGGACAATTGAATTTGGAAAATATTCATACGAGTAAGAACCTTGCGGATATGCTAACGAAGCCATTAGCAAAGGAGAAGTTGGAGCTACACTCAACTTCTATTGGTCTTTGAGTTTGAGACTTGAAGAGGAAGAAATAAAGCCAAGGAAGGATCCAAGAATGTAATTGTACATGTATGGTGTAGTAATTAATCTCCAAGTGGGATATTGCTGAGTTGTGAAGCTCAATTACTTTAGATTAACATGCAACATAAAACTTGTTGGAAAACACAATAATCATCATCGGTTATGAGGGACCGACATTGGTCACCTAGGATGGACATCAGTCAGGTAAGGAGGAACCGACATAGGTTAGGGAGAACTGACATCAGTTACCTGTGCGAGGATGTTTTAATTAAATCTTGGGAATTAGATCTATTTTTAGCATTAAAGTATATCTATTGATTGTAATTGCATGGCTAAGTGCCCTAAGTCTATAAACAACTATATAAGCATGAAAACTAGGGTTTAAAAGTAAGCATTAATGAGAATTAAGAAGAACTTACAAAATTTGGTGAGAGATAGAATTCTCGGTGATGAAGCAAAAGGCTTGAGAGAAAGAAATTACTGTACATCTTAGAGGTGTGGAAGATTGTAAATCTTCAATTGTATATCTTGTCAAAGATTTGGCTAATAGATTGGCTTGTTTCTTGGTGGAAGTATCCCACACTAGGTGAACCACGTTAAATCTGGTGTTGATTTATATCTCTTGTTTGATATATTCTTCTAGTATAATATCTGATTTTATTTGCATGTATGCTTAGATCTGATATATTGTTTGTACAACCGGTGTGCTAACCCCAACATGTTTTATCCACCTTTTTGAGAGTGGGTTATGCAAACAAAGATTAGAAAGTTTGTCAGAAGGAGGTAAAATATAAAACAATAGAAACAAGTTCACATTTCTGATTTCCTAGATTGCTTAGAAAGCACAAGGAAAGAACATATGTGTGAAGAAGCTTTGAATAAGTGAAATGTTATTTCTCCAAAAAACAAAAAAATTGACCATGTTTTTGATTCCCAATATTGCTTAGAAAGAGTGAGGGAAGGGAATACATGTGGTCATGTTGTGCTTAGTCTTACTAAAAACAAAAAAATGACAAAGGAAATACAAGAAAAAATCTTCCAAAGTGTTAGTTTATGCTAGAAAATGATTAAATGCATACAAAACGGCTAAAAAAAGGATAAATTTGTTGTCTAAAATGCCTAATAACCCTATTTAGCGTCTACCACAATTATGTCAGATAAGTGAAATTGATGAATGAAAGATCACAAAAATGATAAAATGTTGTGAACACGACGCAAAAAAGTGAACGAAGGGAAATTGAAAGCGTCCAGGGACCCTGCAAAACCAAGTGTTTCAAGGAGTCCAAATGCCCTGTAAAACAAGTTTTATAATTAGTCTATGCGAATAAAAATTTCAAATAATAATAATAATAATAAAATTCGTAATTTAAGGAACAAGACAGAAATAATTGACGAAATTAATTAAGTTAAACAAAACTAAAGTTGAAAACTATAAAGAAAAGAAAAGAAAAGAAATATAAATAAAAATCGTATGTGTAAAACTATATATTAAAACTACCCCGATTGCTTAAAAACAAAATAAATAAATAAAAGGAAAACCCTAAACCTAAAAGAATCTAACTAAGAGGGAGAAAAAAATAAAATAAGGTCTAAGTGTGTTGTGTGTTGTGATTATACAGGGTATGGTTTTGAATGGCTCGGCGGGGGAGCTCTACGAAGGGCATAAGTAGTTTGTGAGCTTGATGAAAGGATGACCGAGGAAGGGATCTGTGTTGGGGGGGTGAGCGTGACAAGTTGAGGGTAAGGGAGTGGGGTAGGATTGAGTGACTCAGGGCTGGGATCATTGGGTGTGAGGGACGGCTAGGGTTTGGAGGCCGAGGGGCTTGCGTTGGGAGGCTGCGAGCTCAGTTTGTGAGGATAGATTGAGAGGTGAAAGGGGTGAACCCTAAGGGGAAGGTGAGCCGATGGCTCTATGGGAATTGTGTGGTGGGCTTGGTGTCTGGGATGCAGGGAAAGGAGCGTGTAGGGTCGAGCTCGGGGTCGGGAGGATAGGGGGAAGCGGGATCAGGTGGAGGGGATCGGGGATGATAAAGAGTAGTGAGGAAAGGGGAAAAAAAACTCATCCGAGTTGGCTGAGCTAGGGGGAGGGGTAGCGGGGTAGGTGGGTAGGGTTTAGGCTTAGGATTTAATTGTTGTTTTTTTTGTTTTCATTTTTTTTAATAAAATCCAACTTTGTATGGATAAAATTTAACTATTTTTTTTGATTATGTAGGTTTTTTAACAGTGCAGAGGAATTTTTTTTTGTGATACAAAAATTTGCAAACTAGAAGAAAACAAAAATTGATAAACTAGAAAAAAGTAAAAATGTAGAAATTGAGAAGAAAGCAGGAATGGAAACTAAATAACTTCCTGCAAATACAAAACACCTAAAAGCAATGGTAACTACCCAATTCACCTGTGAAAGTTACACACAAACAATAAGTTTATTGTGAAACAAATAAAACACAAGAATAAGAAATGAAACCAAAAATGAAAGAAAATGGGGTGCGAGTCCCACCAGGTGTGCCAAAATGTATGCAGAGAAAAATCACCTGAGAATGGAAGACACACAAAATACAATGAAAACCTGCTTGTAATCCTTCAGTGCAAACCTCAGTAAAGGTTGTAGAAAATTTGTTAGTGAACCTGATAAATGGATGTGGGTGCTCTTGAATGTTCTCCAAATGTGAGTGCAAATGCTACAAACACAAATACTTTGGCTTGGAAATTTAGTAAATTTATTGTACTTAAATCCAAGAGGATTTGTAAGAGAGTAAGCCTACAATTTATAGAGGCAGAAGTAGTTGGAAATTAGTTAAAAATAGTTGAATGCTCATGCTAAAAATAACATTGGAGGAAGTTATAATAGTGCTGGGGCATTTAGGGGCAATAAATGAATTAATTGTAGAAGTTACATCCGGGAAGGTGGTTGTACGTGTAATTCAATTGCCCCAATCTTTCTAGGATTCTAGAAGTGCAGTTAACTAGGATAAGGATATAAAGTTCAAGTGGAGTCTAAGTGGATGTTGATCAAGTGGCAGCTAACTAGGATGTGCACACACTTAATTAATTAATCATTTAATTAATAAATGATAATTAACTTAGCTAAAGGGGTACTAGGGATTAATTTAATTAATTTAAAGGGTGCAATGTGTATGAGTTAATCAATTTAATCAATTATTCACAAATGGGTGAATAACAAGGTGTATTAGGATAGCATTGGGAACAGGTGGAAACAAGTGTGTAATTTTGAGGTGTCTATATTGATAGGTTTTTTATATCCTTGTTGCATTTCAGACATTTGTGCATAAGAAACATTGTCCCCATTGAATTGTGCCAAAAAATGATTTACCGAAGTAGTAAAAGAGAACACAATATGTGGGGAGATCATAAAACCATGGTAATGTAAAGTCCCTAAGACTTGTACAGAAATTCATGGTAAGTAAGATGTCATATGATGTGTAATCAATTGAAGCCACATGAAATGATCAAATATGTTTTGTGAGGTCACCTTTTCCATCATAGATTGGGATTTTAGGAGAAACAAAACCAAGAGACAAAGGATAAGAAGACACTTTGGGTACAAGTGGGTTGTGAAGAACTAAGTAGAATTCATAACATGAGGATAAGTAGACACACCTTGTTTTAATTGCAAGATTTGAGATTGCAATGTATAAACAAGGGTTTTAAGAGCCTATGTTATAGATGGAAACATGTGAACCATTATGAATGGATATAGGATGTGTAGTAACAATAGTGGTTAAAGGAATATGCATAGAGACATTGTGCATGAAAATATTATCCTCCCCCAAGGATGTAGGCATCGTAGATGTAGGAATAATAGATGTCTCTATATGAGATAATGAATCATGATTAGGTTGGTCTTGTGCGGCATATAAAAGAATATCAATATTAGAGGGATTATCTTATAAGAAATGTGTAACATGTTGTGCTTCATCCTCGGGAAGGTCATGAGAATTATTTTTGTAGTTAGTATTGGAACTTTTAAACCTTGTACATGATTAAAATTAAGATTAAAAATAGGAGTGAAAAATATATTGGTAGTAGAATAAGTTTAAGAATTAGTATCCATGTTTGTATGATTAGAAGAAGGATGAGAAAAGGGGTTATCTTTGTAACACCAAGTATGAACATTTAAAAAAATGGAGTAAATGACATGATGATATAAGATATAAGTATAAATATATGACTAATAGTAAAGAGGAGTATCATTAACAAGCCCTTAGTCAGCTAGGGTTGGTGCAAAGATTGAGTCACAAGTTGGGTTCACCAAATGTTTTACACCCTTATTAAAAATATTAGATTAGTGAGTTAAGTACACTAAAAAGGATGTAAATGGAACTTTATGAGGTTATTTTGATTAATTAACTTTTAATATTAATTACATAATATCATAACAACACACTAATTCTTGCAACTAGTGTATATAGTATGTTATGAGCTCAAAAAACACGAGAGAACAAGTGCACTTAGTGGATTATATATGGATTTGGGATGTTCTATGAGTGAAGACTTATGGAACTACGAGATATGAACTTATAAGTGCTTTATCTCTGGAATTATGGATGGAAAATGACTTGGTGTAGGACTGTACATATTTGTCAGGACTGTTTGTACAATGTTTCACCTTTTGTACATTTTGACCCTACTATGAATCCTACTATGTAACTTTATGATACTGTAGCCCACATAGAAATTCCTATCATTGTCAAATTCTAGCTTATCTCATGTTGTGAAACCCATTGAAAATTCTAAATAAGATCTCAAACCCTAACCATGGATAGTAGATCTTAAAAAAAAAAGAGTTTAATTACAATCCTTGCACCACAAACATTGGCACTAATCGAAAGAGGCATCAGACCACACGTATTTCTCCACCTAGCATGTGATATCTGAATGAATGTAACTATGATTTGGAAACAAGAACCTATTGACAATGATTGGATTGAGATTGGATCTTGTTAATACTTGAAATGAGAATGTTTGAGTGCTTGTAAATGGGAGAAGTTGATTCCTTGATATAGTAGAATGCTTCAGACCTATAATGATTGTTACCCTAATGATTTTGCATGAGATTTGGTGAGATTTAAGGAGCCATGAGCTACTTTATTACTATAATTTGCAATAGGAGTTCATGATGATGTCATATTAGCAAATGAGGTGAGTTTAACTTACTTATATAACGTTTCAAAGGTAAATTATCATGGAAATTCTGACCTAGAGGGATTTAATGACACAATAAACAATATACTATTAAAAGATAAAATGGATGATATGTTGGACTAAAACCATATAACTCATCCAAGAACGAATTCCACAAGTCAACCAAAGTGGATGTTTATAAACATGGATGAAAAACATGAAAACTAAGTGTTGCAACTTGGTAGGTGGAGTTTATATATGGATTTTATGCATTTAAATCTCAAAATCTACTGACATATCGGTTTGTATGAATAAAAAGTTAGATAAGAGACCTCAAGATGTACTGAGTGAGGATAGAAAGAGTGTGTTTGTCTTAGCAAGAATGCATTGTCAAAACCAAAAAAATCAAAGGGTAAATTACCAAATTTTAGTGTTTACATTTTCCCTTTACACTTAAATGTGGACTCTCAAATTTGATAATTTACCCTTTCACATTGTTGGTTTTGAAAATGCACTCTTGCTAATAAAAACACATTCCTTCTATCCTCACATAATACATCCCAGTGTATCTTATCCAACTTGTTTATTCATACACATTGATATGTCAACAAAATTCTAAGAGTTAAATGCATCAAATTCATAATCAAACTCCACCTAATAGGATGCAACCATTGGTTTTCATGTTTTTCACCCCCATTAAGAAATGTCCACTTTAGTTAGCTTGTGGAATCGAGTCCTGGCCGACTTGTATGGTTTTGGATAGACATATTCTCCATCTTCTTATTTGTTGGTTCATTTAATCCCTTTAGGTTGTCCATTCCATGATAACTTACATTCGAAACCCTATATAAGAAATTTAAAATCAGCTCATTTTTAACCTAACATTCTCATGAAATCCTATTACAAAAACTAGCACTAAAGGCTCCCAAGGCTCCCTAAATCTTGTCAAATCTCATGAAAAATCATTAGGGAAATAATTACTACAGGTCTGAAGAATTCTAATAAGTCAGTGAATTAACTTCTCCCATTCGCAAACACTTAGAAATCCCCCTTTCAAGTATTAGCATGAGCCAAACTCAATCTAAGAATTTTCAAGAGGTTCTAATTTCCAAATCATAGTTGCATTCATTTAGATATCACATTCTAGGTGGAGAATGATGTGTGGTTTGAGGCCTATTTTGAGTAGTGCCAATGCTAGTGGTGCAAGAATTGTACTTCAACCCAACTAATATTTGTTTTGTAGGATCTTATACCTATAACTAGGGTTTGAGATCTTACTCATAATATTTAGAGAGTTTTGTAGCATGAGAAAAAACTAGGTTTTGACAGTGAAAAACATTTTTAGGTAGGAGAAAATCTTAGAAATTTATAGAGCAAGATTCAGAGCAAAGTCAAAACTGTACAAAAGGTGCAAAATTATACAGTTGGTCCTAGAAAATTTGTATGGTAATACAATAGGTCATTTTCTAGCTATAATTCTGGAGACAAAGTACTTATAGGTTTAGATATTCTAGTTCGAGGAGTCTACACACCCATAAATTCCCATATGCATTTGTAATCAGCTAAGTGTGTTCATTCTCTTTTGTTTTTTGATCTCATAACATATTGTATACATGATTTATAAGAATTAATGTGTTGTAATATTGTATAATTATTTTTTGAAGTTAATTAATCAAAATAACCTCATATAGCTCTCCTTACATCATTTTTAGTGCACTTAACTCACTAATATAACATTTTTAATAAGGTTGTCAAATAAAATGAAAAAAATTTAAACAAGCACATATCACCATAACATGATTCATTTGAATTTGTTTTTGTAACTCACTCTCATCAACAAAACCTTATGGTTTGCGTGGAGTGTGAAAAGGAGAACTAGATGGAATGTACCATGTAGATAAAAGTTTAATTTCATATATTCTAAAAAATAATGATAAAATGTATTCTAAAAATAATATGTATATAAAATTTTAAAGCACAACAAACTCATGTACATTTGTATAGTACTCTGTAGTAGAAATTGCAACACTAACCCCTTTCTCTACTACATCTCGTAAATGGGGAGGAGTAAAGGTTTTTGTCATCAAATGCATATGCAAAAAATCATGGTTATTGTCAACAATATATATACATACGTATGTATTGGTTTAAAAAATTGTTGTCATGCATTTTTTCTAGCCCAAAAAATTTAAAACTTGAGCCATGACAACTAAGCCAAATGTGAAAATTTGCTTTAAAATCCTCCTAAACCCCTCTCATGGCTAGTTTTTCTTCTATTTCATGATCATATTGACCTTTCAGATACTCCTAATTCATTGAATAATAATTTTCAAATGTTCAAAGTGATGTATTAAGGTCAACAATTTCGTTTAGCAAAGTGCAACAGAAGACTAGTTCTACGATAAACCTAAAAAGGCCATTTTTGGTCATTTCAAGGCATGTGTGCATCTCTCAGGAAGGTTATGAAAGACCATAATCATCTATATGTGGTATTATAGAGATGATAATTTTTTGGAAGCTATTTAGGAATATTTAGGGAATATTTTGTGGATTAGGGACAATTTGTGTAGAAGCAGGTTTTTAGGTGCAAGGAGTGAGTTGTCAAAATTTGAACCTGAACTTCTCTAGATGATTCTGGGAGCTGCATAAGGAGCTAGAAGGAAAAAATCACTGGAAATATGAAATAATTATCTACATGGTGGAATCATCATATTTTTTCCAAGACCTAATTGATTCTTTAGGAAGTTCAATCTTTACAGGAACACCCTATTATCCTGAAGAAAAAGTAGCCATTATTTGAAAATTCAAGAAAAATCAAGAGCTCAAACCTATTAAATTGATCTTGAAATTTTCGTGAGAGTCAAAATAATATAAAATTTCATGTCAAAATATCTACCTAGCTTTGGGAATCATGTTTTCAATTCCTCTCTCGTGTAGGGTGTGTTTCCCATACTTAGCCAGATTTTGAAGTGCCACATGTTAGCTTCTTTCTATATGGTAAACTTCTGTGTCCCTCTTGTCCATTTCCCAAGGGGAAAAATGAGACAAAAAAATTCACCCCAAAAGCAATCCCCCTCTCTGGTCCCTCATGCGACCCTCCTCATCCTAACAAAGTGCTTAACTGGCTAAGCTCATTTTCCCAAGCCTACACCAGATCTCGCCAAGCATCAAAATCTTGCTAAAAGATAATTTTTGTATCCATATTTTAATTTTTTCCAAGGGAAATATGGAAAAAAATAAACCCATGAGAAATCCCTTTTTGAGGTTTTTCATGCGACTGTTACTCACCCCCCGGGTGCTTAAGCTACTTTTCCAATCTTCCTCACATCACACCACAAGATGACAAGATTCAACATATTACTCAAAGATAATTTTGGTGTCCATATTTTTCCTATTTCCAAGGGTATAAAGGAGAAAAATTCACCCATGATCAAGCCATAAAACCCTATTTTCAACCACAGTCAACTTTCACTCACCCATGATCAAATTGTAGTTAGCTGGGAAGATAAGAAAACAAAGTAAACTCATTTTAAGTTATCTCCTCTGCATTGTTCACCCATCCTCCATTTTTGCACCTAAAAACCTTAAAGTGACATTTTAACACAACAATCATACTGCCCAACACGTTCCAGACCAGTTATGATTGCAAAAATAAAGCTTTTCCCATAACTCTTCATCCAAAAATTTGATTGCACTGGGATTTTCACTTATTTTTCTCATTCCAAGAGCCTTTGTGATCACTAAAACCTCATACTAGATGATTCCATAGTTTTTTACAACATCAAACCTATAACCCTCCATCCTAAAATTTTCCTCTTTGATTTACAAGAGTTCCAGCGGAAGGATAAAAAAGAAATCTGGAGCAGGGGATCACAAAGTAGAGTTTAATCCAACAATGGTGTTTTCATTACAAACTGACACCAGTATGACTAGTTTCTAAAAATAGAAAATGATATATATAATCACTTGATAAAAATAGTAAAGCTATCAAAACATCAAGCTATAGTCACTCAGAACATTTAGAAACAATGCAAAACAATAAACAGGGCAAAATAGACAATTTTCCCAAAATAACAGTTTAAAAAAAACAACATGCTAAAAATAGAAAATTACTAAAATGGTAAATAATAATTAGTGGAAGTAGTATTAGTGTTCTAGGGGATTCAAAAAACATTTTTTTTACAATAAAGAAAATTCTCCCACAATAGCAATTCTTGGTCCTACTTTTCCAAAATAGAAAGTTTTAGTATTCAGTGCAGAAAGTTGCTATCGGCTCCATTTTAACTCATCTCACTACTTCTTGATATACTCACATGGTTCTAAAGTTGTCTTATATCTCAAAAAATAAAAATGACTCTCCACAAGGATACTGAAGCATCATTCTAACCACAATCGTGTTGAAGAGCAAGACAGAGCATATCAAGGCACAACAGTTGAAAGTTAGGGACATTGTGTAGTTGGAAAAGAATTTGAAAAAAGTAAAGTACCCCATTGGATTCAAGATTCATCAAAATATGTCACCATGATCATAATTGAAATGAGAAAATCTTCAGGCAAGTCGAGAAACATAGAGCCTTGAACTCATCATCATCTCTGAGAAGCATGTCAAGGTGAGATGGTCAACTCATCTCAGTATTGAAACCATCTTGTCTAAAGAACCAAGAGCTCATCCTTTTCCATGAGTAATCAATGTTCTTAAATAATCAGTCAAACACCTTGTAGTGTGGTCAATCCTCAAAGGATGAATCATCACAAGCACACAAGATTTAATAAAAATAGTATTAAATATAATTTTAGAGTCACTAATATGATAAGATACAATAAAATACAAATGCTAGACACTCAAGTAATGCAAGAATACAAGAAAAATGAGAGAGATAAATGACTTAGCTGATTTTTATGCAATTTGTAGGAAATCGGGACTGTGTATATGCTAGATCTGGCAGGAAATGATGTAATAGGAGTTGGCTGGATATTTTGAAACCATGTAATGAGGCTGGATGGGGGCACCCATGGTAGGACAAGAGCACTTGGACACTTTTGACTGGTTTGGGGCACTTTTGACTTTGCAAACTGTTGAGTATGGAGCTTAATTACTTCACAAGAAACTTGCTTTTACATGTTACTTGTTTTGATAGTGACTGATGTCGGTCAAGGTGTAACCGACGTTGGTCATGGTATAACCGGTGTGGGTCAGTCCAGGTCAGGAAGTAACTGTTGACGGTTAGGCAGTAACCGCATACGGTTACCTGTGCGACACAAATTTTGTTTTATGATGAAAATTAGAATAAATCAATTATTTTAAATATGATTTATTGATTGTAAAAGGATAGTTAAGTTACCCAAAATAGATATATATGCATGTATGCATTGTATGAGGGTAAGGAAGTAGAAGAGAAAGAAAATAGCAATTGTTTTGAATGTAAGTTTTGTTGGTGAGCAAGAAAGAGTAGCTGAGTGAGTGAAAAACATTGAACATTCTGTGAGGTGTTGGAAGACAATAGATCTTCATTGTATTTCCTCTGAAAAGCACTGAATAATAATATTGGCCATTTCTTGGTGGACGTATCCCACACTGGGTGAACCACGTTAAATCTAGTGTAATATTTCTCTTGTTTATTTTATCTTCTAGTTATTTCCACATTAATAGATTTTGTTATGGCAAGAGGTAAGAAGGTAGGAACATTATATTTATCAACCTGTATTACTGATTCCTTTTCTACATTATCTACTTTAGATTTAGATGCATGCATACTGGCATAATCGGTTGAGTCATATGAGTCAAAAAGGAATGCTAGATACTAAAGGCTAAGGGTAAGTTATCAGATTTAAAAGATTTAGATCTTGATTTCTATGAGCATTGTATCTTTGGAAAGCAAAAGAGAGTAAGATTTCTCAAAGTTGGGGAAGTCTAACTAAGAAGGAGAAAAAAATTGGAGCTTGTACACTCAGTTGTGTGGGGACCAGCTTAGGTAGCTTCTCATGGAGGATCCCAATATTGTGTTACTTTTATTGATGATGCTATAATGAAAGGTATGTGTTTATTGTATTAAACGTAAATATGATGTTTTTGATACTTTTAAAAGACGGAAAGACCTTGTTGAGAATGAATCAAATTCTAAATTAAAGTGACTTAGATTTGACAATGGTGGTGAATACTGTGGCAAGGCTTTCAATGATTATTGTTCAGTGAATGGGATATGTAGAGAAAGAACGGTTCCAAGAACACCATAGGAGAATGGTGTTGTAGAAAGAATGAACATGAAAACCATGGAACGTGCTAGAAGTATGAGAATAAATTTTGGACCGCCCTTACAGTTTTGGGTGGAAACAGTTGATACAACAGTTTATTTGATTAACAGTGGGCCTTCAAGTTCACTAGATGGAGGAATACCAGAAGAAGATTGGACCGGAAAAGAGGTAGATATTTCTTTTCTTAAAGTTTTTGGTTTAGAAGCTTTTGTGCATGTTGATAAGGAAAATAGGAAAAAATTGGATGTAAAATCCAAGAGATGCACTTTCATTGGCTATGGATCTAGGTGATTTCGGATTCCATTTCTGGGATTTAGAGAATAATAAAATTATCAGGAGTCACGATATTGAATGGAATGAAAAGAGAATGTACAGTGATCAAATTTTGATACCAAAGGATGAACCAGCTGAGAAGTTTGTGAATGAAAATGAACTCTCATATTTAAAAGAATTACCTACAGGGTTAAACCTGACCGCCATCGGTCAATAGAATTGGTATCGATTATAGTAGATTCAAACCGGCGTCAGTTATAGGTGACTAGCATTGGTCAATGATAGATTTGGATACAAATGTCTAAGAGGTTAAAATTGAGCCTCCGGTACCCCAAACTATTGTGAGAAGGCCACAAAGGGTAAGTAAACCTCCAAAAAGATTTACACCTTCTCTATTTTATTTATTATTGACTGATAACTAGGTGAACTAAAGAGATTTGAAGAAGTAATGTAGGATAAGACCCACGTCTGGTGGGAGCATGACATGGATGAGGAGAAAGACTCCTTGGAACAAAACCAGACTTAGGATTTGGTTAAGTTATGAGTAGGTAAGAGAACATTGCAGAACAAGTGGGTTTACAAGATCAAGGAAGAAGAGGGTGGACATAAAAGAAACAAGGTAAGGCTTGTAGTAAAGGGATTTACACAGAAAGCAGGTATTGAATTTGGTGAAATATTTTCTTCTGTTGTTAAGATGACTTCTATTCGTACTGTATTGAGCTTAGTTACAGTAGAAGATTTGTATTTAGAGAAACTAGATGTGAATACGGCTTTCCTTCATGGTGATTTGGATGAAGAGATTTATATGCAGCAGCCACTTGGTTATGAAGTCAAGGGTAAGGAGAAACTTTTGTGCAGATTGAAAAAGAGCCTATATGGGCTCAAGCAAGCTCCAAGGCAATGGTATTTGAGATTTGGTAGTTTTATGCATGAGAAAGGTTATATGAGATGTGAATATGACCATTGTGTTTATTTTAAAAATCTTGAAAATGGGAGCTATGTTATTTGTTACTGTATGTGGATGATATGCTGACTGCAGGATCTAGTATGCAGGACATTGGTAAACTTAAAGAAAGGTTAGCTCACACATTTGCAATGAAGGATTTGGGAGTTGCAAACAAAATCCTTGGCATGCAAATTCACCGAGACAGGAAAAACAAGAATTTGTATGTCTCAGGAGGCTTATATCAATAAGGTGTTGGAAAGGTTTAATATGTAAAAATCAAAACATTTTAGTACACCTATGGCTGGACATTTCAAATTGAGAAAATATTAGTGTCCTTCATCACACGAGGATGTTGAGTACATGGCACATGTTCCCTATGCTTCAGTAGTAGGAAGTCTTATGTATGCCATGGTTTGTACTAGACCAGACATTGCACAGGTAGTGGGAGTTGTGAGCAGGTTTATGGCTAATCCAAGTAAAGAACATTGGAATGCAGTCCAATGGATTCTCAGGTATTTGAGAGGGACATATGGAATAGAGTTATGGTATGGAGGGTCAGATACTTATTTACATGGTTATGTTGATTCAGATATGGCTGGATATTTGGATGGCAGGAGGAGAACCACTAGATATATTTTCACAGTAGGTGGAATGACAGTTAGCTAGATTTTAAGATTGTAGAAGGTTGTGGCTTTTTCTACTACAGAGGCAGAGTATGTTGCAACTACAGAAGCTAGAAAGGAGATGATATGGATGAGTAGGTTTATGAAAGAGTTGGGTAAGGAGCAAGAGGATTGTAGATTATATAGTGATAGTTAGAGCGTGATTCATCTAGCAAAGAACTCAACATTTCATTCAAGAATGAAACATATTTAGTTGAGGTATCACTTCATACTATAGGTGTTGGAGGATGGAAAACTAAAGTTAGAGAAAATCCATATAGATGAGAACCTTGCAGATATGCTAATGAAGCCATTGGTAAGGTAGAAGTTGGAGCTTCAATCCACTTCTGTTGGTCTTCGAGTTTAAGACTTGAAGAAGAAGAAACGGGCTGAGGAAAATGAACCAAGGATGGTGATGCACAATACAATGCAACAATTGATCTCTAAGTGGGAGATTGTTGAGTATGGAGCTTAATTACTTCACAAGAAACTTGCTTTTACATGTTACTGGTTCTGATAGTAATCGACGTCGGTCAGGGTGTAACCAGTGTCGGTCAGGGTATAACCGACGTCAATCAGTCCAGGTCAGGAAGTAACCGTCGATGGTCAGGCAGAAACTGTCGACAGTTACCTATGCAACGTAACTTTTGTTTTTTGATGAAAATTAGAATAAATTAAGTATTTTAAATATGATTTATTGATTGTAAAAGCATAGTTAAGTTACCCAAAATAGATATATATGCATGTATGCATTGTATGAGGGTAAGGAAGTAGAAGAGAAAGAAAATAACAATTGTTTTGCATGTAAGTTTTGTTGGTGAGAAAGAAAGAGTAGTTGAGTGAGGGAAAATCATTGAACATCCTGTGAGGTGTTGGAAGACAATAGATCTTCATTGTATTTCCTTTGAAAAGCACCGAATAATAATATTGACCGTTTCTTGGTGGACGTATCCCACACTGAGTGAACCACGTTAAATCTAGTGTAATCTTCTCTTGTTTATTTTATCTTCTAGTTATTTCTACATTCATTGCTTGTATGATTCATCTGATTATAGATCTGAGTAACATTTTTATACGGTTTAACCCCAACACAAATGGTCAAGAACTTCTTTCCTCTATGTTACTAGGGTTTCTCTTCTAATTCCTATTAGTCGCATGATATTCGCTCTTTGATTGTTGAAGGTACCTATAACCTACAAAAAAAACCCTTGCTACCTACAAAATATCACAAAAACATCAAACCTAAATAAAATATGCAATATGTGAAGTTGAAATGACCCCGACGGTCACCCAAAGAGTAAACTTATGACCAAACGTTGCACTACATTCTAGAATCCATGTATTTCTTTGTTCTTGTGTGTGAAATAGTGTCCTTAGGCTGCCCTCACGCCAATGACACCAAGATAGTGTACTGTAGCTAGATTAGATGTAAATGTGTGGTATGAATATCAACACTTCCCCTTCATATGCAATGTATGCATCCTGAAAATATAGTCCCTTTGATGGTAGTGATAGTATGTAGATGTGATTGCCCCTTAGAATTTCCATATAGAATAATTGTGTGTATGTTGTGTATATATGGATCTCTTGTTTGAATTTCGACACTAGTGACACAAAAGGATGACGATGAACATGTGACGAGGATTAGAAAACTAAAAAGGCCAACCAAAAATGTCAAAATGTGTAAAAAGAATAAAGAGGACAAAAGTACCTAGAATGTACACAAGTGCCTTGACACTGGTGTCTAGAGTGGGTGCTAGTGTCATGGGATAAATGACTCTAAATGTGAAAGACCAACAAAGATGGATCTGTGTGACATGACCAGAACTGGGTACCGAAATGACAGATGTGAGAAAGAACCATAATAGAAACAATCAAAGCAAGAAGATGGACAAAGGATTGTGTCACCAGTGAGTACTTTTCTTACTTGAGATCCATGCATATAAACAACTTACTGATGACATAGTAAAATAGTAATATGTGCATGATTTTGTGTCTACATTCCCCCCTCCAATTTATGCTATTTGAATGGAATTCAAGTAGTGTAAAGGAAGTAAGGAAAATACCTGTATAGATTCTGGAGAAGCCATGTTACAAAGTGCATGTAGAATGTAGAAACTCGTAGTGTGGCGAACCATAGGTCAACACTTTGACCCATGTGGCGTAAGTGGAAATAGAAAACCATCGTAAGGAGCACTTGGAGAAATATTTGAAATGATTTGGAGACTTTGGAGATTTTGAATTGTTATTGGAGGTGATAGAAGAGGTAGGGAGTGATCAATTTCTAACCTAATTTTGTTTGAAAATGGGAAGATTTAGGTGTCTTGCCACCAGAAGAAGAGTTTTAGGGAGAGATGTATAGTTTTACTCTCCATCCATGAATGTACCCCCAAAATCTCCAACCTCTATAAATGGATAGAGACAAAAATTAGTTCCAATTTGTTCATATTAGTTTCAATTGAAAATTTGTTTGTTATGATTGAAGAACCTATTTAGGATTAGTATAGGGAAGGCAATGACGTATCATTTCTCCCACTCCTACAGTGTTGGGTGTTTATGATTTTGAATAATGTTGGATGGCTTCCAAGTTAGGTCAGGTGGAAGCGATAGTAGTGTAATGCAACTCCTAAGTTAGGTCATCGAGGAGATGTAGTAAGTGTGTTTATTATACTGATTGATTGATTTAATTTGAGTGATAGAAGCTTGTTTGAAATAATATGTACTTAGGAGAGTACTCAAGGAGAGGTTTTTTCTTTTCCCCCAGATTAGGTCATTTGGGGGATTAGATTTGAAATAATAGAAAATATTGATTGTCATATATAATGACTATACTTTTGTTTAAATGAGATCAAAGCAAGTTGTAATAGTAATATGCTAGGAGCATCGATTGATTGTATTGTATCCTGAGAGGGACTATAAGATGATCCCGATTGTATGCCCCCTTTCAGTGAAAGAGTGAAGGTGGAGAAATGAGCACGGGGAGGAAAGCAAGACTTATATGAGACTGTAATAGTAAATGAGAAATAGTATGAGATAGTATTGTCAAGGTATGAGTATATATTTATTAGTACATGTGTCAGAGGTGAATATGAGATATTGAAATTTATATGGTACGATGCTAGAATTGATTATGATCCATGTGTTGCAAATGACAAGACAAACAAAGTTACGAGGCTCAAGATATGAGTGAAACTATGCAACACGAAGTAGTTGTAAAAGTAGTTACAAATAGTGACTATAATATATGGTAAATATGAATTACTATATATAGTAATAGTGAAAAGGTTAATTGTAATTTTATTCAGACCGAGAGGAGTTGAAATTTGATCTCTGAGCTACGAGAATACCAAATTTTAGAGCAACAAGTTTGACAAGATTTGAGAGAGTGGCGGTGGTCATGGTTTCATAGATGATCGAGGAGTTGGTAAGTACGATTTTTTTGTAAAATTTTGTGAAATATGCTTGTTTCTACTAATTTTAGTAAAATTTGAAGTTTTGTAGTTTTGGGTGTTTTTGACCAAGACAAAAGAAGATAGGAAATTTCCATCCCTAGGGACATTAACGCCCAATTTCTGGCGCTAGTGATCTTCTCTTGGGCGCTAACATCCCAAAATAGGTTTTTGGCACTGTTTTGTGGAATACATGTATTTTGATTAATCTTGATGCTATGATGATTGCTTTTGCAATATGTATGGTGTGCTAAAGTAAAGATTTTGTTACTTTTTACGTTTTCTAGAGGGATATACACTCCAGATATTTTCGTGCGGGTCATCACTTGAGTACATTTCTTACTTTGGGGTTATTAGATGCTGAGTGAGATCTATTAGACCGTGTTTTCCTGTGACACATTGCTAGATTGGGGAGATACCCCATAATATGCCTATGTCAACATCTATGTGTGAGCGATGGTGATTGGATACTTGTACATTCTGGTTGCTAACATGAGAGATGACAATGAAACTAGAGGATGTATATAGGATATTGCAGTTTTCTATAGTACGAGAGAGAGTACAAATCATGGCCATATTGGATGCTCGTAGTCAGATGAGGGCATCATTACAATATTTCACAGGGACATGGGTACATGCTGAGACACATATTAGTTTGGATGTTATTGTGAGATGTAGGGTTTTGTGGCTGCAGACATTTATCAAAGTTATGATAGCTTCATCAGTAGCAGTGGAGGGTGGTGGAGTGGGGATTTTGTATAGGATGCATAATATTTTTCGTAACATCAAACACCATGGTATTAGATAATCTTGGGCATAGTGTGTATTATCTCATTTATATAGGGACTTGTATAGATTTACATAGGAGGATCATGGTGGTGGGCTAGGATCCACTACTTTAGTACATGTGTCGATATATGAGCATATTTCTATATTGAGGCCACTCAGTGGGACAAAAGCTGATTGGGATTGATCGAGGATATTCACAGCGATGTGGGTGGGCACACGTAGTAGGAAAATGGGTACGACCTAGGTTGTTGATAGATCATATAGGCCCTAGGGCCATTATATAGAGACCATATAAAGACTATGGCAGATGGGTAGATGATGGTGTGGAGTTCTAATGCATATGACGCACCATAAGGTTAGAGGATAAGTTCCCATGGGTGACTGAGTTTCTCTAGGGTGAGAAAGTACCTAAGTAGTTTGGAATGGCTCATGATGTGCCCTCAGAGCCATATATATGGTGTCAATATACTAGAGTTGTGAGATGACCAAGGGTGAGGTCAGACCCGATAGGAGCACAGCTAGTGCATCCAGGTCCATATGAGGCAGATGTGACATAGAGCCCATACAAAAGGATGACGTGGGGGCACCACGATGTTTATATCCAGTGGTGGGAACACATCGATGAGTCTTTTTATTTCCAATAGTGGTGGATGTGCTGGTGGGACCGACATAAGGAGTATAGGGATAAGAACCTACCCTCAAGGTCAAGTAGACGTTGTAAAGCTGTGACTGAGCGGAGTGTAAGTATTGTTTATATGTTATGCATTTATTATTTCTTGATTGATGTAATTTATGCATGTAAAGATGTGTAATAACTACTTTTGGTTGTGGGATTGGAGGTGAATGATTATTGATCGTTGATTGTGGACACCTCCATACACCATGTTAACGGGAAATGTGGCCCCCATATGTGCTCATGGGAGGTGGTATGATAGAGTGGATTGATGCTATTGCGGGTGATCATGCCTATTTATTTGAGCTAGTGGCTATAATAGCGGTGACCTACATAGTTTTTTTGAGTGAGCGCAATAAGGCTCGTGAAGAGGCAGAGTGAGCGAAAGAGGCCATAGGAGGAGGATGCCTAGCTTAGGATATATTTACACAATACATGGAGCTACAGGGCCAATATTTAGAGTATATAACATAGATTGTTTTTATATACGGAGTCAGGTAGAAAGGTATATAGAGGATGAGATCAACCAGCGTAGAGTGAGAGGTGGAGCCTCTAGTTATAGAGTTCCCATGATTGTAGATAGCGATAGCAAAGATGATAGATGATGCATGTATATGACTAGTGATGCATGGGGGATTTCCCCCCTAGTGATTGTATTTTGTAACGTATGATTTTGGAGGATATATATTTATATACATACATACTTGTGTTGATGTGGCATTTAGTATTGATGTGCTTTATAAACTAGGTGATGATGATGACATGTTCTCGATAGTATTTATTGAGTTTTATATGAATTCTATAGGAATTTTTTTTGGGATGGTTATTTTTGATATATATTTTTGATGTTTGAAATTTGCAATGATTGTGGAGAGAATAACCAAATAATGGATTAGATAAGTAAATAATGTGTTGTAAATAGGAATGTATGGTAGATATCATGTAATAAGTAGAAATGTATGTATGTGATGTAATGTGGTAGATAAATAAAAGTAGCAATGTGATTTGATTAAGATGAGAGAGGAAAATAATGATGTGTTAATAATTTAATATTGATGAGATGTGAAATAATGTTCGTAATTGTGTGTGATGAGAATGAAAGGGGGGAAGAAGAGAGATTGCCCCCACCGGTGAGAATGAGGTTTCCTTTATAAATGACCCCTCAATAGTCAAGAACGAAACATAAAACAAGATTACGTCATCTGGAAATGGGTTTTTCATGTGCATGGAGTGGGTAGAAAATATTTTTCATGAAGTAAAAATCTAGAAGTATGGAATGAGAGGTTTATAGATGTAGAATGCCCTCAACAATCAAGTGTGAACTGTAGTGAATGATAGTGCATCATCGGATAATGTGAAATGGAAAATGGATGTCATCTACCAGAGATGAAAGAAGGACTGCAAGGTAGAGAGAGAGAGAGAGATGGAGAGAGAAGGAGAGAGAGAGCAGAGAGAGGAGAGGGGAAAGAGGGGGGGGGAGGGGGGGGGAGAAGAGAGGGGGAGGGGGAGAGAAGAGAGAGAGGAGGGGGGGGGGGGGGGGGGGGGGAGGGGGGGGGGGGAGAAGGGGGGGAGGGGGGGGGGGGGGGAGAGGGGGGAGGAGAGGGGGGGGAAGGGAGGGGGGAGAAGGGGGGGGGGAAGGGGGAGGGGGGGGGGGGGGAAGGGAGGGGGGGGGGGGGGGGGGGGGGTAGATGGATGAGCTGCTTATCAAGTAAGGGTTTGTAGGACATCATGTGGTTTAGCATTATGTGTGAAGTGCAATGGTTCACGAGTGGGAGATGAAGAAGACTTAGGTTAATGTCATCGTAGTGGAGGGGGAGTAAAACACTTACTTGGAAAGTGGAGATGAGGATCACATAGGAGGGTCAATAGATGAAAGAAGGGAAGATTTTAGTAAGTATATGACAAATATAATAATTAGAAGAAGGTATTAATACATTATCTGCAATGACGTCCTTTTCTAGATCAAAAACATATAACACAAAAGAGTAAATGATTCACATGTATCATATAATAGTCTTTTTTCCTTTAAGGGAGGAATAAAGCCATGACAAAAAAAAAAAATAAATTTCATTCTAAATCAATAAACTGAAATAATAAACTGATGCATGCAAGAATTGAAGTATAAAATGTAATCTAAAATTGGTTCATTATTTCCTTGATGCAGAGAAGGAAAGTGCTCATATATAACTTTAAGACCATTGTTTAGAAATAAGTTATCTAAGAAAAACATCATCCATATCATGATAAGTACCAATGGGTTCATAAGGAAAATGAGTATACCATTGGAGAGCATGATCAACAAGGATATGAAAAAAATTATTTGAGTAACAAGTGATCATTGGAATGAGAATCCATGGATAAATGGTAATTCTTGAGATGTAAATAAGATTTACAATACTATCAAAACATGATAAAGTAGGTATGATGAAGTCCTTAAGGAAAGCAAATTTTTGGATATTTTTAGGAATGGGATTTCCATGCAGAGAATTATTGTCAATAGAATCATAATAGGATTTAATTTCAAGGGTGAGGGTATGAACTTGAGATTACAAATTACCAAAAACATGTATGAGGGAGAGGATATCATGTGAAGGAATGGTTTGTGAAGTGAGAGACATATTTAGGGGTTAGATCTTTCCATTGTGAGTGATAATGGGAACTTGAGAAGGAGTGGAAGTGGAAGGAGGAGAAGGATCTAGAAAAGGAGGAGAGGAACATGGAGGATCTATGAGAATGCTAGAGATGTAGGCTCAGAAGACACAATAAGAGATGCATTAGTGGTAGGAGTAGAATCATCGTGGGAGAGAACATGGAAACAACTTCAAAAGTAGAATAAACACGACTAGTAAATTCACATTCACCACCCCCTCATAAGAGAAGTAACATCATCACTAACATGCTCATGATTAGAAGCATAGTAAAAAAATCATACTATCATACATATTTTTCATAAGCAAGTATATCATTAAGAGTATAATCATCATACAAGGAAGTTGTATGCTACACCCTTAATCATATATCTTATATTGGATGTGTATAGTCGACTTGTGGCTTACATAATCTCTCTTATTATCATATGTTATTTATTTATGGCTTTCATGTGTTTATTAGGTCAACCTTAGTGTTGTCCATAACATAGTATTTGGTATATACAGGTGGTAGGGAGTAGTGTTAATCATGGACAATTAAGCTTTTGAGTCTTATTGCATGGTTTTGAAGGTTTCCCCCTCGAAGTGGATAAGCTAGTATACTTGCATATTGTGATCATTTATCTACAATATTGTGTTCTTTGGTGTTCTCTTACTACTGATATTCTTATTTATCCAAGTATTTTCTGTACAAGTGGTATTAGAGCTTGATCTCAGCTAGAACAACGTCAAAACCCCAATTTCAAAGAATCGACTATATCTCCAATTCGGTAGAAAATTATTCTTCAATTTTTTTTGGTGTGTTTCGAAATGAATAAAGTAATATCATAATTTAAATATATTTTGACTTATTTTACAAAAGTTACATCAATTTTAGGGTTTTTGATAAATTTTCTCTAGGGACTATAAAGTCTGGAATTTTCACAAGTTCTTTACATTTCCAGAAAGAGGATAAAAAATTAGTTTGAGTTTTTGCTTTAATTTTTTTCATATTTGGCTGAAATCATACTGAAATACAAAACCCTAAATTTTTACCTTGATCCCTAAATCCTATCATTTTAGGGCTTCGTAGCAAGGCCTTCCACAAGAGGCAAAAAGAACCCCATCACTCTGGGTAAAACCCCAGACAAGGATGAGATAATTTTTGAGGAGTTAGAGTCAGAAGGGGTAACTACAAATTCCTCAACACTAGGGTTTACTTCAGCGGACCATAAGGTAAGACATCTTGAGTTTGAGCTATGAAACCTTGAGTTTAGTGTAGTAAAAAAATAATGCACATTATACATTATTTAGTCCTGATCTCACACTACTATTTAGAAGGTTCTTGAGTGAAGAAATTACTAATTAACCCTTGTCTTTTGGCCATATTCTCTTATTTTTATTTCATCATTCCTGACCTTTTACAACCACATGAACAGTATGTTTTGGTCATCTTTTATCATTTTAGCCTTGACTGGGGCACCCATGGGTGTGTTGGTCCCACTGGGGGCACCCCGATTCTTTTTGAACTTTCTCGCCACTTTTTAGGTTCTTTCTATCCGTTTTAGCTTCTTATCATTTTGGTGGTCAGCCATTTAGGGGTTAATTATGAAATTAGATCAAGAGAACCCTATAAATATAAAGTTATGATATAATAATGAGGGACCAAGTACTAGTCCCTACTATCATCTACCTAGAGTTGTATTCATTTGGAGATCATTTGCATCCATTAGTTCCATCACAAGGACAAGGATGGTTCATTTGCATCACAAAAACATAGGGGAAGGGATTCTATGCACACATACTATTACATTTTCTACATTTAGTTATTTCTCGCTACTTCATAAAGTGTGACTAGCACAAGAGCACCTAGGGAAAATTATGCACACACACACTAGAACTACATTTGGGTCAGAAATGTAGTGCATCGATCAGTTAGTAAGCCCAATATTGTGGTAGCTGAGGTGAGTCCAACCCATTCATTTGAATTTTTATTTTTTAGGGTTTTAATACTTATTTTGGTTATCTTACATGTCTTTCATAATATTAGATCATAAGTGACACTTGGTGTAGGACAAAAAATATGGTGTGATATAAAACGAGGGTTTCAGACCACCTGCTGGACCTATGAAATTCAGTTCTGGATATTTTACATAGACTAGTGTGCCCATTCTATAGACCAAAGTATCTACAAGCATCCCAATCCCTCTCCAGGTACTCCAGTCTAGAGAATCAATCTAGATCCATCCTTTTTGGGGTATCTGGATAGCCATTTCTACTTTTAGTTCCTCTAGCCACTTCTACGACATAGTTCAGATCTGTCTCCAAATCAGCTAAGTCACTTCCATATTTCTCTTGTATATTAGGGTTTCTATTTTCATTATATTAACTTCTTGGGTCATTTTCCATACTTGTTTATTGCATTTATTTATTGCATTTACATGTCATTCTAGATTATATTAACTACCCCAATATATCCCACATTTTTAGTTGATTACTTTGGTGAACCTTACTCAATCATTCATGCTTCTAGATTCTTCATTCATTGCTTATCATCCTAGGGTTTGGTTATCATGAGTATCTTAATCAGCTATTATTTGCTTGCAAATTCTGATTTACTACACAGAGTCCAACATTTTCTTGCTACTACTCACATTCGTGATGACATGCATATAGACTCAGTTTATCAAGCCTTTGCTGATGCTTTTTATTCACATATAGTATTCAAGTCTAACCTTCCTGCTGATGTTCAAACTTTTGATAATGACCTGCCTCTTCATATCATCTCTCATATTCATAATGTTTCTGTTTACCGTACTTTGATTGATAATGGATATGAACTTAAATTTTTTCCTATGTCATTCCTTGAAGCTTTAGGTATTTCTGCTCATGACGTTAGTCCCTCTAGTGTTTCACTGCGTGATTAAGATGGTTCATTCCATCCATGTTTTGGTAACATTACATTGCCTATCACTGTTGGTCCTAAGACTATCCACACTATCTTTTTCTTTGTTTATTTCTAGTTTCCTATAATTGTCTACTTGGTACTCCATGACTTTATGCCATGCAAGTTATCGCCTCTACTATCCATAATTCTGTAATATTATTACATGAGAGCATTGAGTACACTATTTTTTGTGGCCGTGATCCATTCAATTATTGCGACTGGGATCCTAATACTAGTCTTCCTATTCCATGCATAAATATTATAGATGATCCCCAACCTATCGAAGAACCACCGCACTTACCACTACTTAATGCTACCATTTGTGTGATAGATGTAATTTCTTCTGTGCCATCTACTACTACTACTACTACGATTCTTTATCAGGAGCTTGTCCAGTCCATGGATGTTGCTTTATCACATACACCTTCACATGTGCCATCTACCTCAGCACGCCCACCATTCACTTGCACACTCTTCATGAATGAATCCTATGGGGAACATATTCCATTCGATCCTACATGCGATGTCACTATATGTTCCCATGATGGTCTAGATCATCTTGGTTTCACTTTTGAGGACCTTCATCCTTCTACTCATGATCCTCATTTCTAATATGGATTTATCAATATTACTGCTACTTATGGTTTTCGTGTATTTTATCTTACGGTCTACTCAACACGTACCCCTCATTATTTTGCACTCACATTAGGGGAAAATTGGATGACTTATATTAGGGGAACATTGTATCCTAGTCATGCAGACATTTCATTTCCTACGCCAATTGGTCATGTTTTTATCTGCAATAGTTATTTTCTTGGCTATTCATAAAATCTCACTTGTCGGTGTACACATAGTTGCACACTTCCTCCATTCACCAATGTGGAGTATGTTATAGGCATGTGCAAATCATGCCTTAATGGTTCGTTGCATGATCAACCAAACACTATTGCTTATCAAGTCACTGATGCTTATCCATATGATGTTGACCCAGAGGATGATGATCTTCTCGATGACTTTACATGATCTTCTTACATAAGCACTTGGGGGCATAGAATTTAACACCCCCCTCATTATAGCATATTTACATAGTTCTAGATTACACTTGTAGCATTCATGCATACCTCATCTTAACATCATACCATTTGACATAATCATACATATGTTATAACATTGTCATTACCTGATGAAAGACTCTTGTGCTTCGGTTCAAACTTGACTGTTGAGGGATTACTACACATGAACCCCACACACTGTATAGTAGGTATTACACATCGCATCTATTCATATATCATGCATTATACATCATACATCATATTAGTCGTCATTATGCATATATCTTACTTCTATTGTTTAGCATTACATACTATTGATCAAATTCTCCATTATACACACTTGATACTATTAGGTTATTTACACATATTGTATTGCATTCTACACATCGTGTCTCTACACTACATCTCGCATCATTTATCTTACATTATACATACTACATTTAGTCTACATCTATGCATCTATAAATTATACATATTTTTAATATCTTTTACGATCTAGCATTTATATACCATTCATACTACATCACACATCTTACACTCGTTAGTTTATATCATCCATTACATCTTATACATCATACATTACATATTCTACTCATCACATGGACACTATTATCCTCATGCATATTACATTGTCTTCTAAACGCTGCAATCACCACCCTATGACGCACTTTAGTTCCTCAGTCCATACTTGACTGTCGAGGGTTTACAAATAAAATGGACCTTGCATTCATCATGTGTTTATCATCCCACCTTTCATCATGCAGAATTTATAAGATAGTGATATATGCTTTAGGCTACATCATCACCCACTCAATCAAATTTTCATGATATAAAATTTAGCTATAGGGGTCATGCACACATCATCTCTAGGTTTTATATCTTCAATGTACATAGACACATTCATCACAGAGTGTTATACACAATACACACTTTGACCATTTCTCAATGACTCACTCTCATTTATGGTTCATTCTTGATGGATGAACGAGAAAAAAAATGAACCTCATTGCATACATTTCCATTCACTCGGGGGACATGTGGCTCATATCACTCCATTTTGCATTCCATTCCATCCACCCACAACATACTCCATATTATGGTTACTTTTACTCTTGCTTACTTTTGTTTGTTCATGGTCACTTTTTTACACATGATAGTTAGATTACTTGTATGTCATTTATCTATACCATCCACACATGTGTGTTCACGTCATTTTCTAGTTGTGATCGTAGATACAGGTCTCTTACATGCAACATGGGTGCTCGCCTTCTACTTGTTATACAATATAACTCCCCTAGTTATTTGGACAACTTACATTCCATTCTAGATCTAAGGATCTACATTTCAACTTATGCACATGTCATTTTCTAATATGGCACATCCCCTTGGTTGTAGATTCTTTGCGCGCTCTTGCACATTCCTCCCTTCCTTCACCTTTTCTTTCCCTTTTCCTCTTTGTTCCATTTTTCCTTGTGTGAACCCTTTACACATTTACCTTCTTCACAACGGTTCATGAATCCTTTGCGCATTACTTGGATATACTTCCCAAAATTAGCTAAGCCCCTTGCATTCTTTGCATACCACTTCCTTGCTACCGCACATCATTTTGTAATGATTTCACCTCTACCATACGTTTCTCCCTCAACTTTTCTCCCAATATCTCCCACACATGTTACCTTTGTGCGTGTCCTTCCTCTAATTTCCTCCTGTGCCTCGCTCTTCCACACACATGCCTTTGCACCTTCTTCTACGCCCTTCTTTGCCACATGGTATATGTTAGACATTAAGTGTGCTACATGTAACCAATTGAGGTGCACCAACAAGGTACTGAATCCTGACAACAAACCAATGAGTGACATGCGACAAAAAATGAAAAAACAATTGTACAGTTGGCCAATATTTCAGTCAATCAAAGTGCACCAAGTGTCTTGCGTATGAATTTTACATTGAAAAATTATGACAATCGTACCTTTTTATACAAAGATCTAACATGGACGTGCCCAGTATCATTTAAAATTTGCTGATGTGGGCTACAATCTATGTAGACACCAAATTCGTGTCTTACGACCCCTTGTGACCCGCATCCCATTTCGCAACCTAACCTCATTACCTAAACTTTACACAATTATTTATTAATTACCTTGTAATTGATAAATCCACATCACCTTACCTGCCACCTCACTTTGCCACCTCATCATGACCTAGCCCTAACCCTAAACTAACCTAATTAAGACCCATGACTTGGTCTAGACTCACATCCATAACTAATGCCTCCTTACTCGCACCCAAAGCCGACCTTCTAGCCATTTGACCAAGCCCGCAACTGATCTCTCGGGAGAAAAGTAGGGAAGGTGGGCTATTTTACTAAAAATAGCCTACTTTTTCCTTACCGATGCCGGTTCCTACTCGACCGGCGTCGGTTACGCAACCGCCATCGGTTCCCTGTAAATGGGTTCCCTAAACCAAAACAACGGATCGGAATTTCATTTTGGAGATCAGTCAAAGGATTTCTAGATCAACAGAGAGCATTGCGAGCGAGGAACAGAGTCCAGATCTTCACTTGACAGAGCAGAGATGAGTAAAGAAACCAGAAGTGTTTACAACCAAGGAGATCAACTTGCATCTTCACCAAAACCAGTAAGTCAAATCTTGCATGTCCTCTGTTATAACATTTCTTATGCTCTGTGAATTTCAGTCCTCCTAAATCCGTCTCTGAATCTACTACCCAACGTGTCATTGCATCTAACTGTTATTCTTTTGCTTCTAATTATCCCATTTCCTAATATCATCCATAAACCAGCCTTACAAAACACCATAGCTACTAAGAAGATCCTAGAACCCACCGGTATCGGTTATTAGTAACCGGCATCGGTTATCAGTAACCGGCATCGGTTCCTCTGATCAAAACTAGAAAACCAGCATTTCCCCCTACCCAGTTTAACGAAACAATTTAATTGATATTTTGCAAGTCTTTTGTGTTAATTCATATTAGCAAGGGAACTGACCACCTTCGAAAGGAAGTTTTATATTTCCTGGGCCCAAGGCAGTTTCCTCATTTATTGTTTAATCAAATCTTGTGTCTTGTGTTTCTTATTTGCAGGTAGTCCTTCCAAGACAAAAAAGGAGTTCTCCGTAGTCAGCCTGATCTTTCTCTACGGTACGCGCACACCATCTCGACATTCAACAGGTATTCCTCCTAACCCTAACCTCATCTGTTTCTAAAAGGAATGAAAGGATAGAAGCAACTCTATTCCCAGAAGCCGAAACATTCCGAATGAAACATTTTGGCACGCCCAGTGGGACCCATTTTGGGTTCTTTCTCTTGCTTATTTTCATTTTAGGAAGCATATTTGCTGTTGCTGCTTTTGTTATATATTTCGTAAAGAATTTGTCTTGCTTTCCTAGTTTCGCATTAGTGAAAGTCATCTCTCTTGCTTCATCGAATATAATTTTCGATTTGGGTTTAAAACACGTGCATTGCATTCCTGCTTGTTGTTCTCCAATTCTAGTGAACATAGATTAAGTAACAGGTCGTACACGTGGGGGTGATATCCACGGTATTGACAGGAAATTAACCTTAGTTTCACTGCACAACACATACCGAATCACTTCACAATTAACACAACAGCTCAAACATCCCCCCCTTTTCCGCGGTATTCCTCCGCCCAATTGAGGTAACCTTATAAGCCAAAACAAACTTGACATTTCCCCTAGGTCTTGTTGTTTAGGATTCTGACATCATCTTACGTCTAAAGGCATAAGCCCACGATAACTAAAATTAACCCTAGGATTAGTCTCTAGATTTACGTGTGCCTCTTGCTTGTTTTCAAATTCTGTTTTCTTTGTCATACTTTGTCTTCTGTGATCAATAAGTTGATAAATATACTCAACGTTGCTAAAAAATCAAATTAGCAGCATTTTATAAATCTTCTTATCCTAGACTTTTGACACCGGCATCGTTAGGGACCGACGTCGTTTGCCTCTAACGACCGACACCGTTACTAAACCGATATCGGTTACTGTCTTCATCAGCCCCTGACAAACACAACTTGCCAGATTCATCATTCTGAGGTTGTTTTTGTTCTTGATAGAGTGAAAATTTCCTGTGTGTTCTTGTCGATGGTTGTCATCACTCGAAAGCAAGCGGCCGCCATGGTTTCACATGCCTGCTCTTGTGTCTTTGCCTGAATCACCCCCTTCACATTCTATAGGGAACCCTACGGACACCAGTGAGATCCCCCAAAATTCCTGTAGGAGACAAGGACTTTGCCAAATTTCCTGATGCTAATCCCAGTGCTGTACAATACTATTTGTCTCATGCCCCCGACGTATTACAACCTGATGGTCAGCTCCCTTAGTGGGCATGACTATTAGATAGCTGCTAATTTAGTCCCACTCATCTAACACTGCCTTACTTCCTGCATCTCTAGCCCCGTCTCCCAAGCCGACAGCTTCAGAGGTTCATACGACCCCGATTAGCTTTCCTTTGGTTAACCCTGGACCCCACGTATCGTTACCACCAACTGCCCCTATCTCATCTCTCTTTCAGACCACTCCATTCATGACTTACTCTCTGCCACCTATTCACACGAGCTTCCTTCTCAAGCTCCGCCTACTTTTCATTCCCATACACGTCCAGTAACCTCAACACCTTATATGGGACATCCTATTCTGTGGCACCATCATCTCATCCAACCACAGATTTCATCAAACAAATGATGGAAAAAATGCAAAACCTGGAGGCTTCCGTTTCAGGAAGTCGTAGCGCCTTGACATACGAGCAAGTTTTTCGGGAGCCCATTCACCCTTCTGTCCCCTTCATTCATATCCTCCTCATGGGAGTTGCCAAAAGTTACTCGTTTTAACAGTAAAGAGGATCCTCACAACACTTGCGATCATTTAGACATGCTTTTATTTGATTGCCCATGATGACGCCTTGTTACTCCGCACCTTCCCCATGTCCTTATCAGGACCCACCTTGGAGTGGTACAGTGCTTTATCCCAGCACTCGATCTTCTCTTTAACCAACTAGCCCAATCTTTCTTGGATCATTTCTCCATTAACATTGCCAAGAAAGTATCTATCATTGACCTCTATGCCATCCGACAATTTGAAGACGAATCTATCGCAGATTTCGTTGGATGATGGCGGGGCCTTATAACCAACTTACGTATGCCTTGCCTCAACCGAACTCATCGAACTATTACGCGGGCCTGCGCTAAGCACATCTCCCCTACCCTCCAAATTCAAACTTTCCGCACATTCGACGAGGCCTTTACCATGGCTCAGAACTAGAAATTCGAGCCTTAGAAGAAGAGAAATTACGGTTGCGTAACAAAAAACCCCAATTTCCGAACTCCTGATTCTACCAACAAGCCAAACACCACCACACTCTCACGCGTCCACTTCTTCTAAATCAAAAGGAGCTGTCCACGCGGTAATGGTCAAATCTCAATCACCGTCCAATACTCCGCCGAAAACCACTTATAGTACAAAGCCGAGCCCACCAATTACACTCCCTTGGGAGAAACTTATGGCGTCATCCTGGAGAAATTGCTCAAAGCTGGGGCTATCACCTTGCCCCCTGTTAAACCTCACTCTGGGTTTGACTCCAACCAACCCGCGCAATACCTTCCTGGTATAAAGAAAATGACTTTTTTGTAACTTTCACCGCGTAAAAGGACATAGTCATGAAATTGCAAGATGTTGAAAAAACATAGTGCAGGAAATGGTTGACGCATATAACCCTCGATAATCTAACGCCCCTGCTAACCGAAATCTAAAAATTTTCAACAAGCCATTCCCGAATCACTCGTCCAACAGTAACGTGAACCAAGATATCTTAGCCGAGGAGAGTGTTCATGAGATCCATGTAGTCTTCGATTCTCAGCCAAAAGCCTCTATTGAAAATTTTTTTAATCAAGCCTCTCCACCAACACAGGAGTTTGAACCTCCTTCACCACCATCAAGCCAAAGTGAAATCATTCCTTACCCATAGAAGAGTTAACTGCCCGGACTTCTCTTCTCATCGACGAGTCTTCTTACACCACATCCCTACAAGACTGTGAGAGGATGCTATCTAATTTATCTATTTCCCAACGTCCCTTTCTACCACTCTTGCTACATAAGAGGAAGGCTCGCCACTCCTTTTGACATCCTTAGACGAGAAATCTCTTACTCTAACATCACCACATTCTTTAAACGTGACAGATACCCTCGAACACGTCCTCCTACCTATTAGTCCCTCATCGCCTAAATCTTTTCAACGACCGGTTGACCTCTTAACATCTATTGATACAGTGCCTCATCTACCTCTGTGTCACACTTGCAGTGGACTGGAATTACAACCCACCTTTCTTCCGTACAAAATTACAAATCACACCTGGAGACTGTCATTCCACAGAAGATAGACAGGCCCTATGGGAACGTTTGAGTACCCCTTTTTCTACTCAAATGCAAATGACTGATCCTGATGTCTCCACCATATACCCGAAGTGTTTACAGAAGCTTAAAATGCCCCTGTTCTCACCTTCACCCCCTTACCTCTACCAAATGCCCCGTCCACTTCTATCAACTTAACCGGATCTTCCCCTACACTTGGGACCTCACCAATGCCCAGTCTAACACACCGCCTAAGCGACTCGATCTATCCAAAAATAAATCCGCTCCGCCACCTAGGAGACAAACTCAATCCGTGCCCCCTATCACAATCAAAACCATCATCGTCATACCTACCTTCCATATTGGGACCCCATCCCTCTACCTTACATCAATATATCATACCTCTGCGTTTTCTTCAAAACAACCTACGCCTTCCGCACCTATACAGAAATTCCAGGGTATAGCAACACCGTCACTCCGCGTATCCTGTCCACCTATCAACCCTAAACAAATTCCATCATCAAAAGATTGTTTTCAGTCACTCCTATTTCCCGTGGTTGTTTCTGATACCACATCATCTGCGGCCTCATCATCCAACATAGCTTCTGCGCCAAAAGAAATCACGTTAGTAAAAACCATGTATCAACACCCCTCGGCTAAACCACCACCATGTGAACCAATCATGCCCAAACATTACCAAAACCCACACAATCAATACCCTCATCCTCTTCCGATTTTGACCCACTCAAAGGATCTTACGCCAAAATCCTTGCTATGTTGGTGGAGAATGCGACCATTTCCCTACCTCCACTTAGACCTTATGACCCGTCTAAGCCCCAACCTATGGGTTACAATGAGTCTAAAATCTGCGCTTATCACTGCACACCAGGACATGATGTGGAGGGATGCAAAGCTCTAAAAACCATCCTTCGCCAGTCACCTCTCCCGGATAGAAAGATTAAGAAAGACAACTTACGAAGGGAGAGACCTTTAGTTTCCATTCCCTCTCCTATACCATCTATCCCCGCCTCACCAAGATCTGTCATTATTACAACCCCACCTCTTGAAGACCATGAGTTTATCCCAACCATCTTCCTCATCTCAGGTCTACGAGATTAATATGATTAGTGTCGCTACTCGAGGGCAGAAAAACAATGGGAAAGCAAAAGAAAACACACCTGCGGCATCTCTTTCTCCGTCAAACATCCCGATTGCACCACCACCTAAAGTTGTCATTCGCGGACCCCGCCTATCCCGTCTCTAATGGCATTGCCCACCGAAATATGATTAAACAGCTTCACCAATCGCCCGTAAAAATGACATTGTATGATCTCATTCAGACTTCTGAATCTCATCGACAAGCTCTCGTTGAGATCCTTCAAGGGATAGAGGTTTTACCTAATGAAACCCTGCCTGTCGCCTCCATTCTAACACCCAATCACGTTGCTTCTCTCACCAAACAACCCACTGCCCCCAACCACTTCTGTCTCTGTACAACAAGCTGTTGCAGTTAGTTTCTCTGAAGATGAAATTGTCAAATTTGGTACAGAAGACCCTGACCCTGCCCTTTTCATCTCTGCTTACGTCCGGGATATTCGAGTACGTCGGGTTCATGATTGACAGGGGCGCTAGCCTAAACATCATCTCTTCAAAAGCCTTCCAACAGATGAACATCCCTTCTAGTTGCATGTGTGCCAACCCCATCATGTTGCGGTCATTCAATGACGCTATTACTTCTACCTTAGGCACCGTGATCCTCAACATTCACGTAGGACCACGTACTTTACCCGAACTCTTCTATGTCTTGGAGGGAGAGTTCCAATATAATATATTGCTGGGTCATCCTTGGATCCGGGCCATGGGATGCGTTCCCTCAACCTTACATAAATGCATAAAATTTGAGTACGAGGGGAAGTCTTACAACCGTAAAAGCTGACCCTCCCCCCTTTAAAACCTGCAATATGTTATACCGCCCTAACGATGTGCTTATACCAATCAAGACACCCATACATTCAACCCAACCATCCTCCTCAAATGTACCTCAACCATCCACCTCAACCGCGCCTACGCCTTCAATTGATGAAACCACCATCGCAAAAACCACTTCCCTTCCCGCAACTAACATTCCAACCTCCGACCCCTTAGTAGATGTTTTTCAGTGCCTTACGCTGGGGGAAGTACCGCCTATATAACGTTATTTCTTTCCCTACCCCGCAGGAGTATGGACAATTACATGCACATCCCACCTACGACCGTCGCGTGGGGGAGATAATCTCTTACGGACCACCCCATTACTGCACTAACCTAACGTATGGGGGTGTTGACGCATCCTCCATTACCCATGAACCTCCTCTTGGTGTGGTTCCTTTCCAATCCGATTTTCAATACTTGACAAATCGTCGTTTCGCCCTTACCTTCTTGACTCGTTGTGCTTGGAAAGGCTTTGGTTTTGGCCTTTACGAACAAGGCCGACATACACTCATTCCCGTGACTACCCGTAAACACAATGATCGCAGTGGGTCTCGGTTTTCCCGAAACACCTGACACAGGAGACACCTCCTGTCAGCTGTATCCTGGAAGAAGAAGACGTCGCCCCCTACCAAACCATCATCACCCACTTTGCCATCATCACCCGCAGAATCTATAGACGCTGAATCCATCCCTCCTAACTTTTTTTTTTCATAAATGCTATCTTCATAGGTCCTCTCACTTATCAATGTGATAATGACGACCCATCTTCTTTGCCCCTTCTTTATCCAGACATGATCGAAGAGGATTCGCCTTTGATTAATGTTGTTGAATGCCAGGATGACGACTCCATCCTCACTTACCTTGGGGCGGATGATTCTTATATTCAACGAGCCTTACCATCTGAAACCCAAACTATGCTGAACGAATCTACCATAGAAATCAACATCCACACGGAGAAGGATCCTCACATTGTGAAGATTGGACAATCCCTTAACACAACAGAACAAGCCGCCTTTACTACCTTTCTCCGTGCTCACAACCAAGCTTTCGCATGGTCTTACGCTGACATGCCAGGAATTGATCCTACCATCGCCGTCCATTACCATCACCCTAAACCCCGATTCCAAACCAGTCAAACAAAAATTGAGAAAAATGCATCCACGCATTGCTCTCTTGGTCAAAGAGGAGCTCCAACGACTCCTTTCTGTTGCCTTCATCTTGCATATTGACTATCCTCAATGGATTTCTAACATCGTACCTGTCACTAAAGCGACAGGGGGACTTCGGATATGCATAGATTTCCGGGATCTTAACCTCGCTTGCCCTAAGGATGACTTCCCCTTACCTAGCATTGACCAACTTGTTGATCTAACTGCAGGTCATGAGATGCTCTCTCTCATGGATGGCTTTTCAGGATACAACCAAATTTTGGTTGCCCCTGCCGATCAACACAAAACTGCCTTCATAACTCCTTGGGGAACCTTCTATTATCGTGTCAAGCCATTTGGCCTTAAGAATGCTGGTGCTACCTATCAGCGGGCTATGACCTACATTTTTCATGACATTATGCACACTATCCTTGAAGACTATGTCGATGATCTTCTCGGAAAGTCTAAACATCGTAGTGAACATCTCGATGTTTTAACCATTATTTTTGATCGCCTGTTACAATATTCTGTCAGCCTTCAACCAAAGAAATGTGTCTTTGGTGTTCTTTCGGGAAAACTTCTTGGCTTTATCGTCTCTTTGCGTGGCATTGAGGTCGATCCATCTAAAGTCAAAGCTATCCTAGAAATGCCCCCACCCAAAAATCTCAAACAATTGCATAGTTTACAAGGTAAGCTCCAATCTATCCGATGTTTCATCTCCCAACTCTCGGATCGGTGTCAACCTTTCCATCACCTCCTTAAAAAGGATATTGCATTCCAATGGAGCGAAGAATGTCACCAAGCCTTCGAAGCTCTCAAATCCTATCTCTTGCAGCCACCCGTGCTTATCCCACCCCAAGACGACCGCCCCTTTCTACCTCTACCTTTCTGCCACCGACCACGCTGTAGGAGCCATGCTTGCACATCGTGACTCTGAGAATCGCGAACAAGCCATTTATTATATAAGTCGTACTTTGGTGGACTATGAGACTAGGTACACACATGTAGAAAAATTGTGCCTTGCCCTATCATTCGTGGCCACCAAACTCCGACACTACCTTCTAAATCACAAGACTTTCGTCATCACCAATACAGACCCCATCCATTACATGTATGCCAAACCTCATCTGAACCAACGCATTGCTAGATGGCTCATACTTCTCGCCGACCTCGACCTTGAGTTTGTCCACCAGAAATCAATCAAAGGACAAACCATCGCAGACCAACTTGCGGAAGCTCCTTTACTTGGGGAACAATTTACCAATTTCACATTTCCCGACGAACTCATCGCTACTCTTTCCCTCACAGAGGAGTCGTACCCAATGACCCTATTCTTCGATGGATCTAAATGCCAGTGCGGCGGAGGAGCCGGCGTTGTTCTCATTCCTCTCAACGCTGAACCTATGCCTCTTTCATTCCGACTTGATTTCCCTTGCACTAATAATACAGCGGAATACGAGGCCCTTGTTCTGGGTCTCCAAGTTACGTTACACTTAGGTATCAAATCTATCAACATTTTTGGCGACTCTCAATTGGTAGTCAATCAAGTTATGGGCGTCTACCAATGCAAAAATGAGGAACTTCAAAAATACAAACACTATGTGGATTTACTTCTAGCCTTATTTACCCACTATTCTATACAAACCATTCCCCGCTCCATTACCAAATTTGCGGATACTATGGCTTGCTTAGCCTCGCAAATTCCCGCCGCGCCAACTGACTCTGAATTATTCATCGTGGTCCAACAACTTTTTGCCCCATCCTATTCAACCCCGGTAGTTTATATGATAAATACTGTGTCTACTAATTCCCAGGATACCTGGTACCACCAATTTCACGACTACCTTACAATCTCTGTCCTCCCACCTGACCTTACTAGTAACGGCAAACGTGCTTTTCTTAAAAGTGTTTTGCGTTATGTTGTCATGGGGGGACTCCTCTATAAACGTGGCTTTGATGGCATCCTCCTTCGCTGTCTAACTGGCGCGGAGGCCACTCATACCATCCAACAGGTCCATGACGGTATTTGTGGTGGACATTTTAGCGGCCTTGCCGTGGCCAAAAGAATCCTTCGCCTTGGTTATTATTGGCCTACTCTCAATAACGACTGCTACGAATATGTTAAGCGTTGTGTTATGTGTCAGCAACATGCCAACCTTCAACATACTCCTAGCCACCCGCTCCAGATCGCTCGAGATCTTTGGCCCTTCTCACAATGGGGTTTAGACCTTATTGGTGAGATTCACCCAACCTCTTCACAACGTCACCGTTGGATAATCACAGCGACCGAATATTACACAAAATGGGTGGAGGCTATTCCACTCATTTCAATCAAAAAAGAAAAAATTGTCGAGTTCATTAACCACCACATTATCTGTCATTTTGGTGTTCCTCATCGCCTGATAACAGATAATGGAAAATCTTTCAAAAACAAGTTGTTGCAAGACCTGTGTGACAACTTTGGTATCAAACTTAGTTTCTCATCACCTTACTATCCACAAGCCAATGGGCAAGCTGAGTCCTCTAATAAAACACTAACCAAAATCCTCATGAAAGTTGTCGATGAATCCGGAAGAAATTGGCACTATCACATTCCCTTTGCCCTTTGGGCTTATCGTACTAGCATTCGTACCTCTACTAATGCCACACCTTTTTCTTTGGTATACGGTACCGAGGCTGTTTTTTCCTCTCAAAATATAAATACCCTCCCTTAGAATATCTCTTCAGGATATTCTCACCAACGATGATTTCCGCCAAGAGCGGTTAGCCCAATTGGAGCTTCTTGACGAACGCCGTCTTACAGCTCTTGATCACCTTCAAATCTATCAAAAACGCATTAAATGTGCTTATGATAAGCGACTTCATGAGCGTACCTTTAAGGTTGGTGATCTTGTTCTCAAAGAGAATCAACATGTAACCAAACTAGAAAAGAGCAAACGTGGAAAATTTGCTCCTAATTGGATTGGGCCTTCTATAATCACTCATACCTATGGATCTGGTACTTATCGTTTAGCTTCGCTTAATGGTAAACCTGAGCCTGAACCCCTTAATGCCTTGCATCTTCGACCATTCTACTGTTGAAATTAGTGTTATATCACTTCTTATCTACCTGCCGCTCGTCCCTTGAGCTCACTTACCACTACATACACTCTGTTTCCTACACTTCATAATAACAATCAAGCTCACATAGTTTGATCCTCACCTCCCCTTGATGAAGCCTTCCCCTTTTTAGTCTAGTCGATGACTTCAAAATATTAAAATAAGCCGTATTCTTATGGGATTTTCTTGAGTCAAACTTCCAACTAAACTAGATGCTTCACGCCAAATGAACATCTAGTCATCTAAATTAAATCTAGACTGCTCCCTCGAAGGACAGCTATATGCCGAACTATTGCTGCTATTATATATAGACTGCTCCCCCGAAGGACAGCTATGCATTACAATCATATCTGCTACTATAAATAGACTGCTCCCTCGAAGGACAGCTATACACAGTCAGCCTTTATCAGAAGCTTCTCGCATTGATCAGCTTCGCGAAGCCCTCAAAAATAATACAATCAATATCCCTTGTAGACTTCCCGCATCGATCAGTCTACATTCAATAAAAGAAAAGCCTCATTCAAAAGGACTTTTGAGTCATGGACTTATCTATTTAGGGTAGGTTCTCTTTCGTCAGAATAATCACCTTGTAACAAGCTCTCAGCACCCCCGCCTATATCAACCACCTCACCTCACCATTTGTCAAAGCAACAAAACTCAAGGGACGTGACGTATATCCGATATATTGTGATTATACAACTCTTTTCACCTATCGACTTCTCGCCTATGCAAGGTACCTAGGGATTCAAGCTCATCCTATGTTAATATGTGGTTTGTTTAGCTCTTCTCAACTACGGGACACTTTTGCCTCTTTTGCTCGACTCTAGGATTGTGTGTTGACCTTAATCAGGATATGGTTCCCTACTATTTGGGTAAGCTAACTTTCACTTTACCTATACCTACATCAACATCGCCCATACCTTACCAACACCAACAACATTACCCTATCAACATCAAATTCTTATCAACCAACAAATTGCCTAACCATACCCAAATTGCCTGAATTCGCCTCTCCCTGATCCTAAGGGAGAACTACATCGGTCTGAGGCCCCTCCTTGCTTTGTGCAATGGGCTATGTAGGCAGCACTTCGGAGACATGGGGTCTCCCAAGGTTAGCTCGACCATCCCCTACCATAATCTATCATGTGTGGTATAATAAATATTTCTGTGTATTTCTATTTAATCACATTCCTCTTTATCCTTTTTCAAAACACTAAAAATCAAAACACAAACATTCTTATTTTTATCGTAACTCAAATCAACATACATATTCAGCTTTATTTAGATGTTAAACAAATACATCTTCTCTATCATCGACACGCAGGTCGACATCTTTATTTTTATACCTCTATAACATTTACTTAAACCCCTACCCAAACCCCCCCATTCAGCCTAATAACCATTTCAATGCATAAAATCACCAAATTAAAGAGTTTTGAATCTACCCGAATGACGACACGTCGTCGTGGTGGGATGGGTGGTGGCGGTCCAGCTGGTCTAGCCCCTCCAGCTCCTCCTGCCTGTGCCATGGCTCCAATCCTGATCTGCTGGGTCCCCGGCCAATCAACTGCTGCCTCCTCCTTAATCGGGCCCACTATCAACTCTCTCCGCCAATACAATAGCTCCACCTCACTCAATCCAGCCTCTAATCCCAAGTCTCCACATCAGACAAGTCGATTTGGATTGCAAATAACAAAAGTGACAATGACAAGCCGTATTTTTCTTTTTATAGGTTTTTCGGCTTTCACCGATATCGGTTTCATTTTGCCCTAAGGAACCGGTATCGGTCCCTTAACCGATATCGGTCATGCAGAATCGACATCGGTTCGCTACCCAACTTTCACCCCTTTCTTTGCCCTTATTTACTCCTTGCCCCTTTTTCACCAACACCATCTCTATTCACCTGTGCTGAACACCATTTGTTCACTTGTCCGACCTGACCCAAGACCTCAACCTGCCATTTGGCCCGACCCAAGGCCTCGCCCTAACCATTTGGCCCGACCCAAGGCCGCAACCCTAACCATTTGGCCCGACCTAAGGCCTCAACCTACCATTTGGCCCGACTCAAGGCCGCAACCCTAACCATTTGGCCCGACCCAAGGCCGCAACCCTAACCATTTGGCCCGACCCAAGGCCTCGCCCTAACCATTTGGCCCGATCCAAGGCCGCAACCCTAACCATTTGGCCCGACCCAAGGCCGCAACCCTAACCATTTGGCCCGACCCAAGGCCGCAACCCTAACCATTTGGCCCGACCCAAGGCCTCAACCTACCTATTCGGCCTGACCCAAGGCCGCCACCTACCTATTCGGCCCGACCCAAGGCCTCAACCTACCTATTCGGCCTGACCCAAGGCCTCAACCTACCTATTCGGCCTGACCCAAGGCCTCAACCTACCCATTTGGCCCGACCCAAGGCCTTGCCCTCACTATTTGGCCCGACCCAAGGCCTCCCTTTACACTTCTGGCCCGACCCAAGGCCGCCACCCAACAACTTGGCCCAACCCACGATCGTACCACTTCCATACCTTACCCAAAATCAACACCATACACTTTATCCACCCATCTGGTAGTTTTTGGTTCAATCGAGCTCACCTGTTCGTGTTTTAGCATGATTAGGGTCCTTGACTTGATCTGTCAACCAGCTTTGCCCAGACCTAGACCGTGACGTTTATCTCAACCAAACCAACCATTTGGTACTGCTGAACATGCCTAAACGTTCCTGTACCTCACCTGTTATATACCCTGGAGCTACTTCCTATGCCTTGGATACCAGGATTATATCACCCTTGTTTGGATAAACTATCGACCTTTGCCTACACATTGCTGGTTTGCTTGTCAAATCATGTACCCTCGTCGTACTATTGCATTTCAACATGCGTCTACTTCCTTGGACCTACCCCACCACCTTACCATCCTCTCTACAACATATACCCTTTATCAATCCTATCCCTGATTTCCCGTTCACTCAATCTGTGATAGATTTGAGGGGGATTACCTATATCCTTAACATGAGAAACCACTTCATATTATTGTCCGCGCAGCTTTACAGAACAAGCTACACGACAATAAGGGGCTAATGTAGACACCAAATTTGTGTCTTATGACCCCTTGTGACCCGCATCCCATTTCGCAACCTAACCTCATTACCTAAACTTTACACAATTATTTATTAATTACCTTGTAATTGATAAATCCACATCACCTTACCCGCCACCTCACTCTGCCACCTCATCATGACCTAGCCCTAACCCTAAACTAACCTAATTAAGACCCATGACTTGGTCTAGACTCACATCCATAACTAATGCCTCCTTACTCGCACCCAAAGCTGACCTTCTAGCCATTTGACCAAGCCTGCAACTGATCTCTCGGGAGAAAAGCAGGGAAGGTGGGCTATTTTACTAAAAATAGCCTACTTTTTCCTTACCGATGCCGGTTCCTACTCGACCGGCGTCGGTTACGCAACCGCCATCGGTTCCCTGTAAATGGGTTCCCCAAACCAAAACAACAGATCGGAATTTCATTTTGGAGATTAGTCAAAGGATTTCTGGATCAATAGAGAGCATTGCGAGCGAGGAACAGAGTCCATATCTTCACTTGACAAAGCAGAGACGAGTAAAGAAACTAGAAGTGTTTACAACCAAGGAGATCAACTTGCATCTTGGTCAAAACCAGTAAGTCACATCTTGCATGTCCTTTGTTATAAGATTTCTTATGCTTCTTGAATCTCAGTGCCCCTAAATCCATTTCTGAATCCACTACCCAACGTGCCATTACATCTAACTGTCATTCTTTTGCTTCTAATCATCCCATTTCCTAATACCATCCAAAAACCAGCCATTACAAACACCATAGCTACCAAGAAGATCCTAGAACCCACCGGTATCGGTTATCAGTAACCGGCATCGGTTATCAGTAACCGACATCGGTTCCTCTGATCAAAACCAGAAAACCAGCATTTCCCCCTACCCAGTTTAACGAAACAATTTAATTGATATTTTGCAAGTCTTTTGTGTTAATTCATATTAGCAGGGGAACTGACCACCTTCGAAAGGAAGTTTTATATTTCCTGGGCCCAAGATAGTTTCCTCATTTATTGTTTAATCAAAATCTTGTGGTCTTGTGTTCTTATTTGCAGGTAGTCCTTCCAAGACAAAAAGGAGTTCTCCGCAGTCAGACTGATCTTTCTCTACGGTACGCGCACACCATCTCGACATTCAACAGGTATTCCTCCTAACCCTAACCTCATCTATTTCTAAAAGGAATGAAAGGATAGAAGCAACTCTATTCCCAAAAGCTGAAACATTCCGAGCGAAACAATCTAGACTATTCAAGTTCAAATTTCAGTGGGATTATATAGGTGAGAAATAGGGAAACATCTTTGTGGACATTAATGAACATATCAACCACCCAGATTTGATCCAATTTACCCTCCTTTCTTCTTCTACACTCCAAAAAGACTTGGAGAAGTGCATTTTATAGATTTGTAGGCATTGAATGCTTGTTGGTGGTGGTTGTGATTTAAATCCAAGTTTTCCCTCTTTCTCCTCTTCTTCTCTCACCGATTCATCTATAAATGTAAGAGCATGTCTCATTGTAAAGGGTTGCACATTTTGGATCCTATACCATTTGCTAAGTACTCTTTATCTTTGTATTTTGAGTCACAAACCTCTAGATATGGTTCTTACATGTGGATATCAGCCCTCAGACGCCATTATAATTGACTATGCATTTCTAGAAGTAATAAAAGCATTGTTTTATGGCTACTCTCTATCTTAATGTGCTTGTATCCTTATTTTTTGGCTCTCATTTGTATTGTGTTCTTGCTATGCCATTTTAAATCCATTGCAGTTCCATTTTCTTTTTGTGTCTCATGAAATCGATCGTGTGAATGCATTCTGGTCTGTAATGCGTGTGCCTAGCCTCCCTTTATGTTTTCTCCTTAATTTTCACTCAAAATAGATAGTGTTCATCCCATTTTTTTTTTGGTACTATCACCTTCCTTAGTTTATTTTTCCATTTTTTTATGTTATCCTTCTATCCATGGTCCCTTGGCGTTGTTAGCTTAGGTTTTCCTTTCAGCATTAGGAGTAGCAATAGTAGTAGAGGTATGTAGAGGAATCAAACTTCTCCAGAGTTCTATCTCAAGTGTGCAAGGTCCCACAACTTGTAGAAAATCCCATTGTTGACTCAAATGACTCAGCTCTGTTGGATCTGAGACATGGTTGCAAGTTTGATGACCAATAGTTTCTGGCATGCCCGGTGGGTCCAACATTGAAAGCTTAAATTTTAGTATTGCTAAGTTTGGTGTGTGATTTAACAATCTCTAGCCTTTGGAGGCTTGTTCTAACACATCTGGTGACTCCCAATACTTTCAGATCTACTAATTTCAACAATCCTGAGTGTTTTTTATGAGAAGAGTGCATACCAGATAAAGCACAATAGTTGAAGCATATTTTAAGTACCTCCAACTATCTTTGAGGAGAGTATATAGCAGAAAACCTACGTGCATCTCCATCTGCCGTGCGTATTCCAATGCTCCTCACAATAGACATGCGCACCCTAATATGGAGTTGTAACCACCTCCTCCTCCGAGAAAATTTTCCAAACTCATTGGTAGAAGCCCCCTCAACCTGATTGTATAACATGATATGCCAACAACTGTGGTCAAGATTATCCCATACTTCACTAGTGAGAATCAAGTCACCTATGTTGAGCACATCCAAAATGTAGCGAATGTGTGTTATGTCTATTTGATCACTCATGATGATGTAGCAGTTAGGCTGCTCGTAGTGTCATTCAAAGACAAAGTGCTTTAATGGTATTGAGGCCTAAGACTTGCATCTATTGCCACCTGGGATGAGATTGGAGCAGCTCTATGAAATTATTTTGAAGATAAATCAGATCACATGTCTCTGGTAGAGTAATTAACTACAAAAAATAGGGTACCCAATGAACAAATGACTAATTTAGATATTAGATTCTAAAAAACTTGGGAAAGAATCCCTCAAGTGGTAAGGTCTAAAGTATATTATGCTTTCTTTTATTATCTAAGGACTTTGAATAGTGAAATTTTAGTCATGATTCAATCCATGGAAGGTAGAACCTTTCTTGCTGCTTACAATATTGCAATAAGGGAAGAAAGTAGTCTCATTTAGGTGGAAAAGATAGCTCCTAGGCCTCCCGTGCCCTTAATTCCCAGAGATGTCTCCAACATCCCAGCCTTCTATTGCTCATGTTCCTGTGCAAAGGGCACAACAAGTTACATCCTAATCCTATTCTCCTGCACAACATAAAGAAGATGAAGAAATGAAAGCCCTGATTAGAAAATTTTCAAAAAAAATTATATCCTTGGAAAATCAGAAGGTGCAAGCCTTCAGAAACAATTCTAATCAGGTGAAAAACTAAAAGAATTAGTCCTAATGGAATCAGTATGGAATTTAGAGATATGGGTAGAACCAACAAAATGATAGATGACATGTTAGACATGTACATTTACCCTTGTAAGTTTTTCATCCAGTGTAACCTCTTCCGATGTCCAACAAAAGTTAAGCACTTGTTCTAGTTTAGAAAAACATGGCCTAAGAGTCAGAATGGTTTTCCCTTGCAACATGCCTCATAATTAGTATCACTACGCTAATTCTGTGCGTGCTTAGGCCTACATGATTCACGTAATTTCTAATTATAAACCTTCCACAAGTGCAAGTGAGCCTGAGAATCAAGAAAAATCAGAAGCCCGTTCAGAGGCCAACTTGATAGTCTTTGGCACTGAAGAATTTTTGCAATCAATCAAGATGTAGATGATACAAATAGACCATGCACCCAGGTTGCTGACAACACAAGGTACAAGAAAGAGAATGCTTGAGTCTGGCACATAATTCTCAATCCCAGTAACACAGGTTGATCCTAAAAAGTAAAAAGATTTAGCTAAGGCATCCAGATAGTAAAGGTGCGTAAGTTCCTGTGCGTAAAGTTCCACGCAATGCTCCCCTTGAAGCAATGCACGTGCCCCTCCTTTGGTAGGTCAACCCTCTACATCGGCTAAGGCTCCTATCTCTATACCTAAACAATCAAGAAAGAGAGGCTGTTATACCCCAAATGGAAAAGTTAGTGGGCCTTCCATTCAACATTGTGGACCAGATGAAGAAGAAAAATATAAATGTCACAATGTGGGATGCCTTGACCATTCCATCTCAGCACAACCTGTTACATGAAGCTCTGGCACAACTTCCGCGCATTGATCCCACTATCCAAAAGTTGCACATTGCTATTGTCAATATCTATCAAGAAGAAGAGAAACAAGTAAGGTTGTCAAAACACGACCCTTTTATATGTCCTTGATCATAGGAAAACCACCTCATGCACAATTGTATGATTGACTCAGGTGCTAGTACTTCTGTCATGCCTAAGAAAATTTTTGATGTCTTAGGCCTTAAGTATAGCCCTTTGTCCAAAGGAGTCCTGCAACTTGATGGCTCAACTGTTACCACTTTGGGAGTCATCAAGTATCTTGAGTTAACCCTACATGCATTTCCAAGCCTTACAATAACTCAAGACGTGTCAATCATTGACCTACCTCCTTTGTTTTCCTTGTGTCTGTCAAGGGATTTTACTGCAAAGTGGGGGGTTACTTGTCTTTTGATTGGTCCCATATGTTACTCAAGACAAGATATGGTACCTAGTTTACCATACAATTGATCCATATTTTCGTATCATGTTTTCATATGTCCCATCTCCTCTCCAAGCCAATTACTTAATCCAAGAAGAACAAGTTTCAGTTTATGAAGAGTAGCATGTCCCTCCTCCTCTACCTAATTTAGTGCTAGATGATTGGAGAGACACCAAAAATTTGATCCATATGCTAATAGATTGAATCTTTTGAAACTGGGCTTGGTACTTACTTCATCCTTGAAGAAGAAGTTTGTAATGCGCACGCTCAAGAAAAATAAAGAAAACTCTAGTATGTGGAAGTTGTGCTTTGATGGTTCCAAAAGAAGAAATGGCGTGAGCACAAGATTTATTCTCATTTCTCCCAAGGATGATAAATTATTCTTTGCACATAGGTTACAATTTAGATGCTCCAACAATGTAGCAGAATATGAGGCATTGGTGCATGGTCTTTTGATTGCAGAAAAGAAAAAGATTAAGGTGTTGTAGATCTTTGGGGACATAGAACTGGTTATCCACCAGGTCACCAAAAAGTGTGCTGAAAAAGAATAAGCTTCTCAAAACTTATAAAAATAGAGTTTTGGGATCCTTCTTGAGAGCTTTTGATGCTCTGAATCTACATGTGGTGCCAAGGAAGATGAACAAAGAATAAAATCAAATGGTCACACTTGGTTCATAGTTCTCCCCTACTGAGGATTTTGTCAAAGGGAAACACACAACATGTCAAAATGGTAATTAGGCCATCCATTCCAGACAACAACACTAGCTAGAAAGTGTTTAACAATGACACATAGATCATCCAGTTCATTCAGAATGAAGCTGAGTTCTCTTCAAGCATGCAAGTTGATTTGCATGGCAACTATGGTGACCAAGTGATCTAACTAAAGACAAATAAGTTTCCTAAAGGGTTGGTCACCTTAGAGAAAATATTTAGCCCTGATGATGAGTTCAAGGGTGAAGAAAAGAATATGTGCGTTGCAAGAAGATTGTAGCCTAGTTACTATTGCATGTGGAAAGGAGTTATTGCTCATTAAATCTTGCGTACATGATGAAAAACATGTTTCATTTCTCTCTGTCAGAAATACAGTGACATATTTTCATGGGAGTATGAAGACCTCAAAGGGATTTGATCCAAGTGTTGCTCAACACTCCATTGACCTTGATCCTAGTATCAAGCCCATAAGATAATCCCAACAAAAAAAGACAAGGCCAGTCAATCCAAAGATAGAGCCCCTCATGAGGAAAGAGTTGTCTAAACTCATTAAGGTGAAGATCAAATTTTCTAATCAAGTACTCTACCTGGGTTGCGAATCTTGTTCTAGTGCGTCAAAAGAATGGTGAAATTAGACTCTGTGTTGATTTCAAGATTTAAATAAGCATTATTTGAAGGATCACTATCCTTTTCCTTTTATGGAGTATATTTTACAGACTGTAGTGCGTGGCACACAAAGATTTTCTCAATGTTGGATGGGTACTCAGGCTTCAATCAAATCATGGTCAAGGAAGAGGATCAATTCAAAATAGTGTTTACAACCAAGTGGGGAACATATGCATATCAGAAGATGCCCTTTGGTCTATCAAATGTAGGTGCAACCTTTCAACATGCCATGGATATTGCCTTCAAAGGATACATCAATGAGTTCATCTTGGTTTACCTGGATGACATAACTATCTTCTCAAAGAAGGGCATAAATCATATGGCACATCTGGAGAAAGTCTTTGAGAGATGCAAAAATTTTGGGGTGTCTCTTAACCCCAAGAAGTGTAATTTTTCTGTGGTGCAGGGAAAGCTACTGGGCCATGTGGTTTCAAAGGATGGCATCACAATTGATCATGAGCATGTTTCAGCCATCCTGGCTCTTTCCCTGTTGGCACATAAGAAATCCTTGCAGTCCTTTCTAGAAAAATCAACTTTGTTAGGTGCTTCATTCCTAACTTTGTAGGACTGGTAAGGCCCATCACCCTCATGCTCAAGAAGGACAAAACCTTCAGGTGGACAACAGAAGGAAAGGATAGCTTCAACAAGATCAAGTAAGAAATTTCTTGTGCACCAACACTCATCAACCCCAACTATTCAAAGGATTTCATCCTTTATGCTTATGGAGCTGATGTGAGTGTTGTTATTTTCCTGACACAAGAAAATGAACAAGGACTGGAGTAACCAGTGGCTTTATTCAGTCAAACACTGAAGGATTATGAGTTGAAATACAATCACATAGAGAAATAGGTCTATGCCATCATGCACGCACTCAATAAGTTCAAAATTATGCTAGCCACTAACCACATCAAGGTGTTAGTTTCTCACTCAGGTGTGAGAGACTTCATCATGGGAGAAAAAATCAGTGAGAAAAGAATGCGATGGGTGACCAAAATCATGGAGTATGATGTGACTATCAAATCCAAAAAGATGGTAAGAGTAGTGTGCTCTGCAAAAACTTGTTGAGGATGCACAAGATGAACCTGAGACTTCATTGTTTCTAGATGAAGATCTCTCCCGTGCGTAGAACCTGAATAAAATGAATCCCCTTACATGCACACAACTGGATAAAGGACATGATCACATTCCTTTTGAGGGCATACCCTCCTAGTCTGAAAAAAGCAAAGAGAAGACATATGAGGCTGCAATCTATTCCATATGTTTTGATTGATGGTCTTCTCTTCAAAAGAATCTTGATGGCATGTTGTTGAGGTGTATTGATGTGCGCACAGACTGAAAAAGTGTTAGAATAATTTCACGATGGATTCTCTGGTGGACACTTCTCTACCAAGAATACAACAATGAATATCATAATGGCAATGACTCTTTTGGCCTACCCTATTCACGGACATGCACAAAGTGGGTCATGAAATGCAAAGAATGTGCTTTCTTTATAGGAAAGAAGAAATTGGCAGTGCTTCCCCTCCAACAAATCCAAGCGGATCATCCTTTTGCGCAATGGGGTCTTGAATTCATAGGCATGATCAATCCTCCTTCAAGCGCTGGACATAAGTGGGTGTTGATAGCTATGGACTACTTCACCAGATGGATAGAGTTTTCAGCTCAAGGAATCTACTGAGTCAGTCATCCTGGACTTTCTTGAAGGTATTGTAACAAGGTTTGGCATCCCTCAAACAATTATTTTAGATAATGCAAAATCCTTCCTTGGTACTAAAATCACTGATTGGGCTCTTAGCCTTGGTATATATTTAAAGACTTCCTCCAACTATTACCCTCAAGGTAATGGCTTGGAAGAGTCTACAAACAAGAACCTGATCAAAATTATGAAGTGCATAATGAGCATCAGCCAAAGATAGTGGCATACAAAGGTCTCAGTGCATGCTTTGGGCAAGACAAAATACAATAAAGAAGGAAATAGGAACTTCACCTTATAAGATTGTTTATGGTAAGGAGGCTACCCTTCCTTTGATCTCTTGAGTTGAATTCATTATCACTTTCCCAACAATTGGAATTCAAAGGCATGGAACCAGAGAGAAATTAGAATGGAAGAGCTGGTTGAACTTGAAGAATCAAGGAAACTCTACCATGATCAAGCTAGAACAACATCAAAAATCAACAAAGAAGTGGTTTGATAGAAAGGATAGGCCTCAAGATTTCAAATTTGGGGACTTAGTCTTAAAATGGGATGCTGACAGAGCCAAACCAGGGAACCATTCAAAGTTTGATGCACTTTGGAGTGGCCCATACACTATCAGTTCTTGCAAGGAGGCTAACTTATTTTGAGTTATCTCATCTTGATGGAGGCACACTATCAATCCCAGTCAATGGGATCTATCTCAAACCCTTCCATTAAGCTTGCTACATCATTTTGTATATATTAGAGTAGTTTCAATTCCTTCAAGTGTTGCGTGCACACATTGTCTTATTTGTACATAGTTCTTTCTTCTTGCGTGCTTCTTGCATGCACTCTTTTTTTACTTCCAGGATGTCAGTCATCTTCCAATAGTTTTCAACAGTCTTGTAGGATTCAGAACATAAGTCCAGAATATGTTTCAAAGTAGGCTTCAAGGGTAGTTCTTTCAAGGTCACAAATCATAATTTCATACTTCAAGAAGACTCCATGCCCAATGGATGCTCTAGGCTACTGATCTCCTTCATCTAGCAGGAAGATGGCCCTGAAATTCACCAAACTATTATCCAAAATAACTCCCCTAGTTATTTAGACAACTTACATTCCATTCTGGCTCTAAGGATCTACATTGCAGCTTACGTGCGCACTTCATTTGCTCCTTTGGCACATTCCCTTGGTTGTAGATTCTTCATGTGCTCTTGTGTGCTTCCTCCTTTCCTTCAATTTTCTTTCCTTTTCCTCTTTGTTCCAATTTTCCCTCACATGCACTCTCTATGCATTTGACCTTCTTCCCAGTAGTTCATGCATCCTTCATGTACCTTGGACCTACTTCCCAAAATTAGTTAAGTCCCTGACATTCTCCGTGCGCCCCTTCCTTGCTACCACACATCATTTTGTAATGATTGTGCCTCTACCATACATTTCTCCTCAAGTTTTCCTCCCATTTCTCCCACATGCCTTTCATGTGCACCCTTCCTCTATTTTCCTCATGCCTTGCATCTTCATGTACACACATGCCTTTGCCCCTTCTTCTGTGCATCATTCTATGCCACGTGGCATCTGTCAGACATTAAGTGTACTACACAGTAACCAATCAAAGCACACCAACTAAGGCAATGAATCCTTGGCAACAAACTAATGAGTGACACGTGGAAGAAAATGACAAAATAATTGTACAATTGGCCGATTCTTTCAGTCAATTAGGTGCACGCCACATGTCTTGCATGTTCAGTTTGCACTGATAACTTCTGACAGCCATAAATTCTAACTACAGTGCTCTGACACACGCACACCTGGTCTCATTTGAAATCTGTTGACGTGGGCTACACTCTAGACCATTCAAATTCAAATTTAGTGGGATTTGGTAGGTGAGAAATAGGAAAATGTCTTTCTGGCCATTAATGAACATATCTTATTGCTCCAACCACCCAGATTTGATCCAATTTTCCCTCCTTTCTTCTCCCTACACATGCAAATTGACTTGGAGAAGTGCATTTGATAGATTTGTAGGTGGATTTATAGGCATTGAATGCTTGTTGTTGGTGGTTGTGATTCAAATTCGAGTTTTCCCTCCTTCTCCTCTTCTTTCTCTCACTGATTCATCTATAAATGTAAGAGCATGGATCATTGTAAAGGGTTGGACATTTTGGATCCTCTAGCATTTTCTAAGGACTCTGTATCTTTGTATTTTGAGTGGCAGACCTCTAGATCTAGTTCTTGCATGTGGATATCGGCCTTCAGATGCCATTGTAATTGACTGTGCATTTCTAGAAGTAATAGAAGCATTTTTTATGGCTATTATCTTACCTTAACCTATTTTTATTCTTATTTCTTTCCTCTATTTGCATTGTGTTGCTTGCTGTGCCATTTTAAATCCCTTACAGTTTCATTTTCTTGTTGTGTCTCATGGAATTGATCATGTGAATGCATTTGGTATGTGTTGCATGCCTAGCCTCCCTTTATGTTTTCTCCTTCTCTTCTTCTCAAAATGGATAGTGTTCATCCCATTTTTTTTGGTGTTATCACCTTCCTTAGTTTAGTTTTCCATTTTTCATATCCTTCTATCCATGGTCCCTTGGCATTGTTAGCTTAGGTTTCCCTTTCAGCATTAGGAGTAGCAGTAGTAATAGAAATAGGTAGAGGAACCATGCCTTTCCCTGGAGGTTCTTTCTCAAGTGCACAAAGTCCCAAAACTTGGAGATAGTCCCATTGTTGACTAACATTTGTTATGTAGGGATATTTGCTTCCGTACTTGTTTATTACATTGTTTGTCTATTGTTTTTTATATTTTGCGGGCCTTGACCTATGTTTAGTGTGCACACTTGTTTAGTGTATGCAACCATTTTTTACCTTGTGTGTCTTACGACATATTGAGTGATGTCCCATGTTTCCATCCCACTTTGTGCAACTTACTTATCTTCTTGTGTGTTTACATTAATTTTCTTGGTAGCTTACACACTATTTGCGTAGCTTATACACTATTTTCTATATGCATGCTTGTTCGTACTAACATTTGTATCGGCTAGCTTCTTATTTGTGTGCGCCTTGTTTTCTACAAACTGCATTACCTTCCACATGTAGGAAATAGTTTAGAAGTTCATGTGGTTGGTCCTCTTTTGGGGCCACATTCTCCTATCAGTGACGTTACATGCACCCCCAAAGAGGGGGGGCATCATTTGGGATTTTATATACCAACACAACACATTTACACTATTTCATTTCAGTTCGCTTTTTGCCCTTGACATTGTGGGTTACATACAACAAGTAGGTTCAGACTAGTCTATGAACCATATACACAACATATTTTATAGGACATTGTGTCCTTAGCATTCTGGGAAGTAGTTATAGACTTGGAGGATACAACGGGAGTGCCTCCCTACACTACTTCGGCCAGTGGCATCAGACCACCCAAATAATAGGATGTACAAAGATCTCTTCATACACATTTAGGGAAATAGTTACAAGGAGGAGGATAATGTAGCTTTCTCCCTACACTTCTTCGGCCATGGCGGTGTGAGATCGACCTAAAAACTTACAGTACATGATATCCTTCTACACTCTCTTTTTTGACATGGATCAACTGCACATGTTCCATTTACACTCTTTCATTTTTGTATTTACATTTACATACATATGCATGCATATTTTACATTGAATTTTTACACATACGTACATACATATTTGAATACTTGATCATTTTATGATTTCATGTCCGTCCGTATGAGAAACAAGAAGTCAAATGGGGACAATAACAACAATGTAAACAAAAATAATTCAGGACAACACACACAATACTTACCATGAAGGTACATCACATACATCAACAACCACACATGCACCACATCCCTAGCTTCACTCTCATGACTTTTATTACACATTTTCATATTTAGTTTCCATGCTCCATCATCTTTTTTTCATTCCACGCTTTGTCTAGTCCATCAACACATTTTCTACTACAATCTTCATGGATATCATGTACACATCTCTATCTACTTTATGTTACCAAGCTTTCCGCTCACCAACATAAAGTGGGGGAAAAATGTAGTCAAAAAATAATGCACATTAGACATTATTTAATCCTAGTCTCATACTACTATTTAGAAGGTTTTTAAGTGTAGAAAGTACTAATTAACCCCCATTTTTTGGCCATGTTATCTTATTTTTATTTTACCATTCCTAACCTTTTACACTCACATGCCCAGTCTGTTTTAGTCATCTTCAGTCATTTTGTCCTTAATTGGAGCATCCATGCTAGTACTAGGGCACCCATGGGCACCCTGGTCCCATCGGGGGTGCCTCGATCCTTTTTAAACTTTCCTACCACTTTTTGGGATCTTTCTAGCTGTTTTAGCTTCTTATATTTTTGGTGGTTGGCCATTTTAGGGTTAATTACAAAATCAGATCAAGAGATCCCTATAACTATAAAGCTATGAGACCATAATGAGGGACCAAACACTAGTCACCAATATCATCCACCTAAAGTTGCATCTATTTGAAGATCATTTGCATCGATTAGTTCCATCACAAGGATAAGGTTGGTTCATTTGCATCACAAAAGCATAAGGGGAGGGATTCTATGCACACATACTATTAAATTTTCTATATCTACTTATTACTCGCTACTTCAAAAAGTGTGACTGGAACAAGAGCACCTAGGGTACATTATGCACACATACACACAAGAACTACATTTGGGTCCAAAATATAGTGCAACACTCAGTTAGCAAGCCCACTATTATGGAAGTTGAGCTCAGTTTGACCCATTCATTTGTATTTTTATTTTTTAGGGGTTCGATACTTCTTGTGGTTGTCTTGCAGGTATTTTCATCATCTTGGATCATCAGTGACCCCTGGCGTAGGGCAAAAAATATGGTGCAATACACAATGAGGGTTTTAGACCACCTACTGGACATGTGAAATTCAATTCTAGATATTTTGCATAGACTAGGGCACCCATTCTGTAGACCAAAGTGCCCGCAAGCATCCCAGTCCCTCTGTAGGTGCTCCAGTATAGAGAATTATTCCAGATCCATCCTTTTTGGGGTCTCTGGATAGTGGTTCCTACTTTTAGTTCCTCCAGCCACTTTTGTGACACAGTTGAAATTTTACTTTGAATTAGCTAAGTCACTTCCATACTTATCTTGCATATTAGGGTTTCTATTTTCATTAGATTAGTTGATTGGGTCATTTTCCATACTTGTTTGTTGCATTTATTTACTGCATTTACATGTCATTCTAGATTAGATTAACTACCCCAATATATCCCACATTTTTAGTTAATCATTTAGAATTGCCAACAAAGACGAAGTAGAAAATATTGGAAAATAATTGGAGGATTTCATTTACTAATTCAATTCAAATCTAATGGGTCATCATCTTCTTCCAAATCAGCCACAACTCAATCATTCTCATATTAACCAAGGCAGATCTTTAGGTGAAAGTAATAGACAAACTAGTTAGGGTGGATCTTCAAGCATGCCCAATCCAAATATAAACACCCTATAGGCCCATATCCTAATTCCAAAAGTGGAGATGTGTAAGTTTGATGGAAAGGATCAATTCAATTGGATTAGCAGAATGGAAAATTTTTGTGATCTACATTAGATTCCATCAGGATAAAAGGTGACCATGAAATCCTTATATCTTGAACTTGACCAATTCATTTGGTGTTGATGGTTATGTGCTCAAAGGAAAAATATTGGTCTCAATGTTACATGGATAGTCTTCACTAAAGAATTGCAATTGTACTATAGTTTTAGTGTGTCAGAGAATTATGACAGCCAATTAGAAAAGTTAAGACAAACAAGATTAGTTAAGGATTATATTCATCAATTCTAGAACCTTTCCTTGTGGGTGGAAAATGTTACTGAAGAGAATATGAATGAATTATTTCTTAGGGGTCTTAAGGAACACATTGAGAATGAGGTGCATATGTTTAATCCTCATAAAGTTTCAGAATATATTATCCTGGTACCTAGGGTAGAGGAATTTTTATTTCTAGCAGGAGACAAACTGTCACTAACATCAGAGATCGTAGCACTTTTCAAACATCATTCCCTCATGCAATTAGACTGAAACCTCAAAAAATTAAATAAAAGAGAGCTAAAAGGTTATGTTTTAATTTTGATAGAAAATATGGACTAGGACATAAGTGTGATGAAAATAAGTTTTTCTACATTGAGGGGCCTAATGAAGAAGAATACAATGAAGAAGATGAAGAGGTAGATCAAGAGGAGGAATTAGGAGATCCATAACCAAAAATATCATATCATAAAATTTTAGGTATTAACTCTCCCCAAACCCTCAAAATGGTTGGATTTTTAAAAAAATAGATGGTAACCATTTTGATTGATTCAGGAAGTACTCACAACTTCATCAATCGTAAGTTGGTGGTACACTTGAATTGCTTTGTTTATCCAACTTCAAAATGTTAAGTAATGATCGCTGATGGGGGAATTGTTAGTTATGCAGGAAAATTCCATAATATTAAGCTCTCCATGGGAGATTACTTGCTAAATATCCATGTGTATGCCATTTCCATGGGAGGAATAGACATTATGTTAGGTGTTTGATGTCTTACCACCTTAGGAACCAATGAAATTAATTTCCAAGAGTTGTTCATGCGATTTCAGTCAGATTGGAGGAAGTTTAAAATAAAAGGATTAAGAGAAAAGTCCCCTCAGTTGGTGAGCTCTCACCAGATGCAAAAATTTCTTAGAAAAGGTGCAAAGGGGTTTGTGGAACAACTATTTTCATTGGAAACACATCAACTAAATACATTTATACCCTTAGATATGTAAGTAATTATAGATGAGAACTCATTTTTGTTTGGAGTTATGCCAAAAGGTTTACCTCCAAAAAGAAACCATGAACATGCCATCCAACTTATACCAAGGAGTCAACCTCCCAACATAAGAACTTATAGGTGCCCATATATGCAAAAGAGTGAGATTGAGAAAATAGTACAAGAGATGTTAGACGTAGGAATTATTTTTCATAGTCAGAGTGCTTATTCTTCTCCTGTAGTGATGGTACAAAAAAAGATGACAATTGGTGCATGTGTATAGATTAAAGGGGGTTCAATAAGTACATAGTCAAAGATAAGTTTCCTATTCCTGTAATTGATGATTTTCTAGATGAGTTACATGGTGTTGTTTACTCTACAAAACCTGATCTTCATTTTGGATATCATCATATTAGAATCAAGGATGAAGATGTTAATAAAACAACCTTCAGGACACATAAAGGTCATTATGAGTTCTTGGTAATGCCTTTTGGACTAACAAATGCATCCTCTACATTTCAAAGCTTGATGAATTTTATATTTTATACATTTATGTGGAATTTTTTTAGTGTTCTTTGATGATATATTAATCTATAGTAAAATATGGGAGGAACACTTGCATCATGTAAATAAGGTGTTAGAAACTCTTGAACAACATCAAATTTATGCAAATCCTTGTAAGTGTTCTTTTAGAATCACGAAGGTTGAATATTTGGGTCACATTTTCCCTTATGAAGGTGTTAAAGTGGATTCTAACAAAATAAAATCCATGCTTGAATGAAAGGTTCCCAAAAACCTAAAGAATCTCCAAGGATTTTTAGGGATTATATGTTATTATCATATATTTTAAGGGAATTATAGCATCATAGAAGCACTACTCACAAATTTATTGAATAATGACTCTTTCCATTGAAATGAGGAAGGTACTACAAAATTTGAGAAGTTGACAAAGGCCATGTGCACCACTCCACTTCTAGCCACCACATATTTTCCCAAAAAATTCATTGTTGAATGTGATGCTTTAGGGTATGTTATGGGGGTAGTACTCATGAAATAAGGTTGACCCATTTCCTTTGAGAGCCACTAGTTCAAAGGTAATAATATATCAAAACCATTTTATGAGAAGGCAATGCTATCCATACTTTATATAGCGAAACAATGGAGACCATATATAATGGGTAGACATTTCAAAGTAAAGAGATATCACGGTAGTTTGAAGTCCTTTTTAGAGTAACGTTTACCATCTGAAGAACAACATAAATGGGTCTAAAAACTTTTGGGATATGATTTTGAGATAATATACAAGAAAGGGAAAGAGAATGTAGTCTTTGATGCTCTATCTCGGAAGGATGAATCAACCAAGGAATTGTTGTGTGCCATATCTATATTATAGGAGGATTGGATAGAGGATGCAAGGAATGAATGAAAAAATGACCTAGGTTTGAAAAATATCATTCAAAATATCCAACATGATCCAAGCATGTCATAAAAATTTGTATGGAAAGGAGATGATTTGTGGTGTAAAGATAGATGATACCTATGTAAGAATTCAACCCTTACAAATAGGGTTCTATCAAAGCTCCATGCTTTGAAAGTAGGGGTATTTTGGCTTCTTGAAGACTTATCATCGAATCAAGTAAATTTTCTTTTGGGAAGGGATAAAAGGGGATGTCCAATTTTTTTTTGTAGAATGCATGGTCTTTCAATAAAATAATGATGAAACAATTAAGTTTCTAGGTATTTTATAACCTCTCTATCTATTCCTAGCCAGAGGTAGGAAGAGGTGTCCAGAGACTTCATAAATCAGAAGGGGAAAATATAATCATGGTGGTGGTGGACATAATCACCAAATATGCCCATTTTTGTGCCTTATCACACGCATTTTTTGTGAGTACAGTAGCAACAGTCTACATGTATATAATTCAAAAGCTACATGGGATACCAACTATTATAGTAAGTGATCAAGACCCTATCTTCCCTAGTAATTTTTGGGCTGACTTATTCTCCTGTTTGGGCACACAACTAGCTCGTAGTTCATCTTATCATCCCCATTATGATGGGAAAAAAAGGTGGTAGACAAATTCTTGGATGAATATATTCATTGTGTTACCTCAGATAAACAAGTGAGATGGGTCTAATGGTTACCACCGATAGAATGGTGGTATAACATCTCTTTTCATACTTAATCTAAAATGTCTCCTTTGTTGGCATTATATGGGTACCATCTACCATCCATTACCTCATCTTTGAGATTCCAACCAAGAGTTTGAGCAGTTGAAGAGAATATTCAATACCAACAAGAGGTAATTTCTAGTCTCAAGGAGAACTTGGCCATGACACAAAATCAGATGAAACAAAAGGCAAACCAACATAGCAATGAAAGAAATTTTGAAGTTGGTGATTGGGTTTTTGTGCATTTACAGTCATATAAGTAAATTTAATTATAAAAACTTAAGAAGGATTATAAGATTTCACCTAAGTATTATGGCCCTTATCAAGTGTTATATAAGATTAGTAATGTAGTATACGAATTAGAACTTCCTCCGGCCACGTGAATACATCCAATCTTCCATGTATCTTGCTTGAAGAAGGTAATTGGAAAGATGGTATCATTCCAAACAGTGTTACCGGAGCTTGAAGAGGAGGGAAGAATCATCTTGGAACCATAATGCATCCTTCAGACATGCACAAAGCGATTGAGGACAAGGGTCATCACCGAGTATTTGATCAAGTTGAAAAATCTAGAAAATGAAGAAACAACTTGGGAGGATGTAAATTTCTTGTAGCAACATCGAAAGCTTCTCAACATTGGGGACAATGTTGCTTTGAAGGGGAGGGGCATGCTATGCCCTTAATCATATATATTGTACATTAGTTGTGTATAGCCGACTTGTGTCTTCCATAATCTCTCTTCTTGTCATATATTATTCATTTATGATTTCATATGTTTAGTAGGTCAACCTTAGTGTTGTACATATCATAGGATTGGTATATATAGGTGGTAGGGAGGAGTAGTTAATCATGATATTGGGCATTTTATTCTTATTGTATGGTTTGGAGGTTTCCCCCTCAAAGTGGCTAAGTTATTTTACTTGCATATTGTGATCATTTATCTACAATCTTATGTTCTTTGGTGTTCTCTTGCTACTGATATTCTTATTTATCGAAGTAATTTCCATACATTATAGGGGTATTAACATAAAATTAGCATTGTGATCATTGGAAATAATTTTAGAAGAAGGAAGAGTAGGAGATATAGCTTTACATTCATCTTGACAACTAATAGAAGCATCATCATTCACATTTACATTGGCATCATTAGAAGTAGAATTATTAACATCTATATTATCACAAGAAAGAACATCATCATACAAAGAATCTATATTAATTGTATCATTTTCTATGAGAGAAGGAGAAGAAGATGGAGCAACAATGGTGGCTACGGGAGGTGATGGAGAACATGATGTAAAGCTTTGGTTAGGGGAGACTATATAAATATTAGGGGTATTGAGACCAACAAGAAGGGTCTTTTGGAAGGAAAGGATTTTTTAGAGGACCGTGGGATTTTATGGTCTTCAAACTTACACCCGTGTCTCAGATCTGGAAGAACCAAGTTGTTTGTGACAATAATAGAACCATCCCCACGTTTTGGGACCTTGAACACTTGGGAGGGATATCTAAAGAATGCTGGTTCCTCTATCTAATTCTACTACTGCTGCTACTCATAGTGCTGAAAGGGAAACCAAGCTAATAATGCCAAGGGACAAGGGATCGAAGGATAACATGAAAGGAAATTACACTAAAAGGTGATAACACCAAAATGAGGGATGAACACTATTTTTTTCTAAGAAAAAATGAAGGGAAAATGCGTGAAAGAAGGCTAGGCACGTGTAGAACAACTTGAGACATATTTATCAGATTAGTTTCATGGAACACAACTAAATAAGGAGCTGTAAGGGACGTGAAATGGCACAACAAGCATGCAATGCAAAAAAAGACAAGAAGAAGGAATGCAAACACTTTAGGACATATAATAGTCATAAAATGATGCTTCTATTACTTCCAGAAATGTACAGAGTTTTACAATGGAAAAAGAGGCCAATATCCACATTCATTAGCCATATCTAAAAGTCTACAAATTAGAATGAAGAAAATATGAAGTCTTTAGTAGAATGCGTAAGGATCATGAGTATCCAACATTAATGATGAGCCCAACTCTTATATTTATAAAAGAACCTATGGAAGAAGAGGAGGAGGGAAAACCTGAATTTGAAATATAACCACCAACAAGAAGCATTCAATGTCTACAAATCCACATAAGAATCTATCGAATGGACTTCCCCAGGTCTGTTTGGCATGTTGGAAAAGGAAGGAGGGAAGATCATATCAAATTAGGTTATTGAAGAAATTAGATCTGTTCATTAATTCCTTGAAATATGTTTTCCCATTTCTCACCTATCAGGTCTGTGAAGAATTTGAATTTGAATGTTTGGCATTATAGCCTATGTGAGCAGCTATTTGGCAAGTCCAAGCGTGCGTTGATTGGGGCTCTGTATAAAAATATATGGTTTGCAGAAGTTTTTGGAGATGTCGATGCACACAAAACATGTGGCGCACATGGATTGGCTGAAAGGATGACCAACTATGCAAATGTTTTATTATTTCTGTCACTTGTCATTCATTGATTTATTGCAAGGATCCAACTCCCTGTTGGCACAATTTGACTGGTCATGTGTAGCACACTCAAGCGTGTCAGAGGATGATGTGGCATGGAAGGGTGTATAAAAGGGCATAAAGATATGCATGTGCATAGAAAGGGCACGAGGAGAAGGTAAAAGGAAGGCCTATGCAACGCCCGCAGGGAGATGAGGTAAACTGGTGAGAAGAGAACTCATTGTCAAGGTGCAACCTTTATAAGATGATGCATGGCACGTGAGAAGGCCAAGGACTTGGCTAATTGAAGCAAGTGCAAAACACACACACAAGGTGAGAAACTTCTAGGAAGAAGGTGGATGCACATGATATATGCACAAAGGGAAAAGTGGAACAAAGAGAAGAAAATGGAAAGGGGAGAAGGGAAGCGTGCAAGGGTGTGTGAGGAAAAGAAGGTAATTTGCCAAGGGAACTTGAGTGCATGAAACCATATGATGAAGAAATATGATTCAAAAAGTGTATACAAGTTATCTAAATGACTGGAAGAGTTATTTGGATAAAATTTTTGGTGAATTTCGGGGCATCTTCCTGCTAGATGAAGGAGATAAGTAGCATGGAGCATCCATTGGACATGGAGTCTACTATGTAATCATGAAATTCTGATTTATAAGTTTGAAGATCTACCCCTGAAGTCACTTAAAGGATCATTTCTTGACTCTATTATGAATCCTGTAAGCTTTTGGATTTTGCTTGAAGAAGATTGGCACCCTAGAAGTAATAGAAAAGTGTGTGTGGGAAGCACGCGATAGGAAAGAACTATATATAAACAAACAATGTGTGCGCAACACACTTAGAGGAATTAAAACTACTCTAATATATATAGAATGATGCAATAAACTTAATGGAAGGGTTTGAGATAGATCTCATTTACTGGGATTGTAGGGAACCTCCATGAAGATGAGTTAACTCGAAAGAGTTAGCCTCTTTGCATGAACTGATGATTTATGGACCACTCCAAAGTGCATAAAAAATTGAATGGCACTCATGTTTTGCTTTGTCACCATCCCATTTTAAGATCAAATCCCCAATTTTGAAAGATTGAGGCCTAGCCTTTCTGTCAAACCATTTCTTTGTCACTTGTTGACATTGTTCCAACTTGATCATGACAGAGTTTCTTGATTCTTCAAGATTAACCAGCTCTGCCATTTTGATTTCTCTTTGGTCTGCACCTTCAAATTCCAGTTGCTGGCAAAGTGCTAATGAATTCAATTCTAGCATCAAAGGAAGGGTAACCTCTTTTCCATAGACAAGCTAGTAAGGTGAACTTCCCATTGCATTTTTAACTATGATTCTATCTACCCAGAGCATGTGTGAGACCTTTGTATGCCACTGTCTTTGGCTGATGTTCATTGTGTGCTTCATGATTCTGATCAGGTTCTTGTTTGTTGACTCTACCAAATCATTTCCTTGGGGGTAATAATTGGAATAAGTATTTAGATAGATGCCCATATTTAGAGCCCAATCAGTGATTATGGTCCCAAGGAATTATTTTTCATTATCGGAGATAATGGTTTGAGGAACGCCAAACCTTGTGACTATACCTTTGAGAAAGTCAAGAATGGATGACTCGGTTGATTCCTTGAGTGCAAAAAATTCTGTCCATATGGTGAAATAGTCCATAGCTGTCAGTACCTACTTGTGTCTAGCACTTGAAGGTGGATTGATCATGCCTATGAAGTTGAGACCCCATAGTGCAAAAGGCTGATTTGCTTGAATTGGTTGGAGGGGAAGCACTGCCAATATTTTCTTTCCTATAAAGAAAGCACATTCCTTGCATTTTTTGACCCACTTGTGTGCATATGCAAACAAGGTAGGCTAAAATATACCTATCATTATGATTTTCATTGTAGTAGTTTTAGCAGAAAAGTGTCCACCAGATAATTCATCGTGATATTCTACTAACACTTTTTCAGTCTACGCGCTCTTGATACACCTTAGTAGCACACCAACAAGATTCTTCTTAAAGAGAAGTCCATAAAAAACATAAGGGATCGATTGTAACCTCAAATGTCTTCTCTTTGCATTGTTCAAACTAGTAGGGTATACACCCTCAGAAATAAATGCGATCATGTCCCTTTGTAGACACAAAATTTGTGTCTTACGACACCCTGTGCCCCCATCTCATTTCGCAACATAACCTCACCACCTAAACCTTACACAATTATTTATTAATTACCTTATAATTAATAAATCCACATCTCCAAACCTTCCACCTCATTTCGCCACCTCATCATGACTTAGACCTAACCTTAAACTAACCTAATTAAGACCTATAACTTGGTCTACATCCACACCCATGACTAATTACTCCTCACCCGCACCAAAACCAACCTAATAATGACTTGACCAAACCCACAACTAATCCCTCGGGAGAAAAGGAGGGAAAGTTGGCTATTTTACTAAAAATAGCCCACTTTGACTTAACCGACATCGGTTCCTACTCGACCACCGTCGGTTACGTAACCGCCATCGGTTCCCTGTAAATGGCCTCCCCCAACCAAAAACAAAGGATCGGAATTCATTTGAGAGATCCGGAATTCACTTGGCAAGACAGAGACAAGTGAAGAAAAGAGAAGAGTTTGCAGAGAAGGAAACCGAGCCCAAGACTACAACTGAGTAACCAGAGCACAACGACTCTCATCCAAGCATTGGGAGAGAAGATAGCTCACTTTTGATTGTCAGATCATCCCACCTGAGCCTTGCCTTCATCATCACATTCCTTGGACCTGTATCTTCATCAGGAACTAGTAAGTAGTGTCTTGTACGTTTTTAAATACCATTTCTTGAACTTCTGATTCATACTAATTGTAAGCTCACTCCTAGATCTACTACCCGATAGCACCCTACATCTAACTTTAATTCCTCTACCTTTACATTTCCCCAAGAATAGCTCCCATACTATCTGAGTCTTTTCCATCACCCTATTGCCTACCCCTAATCATTTACCAACCTTATAAACACCATAACTGCCTTACAGCCAACCTTCATTGAAAGCCGCTAAATCACTGCCCATACCGATATCGGCTATCAGCAACTGGTACCCGTGTTATAACCACAGTCGGTTATACAGTGACCGGCATCGGTCACTGTGACTCCAACCAAAACCAGCCTTTCCTCTATTGCTTTTTAACGAGGTAACTAAAGTGTAATTTCGCAATAACTTATTTGTTATCATTTGTGTTAATTCGTATTAAAAAGGGAACTGACCACCTTCGAAAGGAAGTCTAATATTTCCTAGGCCCAAGGCAGTTCCCTCATTTATTGTCTAACTAAAATCTGGTGGTCTTGTATTCTTACTTGCAGGTAGTCCTTCCTAGACAAAAAGGATTTCTTCGCAATCGGCTTGATCTCTCTCTACGGTACGTGCACCCCCTCCCAACACTCAATAGGTATTCCTCCTAGCCATAACCTTTATCTGTTTCTCAAGAGAATGAAAGGATAGAAGCAACTCTATTCTAAGAATGGAAACATTCTGTGTGAAACATTTTGGCACACCTGGTGGGACCCTTCTCGGGTTTCTTTCTTTCTAGCTTACTTTCATATAGGGAGCACACTTGCTATTTTCTTCTTCTAAATATTCACAAGATATTTTGTTATTTTGGAAAAAAAAATTTGTCTTTATTCCTCATCTTTGCTTTAGTGAAAGTCATCTCCTTCGCTTCATCGAATATCATTTTTGATTTGGGTTTAAAACACGTGCATCACATGTTTGCTTGCTGTTTTTAATTCTAGTGAACGTAGATTAAGTAACAGGTTGTACACGTGGTGGTGATATCCATGGTATTGATGAGAAATTAATCTTACTTTCACTGCACAACACATACCAAATCACATCATAATCAACACAACAGCTCAAATATCCCCCCCTTTTTCCGCAGTATTCCTCCACCCGATTGAGGTAACCTTATAAGCCAAAAAAAACTTGACATTTCCCTTAGGTATTTTGTTTAGGATTGACATCATCTTGCGTCTAAGGCATAAGCCCACAATAATTAAAACTAATCCTAGGATTAGTCTCTTGATTTGCTTGTGCATCTTGCTTGTTTTTAGTTCTATTTCTCTGTCATACACTGTTTCAGTGATCACTTCAGAACAGTTTAGTGGGTATACTAAGCATTGTTAATCCCAAACTAGTAGCTTCTTATATCATCTCTTTGCTTTCACAGTGATTGACACCGGTCCTATTCTACCAACATCAGTTAACTGGCCGAAGCTGGCTACAGTATGACCGACATCAGTTATCCAATCGATATCGATTACTGTCTTTCAAAGTTCCTGTCAAACCAACAACCTACCAATTCCAACATTTTGTTGCTATTTCTGTTACTAATAGATTGATTCCTTGCTGTGTACTCTTGTCCATGGTTGTTATCACTCAGAAACAAGCCGCACCCATGGTTTCACATGCCTGTTCCGTGCCTTTTCCTGAATCACCCCCTTAACATCCTATGGGGAATCCTACGGACACCAGTGATGTTCCCAAGATCCCTGTAGGAGATAAGGACTTTGCCAAATTTTTGGATGCAAATCCTAGCATTGTACAGTACTATTTGTCCCATACCCCTGACCGTATGCCTGACGGTCAACTTCTTGTTGGTATGCCTATTAGTATAGCTACTCACTTAGCTCCTTCCCCACCTAATAACTCCAGCTTACCTTCTTCATCCTTAGCCCCGTCTCCCAACTCAATGGCTTCAGGGGTTCATACGACATAGATTGGCTTTCCTTCTGTTAATCTAGGGCCCCACATATCATTACCGTCGACTGCTCCTACCTCATCTCTCTCGCAGACTGCCCCTTTCATAACTTGCTCTCTGCCACCTATCCACACGAGCTTTCCTTCTCAAGCTCCGCCCACCTTTTCATTTCCACACACTTATTCGGTGGCTTCAACATCTTATATAGGACATCCCTATTCGGTCGCCTCAACATATTCGTCATCAATACCTTATCAACATTTAACCCCACCATTGTCTAGTAGTGTCTCTTGGCCTAATCCTCCACATTTAATTCGTCGAACTCTTTACGCGGGCCTACGCTAAGCACATTTCTCCGACCCTCCAAATTCAAACTTTTTGCACCTTTGATGAGGCCTTTACTATGGCTCGAAAACTAGAGATGCGAGCCTTAGAGGAAGAGAAATTGCGGTTGCGCAACAAAAACCCCAATTTCTGAACCCAAGACTCCACCAACCCAACACCACCAATTCTCACGCATCGACTGCTTCGAAATCAAAAGGAGCTGTACATGCGGTGATGGTTAAATCCCAAGCACCATTTAGTACCCCACCAAAAACCACCTATAAGTATAAAACCGAGTCCATCAATTACACTCCCTTGGGAGAAACTTGTGGTGTGATCTTATAAAAATTTCTCAAAGCAGGAGCTATCACCTTGCCTCCTATTAAACCTCATTCCGGGTTTGATTCCACCCGTGTTATACCTTCTTGGTACAAAGAAAATGAATTCTCTAACTTCCACCGCATGAAGGGACATAGTCACGAAAACTGCAAGATGCTGAAAAACATAGTGCAGGAAATGGTTGATGCAGGGGATATAACTCTCGACAATCCTAATGTCCCCACTAACCAAAATTTGAAAATATTCAACAAACCATTCCCAAACCACTCATCTAACAGTAACATAAACCAAGATATCTTAGTCGAGGAGAGTGTTCATGAAATCCATGCAATTTTTGACTCCCAACCAAAAGCTTCTATCAAGGAAATTTTGAATCAAGCCTCGTCACTAACGCAGGGATCCGCACCCCCTTCACCACCATCAAGACAAAATGATAATCTTGCCATTCCTTTACCCATAAAGGAATTAACCACCCAGAGTTCTCTTCTCATAGATGAGCCTTCTTACACCACATCCCTATAAGATTGTGAGCGGATGTTATCTAACTTATCTATTTCCCAAACATCTCCTTCTACCACTCTTGCTGTAAAAGAAGAAGGCTCACCATTGTTTCTGTCATCCTTAGAAGAGAAACCTCTCGAACTGACATCACCAAACTCCTTAATCATGATGGATCCCCTCAAACATGCTCTCCTACCTATTATTTCTTCATCGCCTAAATCTTTTTAGTGACCGGTTGATCTCTTAACGCCCATTGATACAGCGACTCATTTACCCCTTGTATCACACCCATAGTGGACCGGAATCACAACCCACCTCTCTTCCATATCAAAGTTCCTATTCACACGTGAAGATTGTCATCCCTTAGAAGATAGACGAGTCCTATGGGAACGTTTGAGTACACCATGCTCTACTCAAATGCAGATGACCGATCCAGATACCTCTACCATATACCCGAGGTGTTTACAAAAGTGCAAAATGCATATGTCCTCATCTTCACCCCTCTCATCTCTACCAAATACTTCATCCACCTCTATTAACCTAACCAAACCTTCCCCTACGCTTGGGACTTCACTAATACCCAACCTAACACACCCACCTAAACGGTTAGATTTATCCAAAAATAAAGCCGTCCATCCACCTAGGAGACAGACCCAATCTCCTTAAGTCTAATCTATGCCTCTGTCACAACTAAAACCCTCGCCGTCACACCTACCTTCTATATTGGGACCTCACCCCTCCAGGTTGCCTCAATACATCATACCTCCTGCGTTTTCTTTAAAACGACCTGCACCTTCTGCACCCATACAGAGATCCACGGGTGTATCAACACCGTCAGCCCAAGTATCCTGTCCACCTACCAACCCTAAACAAACTTGATCGTCAAAGGATTTGTTTACTGTCACTCCTCTTTCCCCGTGGTTGTTTCCTACCACCATGTCATCTATGACTTCATCATCTAACCAGCTAAACATGACTTCTACACCAAAGAAGCCATGCTTAGTTACTACCAATCATCAAAACCCCTTGTCTAAACCACCACCCGTATGAACCAACCATACCCAACCATTACCCAAACCCACCCAATCAATAGCCTCATCTTCCTTTGACTTTGACCCTCTCAAAGGATCTTACGTCAAGATCCTTGATATGTTGGTGGAGAATGTGACCATTTCCCTACCCCCACTTAGACCCTATGATTCATCTAAACCTCGACCTATAGGTTATGACGAGTCTAAAATATGCACTTACCACCGCACACCAGGACATGATGTAGAGGGATGCAAAGCTTTGAAAGCCATCCTTCGTCAGTCACCTCTCTCAGATAGAAAGGTTAAGAAGGACAACTTACGAAGGGAGAAACCTTTAGCTTCAATCCCCTCTACTATACCACCTGTCCCCACCTCACCAAGATCTATCATTATTGCAACCCCACCTCTCGAAGACAATGACTTATCCCTACCATCTTCCTCCTCTCGTGTTCACGAGATCAACATGATTAGTATTGCTACTCGAGGGCAGAAAAACAATGGGAAAGCTAAAGAAAGCACACATGCGGCCTCTCTTTCTCCGTCCTCCATCCCGATCGCACCACCACCTAAAGTGGTTATTCGTGGACCTGCCTACCCCGTCTCTGATGGAGTTTCCCACCAAACCATGATCAAACAACTTTACCAATCCCCTGTAAAAATGACACTGTATGATCTCATTCAAACCTCTGAATCTCATCGACAAGCTCTCGTTGATATCCTTCAAGGGATAGAGGTCCTACCTAACGAAACCTTTCCCGTTGCCTCCATTTTAACACCCAATCACGTTGCTTCTCTCACCAAACAACCTACTCCCCCAACCACTTCTGTCTCTGTACAACAAGCCGCTGCTGTCAGTTTCTCTGAAGATAAATTTTTTGACTTTGGTGTAGAAGATCCTGACCCCACTCTTTTCATCTCGGCTTACATCCGGGACATTCGAGTACGTCATGTTATGATTGACGGGGGTGCTAGCTTAAAAATCATCTCTTCCAAATCCTTCAAACAAATGAATATCCCTTCTAGCTGCATGTGTGCCAACCCCACCATGTTGCGTTCTTTCAATGATGCTATTACTTCTACCTTAGGCACCATGATCCTTAACATTCGTGTAGGGCCACGTACTTTACCTGAACTCTTCTATGTCCTTGAGGGAGAATTCCAATACAACATGTTGTTAGGCCGCCCTTGGATATAGGCTATGGGATGTGTTCCCTCCACCTTACATAGATGCATAAAATTCGAGTATGAGGGGAAGTCCTACACCGTAAAAGTTGACACTCCCCCCCTTCAAAACCTGCAATATGTTATATCACCCTAATGATGTGCTTGTACCAGTCAAGGCACCCATTCATCCAACCCAACCATCTACTTCGACCACACCTCAACCATCTACCTCAACCGCACCTACACCTTCAACCAATGAAACCGCCGCTGTAAATACCACTTCCTTCCTAGAGGACAACATCCCAACCTTAGATCCCTTGGTAGATGTTTTTCAACGCCTTATGCTGGGGGAGTATCGCCTATATAATGTTAGTACCTTCCATACCCCATAGGATTACGAACAGTTACATGCGCATCCTACCTACGACCGTTGTGTGGGGGAAGTAATCTCCTATGGACCACCTAATTGCTGTACCAACCTAACGTATGGGGGTGTCGACGCATCCTCTGTCACCCCTGAACCTCCCCTTGGTGTGGTTCCCTTCCAATCTGATTTTCAATATCTAACTAATTATCATTTCGCTCTCACCTTCCTAACACGTTGTGCTTGGAAGGGCTTCGGTTTTGGTTTTTAGGAACAAGGCCGACATACGATCATTCTCGTGACTACACGCAAACACAAAGATCATCGTGGTCTTGGATTCTCTGAACCACCTACACCAAAGAAACCACATATCCGTTATATCTAGGAAGACGACGAAGTCACCCTTTCTAAACCATCATCACCTATTTTGCCATTGTCACCCACAGAGCCGATAGACCCGGAATCTATCCCTCCTAACTTTTTTTTTTCATAAACACTATCTTCCTGGGTCCTCTCACTTATCAACGCGATAATGAAGAACCATCTTCTTTTCCCCTTCTGTATCCAGACATGATTGAAGAAGACTTTCCTTCAATTAATGTTGTTGAGTGCCAGGATGACGAATCCATCCTCACTTATCTTGGTGCAGAAGAATCTTATATTCAACGCGCCTTACCATCTAAAACTCAAACCATGTCGAATGAGTCGACTATAGAAATCAACATCCACACAGAGGATGATCCTCACATTGTGAAGATCGGACAATCTCTTAACGCATCAGAACAATCTACCTTCACTACCTTTCTCCGTGCCCGCAACCAAGCTTTCGCTTGGTCCTACGCTGACATGCCAGGAATTGATCCTGACATCGCTATCCATAACATTACTCTGAAACCCAACTCCTAACCAGTTAAATAAAAATTGATAAAAATGCATCCACGCATTACCCTCTTGGTCAAAGAAGAGCTTCAACGACTCCTTTCTATTTCCTTCATCTTACCTATTGACTATCCTCAATGGATTTCTAACATCGTACCTGTCACTAAAGCGATGGGGGGACTTTGGATATGTATGGATTTTCAGGACCTTAACGTCGCTTGCCCAAAAGATGACTTCCCCCAACCAAGTATTGATCAACTTGTTGATCTCACTGCGGGCCATGAGATGCTTTCTCTCATGGATGGCTTCTCGGGATACAATCAAATTTTAGTAGCCCCGGCCGATCAACATAAAACCACCTTCATAACTCCTTGGGGAACCTTTTGCTATCGTGTCATGCCGTTTGGCCTTAAGAATGCTGGTGCAACCTATCAGCGGGCTATGACTTACATTTTTCATGACATTATGCACACTATGCTTGAGGATTATGTCGATGATCTTCTTGGCAAATCTAAACATCGCAGTGAACATCTCGATGTTTTAACCATTATTTTCGATTGCCTGTTACAATACTATGTTCATCTTCAACCAAAGAAATGTGTCTTTGGTGTCCTTTCAGAAAAAATCCTTGGTTTTATTGTCTCTTTGCGTGGCATCGAGGTCAATCCAGCTAAAGTCAAAGCTATCCTAGAAATGCCCCCACCTACTAACCTCAAACAATTGCGTAGTTTGCAGGGAAAACTCCAATCTATCCAGCATTTCATTTCACAACTCTCGGATCGATGTCAACCTTTTCATCATCTCCTTGAAAAGGACATTGTCTTTCAATGGAGAGAGGAGTGCCACCAGGCCTTTGAGGCTCTTAAATCCTATCTCTTGCAGCCACCTGTGCTTATCCCACCTACGGATGATTGCCCTTTCCACCTTTACCTTTCTACCACCGACCATGTTGTAGGATCCATGCTCGCACATCGTGACTCCGAGCATCGAGAACAAGCTGTTTATTACATAAGTCATACTCTTGTGGATTACGAGACTAGGTTACACATGTAGAAAAGTTGTGCCTAGCCCTCTCGTTCGTGGCAACCAAACTCTGACATTACCTCCTGAATCACAAAACTTTTGTCATCACTAACGCAGACCCCATCCATTATATGTATGCCAAACCTCATCTAAACCAACGCATCGCCCGATAGCTTATGCTCCTCACTGACCTTGACCTTGATTTTGTACACCAAAAATTAGTCAAAGGACAAACTATCGCAGACCAACTCGCGGAAGCCCCTTTTACCTGGGGAACAATTTACCAATTTTACTTTCCCTGACGAACTCATCGCAACTCTTTCACTCAGTGAGGAGTCATATCCAATGAACCTCTTCTTTGATGGATCCAAATGCCAGTGCAGTGGAGGGGCCGGCGTTGTTCTCATTCCTTTTGACACTGAACCTATGCCTCTTTCATTCTGGCTTGATTTTCCCTACACTAATAATATAGCGGAATACGAGGCCCTTGTTTTGGGTCTCCAGGTTGCGTTACACTTAGGTGTAAAGTCTATTAACATTTTCAATGACTCTCAACTGGTAGTCAATCAAGTTATGGGCATCTACCAATGTAAAAATGAGGAACTTCAAAAGTACAAAAATTATGTGGACTCACTTTTGACCTTATTTACTCATTATTCTATCCAAACAATTCCCACTCAACTAATAAATTTGCAGATACTACGGCTTGCTTGGCCTCGCAAATTCCTGCCTCACCAATAGACTCTGACATATTTGTCTTGGTCCAATAACTCTTTGCCCCATCTTACTCAGTCCCCGGATGTTTGTATGTTAAATAATATATCTGCTAATTCGCAGGATACTTGGTATCACCAATTTCATGACTACCTTACAACCTCTGTTCTCCCACCTGACCTTACTGGTAACGGAAAACGTGATTTTCTTAAAAGTATTTCTCATTATGTCATCATGGGGGACTCCTCTATAAATGTGGCTTTGATGGCATCCTCCTTCGATGTCTAATCGGTGCGGAGGTCACCTATACCATCCAACAAGTCCATGATGGAATTTGTGGTGGACATTTTAGTGGCCTTGCCGTGGCTAAATGGATCCTTTGCCTAGGCTATTATTTACCTACTCTTAATAACGACTACTAAGAATATGTTAAGCATTGTGTTATGTGTCAACAACATGCCAACCTTCAACATACTCCTAGCCATCCGCTATAGGTCACACGAGATCTTTGGCATTTCTCACAATGGGGTTTAGACCTTATTGGTGAGATTCACCCACCCTCTTCGCAACGTCACCATTGGATAATCACAACAACCAAATATTACACTAAATGGGTGGAGGCCATTCCACTCATTTCAAGCAAAAAAAGAAAAAATTGTAGAGTTCATCAACCATCACATTATCTGTCGTTTTGGTGTTCGTCATCACCTGATAACAGATAATGGAAAATATTTCAAAAATAATATGTTACAAGACCTTTGTGACAAATTTGGTATCAAACTTAGCTTAGCATCACCTTACTATCCACAAGCAATATGGTCAAGACAAATCTTCTAACAAAACCCTGACCAAAATTCTCATGAAAGTCGTTAACGATTATGGGAAAAATTGGCCTGATCACATCCCCTTTGCCCTTTGGGCTTATCGTACCAGCATTCGTACCTCCACTAATGACACACACCATTTTCTTTGGTATATGGTACCGAGGCTGTCTTTCCTCTTGAAATACAAATACCCTCTCTAAGAATATCTCTCCAGGATATTCTGATCAATGATGATTTCCGCCAAGAGCGGTTAGCCCAATTGGAGCTTCTTAACGAGCGTCGTCGTATAGCTCTTGAACACCTTCAAATCTATCAAAAGCGCATAAAGCGTGCTTATGATAAGTGAATCATGAGCATACCTTTAAGATTGGTGATCTTGTCCTCAAAGAGAATCAACATGTAACCAAACTAGAAAAGAGAAACATGGAAAATATTCTCCAAATTGGATTGGGCCTTACATCATCACTCACACTTACGGATTGGGCACTTACCATTTAGCTTCACTCAATGGTAAACCTGAGCCTAAACCCCTTAATGCCTTGCATCATCGACCATTCTACTGTTGAATTTAGTGTTATATCACTTCTTATCTACCTTGCGCTCGTCCCTTGAGCTCGTTTACCACCTCATACACCCTATTTCATGCATCTCAAAATAGAATCACGCTCACATGGTTTGGTTATCATCTCCCCTTAAAGATGCCTTCCCCTTTTAGTCTGGTCCATAACTATTAAAAGTATCAAAATAACACGTTCTCAATTATACAAATTATGTTGGATATTCTTGAGTCAAAATTCCTACAAAACTAGTTGCTTCATGCCAAACGGACATCTAGACCTCTAAGTTATACATAGACTGTTTCCCCTGAAGGACAGCTATACACAAAAAGCCGCATTTGCTACTATAAATAGACTACTCCCTTGAAGGACAGCTATACAAAGTCAGCCTCTATCAGAAGCTTCTCGCATTGATCAGCTTCGTGAGAGCTCAAGAACAACAAAATGCATATCCCATATATAGACTTCCCACATCGATCAGTCTATATTAAAAAAATAATAATAATAATAATAAAAATAGCATTCAAAAATCACTTTTGAGTCATTGACTTGTCTATTTAGGTTTGGTTCTCTTTCGTCAGAATAATCACCTTATAACAAGTTTGATCGTAATAAACATCGTTTGACCCCAGCTATACCATCTACCTCATCTCACCATTCTTCAAAAAAAAAAAAAATCAAGGGACGTGACGTATATCTGATATATTGTGATTATACAATATTTTCACCTATCGATTTCTCGCCTATGCAAGGTACCTAGGGATTTAAGTTCAGTTCATCCTCCGATAAAACGTGGATTGTTCAGCTCTTTCAAACTATGGGACACTTTTTCCTCTTTTAATAAACCCGAATCTAGGATTATGTGTTGACCTTAATCAGGACACATTTCCCTAATAATTGGGTAAGCTAACCTTCGCTTCACCTATACCTACACCAATACCCCCAATACCTTACAACACCAACAACATTACCCTACCAATATCAATATTTTTATCAACCGAAAAATTACCTAACCACAACCAAATTACCTGAATTCACCCCTCCCTGGTCCTAAGGAGAACTACATCGGTCTGAGGCCCCTCCTTGCTTTGTGTAATGGGCTATGTAGGAAGCACCTAGAGACATGGGGTCTCCGAAGGTTAGCTCGACCATCCCCTACCATGACCTATCATGTGTTGTTAAAATATAAATGATTTTGTATATTTATATTGATAACACTCACCTTGGTCCTTTTTCAAAACAACATTCAAAACACAAACATTATTATTATTATCATAACTCAAATCAACATACATATTTAGTTTTATTTAGATGTTAAACAAATACATCTTCTATATCATCGACGCACAGGTCGGCATCCTTGTTTATTTATTCTTCTACCTCAATGAAATTCACCTAGACCCTTGCGGCCTCATCCCGAACCAGATGATGATCATGATCGTTGACGCCGCTCACCTGGCCTCTCCATCCTCAAAGGTGCCATTGCTATTGGTTCCCCCTGATCTTCCAATCTCTCTTGTAACATATGAATACACCCTCTCACGTGGAGGAATCTCACCTCTAGTCTCTCTCGCTCGTGACTGCGCAACCGCTAACAATCCTGTTGTCTCATTCACCTGTGTTTGAAACAGGTGAACTAAAACCCTGCAGGTGATCTCTCTCCACTGTAATCGTAGCTATGTCAGGATGATCAGCCCTCTCATGTGAACCTTGCAGCTCTGCTACCCACCACAATCTATGAGCCTCTGTCGCTCATGCATCCATTACCCTGCGATCGGCTACTATCTCTTCTGGTCCTTCTGGAGGTGTTTGGCTGAGGAGGTGAGAATGATGCCTTTGCGTCAATCCTCATATATGGTCTATAAGCCATCGGTATATCCTGAACAAAATCCAAATTGTCACCACACGCGATCTAGAGGAATCCTCTCGTACTCACCTGGCCTGTGCCCCGCAATCCACCTTAATCACTCTACGCCCCTCAAATCCTCAGCTATGTTCTCTATCACCATATAGTTCCCGTAAGGCCTCCAATGGATATCTGCAATTGTCACCATCTCCCATACCTGCCTATAATACTCGACGTCATTTGTCACGGCCTGGGATCTCGCCTCTTGTTCTGTCTGGACCCATTGTCTGAATCCCAACCTCTGCACTCCTGTCTCTCTTTCCTGGATTGGTCGGCCTATTGGTCACACAAAAAAAATGTGCTCATAGGCCCAAAAATGTAATAAGTATGCACAATCCAGTGTAGTCCTGTGATTTCACCTGCAGGCCCATAAACCCCTGTATAGCTCGCCAGATATGCGGGTGCCCATGCGAAAGTCATGCTCCTTTCTATCATTTCCCAAATAATACACATCAATTCTTTTGGAAATCTTCCCCCATCCACCCTCGGTAATGCATAATACCCCACTACTATCATTAATACCACTACCAACCTTGTTGCCTCAGGGTGTGCTGCAAACATTATACCATAAGTGAATGTCAAACCTCGTTGTGTCAAATCTCGTGCAGCTGGACCAAATACTACTGTTATCGCTCCCCGCACCGTGCTAGGCCCTGCCTGATACACTGGTCTTCCTGTAATTGGGAGCCTCAAAATTTGAAACACATCTTCCAACGTCACTATCATCTCCCTTGTTGGCAGATAGAAGGTATTCTTTTCTGGATTCCATCTCTCAATCAACGCCTGCAAACATAGCATGATTACATGCGATTCATGAATAATAGCGGATTCCACTTAACCCACATGGTTTATCAATGCCCACTCATCTGGTGTTACATTTGCTTGGACTCATGACAACAAAGCTGGCACCCTATCATTCATCCGCAATCCTACCTCTGCCTGCATACATCAAATCAACAAACAACAAATCAATAAATAACATGTCCCGGTGTGTTTTTTTAACACAATCTGGAATTTTACACAGTAACCGGTATTGGTTATATCTAACCAATAATGGTTACTAACCGATACCGGTCATTGTTACTTCTAAACACCCTTCTCAAAAACACCACATATGATAGTTTTTTCACTCGTTTAATCCTCTCTGTGCCTACGAACATATCTCAAACACTTGATTGCCTATCCTACAACACTCACCCCACCCTAAACTCTTGCATAATCACCTTTCTGCCCATTTACCTTACCACATTCTATTTTTAACCATGCAAATCTAATTCTAACAAAAAAAAACAAATTATACCTTCGGGGATCCAGCAGTTTAAGGTGGAACCTGTCTTCTTTCTCCTCTCTACCCACTGGATGCTTCTCTTTATTCAGCCATGTTCACCACCCTCTGTAATATAACTTGTCTTTCTGCCTTCTTAATCTCAGCCCACAATCACTTTACCTGTCTCTTTACTAGTGCCAACTCAGCCCACAAACTCAACAAAATCACTTCACACCTCAGACAAGATAAAATTGGGCACTCAAATTTCACAAAGTGACAATGACATGTCGTATTTTTATTTTTATAGGTTTTGACCTATAACCGATACCGGTTATTTCACTCCCTAGAATATCGGTTACCTACTTCCTTAACCTAACTCCTGCCCTTATCCACCAATCTCTACTTTTTCCCGCATCACCTACCCCCGGCTTTGCTGACTAGCCTTATTTAACTTCAATCGGCCTGACCCAAGGCCGCAACCAACCAATCGGCCCGACCCAAGGCCGCCACCCAACCAATTAGGCCCGATCCAAGGTCGCCACCAACCAATTAGGCCCGACCCAAGGCCGTAACCAACCATTTGGCCCGATCAACGGCCGCAACCAACCAATCCGGCCTGACCCAAGGCCGTAAACAACCAATCGGCCCGACCAACGACCGCAACCAACCAACCAGGCCCAACCCAAGGCCTCAACCAACCAACGAGGCCTGACCCAAGGCCGTAACCAACCAATCAAGCCCAACCATCGGCCATAACCAACCAATCAGGCTCGACCCAAGGCCACAGCCAACCAATCCGGCCTGACCCAAGGCTGCACCCAACCACTCAGGCCGGACCCATGGCCACAACTAATCAATTGGCCCAACTCAAGGCCGCACCAACCAATCAGGCTCGACCCAAGGCCCTCACCACTCAATCGGCCCAACCCAAGGCCGCACCAATTAAGTACCTCACCCAAGACCCGCAAATTATGATTTTATCCACCCATCATGTAGCTTTTTGTTCTATCGCGCTCACCTGTTCGTGTTTTTAGCATGATTAGGATATTTGACTTGATCAATCGACCACCTTTGCCTAGACCAAGACCGTGACATTTATCTCAACCAAACCAACCATTTGGTACTACCGAACATGCTTAAACATTCCGGAAGCCTGCCAATATTTTTCTTTCTATAAAAAAGCACATTCCTTGCATTTTTTGACCCACTTGTGTGCATATGCAAACAAGGTAGGCTAAAATATACCTATCATTATGATTTTCATGGTAGTAGTTTTAGCAGAAAAGTGTCCACCAGATAATTCATCGTGATATTCTACTAACACTTTTTCAGTCTACGCGCTCTTGATACACCTTAGTAGCACACCAACAAGATTCTTCTTAAAGAGAAGTCCATAAAAAACATAAGGGATCGATTGTAACCCAATGTCTTCTCTTGGCATTGTTCAAACTAGTAGGGTATACACCCTCAGAAATAAATGCGATCATGTCCCTTTGTAGACACCAAATTTGTGTCTTACGACACCTGTGCCCACCATCTCATTTCACAACCTAACCTCACCACCTAAACCTTACACAATTATTTATTAAATACCTTATAATTAATAAATCCACATCTCCAACCTTCCACCTCATTTCGCCACCTCATCATGACCTAGCCCTAGCCTTAAACTAACCTAATTAAGACCTATAACTTGGTCTACATCCACACCCATGACTAATACTCCTCACCCGCACAAAACCAACCTAATAATGACTTGACCAAACCCACAACTAATCCCTCAGGAGAAAGGAGGGAAAGTTGGCTATTTTACTAACAATAGCCCACTTTGACTTAACTGACATCGGTTCCTACCCGACCGCCGTCAGTTACGTAACCGCCATCGGTTCCCTGTAAATGACGTCCCCCAACCAAAAACAAAGGATCGGAATTCATTTGAGAGATCCAGAATTCACTTGGCAAGACAGAGACAAGTGAAGAAAAGAGAAGAGTTTGCAGAGAAGGACATCGAGCCCAAGACTACAACTGAGTAACCAGAGCACAACGACTCTCATCCAAGCATTGGGAGAGAAGATAGCTCACTTTTGATTGTCAGATCATCCCACCCGAGCCTTGCCTTCATCATCACATTCCTTGGACCTGTATCTTCATCAGGAACTAGTAAGTAGTGTCTTGTACATTTTTAAATACCATTTCTTGAACTTCTGATTCATAGTAATTATAAGCTCACTCCTAGATCTACTACCCGATAGCACCCTACATCTAACTTTAATTTCTCTACCCTTACATTTCCCCAAGAATAGCTCCCATACTATCTGAGTCTTTTCCATCACCCTATTGCCTACCCCTAATCATTTACCAACCTTATAAACACCATAACCACCTTACAACCAACCTTCATTAAAAGCCCCTAAATCACTGCCCATATCAATATTGGCTATCAACAACTGGTACCGGTGTTATAACCGCAGTCGGTTATACAGTGACCGGCATCGGTCACTGTGACTCCAACCAAAACCAGCCTTTCCTCTATTACTTTTTAACGAGGTAACTAAAGTGTAATTTCGTAATAACTTATTTGTTATCATTTGTGTTAATTCATATTAAAAAGGGAACTGACCACCTTCGAAAGGAAGTCTAATATTTCTTGGGCCCAAGGCAGTTCCCTCATTTATTGTCTAACTAAAATCTGGTGGTCTTGTATTCTTACTTGCAGGTAGTCCTTCCTAGACAAAAAGGAGTTCTTCGCAATCGGCTTGATCTCTCTCTACGGTACGCGCACCCCCTCCCAACACTCAATAGGTATTCCTCCTAGCCATAACCTTTATCTGTTTCTCAAGAGAATGAAAGGATAGAAGCAACTCTATTCTAAGAATGGAAACATTCTGTGTGAAACATTTTGGCACACCTGGTGGGACCCTTCTCGGGTTTCTTTCTTTCTGGCTTGCTTTCATATAGGGAGCACACTTGCTATTTTCTTCTTCTAAATATTCACAAGATATTTTGTTATTTTGGCAAAAGAATTTTTCTTTATTCCTCATCTTTGCTTTAGTGAAAGTCATCTCCTTCGCTTCATCGAATATCATTTTTGATTTGGGTTTAAAAACACGTGCATCACATGTTTGCTTGCTGTTTTTAATTCTAGTGAACGTAGATTAAGTAACAGGTCGTACACGTGGTGGTGATATCCACGGTATTGATGAGAAATTAATCTTACTTTCACTGCACAACACATACCAAATCACATCATAATCAACACAACAGCTCAAATATCCCCCCCTTTTTCCGCGGTATTCCTCCGCCCGATTGAGGTAACCTTATAAGCCAAAACAAACTTGACATTTCCCTTAGGTATTTTGTTTAGGATTGACATCATCTTGCGTCTAAGGCGTAAGCCCACAATAATTAAAACTAATCCTAGGATTAGTCTCTTGATTTGCTTGTGCATCTTGCTTGTTTTTAGTTCTATTTCTCTGTCATACACTGTTTCATTGATCACTTCAGAATAGTTTAGTGGGTATACTAAGCGTTGTTAATCCCAAACTAGTAGCTTCTTATATCATCTCTTTGCTTTCACAGTGATTGACACCGGTCCTATTCTACCAACATCGGTTAACTGGCCGAACCTGGCTACAGTATGACCGACATCAGTTATCCAATCGATATCGATTACTGTCTTTCAAAGTTCCTGTCAAACCAACAACCTACCAATTCCAACATTTTGTTGCTATTTCTGTTACTGATAGATTGATTCCTTGCTGTGTACTCTTGTCCATGGTTGTTATCACTCGGAAACAAGCCGCACCCATGGTTTCACATGCCTGTTCTGTGCCTTTTCCTGAATCACCCCCTTAATATCCTATGGGGAATCCTACGGACACCAGTGATGTTCCCAAGATCCCTGTAGGAGATAAGGACTTTGCCAAATTTTTGGATGCGAATCCTAGCGTTGTACAGTACTATTTGTCCCATACCCCTGACCGTATGCCTGACGGTCAACTTCTCGTTGGTATGCCTATTAGTATAGCTACTCACTTAGCTCCTTCCCCACCTAATAACTCCAGCTTACCTTCTTCATCCTTAGCCCTGTCTCCCAACTCAGTGGCTTCAGGGGTTCATACAGCACAGATTGGCTTTCCTTTGGTTAATCTAGGGCCCCACATATCATTACCACCGACTGCTCCTACCTCATCTCTCTCGCAGACTGCCCCTTTCATAACTTGCTCTCTGCCAGCTATCCACATGAGCTTTCCTTCTCAAGCTCCGCCCACCTTTTCATTTCCACACACTTATTCGGTGGCTTCAACATCTTATATAGGACATCCCTATTCGGTCGCCTCAACATATTCGTCATCAATACCTTATCAACATTTAACCCCACCATTGTCTAGTAGTGTCTCTTAGCCTAATCCTCCACATTTAATTCATCGAACTCTTTACGCGGGCCTGCGCTAAGCACATTTCTCCCACCCTCCAAATTCAAACTTTTTACACCTTTGATGAGGCCTTTACTATGGCTCGAAAACTAGAGATTCGAGCCTTAGAGGAAGAGAAATTGCGGTTGCGCAACAAAAACCCCAATTTCTGAACCCAAGACTCCACCAACAAACCCAACACCACCAATTCTCACGCATCGACTGCTTCGAAATCAAAAGGAGCTGTACACGCGGTGATGGTTAAATCCCAAGCACCATTTAGTACCCCACCAAAAACCACCTATAAGTATAAAACCGAGTCCATCAATTACACTCCCTTGGGAGAAACTTATGGTGTGATCTTATAAAAATTGCTCAAAGCAGGAGCTATCACCTTGCCTCCTGTTAAACCTCATTCCAGGTTTGATTCCACCCGTGTTATACCTTCTTGGTACAAAGAAAATGAATTCTGTAACTTCCACCGCATGAAGGGACATAGTCACAAAAACTACAAGATGCTGAAAAACATAGTGCAGGAAATGGTTGATGCAGGGGATATAACTCTCGACAATCCTAATGTCCCCACTAACCAAAATTTGAAAATATTCAACAAACCATTCCCAAACCACTCATCTTACAGTAACATAAACCAAGATATCTTAGTCGAGGAGAGTGTTCATGAAATCCATGCAATTTTTGACTCCCAACCAAAAGCTTCCTATCAAGGAAATTTTGAATCAAGCCTCGTCACTAACGCAGGGATCCGCACCCCCTTCACCACCATCAAGACAAAATGATAATCTTGCATTCGTTTACCCATAAAGGAATTAACCACCCAGAGTTCTCTTCTCATAGATGAGCCTTCTTACACCACATCCCTATAAGATTGTGAGCGGATGTTATCTAACTTATCTATTTCCCAACACTCTCCTTCTACCACTCTTGTTGTAAAAGAAGAAGGCTCACACTGTTTCTGTCATCCTTAGAAGAGAAACCTCTCAAACCGACATCACCAAACTCCTTAATCATGACGGATCCCTCAAACATGCTCTCCTACCTATTATTTCTTCATCGCCTAAATCTTTTCAGTGACCGGTTGATCTCTTAACACCCATTGATACAGCGACTCATTTACCCCCTTGTATCACACCCATAGTGGACCGGAATCACAACCCACCTCTCTTCCATATCAAAGTTCCTATTCACACGTGAAGATTGTCATCCCTTAGAAGATAGACGAGTCCTATGGGAATGTTTGAGTACACCATGCTCTACTCAAATGCAGATGACTGATCCAGATACCTCTACCATATACCCGAGGTGTTTACTAACGTGCAAAATGCATATGTCCTCATCTTCACCCCTCTCATCTCTACCAAATACTTCATCCACCTCTATTAAACCTAACCAAACCTTCCCCTACGCTTGGGACTTCACTAATACCCAGCCTAACACACCCACCTAAACGGTTAGATTTATCCAAAAATAAATCCGTCCATCCACCTAGGAGACAGACCCAATCTCCTTAAGTCCAATCTATGCCTCTGTCACAACTAAAACCCTCACCATCACACCTACCTTCTATATTGGGACATCACCCCTCCAGCTTGGCCTCAATACATCATACCTCCTGCGTTTTCTTTAAAACGACCTGCACCTTCTGCACCCATACAGAGATCCACGAGTGTATCAACACCGTCAGCCCAAGTATCCTGTCCACCTACCAACCCTAAACAAACTCGATCGTCAAAGGATTTGTTTACTGTCACTCCTCTTTCCCCGTGGTTGTTTCCTACCACCATGTCATCTACGACTTCATCATCTAACCAGCTAAACATGACTTCTACGCCAAAGAAGCCATGCTTAGTTTACTACCAATCATCAAAACCCCTTGTCTAAACCACCCACCCGTACGAACCAACCATACCCAACCATTACCCAAACCCACCCAATCAATAGCCTCATCTTCCTTTGACTTTGACCCTCTCAAAGGATCTTACGTCAAGATCCTTGATATGTTGGTGGAGAATGCGTCCAATTCCCTCACCCCCACTTAGACCCTATGATTCATCTAAACCTCGACCTATAGGTTATGACGAGTCTAAAATATGCACTTACCACCGCACACCAGGACATGATGTAGTAGGGATGCAAAGCTTTGAAAGCCATCCTTCGTCAGTCACCTCTCTTAGATAGAAAGGTTAAGAAGGACAACTTACGAAGGGAGAAACCTTTAGCTTCAATCTCCTCTACTATACCACCTATCCCCACCTCACCAAGATCTATCATTATTGCAACCCCACCTCTCGAAGACAATGACTTATCCCTACCATCTTCCTCCTCTCGTGTTCACGAGATCAACATGATTAGTATTGCTACTCGAGGGCAGAACAACAATGGGAAAGCTAAAGAAAGCACACATGCGGCCTCTCTTTCTCCGTCCTCCATCCCGATCGCACCACCACCTAAAGTGGTTATTCGTGGACCTGCCTACCCCGTCTCTGATGGAGTTTCCCACCAAACCATGATCAAACAACTTTACCAATCCCCTGTAAAAATGACACTGTATGATCTCATTCAAACCTCTGAATCTCATCGACAAGCTCTCGTTGATATCCTTCAAGGGATTAGAGGTCCTACCTAACGAAACCTTCCTGTTGCCTCCATTTTAACACCCAATCACGTTGCTTCTCTCACCAAACAACCTACCTCCCCAACCACTTCTGTCTGTGTACAACAAACCGCTGCTGTCAGTTTCTCCGAAGACAAAATTTTTGACTTTGGTGTAGAAGATCCTGACCCCACTCTTTTCATCTCGGCTTACATCCGGGACATTCGAGTACGTCGTGTTATGATTGACGGGGGTGCTAGCTTAAAAATCATCTCTTCCAAATCCTTCAAACAAATGAATATCCCTTCTAGCTGGCATGCTGTGCCCAACCCCACCATGTTGCGTTCTTTCAATGATGCTATTACTTCTACCTTAGGCACCGTGATCCTTAACATTCGTGTAGGGCCACTTACTTAACCTGAACTCTTCTATGTCCTTGAGGGAGAATTCCAATACAACATGTTGTTAGGCCGCCCTTGGATCTAGGCTATGGGATGTGTTCCCTCCACCTTACATAGATGCATAATATTCGAGTATGACGGGGAAGTCCTACACCGTAAAATTTGACACTCCCCCCTTCAAAACCTGCAATATGTTATATCACCCTAATGATGTGCTTTGTACCAGTCAAGGCAACCATTCATCCAACCCAACCATCTACTTCGACCACACCTCAACCATCCACCTCAACCGCACCTACACCTTCCAACCAATGAAACCGCTGCTGTAAATACCACTTCCTTCCTAGAGGACAACATCCCAACCTTAGATCCCTTGGTAGATGTTTTTCAACGCCTTATGCTGGGGGAGTATCACCTATATAATGTTAGTACCTTCCATACCCCACAGGAGTACGAACAGTTACATGCGCATCCTACCTACGACGCGTTGTGTGGGGGAAGTAATCTCCTATGGACCACCTAATTGCTGTACCAACCTAACGTATGGGGGTGTCGACGCATCCTCTGTCACCCCTAAACCTCCCCTTGGTGTGGTTCCCTTCCAATCTGATTTTCAATATCTAACTAATTATCGTTTCGCCCTCACCTTCCTAACACGTTGTGCTTGGAAGGGCTTCGGTTTTGGTTTTTATGAACAAGGCCGACATACGATCATTCTCGTGACTACACGCAAACACAAAGATCATCGTGGTCTTGGATTCTCTGAACCACCTACACCAAAGAAACCACATATCCGTTGTATCTAGGAAGACGACGAAGTCACCCTTTCTGAACCATCATCATCTATTTTGCCATTGTCACCCACAGAGTCGATAGACCCGGCAATCTATCCCTCCTAACTTTTTTTTTTCATAAACGCTATCTTCCTGGGTCCTCTCACTTATCAACGTGATAATGAAGACCCATCTTCTTTTCCCCTTCTGTATCCAGACATGATTGAAGAAGACTTGCCTTCAATTAATGTTGTTGAGTGCCAGGATGACGAATCCATCCTCACTTATCTTGGTGCGGAAGAATCTTATATTCAACGCGCCTTACCATCTAAAACTCAAACCATGTCGAATGAGTCGACTATAGAAATAAACATCCACACAGAGGATGATCCTCACATTGTGAAGATCGGACAATCTCTTAACGCATCAGAACAAACTACCTTCACTACCTTTCTCCGTGCCCGTAACCAAGCTTTCGCTTGGTCCTACGCTGACATGCCAGGAATTGATCCTGACATCGCTATCCATAACATTACTCTGAAACCCAACTCCTAACCAGTTAAACAAAAATTGATAAAAATGCATCCAGGCATTACCCTCTTGGTCAAAGAAGAGCTTCAACGACTCCTTTCTATTTCCTTCATCTTACCTATTGACTATCCTCAATGGATTTCTAACATCGTACCTGTCACTAAAGCGATGGGGGGACTTTGGATATGTATGGATTTTCGGGACCTTAACGTCGCTTGCCCAAAAGATGACTTCCCCCAACCAAGTATTGATCAACTTGTTGATCTCACTGCGGGCCATGAGATGCTTTCTCTCATGGATGGCTTCTCGGGATACAATCAAATTTTAGTAGCCCCGGCCGATCAACATAAAACCACCTTCATAACTCCTTGGGGAACCTTTTGCTATCGTGTCATGCCGTTTGGCCTTAAGAATGCTGGTGCAACCTATCAGCGGGCTATGACTTACATTTTTCATGACATTATGCACACTATGCTTGAGGATTATGTCGATGATCTTCTTGGCAAATCTAAACATCGCAGTGAACATCTCGATGTTTTAACCATTATTTTCGATCGCCTGTTACAATACTGTGTTCATCTTCAACCAAAGAAATGTGTCTTTGGTGTCCTTTCGGAAAAAATCCTTGGTTTTATTGTCTCTTTGCGTGGCATCGAGGTCAATCCAGCTAAAGTCAAAGCTATCCTAGAAATGCCCCCACCTACTAACCTCAAACAATTGCGTAGTTTGCAGGGAAAACTCCAATCTATCCAGCATTTCATTTCACAACTCTCGGATCGATGTCAACCTTTTCATCATCTCCTTGAAAAGGACATTGTCTTTCAATGGAGAGAGGAGTGCCACCAGGCCTTTGAGGCTCTTAAATCCTATCTCTTGCAGCCACCTGTGCTTATCCCACCTACGGATGATTGCCCTTTCCACCTTTACCTTTCTACCACCGACCATGCTGTAGGATCCATGCTCACACATCATGACTCCGAGCATCGAGAACAAGCCGTTTATTACATAAGTCATACTCTTGTGGATTACGAGACTAGGTATACACATGTAGAAAAGTTGTGCCTAGCCCTCTTGTTCGTGGCAACCAAACTCTGGCATTACCTCCTGAATCACAAAACTTTTGTCATCACCAATGCAGACCCCATCCATTATATGTATGCCAAACCTTATCTAAACCAACGCATCACCCGATAGCTTATGCTCCTCACCGACCTTGACCTTGATTTTGTACACCAAAAATTAGTCAAAGGACAAACTATCGCAGACCAACTCGCGGAAGCCCCTTTACCTGGGGAACAATTTACCAATTTTACTTTCCCTGACGAACTCATCGCAACTCTTTCACTCAGTGAGGAGTCATATCCAATGACCCTCTTCTTTGATGGATCCAAATGCCAGTGCAGTGGAGGGGCCGGCGTTGTTCTCATTCCTTTTGACACTGGACCTATGCCTCTTTCATTCTGGCTTGATTTTCCCTGCACTAATAATATAGCGGAATACGAGGCCCTTGTTTTGGGTCTCCAGGTTGCGTTACACTTAGGTGTAAAGTCTATTAACATTTTTAGTGACTCTCAACTAGTAGTCAATCAAGTTATGGGCATCTACCAATGTAAAAATGAGGAACTTCAAAAGTACAAAAATTATGTGGACTCACTTTTGACCTTATTTACTCATTATTCTATCCAAACAATTCCCCGCTCAACTAATAAATTTGCAGATACTATGGCTTGCTTGGCCTCGCAAATTCCTGCCTCACCAACTAGACTCTGACATATTTGTCTTGGTCCAATAACTCTTTGCCCCATCTTACTCAGTCCCGGATGTTTGTATGTTAAATAATATATTTGCTAATTCGCAGGATACCTGGTATCACCAATTTCATGACTACCTTACAACCTCTGTTCTCCCACCTGACCTTACTGGTAACGGAAAACGTGATTTTCTTAAAAGTGTTTCTCATTATGTCATCATGGGGGACTCCTCTATAAACGTGGCTTTGATGGCATCCTCCTTCGATGTCTAACCGGTGCGGAGGTCACCTATACCATCCAACAAGTCCATGATGGAATTTGTGGTGGACATTTTAGTGGCCTTGCCGTGGCTAAATGGATCCTTCGCCTAGGCTATTATTTACCTACTCTTAATAACGACTGCTACGAATATGTTAAGCATTGTGTTATGTGTCAACAACATGCCAACCTTCAACATACTCCTAGCCATCTGCTATAGGTCACACGAGATCTTTGGCCTTTCTCACAATGGGGTTTAGACCTTATTGGTGAGATTCACCCACCCTCTTCGCAACGTCACCATTGGATAATCACAACAACCGAATATTACACTAAATGGGTGGAGGCCATTCCATTCATTTCAAGCAAAAAAGAAAAAATTGTAGAGTTCATCAACCATCACATTATCTGTCGTTTTGGTGTTCGTCATCACCTGATAACAGATAATGGAAAATATTTCAAAAATAATATGTTACAAGACCTTTGTGACAAATTTGGTATCAAACTTAGCTTCTCATCACCTTACTATCCACAAGCAAATGGTCAAGACAAATCTTCTAACAAAACCCTGACCAAAATTCTCATGAAAGTCGTTAACGATTATGGGAAAAATTGGCCTGATCACATCCCCTTTGCCCTTTGGGCTTATCATACCAGCATTCATACCTCCACTAATGCCACACCATTTTCTTTGGTATATGGTACCGAGGCTGTCTTTCCTCTCGAAATACAAATACCCTCTCTAAGAATATCTCTCCAGGATATTCTCATCAATGATGATTTCCGCCAAGAGCGGTTAGCCCAATTGGAGCTTCTTGACGAGCGTCGTCGTATAGCTCTTGAACACCTTCAAATCTATCAAAAGCGCATCAAGCGTGCTTATGATAAGTGAATTCATGAGCATACCTTTAAGATTGGTGATCTTGTCCTCAAAGAGAATCAACATGTAACCAAACTAGAAAAGAGAAAACATGGAAAATATTCTCCAAATTGGATTGGGCCTTACATCATCACTCACACTTACGGATTGGGCACTTACCATTTAGCTTCACTCAATGGTAAACCTGAGCCTAAACCCCTTAATGCCTTGCATCATCGACCATTCTACTGTTGAATTTAGTCTTATATCACTTCTTATCTACCTTGCGCTCGTCCCTTGAGTTCATTTACCACCTCATACACCCTATTTCATGCATTTCAAAATAGAATCACGCTCACATGGTTTGGTTATCATCTCCCCTTAAAGATGCCTTCCCCTTTTAGTCTGGTCCATAACTTAAAAGTATCAAAATAACACGTTCTCAATTATACAATTATGGGATATTCTTGAGTCAAAATTCCTACAAAACTAGTTGCTTCATGCCAAACGGACATCTAGACCTCCAAGTTATACATAGACTGTTCCCCTGAAGGACAGATATACACAAAAGCCGCATTTGCTACTATAAATAGACTACTCCCTTGAAGGACAGCTATACAAAGTTAGCCTCTATCAGAAGCTTCTCGCATTGATCAGCTTCGTGAAGAGCTCAAGAACAAAAAAATGCATATCCCATATAGACTTCCCGCATCGATTAGTCTATATTAAAAATAAAATAATAATAATAATAATAAAAATAGCATTCAAAAATCACTTTTGAGTCATTGACTTGTCTATTTAGGTTTGGTTCTCTTTCGTCAGAATAATCACGTTATAACAAGTTTGATCGCACCCCAGCTATACCATCTACCTCATCTCACCATTCTTCAAAACAAAAAAAATCAAGGGACGTGACGTATATCTGATATATTGTGATTATACAATTATTTTTACCTATCGATTTCTCGCCTATGCAAGGTACCTAGGGATTCAAGTTCATCCTCCGATAAAACGTGGATTGTTCAGCTCTTTCAAACTATGGGACACTTTTTCCTCTTTTACCCGAATCTAGGATTATGTGTTGACCTTAATCAGGACACGTTTCCCTAATAATTGGGTAAGCTAACCTTCGCTTCACCTATACCTACACCAATACCCCCAATACCTTACCAACACCAACAACATTACCCTACCAATATCAATATTTTTATCAACTGAAAAATTGCCTAACCACAACCAAATTACTTGAATTCACCCCTCCCTGGTCCTAAGGGAGAACTACATCGGTCTGAGGCCCCTCCTTGCTTTGTGTAATGGGCTATGTAGGAAGCACCTAGAGACATGGGGTCTCCGAAGGTTAGCTCGACCATCCCCTACCATGACCTATCATGTGTTGTTAAAATATAAATGATTTTGTATATTTATATTGATAACACTCACCTTGGTCCTTTTTCAAAACAAACATTCAAAACACAAACATTCTTATTATTATCATAACTCAAATCAACATACATATTTAGTTTTATTTAGATGTTAAACAAATACATCTTCTATATCATCGACGCACAGGTCGGCATCCTTGTTTATTCTTCTACCTCAATGAAATTCACCTAGACCCTTGTGCCTCATCCCGAACTAGATGATGATCATGATCGTTGACGCCGCTCACCTGGCCTCTCCATCCTCAAAGGTGCCATTGCTATTGGTTCCTCCCACTGATCTTCCAATCTCTCTTGTAACATATGAATACGCCCTCTCACGTGGAGGAATCTCGCCTCCAGTCTCTCCGCTCGTGACTGCGCAACCGCTAACAATCCTGTTGTCTCATTCACCTGTGTTTGAAACAGGTGAACTAAACCCTGTAGGTGATCTCTCTCCACTGTAATCGTAGCTATGTCAGGATGATCAACCCTCTCACGTGAACCTTGCAGCTCTGCTACCCACCACAATCTATGAGCCTCTGTCACTCATGCATCCATTACCCTGCGATCGGCTACTATCTCTTCTGGTCCTTCTGGAGGTGTTGGCTAAGGAGGTGAGAATGATGCCTTTGCGTCAATCCTCATATATGGTCTATAAGCCATCGGTATATCCTGAACAAATCCAAATTGTCACCACACGCGATCTAGAGGAATCCTCTCGTACTCACCTGGCCTGTGCCCCGCGATCCACCTTAATCTCTCTATGCCCCTCAAATCCTCAGCTATGTTCTCTATCACCATATAGTTCCCGTAAGGCCTCCAAAAGATATCTGCAATCGTCACCATCTCCCACACCTGCCTATAATACTCGACGTCATTTGTCACGGCCTGGGATCTCGCCTCTTGTTCTGTCTGGACCCATTGTCTGAATCCCAACCTCTGCACTCCTGTCTCTCTTTCCTGGATTGGTCGGCCTATTGGTCACACAAAAAAAATGTGCTCATAGGCCCAAAAATGTAATAAGTATGCACAATCCAGTGTAGTCCTGTGATTTCACCTGCAGGCCCATAAACCCCTGTATAGCTCCGCCAGATATGCGGGTGCCCATGCGAAAGTCATGCTTCTTTCTATCATTTCCCAAATAATACACATCAATTCTTTTGGAAATCTTCCCCCATCTGCCCTCGGTAATGCATAATACCCCACTGCTATCATTAATACCACTACCAACCTTGTTGCCTCAGGGTGTGCTGCAAACATTATACCATAAGTGAATGTCAAACCTCACTGTGTCAAATCTCGTGCAGCTGGACCAAATACTGCTGTTATCGCTCCCCGCACCGTGCTAGGCCCTTCCTGATACACTGGTCTTCCTGTAATTGGGAGCCTCAAAATTTGAAACACATCTTCCAACGTCACTATCATCTCCCCTGTTGGCAGATAGAAGGTATTCTTTTCTGGATTCCATCTCTCAATCAACGCCTGTAAACATAGCATGATTACATGCGATTCGTGAATAATAGCGGATTCCACTTAACCCCACATGGTTTATCAATGCCCACTCAGCTGGTGTTACATCTGCTTGGACTCATGACAACAAAGCTGGCACCCTATCATTCATCCGCAATCCTGCCTCTGCCTGCATACATCAAATCAACAAACAAAAAATCAATAAATAACATGTCCCGGTGTTTTTTAACACAATCTGGAATTTTACACAGTAACCGGTATTGGTTATATCTAACCGATAATGGTTACTAACCGATACCGGTCACTGTTACTTCTAAACACCCTTCTCAAAAACACCACATATGATAGCTTTTTCACTCGTTTAATCCTCTCTGTGCCTACGAACATATCTCAAACACTTGATTGCCTATCCTACAACACTCACCCCACCCTAAACTCTTGCATAATCACCTTTCTGCCCATTTACCTTACCACATTCTATTTTTAACCATGCAAAATCTAATTCTAACAAAAAAAAACAAATTATACCTTCGGGGATCCAGCAGTTTAAGGTGGAACCTGTCTTCTTTCTCCTCTCTACCCACTGGATGCTTCTCTTTGTTCAGCCATGTTCACCACCCTCTGTAATATAACTTGTCTTTCTGCCTTCTTAATCTCAGCCCACAATCACTTTACCTGTCTCTTTACTAGTGCCAACTCAGCCCACAAACTCAACAAAATCACTTCACACCTCAGACAAGATAAAATTGGGTGCTCAAATTCACAAAGTGACAATGACATGTCGTATTTTTCTTTTTATAGGTTTTGACCTATAACCGATACCGGTTATTTCACTCCCTAGAATACCGGTTACCTACTTCCTTAACCTAACTCCTGCCCTTATCCACCAATCTCTACTTTTTCCCGCATCAACTACCCCCGGCTTTGCTGACTAGCCTTATTTTAACTTCAATTGGCCCGACCCAAGGCCGCAACCAACCAATCGACCCGACCCAAGGCCCCCACCAACCAATTAGGCCCGATCCAAGGTCGCCACCAACCAATTAGGCCCGACCCAAGGCCGTAACCAACCATTTGGCCTGATCAACGGCCGCAACCAACCAATCCGGCCTGACCCAAGGCCGTAAACAACCAATCAGGCCCGACCAACGACCACAACCAACCAACCAGGCCCAACCCAAGGCCTCAACCAACCAACGAGGCCCGACCCAAGGCCGTAACCAACCAATCAAGCCCGACCATCGGCCATAACCAACCAATCAGGCTCGACCCAAGGCCACAGCCAACCAATCCGGCCCGACCCAAGGCTGCACCCAACCACTCAGGCCGGACCCATGGCCACAACTAATCAATCGGCCCAACTCAAGGCCGCACCCAACCAATCAGGCTCGACCCAAGGCCCTCACCACTCAATCAGCCCGACCCAAGGCCGCACCAATTAAGTACCTCACCCAAGACCCGCAAATTATGATTTTATCCACCCATCATGTAGCTTTTTTGTTCTATCGCGCTCACCTATTCGTGTTTTTAGCATGATTAGGATATTTGACTTGATCAGTCGACCACCTTTGCCTAGACCAAGACCGTGACATTTATCTCAACCAAACCAACCATTTGGTACTACCGAACATGCCTAAACATTCCTGTACCTTACCCATTATATCCCCTGGAGCTACTTCCTATGCCTTAGATACCAGGATTATATCACCCTTGTTTGGATAAACTATCGACCTTTTCCTATGAATTGCTGGTTTGCTCTTCAAATCATGTACCCTAGTCACACTATTGCATTTCAACGTGCATCTACTTTCACACCATTTTACCATCATTTCAACACCATTCACCCTTTATCAACCCTATCCCTGATTTCATGTCGCCTCAATTTGTGAAAGATTTGAGGGGGATTACCTATACCCTTAACGGGAGTAACCACTTCTTATTATTGTCAGTGCAGCTTCACAAGACAAGCTACACAACAACAAGGGGCTAATGTAGACAAAAAATTTGTGTCTTACGACACCCTGTGCCCCCCATCTCATTTCGCAACATAACCTCGCCACCTAAACCTTACACAATTATTTATTAATTACCTTATAATTAATAAATCCACATCTCCAAACCTGCCACCTCTTTTTTCCACCTCATTATGACCTAGCCCTAACCCTAAACTAACCTAATTAAGACCTATAACTTGGTCTACATCCAAACCCATGACTAATTACTCCTCACCCGCACCAAAACCAACCTAATAATGACTTGACCAAGCCCACAACTAATCCCTCGGGAGAAAAGGAGGGAAAGTTGGCTATTTTACTAAAAATAGCCCACTTTGACTTAATCGACATCGGTTCCTACTCGACCACCGTCAGTTACATAACCGCCATCGGTTCCCTGTAAATGACCTCCCCCAACCAAAAATAAAGGATCGGAATTCATTTGAGAGATCCGGAATTCACTTGGCAAGACAGAGACAAGTGAAGAAAAGAGAAGAGTTTGCAGAGAAGGACATTGAGCCCAAGACTGCAACTGAGTAACCAGAGCACAATGACTCTCATCCAAGCATTGGGAGAGAAGATAGCTCACTTTTGATTGTCAGATCATCCCACCTGAGCCTTGCCTTCATCATCATAGTCCTTGGACCTATATCTTCATCAGGAACTAGTAAGTAGTGTCTTGTACATTTTTAAATACCATTTCTTGAACTTCTGATTCATACTAATTATAAGCTCACTCCTAGATCTACTACCCAATAGCACCCTACATCTAACTTTAATTCCTCTACCCTTACATTTCCCCAAGAATATCTCCCATACTATATGAGTCTTTTCCATCACCCTATTGCCTACCCCTAATCATTTACCAACCTTATAAACACCATAACTGCCTTACAGCCAACCTTCATTGAAAGCCCCTAAATCAATGCCCATACCGATATCGGCTATCAGCAACTGGTACCCGTGTTATAACCGCAGTCGGTTATACAGTGACCGGCATCGGTCACTGTGACTCCAACCAAAACCAACCTTTCCTCTATTGCTTTTTAACGAGGTAACTAAAGTGTAATTTCGCAATAACTTATTTGTTATCATTTGTGTTAATTCGTATTAAAAAGGGAACTGACCACCTTCAAAAGGAAGTCTAATATTTCCTAGGCCCAAGGCAGTTCCCTCATTTATTGTCTAACTAAAATCTGGTGGTCTTGTATTCTTACTTGCAGGTAGTCCTTCCCAGACAAAAAGGAGTTCTTCGCAATCGGTCTGATCTCTCTCTACGGTACGTGCACCCCCTCCCAACACTCAACAGGTATTCCTCCTAGCCCTAACCTTTATCTGTTTCTCAAGAGAATGAAAGGATAGAAGCAACTCTATTCTTAAAACGGAAACATTTTGTATGAAACACCCTTATCCAGTAATGTACACCAGGATTTGGATTCTACTCAAGTGCTACACATGAGATACCTTCACCCAGAAATAATGAAGTCTCATATTCATTCTGCGCATCCTCAGGAATTTGCTTATGAAGTGAGCTACCTCTTACGAGTTTTGGGTATTTGATAGTCACATCATATTCCATGATTTTGGTCACACATCGTGCTCTCTTTTCATTGATTTCTACTCCCATGATGGAGTCTCTAACAAAAGAGATGGATACTAACACCTTGATATGATTTGTGGTGAGCATACTTTTGAATTTATTGAGCACACGCATGATGCAAAGACCTTATTCTCCATGTGACTATATCTTAATTCATAATTCTTTAACATCTGGCTTAAGAAATCCATTGGTTGTTCTAGCCCTTGTTCATTTTCTTGTGTTAGGACAACAATAACACTAGTATTGGCGCCATAAGCATAAAGGATGAATTATTTTCAATAATCCAGGTTGATGAGTGTTGGTGGGTAAACAATATATTGCTTAATTTTCTTAAAGCTTTCTCTTCCTTCTATTTTCTATCTGAAAGTCGTGTCCTTATTGAGAATCAAAGTGATTGGCCTTACTAGTCCTGCAAAGTTAGGAATAAAGCTCCTAACAAAAGTGATCTTGCTAAGGAAGGACTGTAAGGATTTATTGTGCATCGGAAGGGAAAGAGATAGGAAGGATGAAATTAACTCAAGATCAATTGTGATGTTATCCTTTGAAACCACATGGCCCAAGATTTTTCCCTGTGCCACCGTAAAATCACACTTCTTGGGGTTCAGAGACACCCCATACTTTCTTCATATCTCAAAGACTTTCATGATTCACAATCTACTTTGAGAAGACTATTATGTCATCAAGGTAAACCAAGACGAACTCATTAATGTAACCTTTGAAGGTAATGCCCATGACACGTTGAAATGTGGCACTTGCATTTGAAAAACCAAAAGAAATCTTCTAATATGCATATGTTCCCCATTTGGTCGTAAGAGCCATTTTTAATTGATCCTTTTGCTTGACCAAGATCTAATTGAACCCTAAATATCCATCTAACATTAAGAACCTCTGCTCGTTGGCCATAGTCTGTAGAATCTGCTCCATTGAAGGAAAAGAATAATGATCCTTCAGAGATGCCTTGTTCAAATCTCTGAAATCAACACAGAGTTTGATTTCACCATTCTTCTTATGCACTAGAACTATATTCGTGACCCAATTAGAGTATTTGATGGGAAAAATAATTCTCACCTCAATGAGTTTGGATAACTCCTTTCTCATGTGGGGCTCTATCTTTGGATTGACTGGTCATTGCTTCTGTCTGATGAGCTTGATATCAGGGTCAAGGTCGATGGAGTGTTGAGCAACACCTAGATCCAAAAATTTGACGTATTCATACTCCCATGAGAATATATCACTATATTTTTGAAAGAGAGATATTAAGGCTTGGTTTTCATCATGCGCACAAGTCTTACTGAGTAACAACTCCTTTTTGCACGCAATAGTGACTAGGGAGTAGCCTTCTTGCACAACGTGCATATACTTTTATTCACCCTTAAACTCATCATCAGGGCTAAACATTTGTTCTAAGGTGACCAGCCCTTTAGGAAAATTATTTTTCTAAAGCTGTATTACTTGTTCACCATAGTTGTCATGTAAGTAAGCGTGGATGATTGATGAGAACTCAACTTCATTTTAAATGAACTGTGTGATTTTCACGTCACTTTCAAACACTTGCCAACTGGTGTTGTTGTCTAAAATGGACGGCCTGATCACCATCTTAATGTGTTGAGTGTTTCCTTGGAAAAAGTCCTCAACAGGAGAGAATTGCAAACTGAGCGCGACCCTTTGATCAACTTCCTTGTTCATTTTATGCGGTACCACGTGTAGGTTTAGAGCATCAAATCCCTCAAGGAGGTCTTAAAATCTGTGTTTATAAGCTTAGAAAAACTTATTATTTGTTAATAACTTGTTGGTAACTTGATGGATAACAAACTTTGTATCCCCAAATATTTTCAGTGCATTCATCTTCTTCTTTTCAGCAATCAGTAGACCATGCACCAACGCCTCATATTCTTCCACATTGTTAGAACAGGTAAACTACAGCCTATGCGTGAAGAATAATTTCTCATCCCTAGGGGAAATGAGAACCACTCCTGCTCCCGCACCTTTTCTTCTTATGGAACCATAAAAATATAACTTCCATAGACTAGGTTTAACTTGATATCTCTTGAGCAAGCGCGGCATCATAGTTTCTTCTTCAAGAATGTAGTAAGTACTAAGCCCAGTTTCATAAGATTCTAGTTATTTAGTAAACGGATCAAATTTATGGTGCCTCTCCGCCCATTCATCAAGTTCTAGGTCAGAAACAAAGGGTAGAAGAGGCTGTTCTTTAGGAATTGAAGTTTGTTCTTGGATTAGAAAATTAACTTGGAGACGGGGTGTGACATATGGATCTACATGATAGGAAAATATAGGCTCAACTTGTATGGTAAAGCGGGGTACCATACCTTTTCTTTGGTAACATATGAGACCAATAGGAAGAAAAGTAACCACCCACTTGAACAGTGAAATCTCTTGACAGACATAGGAAAAATAAATAAGGTAAGTCAATGATTGACACATCTTGAGTAATTATTAAAATTGGACATGCATGAAGGGTCAAATAAATATCCTTGATGACTCCTAAGGTAGTGACAATCGAGCCATCGAGTTATAGGAATCCTTTAGATAAGGGGATATACCTAAGACCTAGGACATCAACTATCTTCTTGGACATAAGAGAGGTACTGGTGCCTGAGTCTATCATGAAATTATGGAAAAAATGTTTGCCTACGATCAATGAAATATACAAGGGTGGGGTTTTAACAACCTTACTTACTTGGTTCTTCTTTTCGTGTGTTGGAAAGAAACTTTTTCGGGTGGAAAAACTTGTGGATTTCTTGCCAATGCTCTGGGAATCTAAGTCCCTCTACTTAACCAACGTAGCTACCATATATGCATGCACAAGTAAAGATAGATTTTCCCGGTGGCCTTGTGATTTGGGATCCAAGAGGGGAACTCCAATGACCCTACTGAAAATCTAGTAATTTGTTGCTAGGGGAGAATTTTTCTAAAGAGCGGGAAAGGGGAGTGGGAAAAGAGATAGGGGAACTAATGTTGTAGGTAGAAATAAGATTCTTGCACAAACTAGTTAGAAGTTTCATCACATGCACTAAAGTTAGGAAAAAACAATACTACAAACAACAATAAGACCAATAATAATTTAATGAGAAAAAATTATCAGTAAACCCCTTAGTCAAAAAAGGCTCAAAACTCCTTCTTGTATTGATGCCGAAGCATAAATTATACATATTTTGAGAATGGAAGACATTGAGAATAATGAAGAAGTTGCTAACTCATTTCACTCACAAAGGAGAAAAATCTCTCTCATTAACTTACAAGAATACAACCAACTAGAAGAATTTCAGAATTAGAAGAACCTCTTGGAATGAAGAGATCATTACAATTTCTAGCAATCTGACTTGACCTTCCACCTCCCTCACATGACTCTTGTTTCCATATTCCACTCGTGACCTTTCGTTTTCTATGAATCAAGTATTTCTCTTTTAATTTTGAGAAGATAATTTTTACAATTAAAATGGGTCATTTAAGTGAATAGGATAAAATACAATGACGATGAATAACGAAGAATTAGAACGGAGAGAGAAAGTAGAGATAAAAAGAGAGGGAGAGGGAAGGGATAGAGGGGAAAACACTCCTCGTGATGAAATGATTTGAATGCCTTGATGTAACCATGAAATTTGAGAGAGGATTTCTTCCAGTAGTGATCTTATACATTGATGAATATTTCTCCCCTAAATAACTTTAAATCATTTCCCAATTTAGTGATGACCACAAACTCTATGATGCATGGACATCTTGGACCATAGAATGAGTGTCTAGAAAAACTGTTATGATGTTTACCATTGAAAACTTGAGATGAACACATATGATGCCCATGATGACCCTCCTTGAATGGTTGATGAACCCTTTGACTCGTTGAAATCATTTTGACCAATTCACTTTGGATCACTTGGTTCCTTAAGTGATGAAGATGAAGTTAGATGATTTGCCTTGCGATGCCTTACTTTACTTCCATAAACCACCGCTCTCAAGATGATGCTTCCAAGACCTTTGTGAAGTTCTCATTCCTCCTTTTCAACTCATGAAACCATCTCATTATCCAAAAGGGAGTCCAAAAAGTAGTAAGATGAGTGAAAATTAAGTCATATGTAACTTTCCACTCTAAAATGAAAACTTTTTATTTTTAGAATATGAGCCCACGCTCTACTATTCTAAGACATATCACCTGTCTTGTTCCAGTTTTACCTTTTGAACTATCTACCATATTCCAACCTCTTCTGTTACTAATATATTGATATTTTTAGCACATTTCTATTTTTAGCAGGTTGTTATTTGGGGACATGCTATTTTAGGAAGAAGTCGTTTTCTATCTTACTTTTCATTTTACCCCTTTTTTGATTGTCCTGAGTGACAAAACTTGCAGTTCAGTGGGAATTTTCACTTATAGCATGTGAGGAAATATATTATATGCTATTTTTAGTAAGCAGTGAAAATGACCTCTATTTGCGATGGGAACAACTTTTTTGGATTTGATTCTTCGTCATGAACTCGTGCGCCAATTTTCATCCTGGTTATCTTTCCAAAAAAAAAAAGAAATAAAAAGTGGAAATTTTATGTCTTGTAAGAGCTTCAGGTATGGAGCTACTAGGGAAGAATAATAATAAAAATTCATTCCTTCATATCTTGAGAAACTGTCAACTTCGTCGTGTAAAAATAGTTTGAGAGAAACTAGATATTTTGGAGACCCTTCCGTCTGAATTTTGGATGAGTTCGCTCACCAGATCTTTAGGAATTTGAAAATTTATTCAAAGAGGGAAGAATTTTGATAAAAAAGACAACACTCCATATCCCTAAAAAATAGGGAATTCATGGTGCGAAAAGTAGTTCATGCCAAACTAGATTTTTCAACTATCATTTCCTCTAATTTTCGGGTGATTTCACCCACAAGAACCTTGAGAAGTAGAGAGGTCACTCACTGATTTTTTCCATTACTATGTCATGGCAGCCATTAATGGAGCTTGAATATTACAGGTCTTATTTTTCTCTTCGTTTGTGATTAAATAAATTCCATTGCGATAGGGTTTTACTTCTGGTGCTTCACACAAAATTTTAATTCAATCCAACAACTGGTTTGATGGGAAATTAAACTATGTTCTTCGTGGAGTTGGAAGTGAAATTTATTCACTGTGATAATTCCTTTCTGAATATTTGAGGTTTTAATATGAGTTTTTAATGGCCATCAAGAGTGAAGAACTCAACAACAAACAATTTGTCAATCCGTGCAACTGTTTGCAAGATATGTTCAATTCTTGGTTTTATGGAAATGGAGTTTTCAGAATTCTTTTCCTCTATTCTTCATTGTTTCTTCTGGGTTTGATCTATCTTCCTTCTGTGACATGTGTGCCATCATGGAGTGAAGGATAATGTGTTGTGATGGAACTGGTTTTAGCTTTGGCAATGGTGGAGTGGTGGACTGGTGTTCTCTGCAACTTTTCTTATGTCTGTGAGAAGTAGTTTTAGAGATGGAGTTGGGTGTATTATTTTGTCCTTGACATCTTTGACCTTAGGAAAATGAGTAACATCAAATTCCATAGTGAGCAAGAGGATGACACGTGTCCTCAATTCAATGATAGGGAATTTGAGCTCCAAAAATGCACTTGGGGGCTGAACTGTCGAATTTGAAGGTCACATGAGGGTCCAGGAGGTCACACGAGGGTTGGGAAAACTTTTCCAAGGTTAATGTACTTGACCTCAGGGATTTTACGGAAATAAAATCCTGCTAGGCTTCTGGTGTTGATACATGTCCTCTCGAAAATTGACTAACTCTAGAAATGTCTCCAAGAGGGTAACTTGGAACGATGATAACTTGAGCACCATGTGGAATTTACTGGTGAAATTTTATATGATCTTGACTGGAAATGGAATTTTGAATCCAATAGTTGGGGTATCATGTTTTGATTCTTCCATATGATCCCTAAAAAACGGATTTTTTATTTGGTACTCTACTTGTGCCTGAGAAAAATTGCCTATAAACCCTATATGCCAAGGTTTTGTGAAAAATATGATTTCATCATCTTATAGATCTTGGAATTATATTTCCAATGACATTTTTTTTTACTCCTAACTCCATGCAGAGCTCCTGAAATCTTCTTTTGAAGCTCAACAACTTATTTTGGCATGTGCACTGTCTAGGCCTGTGAATCCTATTTTTTATTCAAACTACTCCAAGTATTTCAAAACTTTCCCAAACCTTCCAAAATAATTTCCATGATGTTATAAGGTGTTCAATTCACGTCCATGTTGAATTTGGCCCTTCCGTTCTGTTGTCAATTTTTTCCCTCATGTGAAAAAATGGACAATAATGTTAAAACAACACCCATAATTTCAAGCTTTGAGAGCCTTGTATGTTACTCTAGAAGGTTGCGAGATCTCATGGGAGTGTTCTTTCTTTTCTGTATCTTGAAGATTCAAATTTGTCACAGAATGGAAGATCAGCCCTAGTGGGCCCACCTCATGTTAAAGTATCAAAATGATAAATTATATTTAAAAGGGTCTTATTTAATTATCATTACCCTCTAGTTTCAAGAAAATTCCAAAGGTTAGTGCAAAAGGTAAATATAGCTCAATGATGTTGGGTGTTTTTGGATTATGAGAAGAATTCACTTAAGAAATGCACTTGGGTTTATTAAGGCCAACTTAGTCGTGGTACAAAATGAGGAGAAACTGTGGATGAGAGCTTGTGAGTTAGTGTAAATGAGCCATCAAGTTTAACTTCACGAGACAAGTTTAGAGAGGGCATACGTGTCATTCAGATACATCAAGATAGTAGCCGAGGTGGTTTGAGCCATAGGGGAATGCCATACCAAAATTCATGAGGCAAGCTTGGAGCTTGATGGATGTGTGAAGGAGGAGAACCTGATCATAGGATGTTTCACCTATGGAATACATCACATCGTCAGTAAAGGGCTGAGTAGTAATATTTTCGATGAGTTTGAAGAATGGGTCATGGGTTTTGAGCTCGACGATGAATGCAAAATGGATTGACTGCATTAGCATGGCTCGCACTGATATGAAAATAATCAATTCTTTATTCACCTGATCTCGAACCCCTATAGGCTTATTTTATTTGCCGATAATTTGCTCCTTTTAAGTAATCAATTTAAAAGTAATTTATTTGCTGATAATTTGCTCCTTTTAAGTAATCAATTTAAAAGTAATGCAAGCATATAATGAAAAATTGCACAATGATTGATTACGGAGTTTGGCAATTACCTACGTCTTTGGGTTCTTATCGAACCATTCCACTAGTCAAAACTTGTAAGTTACAATAGTACTTTCACAAGAAAACCTAATGGAAACTATTAAGAACTTGCTTAGAAGAATATCCATACCTTCGGACAACAAGGGGGAAAGATAGCACCCGACTTCCACCTTCCTGCCATATTCGGTAAGCTCTATGGCACCAACTCCACTGTTTGGAATCCTCCGGTTCTTGATCGGACTTCTAGACACTTCGTAATGCCCTATGACACTCCGGTCAATATTCCAGGCTTCACAATAATTTGGTGTGGTGCTATGGGCCGACTAAGTAGTATTAAAAACTCCTAGCCACAATAATGCCTATTTAAATAAATAGGTCTTCACAACTTTATAATAAGCCTAATATATATGTCTTATCAAAATAAATCTCTCCTCCGCTTGCTCGGTCTTCCTCGAGCTCTTCCTTTGAGCTTCTAAGTTGTGTTGTGTGTGTCCATTATAAAGAAATGGGTCCCCTATTTATACAAAAATAGGGCCCTTAAACAATGCATTTAACAATTATATATAGGTTATTTTAAAACCTTAGCCCATAGAATTTTGGATATGCTTATCCCATATTAGAGCAGATTGAATGTTTAATGGGTTAAAATTCCCATAGGGAGTGACATTTTTTGGAAAGAGGGGATATGATCCCACATTTTACGGTGGAGTATTTTGGTAAGGTTTTATTAAACCTTATCCCTACCATTCTTCACGTGGAACCTTCCATGCATTGCCTAGCCCCCCTACCACTACTTCATCTCCTCCTCCACGTGGAAGCTTCCATGTATGGCATTTTCCTCCCATAACCGCTTCACCTCCTATTCACGTGGTCATAGCAATAGCTAAGGGGTTGGCAGTTATGTAGGATTTAATACTAATGTTTAACAATTAATATGTGGAGGTTTGACATATATATGTATGGTATGTGACATATTGTGTGGTATTTGTGAATAATACATGGCAAATAATTACAAAGTAATATGAAATTCGACCCAAATGGAATATGATGAAAAATACCACTTGTCGACCCATGATTGGAAAATAGATAGTATTTGATTCATGGTGGCAAGCCATGTGGTGGCTTGTGGACCCACCACGTTGGTGATAATACCATAGTCCACACGGCAGTTGGGCTCCCCTCCGTAACAAAAGTTGAGCCTCTTGTTCTAGCAAGCAATCTTTTATGACCATCGAATACTGGAGATCGAAAACTAACATATGACTCCCATTTCCTTTTTGCCACGTGTCACAGTGTCATTGGTCCAATATTGACTAGTTGACAAGAGTTGACTTTCTTGTTGACCAAACTTTGACCGGACATATCTAGAGCTCCCGATGTCCATTTTTCGCGTTCTCATAGTCGATGGAAAGCTATCGAAATGATATTCTTCACTGACACCATTTAGGGATATTTAGGGAAATTTTGATATAAAAAATGATCCTATGATCACGCACAGACTCAGGGAGCTCAGTGGTGTTTAAGAGCTTGAGAAGAATTTTAAGTTCTGTGGAGTGGCTCGGTAACTCAAGGAAGTGATTATTCAAGCCCAAAGTGGTGTTGAAGATTTGATTATGAGGGATTATCGAATATCAGATGGAGTAAATAATGTAGAGAGCTTAACATTGAAAATAATGAGATAGCTCAGAGCTTGGGGAATCTTTGAAGGGGCCAAATCATGGAAGGTAGCGGTGAATCGATGAAGGCTCGCACCAAAGATCACAATGAGGACACAGTTTAGAAATTATTAAAACATATCCCAATTTAATTGGTGTCCGTTCTCAAAGATTTGAACAATTCAGTATGAATTATTTGTGGGGTTGGTCGAATGGATCATCCAAATCGTGAAAGGATGGACCAAGCTCATGGTTGATAAGGAGTGATCTCATGAAAACATGGACAACATTGCAATGAGAGAACAGATGAATCTAAGTTGTGGAGGTGAGAGGAGATTTGTTTTGATGAAGAGTATCTCAGGTCATTGTAAGAGTGTCGACTCAAAATAAGGGCCAAAAACAAGCTCACGGTTGAGATTCATCAACATGACCTAGATAGGGACGGTTCAACACTCAAAGGAAGATGAAAATGATAAGTGTGATACATAGGTAGATGAGCTAACACAAATAATGATAGGGATAGGAAGTGAGATCAACAATGAGAATATAAAAAAAATGAGGCTCGTGGGAGTCAAGTTCAAATGTCGAATTCATCTCCAGGGAAGTCGATAAAATCAGGATTTGGTGAATACAAGTGTAAATAACAAATGAGTTAGGGAGCTGAGCTTAACATCATTGAGTTAGCTTAAAGATATGTGGTTGGGTCGAGTGGTAGTTACATCAGGATGTAATTCAAACACCTATCATGTGAGCAAAAATATGAATAAAAAATGGCATGGAAGAGCGTAAGATTTTGGGCTAAAGAGATCGAAATGTTTAGAACTGAAGTTGGAAGAATGGGTATATGTGTTTCAGAGAGGGGAATATTTTGAAATTTCTAATGTTTTAGGTTTGGAACTCACTCGTTGATCTAACAAAAATGAGCTTAGAAAGCCCAAATCCCGAAACTACGAAATTCAGAGTTTCAATTTTTTGGGATTCAGAGGTGCTACGAAAGATAGAACTTGGCAAGTGGTGGTCAAGATTTTGAAATTCAAAAAGGATCTTGGTCAACTTTAAAGTCTAAACTAATCATAATGGGCATTTTGGTGAGTTGGTGGCATATTTAATTGAGAACCGAGTTGAATGCCTTGGTATTTGGTGAGTGCCGCTAATAGCTTGACCAAGTTCTTGGAGGTGGAGTATTATTTGGAAGTGCTAGCCCGAGTCTCTCGACACAAAGAAAAGGGTCATTGTTTAAACATAACACGTGGAAGATTAATTCGTTGGACTCACCTGTCAAGCCATGTGGGCTTGGTTTAATATCAAAGAATTTAGTAAAACCAAAGCATGCCCGAATCATTTGGTAGGTGGGTCATTTTGGAGTTTGTGGACTTATAACCGTAACATCTAATGCAAAATATAACGAGTGGTGGTCAACATAACACATGGAGATATTATATCCACTAGGTGGAAATTAACAAGGAGCTCAGTCGGTAATGCTAAGCAAACCATATGCTAAATTATCACTAAGACCCTTCCCCCTCACATACAAATTAAACCCATGGGTTTCGAAACACATGAAGATGATCTTCAAAAATATATTGCAATACTATTACAAATTTATGAAAATAAATTCAAAAATTTAAAGCATAACGAAGACATTTTCAGAGAGTTAATGGAGCACAGTGTCCCAGAATTCATGAATAGGTAAGTTTACTCAAAAGACTATAACTTTCTCCCGGAATGTCTATTTTTTAGAAAATTGTAGTCCTTGGAACCAGGAGAAAGAGGGCTCTGTCATGGAGCCATGAAAAGATATATATTCAAGAAGTTTTTCATTCCATAATTGTAGGTTTTTTTCATTCCTTGGATGGTGCTTGGAAGGTGGAGGTGCAATACATGAGAAAACATGGCCAACACCAATGATTAATTGTTTCCTACATTTTGGCCTAGATTCTAGGGTTTCTCCTTCTTTCTCTCAACAACTCAGGAATTTTCTATAAATGTTAAGTTGGAAAATCATTCCAAAGGATTCCAACAGGTCATACAAGTTAGACAGTTTCCAAGCTTCCCCCTTTCTTCAGAAGCTGAGATGTTGTGAATTTGTAGGCTCTCTAGCCTTTCTTCTCGAATTCTAAATGGAATCCTATGCATTTTCCTTGATGTAATGATGCACTGTTCAAGTGATTGAAGTAATGAGAATTAATTTTTGTGATCAGATACATGTCCTTTCATGATTTTTCTTCTTCTTTTTTCCTCTCTCATGTTTTCAGGTGAACTGTGCAACCAGGGTTTATTTTAGCAAGTTATAGAGATAATTGTGCTTATTGAGGAGTGAAGTATTGTATGTAAAGTGGGTTTGTAATGTATGTCATTCTTTCTCATGATCATCTCTCTTCATTGGCAATCCAGAAGGTTTTCTAGCAACACCCTTTTTTGGTGCATCACCACTTCTAGTATAGGTTTTATTTCCTTGCAAATCTCTCTCCCTAATCCCTTGAAATGTTAGAATAGGTCTAGTTAGCCATTTACCTACATTAGGAGTAGTGTAGTGCCTAGTTTAGGAAGAGGGTGAAGGCCTTCTCCGGAGGTTCACCTCAAGCCCAAGTTCCACAGCTTGAGAGGTGATCCCATGTGTCCCAATCACACTGAATTTTGTGTTCACTTTCAGGCCATTTGGGGGGTGCATTGATTTGGAGACAACGCTTTTTCGCACACGCCTAATGGGACAGAGACTCACATCTTTCATAGGTGTGGGTAGTTTTGTTAATTTCATTTCATTAATTTGTTGTGCTCTTAGTGAAATTTCAGCCTTAAGAGTTATACCCAAGCACAACTGGTGACTCCACTGGTCTAAGTTCTCTACTCTCTGTGTTACAGACTTTCATTTTACCCATTTTCCATCTAGTTTTCTTCCATATCTTTCCATTTTTCTCCCATTCATGAAGTTGTGCAATCATGGCTTCATCTGTACAATGGGATTCCCACTTCTAGAAGCAACACTTTCCATCTTTGATATTATTAGTGCGAAATCACAGGACCCCCAAATGAGTTATAAGGTCTGATTTTTTAAGGAAGAATCATCTGGTGCGATTGCATACCATTGGATCATTCCCTAAGCTGTGGGACTTGGTGATGGGAATGAACCTCCAGAGAAGGTTGGTTCCTCTTCCTAATCTACCTGCCACAAGCTATTCCAGTGCAGGCAAGCTAATCTAATCCTAATCTAACTTCCAAGGAGAAAAGGAAAGAAAGAAAACAAGTAAAAACATAGCCTACACTAAAATGGTGATACACCAAAGAATGGAAATCGTGATCATCTACCAAACTACCATGGAACAAAGAGAGGTGAGGAATGGAAAGGATGGACAACAACATCAGAGACCATAGATCAGATTCACACAGAAAATTTTTCAAAACCCCATGAATACAACTTCTAGATCTGTAAATGAAACATCCAAAACATGCACAGAATACTCCAGAACGATGAGAGGTAAGATGATGCAATGAAAACAAGCAAAAGATGGAAAAATGCATCAAAAAAATGAGTTTTATTGCTTCAAATTTTTTTATAGAGCATCATACATGAGCAAGAGGAAAAACATCATTTAAAGAGGAGGGGAGGAGATTCAAACTCCATTTCGACCCTGGGGAAGAAAAAGAAAAAGGGGAGGAAGAGGAGAAGAGTGAACAACCTTTTACAATGAATCCTACCCTTGTGTAATGCCCACTTCAAACTACCACTTGAGACCAAGAAAAAAAATAGGTTTAGCTAGGAAAATTATGGAATAATAATTATTTTTTTGTTAAGGGTGTTTGCAAAGAAGGTTATAAGATCATAGTTGTCACAACCAGGTTTAGGTTAACAATCAATATTGACTTGTAGAAATGGTTCTACAACATCTCACAACAAGCACAAGATCAATACAAGGGATTACATTCGTCACTTAGGTTAGGAGAGTAAATTGCTCTCATCTCTTGTCCTAACAATATTGCAGGGTTCAACTCAATTTTTAACCCACTTAGAGTCATCAAAACTTTCCTATATCATGCTCATTAGATAAAAAATTTCTTCACCTTTCTAACCATATAAAGAAGTCCTCCTAACTCCTTATAAAACTCAAGTTATGGGCCGGTGGGGTTTTAGGGAGAAATTTTCCCTACGGTGGGTTGGCGGAGTGGGGAGGAAAATTGAGAATTTTCCTTCCTTTGGTGCAAAGGTCCAAAATTCCTCTGCGTGCTCATGGGGCCGACGAAGGGGACACATGGCACTTTCCGATTGGCGCGGGGAGACGCAGACCGACGGGGCACAATATAATTTAGAAATTTTTCTAGGCAAATAGCCTAACAGAAAATAATGATGCATGCCTCTGCTAAGGAAAAACCCATGCCACGTGTCGAGAGCCTATTGGCAGCGGGGAAAAAAATGGGAATTTTTCCCAAAGTCTAAACCCAAAATTTTCCAAAGGGAATTTTGCCTCCAAATCTCTGCCCATTGCTAAAAGTGCCACATGGCATCCTATGATTGGATGCGGGTCAGTGGAGAGGTGGAGAAAAAGATGATTTTTTTTCAAAATACTAAAAGTTCAAGTTTTCAAAATTTGTTTCGCACGCCTGCCAAGCCACGTGTTAGCACGTGATTGGCTACGGAGAAAATTGGGAAAAATTTTCTAAAGTCAATTTTTTTTTAAAAAGTTAAGTTTCAATGAGATTCACCCCTCCAAAGTGCCACATGGCGATGCATGATTGGCTGAGAGTGTTGTGGGGCTGTGGACTTTTTGGGAATTTTTTTTCAAAGTTCAAATTTTGAATTTAATATAGTTAGATTTATTTTTGGATGGCCATTTTGAAGTAAAACTTCAAATGGCCATAACTTTTGATAGAGAAGTCAGTTTTAGACAAACAAGGACTTTTCGGAAAGCTATAAGAGTACTCTTCACACAAAAATCATAAATTTTGGATTCTACTAATGAATTTTTGAGGGTCGATTTTAAGAAATTGATCTGCAGGGTTTCACATTTTAAACTGGAAATTTTTTCCAACTTATGAGATTTTGTTCAATTTTGATTTTTCTTCTTTTCAACATGTAAACTGAACATGGATAAATGGTATTGGGTAAATTGTAGGATTGTTTTCAAGGTTCAATTTGTGGATTGAGTTGCAATTTATATATTTTTGTAACTTTTGACAGAAAACGGTTGAGCAAGTTTTAAAATCGATTTTTATGAAGTTCTAAAATGTATTTCTTAAATGTTGAGTGCCAATTTGGTTCATTAGGAATTATTACCATCTAAATTGTATTGTCTCCTTTCTTAATTTAAGTTGTAATTCAGAACTGTACATTTATTAGATAAAATTCAAATGCTAGATTTATAAAAAAGAAATAGAGTTCATTTATTAACAATTTTAATTAGCAATTTGTAACTCTTAAACATGGAAATCATATCCAATTTGATCTAAGGAAATTCTATTGATTCAACCATGCATTTTTTTTATTCAATGTGAAAAGGCTGGTTTTAAATTTAAAATTTATTTTTGAAAATCAAACAGACTGCCATTTCTTTCCTGCGTGTTCTTCTTCCCAGACAAAAATTACAAAAATACAACAACAATTAAATTTCAATCCAACAATGAAATTGAGGAAGGAAATGTATTTCTTTCATTGACTGTAATAAGAGAACATCTTTACAACCTATCATTTTTTTCTTGATTTGGTTTCAAAATACAATTCACCAGATACATCATACAATACATGTAATATCATTTACATTTCTTTTCCAAAACAGAGAGAAATACAACTCTTTACATTTCTCAATTTAACCACAATATTTTTCTTTGCAATACAAGATGTCTTTTAATTACAATATTAATACATTTCATCCACTACAAGGTGGGAATATATACAATGAATTTCTCAAAGGAAGGGACTATCAAAACTGGTTTTCTCCAAGCTCCAAAATAGCAACATGTTGATTTCTTCATATTTTCAATGATCATAAACAAGGAAGGGGGAAAGGCAATTGTTCTCCACCCAACCAAGACATCCAATGGGAAAAGGAGAAGCCTTCCATCCCCATTGGCCCCCGGAGCCCCAACCATATTGAAATGGAGCATGAATATCAACCCATAGCAACAAAAGCTTCTTTCACATACAAGCACATTTCACATTCACATAAAAACATAAATCAAGCAACATGTAGTTCACAACTACATCAACAGTTACAATCAAAACAAAGGCTTCTTCAAGCAAGCCAAACAAGAGCAAGAGCTATGGGGAGCTCCTTATACCTCCCAAAGTTGGAATTGGGCATCCACCAAATGCATATTGCCATTAAACATACCAAATCCCATAAACCTTATATCTCCCAAGCCCACTTCCTTATGCCCCCCCAAAGTTTCTCCCTTATGCCCCCCCCCAAGAGTAAGAAATGCAATTAATTTTCTTTTCCAGGGTGGATCCAAAACCATCACTCCCTCCACAAAGAATAAGAGTAATTTCTTTTCCAGGGTGGATCCAAAACAAACACCCCACATATGAAACCCCATAGTCTTCTCCTACACCTTGCCCTAAGAATTCTACCCAACCAACCAAGAATGCAAACACAAACCACAATTCAAAAAGCACGCAAGAAAAGGGAAAAAAACAACATTTTACAAAGTGCCAAGACCCTACCTCTCCATAGTGGAGATTGTTTTCCCAAACAGTAGTTCCTTCAGTGCTACCAAAATGTAGTCCAACACAACAAGGTATAAGCATGTAAAAGGAATTTCTAACTCCTTACACAAGGCAAGCTCCAACAGCAATAATAAAATTTGACCCAAGGATGAGAGAGAAAAGTTTCAACAACCCAAAAAGAGGAGAAAAATTTGAATTTTAAAGGAGAGGGAGGGAGAGGATGATGTGGATTCCAAGTGGGATGCCACATCATTCTTACTGAACCCCAAAAGGAGAAAGTTAGCTTCACAATTAATCACATTAAATGGAGATGACAAGCAGCTTACACACTCAAAATTAACCCATACATTAACAAGGACTGAATTAAAAATTTGTAAGTAAAGTGCAATAAAGACTTACACCTAGTCATCTCAAATTTTAATTAAAAAGGCTAAAATTTTACTCCCAAACCATAGGCATGGTTGGTGTATGATTTTAAGAAGGCGTGGGACAAGTTTAAACTTGTCCTACAAGCCTCCAAATTTGGCCTCCAAGGTCAAATTCAAATTCCTTAGAGGGATGGAGTGTTCTACACTCCAAAATTTGACTTACACAAACTTTCACATCACTTACACATCTCTTACATCCTCTTACACATTTTTACAACATGAATTAATATTCTATGAATTCATTTATTACATACTTTTGACATAATGATTTATTTTATTTAACATATGGTTATACATGACATAAATCCAATTTAATTAATAACCAACACAACACTATTACTCACATTCCACATCCCAATTAAATTTAAATAAAGTTTAACTATATGGACTATCTCATTAAAACTATCACATTTAAATTAAATAATAAAAAAAACACATTACAAATAAAAATATCCCATGGTCATATATAAAAAGGAACACATAAATAAAGCACATATATCCCATGGTCACATATAATAAAAATCCCCCCCATGGGAAATCCTAACATAACACACACACACAACTCATAACAAAGTTGCCATGGTTGCCATGGTGACCTTGTTGATTTCACACAGAATTCTAATATGGTTAGTCTCCAGTCCCCTGACATTGTTGTGATCTTTTAACCTGTAAAATAATAACACCTCCTTCGGCCTCATGGCCATATCAGAACATCCAAAAATGATTATAAGCAACATATAAATATCAAATCCAAATCACAACAATATCAAGAATTCAACATTATCATTTTAAATTCAATTTTTCCACTATATCATCATCCAATGAATTTCTATACTAAAGCTACTCATAATATCAAATGTCACATGTTAAAAATCAACATCAATAACCTATCCATATCAAGCAGTATATCATCATCCATATATAATAATGTATTCAATAATCATCCTGCATGCTAACTGAATCAAGGTCCATAACAATCCATGATCTAACATATACACATCATACTAAATCAAAACATAATAATGTCCAAAATGAGATCAACAGTAGAAAGATTAGTATCTAAACAGTGTCAAAGGGAAGTGGGCACCACACCTTGCATTTATAGATTTGATTGGAGAGAAGAAAGAGAGAGGGAAGTGGGAAAAAACAAGTTAAAGCTCAACCATTGCTGTTAATGCTTCTGATAAATCTTCCCCCGAATCCTGTCTTTACTGCATTTATCCTTGGTTTGGCACCTTGAAAGAAGAGGAAATGATGGAAATAGATAAAATCTGATCTGGTTGTTGGGACTAATGGATCCTACATGAAAGGCCCGAAGATGTTTTCTCCATTTTTTACCTACCAGGGCCCAAAAAAATAATTTTATAATTTACATGGTGTAGAGGACATTGAGACACTTCCAACGATGTAAGACTCACATTATTTTCAGCCTTGAGTCAAAAGATATGCCCCTTTGAAGTTTGCATTGGGTCCATACAAATGGGTGGGAAAACCAGTTTGAAAAACGAGCCCCCTGTTTAATATGGGGACTCGTGGCAGCACCATGCTCGCCTGAAAATATTTATCTATTTAATCCTTGAATCAGTGCCGCTTGGACACATTGGTAGCCTCCACAGGTTCGTGGAATTTTCAATGGTCCCTCTTATCTCTTTAGACTCTGGGCTACGTGGCGAGCCTCAATTGCTCATTAGAGTCTTCGCCATTGGACATAACTCTTGGAAATGCGCCAGGCTGACACTTGGCACTCTTCATTTGCACTTCTATACTTAGTCAATTTTGAAGCCTTCATTTTGACTTTATCTAACCATTTGCTACGTGGAGGGCTGGCACAAGTTTGGGTTTCCCCTTTTTTGGATTCACCTTTGGAGAAGCATTGTTAGGACACATGGTCTCTTCCACTGCCTCCTCCATACTTAGTCATTTTTGGGCTTCTTCCAGAACCATTTTCAAGGCCCCGGGACTTCAGATCTTCACCGCTTCTTCCATTTCTTGTTTTTGGTTTCTTTGCGACACTTCTCCTTCATTTCCAAGCCTACTTGTAACCTGTTTGATGAATTTAAGGCACCAGTTCACTTGATAGAGCCATTTCTTCTCTTTCTTACTACACAGGGTCAGTTTGATCCTTCGCAAGCCCTAACCACTCTATTGTAGGGTCTCACTGCAACCTTGTTTTTTGTCTTGGAATGTGAGGCTCGTGGGTCTGAGTCGTTTCCTTCATAATTTTCTTCATGTGTAGGGCTCGTTCTGACCAAATTTTCCAGGAGGGTGAATTTGGGGATAACAGTTCTATTTTAACCCACCTCCAACTTCATTTTATATTGAGAATCAATAATATGCATATCCCTCTAAGAAAAGTCATGATCAATTTGGTTTTTCACCTAACTATGCAAATTTTCAAGGGCAAGAAACATGCATATGATGGAGGCTATCCTACAGATGAAGATGTAAAGTGGCAGCTTAAAATATAGAAACTACAAGCAGGCATGGTACAATCCAGAGCCACAACTCAAATGAGAGCATTCAAGAATGGTTTCAAAGCAGCTTGTCCATGGGTTGGCCCTATGCCAAGTTTTGACAACTTGTAGGAAATATTGGTTTCATGACTGAATTACTACCTCAACTTGAAGGTTGGATTGAAGAGATAAAGGCCTATGAGTTTCAATGCAATGCAATCTTTCTGATGGATTAATTCTACATCACTACCTCAAATTCCTCTTCATAATTCCCAGTCAATGTCATTTTAGTATAAACCTAAAATTTCAAGCTCTTCACCACCTGCCCATGTTGGGAATTCCACTCCTTCATCTCTTATCATTCCATCCCACCATGAATCTTTTATCCCCCATTCTTTTGAAGCTCTTTTTTTTTTCTGTAAAGGCCACCAATACAAGAATTTGTACCTCTTCTACTATCTCAAACAGTGTGGGAGGTCATTGAATCCCAACCCACCTCTCCTCTCATAGTTCCAAATCCATTTTTAGAAGAACATGTTTATACCAAAGATGAAGAGGGGAATGTTTAGGAGTTTGATAAGGATGAAATTTCAATTTTTTTGAAGGAATGGGTTACAAGATTGAATGTAAAGCAAGTTCCTTTGCTAACTCAACCTCTACCTAAGGTTGAGATTCAAGAGCAGACAGTGGAGACTGAGTTTGCACAAGAACAAGTACAAACGGATAACAATCATAGGTGTATGTATTCAAAATGCAACATGCATGTTGGCACTGTGTTTGTGGAGACTGCTGATTCACCACCAATTGAAGAGTCAATTCAAGAAGAGAATGTACAAGTTGAAGAAGAAGGAATGTCAAATGCACAAGGTGATTTTTATGAGTGCAATGATCCTACTTGTCAGGAATGTCAAGAAATTGCTGTATTTATGGAGCATTGTAACAACTTGTCAATATCTTCATCAAATACAACAACTAGTCATAGCGGGATTCCTTCCAGGGTGGATTCAAAGGTTTCAAGTGTAGATTATACCATGAAGGGAAGTTTTAGATTCTTTCCCTTCTTCGTCTTTTCAAAACTATGTTTTCCTAAATGAATTGGATCTTGTAAATTTTATGTTTGAAGAAGAGGAAGGTCATGGGGAATAAATTGATAATTAGGAAACACCATAAGGGAGGTTGAACCCTTTGCACATTCAGAGAACAAAGAAGCATATTTTCTGTCAGATTCATGAGGAGTATTTGGATGCAGAAGAGCCTATAGAAATACCCATTTCTGTTATTCCATTATCTAGCCTTCAATGTAAGTTGCCTAGTGCTTTATAAGGAAATACTCAAGAAACACATGTAGTCTCAAGTTATCCTTTTGAATTTGAATTGGAAGAATAAGAACTCCTACAACATTCATTGGATGAAGAAAGAGAGGATAACACCAGGAGAAATTAATTCAAATTCGAAGGCTTTGGGTGAAGATGACATCATTGAGAATTTATTGCTTTCAATTATGGAGTCAGATTTTTTTGATGAACAAGTAATGGTGGAAGGAAACCAAGGAGGTCTTGCTTCCCTTAATTGTCCCAAAAAACAACAAGTGAAAGGATTTGATCTGTTAGGTTTCATGTGGGATGAAGAGGTTAGAGATGCTGAACAACTTTGCCTCCAGATGAAAGTAGAGCTCCTATATGAGAAATACTCTTCAAACACTTGTAGATATTTTCAAGTGTTTCCATTGGAGCCTGTAAGCGGGTCCAAAGTAGCTGCATGTCATGGAGGAACTGTTGTTACAAATCAGCAGCACCCCTGGATGCAAATCAAGGTTCTAAATGATGTCTTAGGCATCCAGTGTGATTGCACAACATGGAAACCTCTCTCCAAGTGTGGGACTTGTGAAAATGAGAGAGGAATCTCTAGATTAGAAGTTGGTTCCTCAAACTCCTCTGATTTAGATCTATATTTTGCACAACTACAGAGGTTCAGATCCTAATCCTACCCTAAATTGCAAGGAGATAGGGATAGAAATGTAAAAATTGAAACTAACTAATGATGGTGATGCACCAAAGGAGTGGTGAAACATTTTTTTCCATGTAAATAGACACAAATTCATGAAATGCAACAAGGGAAAAACATACACAAGCTGATAGATGTAATTAGAGGTCTTAAAATGAAGTAAAACAATACAAACAGAGGACTGAAAGCATTCACAGAGTTTGCACTGTCATTTCCATGTAAAATCTCTTGCATTCCACCATCAAAGAGGTATAAACCTACTAAATACTTGAAAAAGGCCCGATTCTTACAAAATTCACTTGCTGGAGGTGAAAGAAGAAGTTTTCTATGTTTCAAAAAGTGTTCCAACCCAAAAAGAAATGAGCCAAATCTGGCTTTTACAGTACATGGGTCGAGCCCAGGAGAGAGAAAACGTGAAAAAATGCATGGGAGCCATTCCTCATTGACTGCAAATGCATTAAAATAGCATGGGGGTCCTTACAAACCCATGCCCTAACATTTTTGACCATGCTGGAGAAGAAATACGACCCATTTTGTATTAAATTTGGTTGTTGAAATGTCTTTTCTGGCCATGAACACGTACCAGAAGAATTTTTGAATTTTCTCTCTCCAAACTGAACCAAAATTCAAAATTGACCATGGAATCATGCATATAATTTCAACAAATTTCTAATGATATAAAGAATGTGAAAATCCAAGCTCTGGATCAAAAGTTATGATCGTTTGAAGATTTAGGGCAAAACGGGCCAAAAACGGATCGGCGGGAAAAAATTTCGAATTTTACCTCCTTTTTGTCTTTGGAAAATTTTTCAAAAAAATCTTGCACGCTCCACTGGTTGGATGCCACATGTCAAGCTCTGAATCGCCACTAGAATTCTCTCTCCTTCTTCCTTCATGGGTTTTTCTTTGAAAATTTTGAGTTTTTATACTTTGGGAAAAATTTCCCATTTTCCTCCGCACTCTGCCTAGCCGGGACATGTGTCGGCTTTTGAATGGCGGACAGGGGGGGGGCGGGCTCTTCCTTCGCTCTTTGAATTTTTGGCTGAAACTTTTCCAAATTTTTCGTATTCCACCCGAGCTCCGACTCCCCGGCCACCTAGGACACGTGTCCTATTTCTATTTGCCGCGGGCTCTCTGCTTCCATTTTTTCCCTTTGAAAATTACACCGAACACTTAGCAACTTTTTTCCTTTCTCCTTTCTCCTTCCCACCTGCCACGAGCTCCAAAATACTAGGACCTTCTACCACCTATCATGTTCTCATTGGCTCGGGCCAATCCTCCAACATTTCCCCTTAAAAAACTCTTAGCAACTTTTTCTCCTTTCTCCCCCCCAAAACACTTAGCCGATTTTTGATTTCCTCCCCCGCTCCCCGCCACTTCGGTTGATGAAGACACGTGGCTCACTATCATTGGATCCGGGCTGTGCGGGCCAATTTTTTCATTTGAAACCTTTGTCAAAAACTTGGCAAATTTCCAAGTTTACCCCCAATGCCCGCGACCCTCGTTGGCCACGTGGCAAGTTCCTATTGGCTCGGGCCAAATTTCAAAAAAAATTCCTGTGGAAATAACTTAACAAAATTTTCATTGTGTCTCCCCTTGTGACCACGTGTCACGCTGTGATTGGTCCGCGGGCCCCGCAGGCAAAATTTTCTATTTTGAACCTTCAACCAAAAATTGGAAAATTTTCCAAGTTCACCTTCAACCTCCGAACTCCTCTACCATGTGGCAGCTTCTTATTGTTTGTGGACCTCCAATGGGAAAATTTCCCACAAAAAATCCACCGAGCCATAACTTGAGAACTATGAGGAGTTAGGAGGCAAACTTTACCTTTCTGGAAAGATGAGAGAGAGCTCTATCTGATGGTGCCATTTCCATAAGGAGTTGAGTGCCTAAAAATCAAAAAAATGAAGAATGAGGCACAAGAGAGGTAGGAACACAAGGATTTAGCCACAAAAAATGAGTAGGGGGCACATTTTGGATAACAATTCTGGCGACTCAGAGGGGTCATTTGCCTGCTAGATGAAAATAAACAGTTGCCTGAAGTAGTCCATTGGGCATTGAGGCATCAAATTTTCTGTTTGGAACCCCAAATGACTTAGAATGTTGCAAGGAGGAAGATGGAATATCACCTGATGGAAGCAAGGACTACAAAACATCTCCATGGACAGCAAGCTGTGCCAAAGCACTTAGAGAAAGAAAAACTAACCTACAGTAAAACAATGTGCAAAGCACTTGGAGGAATGAAAATCTAATCTAATATTTACAAGGTGGAGAATTTACCTCTAGAAGTAATGCTTGAGATAGATTCCATTGACTGGAATCTACAGTTCTTCACCATCCAATGAGGCCAATTGGAAAGCATTGTTGTTCTTGTACTTCGTGACCATGTATGGGCCACTCCAAATGGTATCAAATTTTGAATGCCTTCCTGGTTTTACTCTATCCACATCCCATTTCAACACTAGATCTCCAACTTGAAAATATCTATCCTTGGCCTTCCTATAAAAGGTCTTCTTGATCAAACCTTGATCCTTCTCCATTACTTGGGATGCCTGATTTCTGATCTCTTGTACCTCCATCAACTCTGTATATCTTACGTCCATGGGGCCCAAACTCTAGCAACTCTAACTGCTTCATGAGTTCCAATGTTGGCAACTCAAGTGACATGGGCAAGATTGCCTCTCTTCCATAAACAAGCTTGAATGGAGAGTTACCTGTGGATCTCTTGGGGGTTATCCTATCAGCCCATAAGGTTGATTTCAGTTTGGTATGCCAAGACCTCTGATTCTCATCAAGAGTCCTCCTAATGATCCTCAACAAGTTCTTGTTTGTAGACTCAGCCTGGACATTACCTTGAGGGTAATAGTTTGATGAAGTGCTTAGGTAGATCCCATTCTTGACAGCCCACTCAGTCACCTTGGATCCAATGAATGCCAATGCATTATATGAGATTATTGTAGTAGGTATACCAAATCTGGTTGCTATCTCCGTATAAAATTCTAAGATGCTAGACTCATTTGCTTCTTTGAGTGCTACTGCTTCAGTCCACTTGGTGAAGTAGTCCGTGGCTGTCAAAATCCATTTGTGCCCTTGACTTGAATTGGGATTAATGACTCCAATGAAGTCCAAACCCCATTGCATGAATGTCTGGTCAATTGAGATTGGATGCAATGGGAGGGCAGCAAGTCTTTCTTTTCCTGTGAAGAATGCACAATTCTTACACCTCTTGATCCATGCATAACAATCACTGAAAATGTTAGGCCAATAATAACCAGCCTTCATGATTTTTAGAGCTATTACTCTTAGTGCAAAATGACCACTAGCTGGTGCACCATGGAACTCTTCCAATACCCTATGAATTTGATTTTTGCTAATGCATCTCAGCAGCACTCCATTCACATCTTTCTTGAACAAAACTCCATCAACAATGGCATATGCGACAGCCTGCAATCTGAAGTGTCTTCTTTGGGTCTTGTTCATCTCTGGAGGGCATAGGCCTATGCTTAGGAAGTGTATAATACCTTGGGTCCAGCAAGGAGTGGGGGTAGCATTGTTTTCTTCTTGAGTGCTACCTTGCACATGGCTATCTTGAACTGTCAAAACAACCTCTTCTTCATTGCATGCTTCCTTTTGCTTCCCCAAAACCAGCTGCTCACACAATCCTTTTCCTCTTACCAGCTTGGTGATCTTGATCTCAATGTCATACTCCATGACATGGGTGATCCAGCCTGCCCTTTTCTCATTCAAATCCTTGTTGAGGCGGAATTCTTTAACCCCAGCATGTGAGACCAGCAACTAGACCCTGTTGTTTGAGACTAAATGCTTGAATTTCTTCAAGCTTCTAATTACTACCAGCACATGCTTCTCAATAAAAGAATACTTTACCTCATAGTCATCTAGGATCTGGCTGAAGAAAGTAATTGGCTGCTCATCATTGTCCTTGTTCTGCTGTACCAAAATGGCAGAAATAGTGTCATTACCTCCAAATGCATAGAGGATGAAATCCTTGGAGAAGTCCGGGTTGATGAGAGTCGGTGCTTGAGAGATGGCTTCTTTGATTGCTTCAAAACTCTCCTTTCCTTCTGCTATCCACTTGAAAGCCATGCCTTTCTTTAACATTTTGGTGATGGGCCTGACAAGGGCTATAAAATCTAGGACAAAGCTCCGGACAAAGTTTATTCTCCCCGAGAAACTGTGAAGAGCCTTCTTGTGGCTTGACAATGGTAGTGCTCTTATGGCTTCAACCCTCTCTAGATCAATTGCTAATCCTTCTTTGGAGAAAATATTTCCAAGGAGCTTTCCTTCATGTGCTAGAAGATACACTTCTTAGGATTCAAAGACACTCCAAATCTCCTACACCTTGTGAAGAATTTTCTCAAATGAGAGAGGTGGTTTGCTGCATTTTTGTAAAAAATAGTGATATCATCAAGGTAAATCAACACCACGTTATTAATCAAACCTTTGAACACCATGTCCATTGCTCTTTGGAAGGTAGCACCAGCATTGGATAGCCCAAATGGCATTTTCCTGTATGCATAAGTTCCCCATTTGGTTGTGAAGGTTGTCTTGAACTGGTCTTCTTCTTTCACCATAATCTGATTATAGCCTGAGTAGCCATCAAGTAGTGAAAACCGCTCGGAGCCAGCCACAACTTTCAAGATTTTCTCCATGGAAGGGAGTGGGTAATGGTCCTTGAGAGAGGCTCTATTCAAGTCTCTGAAGTCAACACACAATCTGATCTCTCCACTCTTCTTTCTGACTGGAACCAAGTTGGCAACCCAACTAGAATGCTTGATTGGGAATATGATCCTTGACTCAATCAGCTTATCCAATTCTTTCCTCATGAGAGGCCCCATGTGTGGATTGACTGGTCTTTGTTTTTACTTGATAGGCTTAGTATTTGGATCCAATTCAATGGTATGATGAGCTAAGTTGGGATTGAAACCTTTCAAGTCTTCATAGCTCCAAGAAAACATGTCAGGGAACTCTTGACACAGTTGTATGAACTCATACCTTTCTTGTTCAGTTGTCATATTTCCAATTTGCAATGGTTTGTTCTCTTCCACAAACATGGATACTGAATCTTCTCTATTGATCTGAATGTTTGCTTTCTCCTTCCTAAACTGATCATTGGGATTAAAAATGGACTCCAAAGTGATAAGTCCCTTGGGTAGCTTGTTAGTTCTCAGCTATACCACTTGGTCACCATACTGCTGTTCCAATTTTTCTTGATTCTTAGCTGAGAACTCAGCTTCTTCTTGCAAGAAATGGATGATTTGCTGGTCATTCTCAAACACTTGCCAATTGACATTGTTATCCAGCACTGAAGGCCTCACAATCATGTGGATGTTTCATTGTACCTTGTCTTGTTGAATGCTTTCCATAATGTCAAAGGCTGCCCCTACTGCTGCAAGCCTGTCAGCAGCTTGATTCTCTTTCCTAGGAATGGATTTGATGCCAAAACCCTCAAAATCTTCCATGAGGTCCCACACCCTGTTCTTGTAGCACTTGAGTAGATCATTCTTGGCAGCATGCTTTCCCTTGACCTGATTTACAATCAATTCACTGTCACCAAAGACTTGCAAGTTCTTTATTCCTCTCTTTATTGCCCAATGCATCCCTTGCACCAAGGCTTCATATTCAGCAGTGTTATTGGAGCATGCAAACTGAAATCTAAAAGCTGAATAGTACTTTAATCCTTGAGGTGAAACAAGCATAGCTCCACCTCCTGCACCTTGTCTACTCCTTGATCCATCAAAAAACAGCTGCCATACCTCATTGTCATCCTTGTGGTTTGGCTTGGTGATGCTAGGAATAGGCTGATTTTCTTCATGTATACAATAGACCCCTAGCTCAGATTCTTCTACTTCTTGATAAGGATCAAAAGCATGTACCTTGTTTGCATATTCATCAAGAGTTAGATCTAGGATGCTCCCAAGCTTGGTGTTAGCTTCATCAGTGCTTGGGTGATCTTCTTGATCAAATGCTGAGCAATTGGCATTAATCTAACTTGGAGTGTAAGGTTCAATGTGGAAGTTTGCAATAGGTTCAGACCTAATTGTAGCTTTGGTTCCATACCTTGTTCTGAATAGCATGTGTGACCAGTTAGTAGACAAATATCCTCCAATCTTGGTTGTGAAGTCCCTTGACAAGCATAGGGCAAAGAGTGGTGGAAGGTTTATAACTGATACATCTTGTAAAACAACAACATTTGGACATGCATGCAAGATAAGACTCAAGTTTCTAATCACTCCAATTGTTGTTACTGCTGTCCCATCTAGCTGCACTACCCCTTTGGATATGGTTTCATACTAGAGCCCTAGCTGATTAGCTATTTGTTTAGGCATCACTGAGCTACTTGCCCCGGAGTCTATCATGCAATTATGCACTAGCTGATTTCCAATGATTAATGAAACATAGAAAGGAAGGGGCTTCAACATTTTAACTTGTTTTCCTCCATGATTCCCTTCAGGCTGGGCAGCATTTGTGAGCACTTTCTCTTGCATCTGAACTTGCTGATTCGAAGTTGGCTAGTCCTTCATGGCAACTTGCAGCAAATCTCTTTGGCCTGGGATAGATAGGGATTCCCACATTGATATATTGACATTTGTCTTCTTCATATGATCAATGATACTGAATGGTGATGAAGGATATCTTTGTTGTCCCTTGGTTGGCACATTCACTCCTTGCATGTGGGCAACAACTAGTATTTGAGTTGGCCTAGGAGCTGTTCTTGGCTGCCCTTGTGCATTTGAAATTGGATTTTGCTTGCCAACCATTTGTGGAGCCATGGAAGGTTGTGGATTGGTGGGAGCCAATGGCTGTTCCTCTCCTAAATTCCTTCTTTTTGACCTTGTGTTGGCTGCCATACCTTGAGAGACCATTTGATTCATGCCACAAAAATCCTTTGCTTGCCAATTTACCAACGTGGTGTCGATTGGAGCTGATTTATGTTGGAATGTTTCTTGTTGTTGGTTGTTTCCTTGACTTCCCTCACCCTCCACGCCAGTAGTTGTCACCATTAATGCTTGATTCAAAGCACCATTGAAGCACATGGATTGGTTATGAGGTTCATTGCATGGAAAACACCAATCATACTCCTGAGAAACGTTGTTTTGTGTTGGCACCAATGCCTTAGAGGCAGATATGGCATTTGGATTATAGGGCTGAAATGGCCTATTGGTAGGAGGCCTTGTTTGATTCACGTTTTTAGCTGGATTAGGTGGTCTTTGTGGTTGATATGGCTACCTGTTAGGCTGAGCTTGGGGCTGATAAGAAGGTCTAAAACCTTGGGCTTATTGCCTCTTGAGAGTGACCAGCTCATTTCCTAGGTTTTGCAATTGCTTCATGACTTCTTAAAGCTCATTTGGGGCACTTGGAGATGAAGTAGAAGCTTCATTTGAACTCTGATTTCTAGGAATAGGAGAAGGAGCCAAATTAGGTGCTTGATTAGTGTTTGGGGTTTTTAAACTTGGAAACAATGGCATGGGAGGTATAGGGGCTAGTTTGCTAGCTTGGATCAAACAATTTTCAGCCCTAATGGAAATGCTATAAGCCATAGGGACAGTTATGCCTCCCATGGACTGAATCAAAATAGAAATATTAGAATTTAGAACTTTGAGATAGTAGAGAAAAGCACCTTCTGCTGCTGGCCTGACTGCCACTAGAATTCTCTCCCAAGTCTTTTAAAATCTGAAATTGAAATCAGTCAGCTGCTCATTAGGAGCTCTCTTGATGGTTGTCAGCTGCTCCAAAAGAGACAAGTTGTCTCCCTTCTCTCCAAATTACTCATGAAGTGCTATACATAGTTGGTTCCAATTTGTGATAGAACCAGCTCCAAGGCTCCTAAACCATTGCAATGCTTTCCCCTTGAAGGAAGATGTCAGCAATTTGACAGCCACTTGCATCTCATTGATTTCATGAATTGCACAAAGGTTGTCAATATCTTTAACATGATCACCTGGAGTAGTCTGATTCTCTCCAGTGAAGTAGGGAATGTCCTTCAAGGCTGCAATTGGAATTAGATGTTGTACATTGAGGGGAAGTGGGCTGCTACCTATGAAGTTGACATAGGGGTTGTTTTGTGCCATTCTAATTGGTCTTAAAACCCTTGTTGACTGAATGAAAGGCCTACCAGGTGGAGGAGTTGAGAGAGTTCTGTTTAGTGGAGATGGAGACCTTTGAATCCTTCTTCCTCTTTACCTTCTTCTTGGAGATAACTGTAGGTATTCAAACAACACTTCTTCTTCTCCAACTCTTGACCTTGTGGTGATTCTTCTCATGAGTTTTCAGGCCTGCACTGCTGAAACCAGTTGATTCCTCCCCTTGGAGTCGCCAGATATGTAAATTATAGCTCTTTTCAAGAAAGAAAATTGTAGTAGATGCACATCAACTTTTCTACAATAAAAATGAGACCTCTAAGGTCCCACCAGGCGTGCCAAAACTATTGTTGCAAATCAGTAGCACCCCTGGATGCAAATCAAGGTTCTAAATGATGTCTTAGGCATCCAGTGTGATTGCACAACATGGAAACCTCTCTCCAAGTGTGGGACTTATGAAAACGAGAGAGGAATATCCATATTAGAGGCTGGTTCCTCAAAATCCTCTGATTTCGATCTATATTTTGCACAACTACAGAGGTTTAGATCCTAATCGTACCCTAAATTGCAAGGAGACAGGGATATAAATGCAAAAATTGAAACTAACTAATGATGGTGATGCACCAAAGGAGTGGTGAAACATTTTTTTCCATGTAAATAGACACAAAATCATGAAATGCAACAAGGGAAAACATACACAGGCTGATAGATGCAATTAGAGGTCTTAAAATGAAGTAAAACAATACAAACAGAGGACTAAAAGCATTCACAGAGTTTGCACTGTCATTTCCATGTAAAAATCTCTTGCATTCCACCATCAAAGAGGTATAATCCTACTACAATACTTGAAAAAGACCTGATTCTTACAAAATTCACTTGCTGGAGGTGAAAGAAGAAGTTTTTCTATGTCAAAAAGTGTTCCAAAAAAAAAGAAATGAGCCCAAATCTGGCTTTTACAATACATGGGTCGAGCCCAGGAGAGAGAAAACATGAAAAAATGTGGGAGCCATTCCTTATTGACTACAAATGCATAAAAACAGCATGGGGGTCCTTACAAACCCATGCCCTAACATTTTTGACCATGCTAGAGAAGAATGCGACCCATTTTGTATTAAATTTGGTTGTTCGAAATGTCATTTCTGGCCATGAACACGTACCAGAAGAATTTTTGAATTTTTTCTCTCCAAAATAAACCAAAATTCAAAATTGACCATAAAATCATGTAGATAATTTCAACATCTTTCTAATGATATAAATAACGCAAAAATCCGAGCTCTGGATCAAAAGTTATGATCGTTTGAAGATTTAGGGCAAAACGGGCCAAAAACGGATCAACGGGAAAAAATTTCAAATTTTACCTCTTTTTTGTCGTTGGAAAATTTTTCAAAAAAACCCCACACTCCACTGGTCAGATGCCATGTGTTAGGCTCTGATTCACCACTAGAATTCTCTCTCCTTCTTCCTCCACGTGGTTTTCATTTGAAAATTTTGACTTTTTTATACTTTGGGGAAAAAATTCCCATTTTCCTCCGCACTCTGCCCCGACCGGGACACGTGTCGGCTTTTGAATGGCGGACAGGGGGGGCGGGCTCTTCCTTCACTCTTTAAATTTTTGGCCAAAACTTTTCCAAATTTTTTGTTTTCCACTTGAGCTCTGACTTCCAGGCCACCTAGGACACGTGTCCTATTTTTATTTACCCGCAGGCCCTCTGCTTCCATTTTTTCCCTTTGAAAATTGCACCGAACACTTAGTAACTTTTTCTCCTTTCTCCCCCCGTGCCCAAGAGCTCCCTGGGACCTTCTTTCACCTATCACGTTCTCATTGGCTCGGGCCAATCCTCTAACATTTCCCCTTAAAAACTCGGCCAAAAACACTTGTCAACTTTTTCTCCTTTCTCCCACCACGCCGGGAGCTCCCCGGGGGACCTTCTACCACCTGTCACGTTCTCATTGGCCCGGGCCAATGCTCCAACATTTCCCCTTAAAAACTTGGCCAAAACACTTAGATGATTTTTTATTTCCTCCCCGCCGCTTCAGTTGATGAAGACACATCGCTCACTATCATTGGATGCGGGCTACGCGGGCCAATTTTTTCATTTGAAACCTTTGTCAAAAACTTGGCAAATTTCCAAGTTTACCCCCGATGCCCGTGACCCTCCTTGGCCACGTGGCGAGTTCCTATTGGCTCAGGCCAAATTTCACAAAATTTTCCTGTGGAAATAACCTAGCAAAATTTTCATTGTGCCTCCCTTTGTGACATGTGTCACGCTGTGATTGGTCCGCGTGCCCCACGGGCAAATTTTTTTATTTTGAACCTTCGACCAAAACTTGGAAAATTTTCCAAGTTCACCTTTGACCTTCGAACTCCTCTGCCACGTGTCAACTTCTTATTGGCTGTGGGCCTCCAATGGGAAAATTTCCCACAAAAACTCTGCCGAGCCATAACTTGAGAAATATGAGGAGTTAGGAGGAAAACTTTACCTTTCTGGAAAGCTGAGAGAGAGCTCTATCTGATGGTACCATTTCTAGAAGGATTTGAGTGCCTAAAATCCAAAAAATTAAGACTGAGGCACAAGAGACGTAGGAACACAAGGAGTTAGCCACAAAAACTGAGCAGGGGGCACATTTTGGATAACAGGAACTTCTTGTTATCAAATAAGGAAAAAGAAATGGAGAGGACATCAATTCATTACCATTCATTCATATAGGAGATGAGTTGTTTATAAATAGGAAACAAGAGTGAAATTAGTTCAAAGATAACCATCTTTTTCGAGAATGTCTTTAGCAAGACTTTCTTGTTAAAATTGAAGTTTAGAAAAGTAAGAATATTCAACGGGTTAGACCATGTCCTATTAGGTACTTGGCTTCATTGAAGATAGAAGAGTAGCCAGAAGAAGTCACATTCATTTCAGGATATGAGGATGAGTTCCAAAATTATGAGGATCAGCTGCAATGCCTCTACAGGAAAAATGCATAACAACTAAAAGAGGCATATTTTATCTTTCCAATTAATTTCTCGGTGGACCAAGTGGAGAATTGGGCTTGTTTAAGTTTTTTACTCTCATTCTCAGCCATGTAAATTGTCACGTCATCTTCATGGCTGCCCATTGTAAGGACAAGAAGCTATTTTGCAAAACCAGTTGTAGGTTTTTCTTAGCTCACCTATGCTTCCAGTTAGTGTAGGGTAGTATAGGTTTGATTTCAATAGAATAAGTGCATTTCACACCTTGCATGTTCCATTTAGGGAATGTATGGTTTTCAGTTGTTTCAGTGTGTTTTTTTCCATTGTCTCTCTTATGTTTTTCTGCACATTGTATCATCCTCAGAGATGTCAATGAGAAGGAAGGTTCAAGGTTTCCAAAAGAGTTTCATGATCTACCTCAATCGAAATTCCATGGTGTTCCATAGATGTCAAGCATTCAATAGTTTCGGTATACTTCATGCTTAGCATTCTAGGGAGGTCCAAGATCAAATTGCTCAAGTAAATTATGGAATGTATCACAGAGTATAAAATTGCTTTCAGAATTCCAATATAGACTCCATGCCCAATGGACGAGTTAAGGCTACTAGAAACATGCTTAGTAGGAAATCATCCCTAAGAGGTCGCCAAAAATGTTGTCAATTTTTGCCCTCATGCGAAAAATGGACAATAAGATTAAAACTGCACCCATAATTTCAATCTTTGAGAGCCTTGTATGTTACTACAGAAGGTTGCAGGATCTCCTGGGAGTGTTCTTTCTTTTCCATATCTTGAAGGTTCAAACTGGTCGCGGAATGGAAAATTAGTCCTAGTGGGCCCACCTCCTGTTAAAGTGATCAAAATGATAAATTATATTTAAAAGGGTCTTATTTAATTGTCACTACTCTCTAGTTTCGAGAAAATTCCAAAGGTTAGTGCAAAAGGTCAATATAGCTCGATGACGCTGGGTGTTTTTAGATTACTAGAAGAATTCACTTAATAAATGCATTTGGGTGTATTAAGGCCAACTCAACTGTGGTAAAAAATGAGGAGAAACAGTGGATGATAGCTTGTGAGTTGGTGAAAATGAGGCATCTAGTTTAACTTCATGAGAAAATTTTAGAGAGGGCATAAACGTCATTCAGATACATCGAGCTAGTGTCCAGGGTGGTTTGAGCCATAAGGGAATGTCATACCGTAATTCATGAGGCAATCTCAGAGCTTGATGGATGTGTGAAGGAGGAGACCCCTAAAATAGGATTTTTTGACTAAGGAATACAACACATCATTAGTAAGGGGCTGAGTAGTAATATTTTCAATGATTTTGACAAATGGTTCATGGATTTCGAGCTCGATGATGAACACAAAATGGATTGATTGCATTAGCATGGCTCGCATAGACTTAGGGAGCTCAATGGTGTTTAAGAGCTTAAGGATAATTTTAAGTTCCGTGGAGTGGCTCGGTAACTCAAAGAAGTGCTTATTCAATCCCAACGTTGTGTCACAGATTTGATTGTGAGGGATTGTCAAATATCAGATGGAGTAAATAATGGAGAGAGCTTAACATTGAAAATAATGAGATATCTCAGAGATCAGGGAATCTCTAAAGGGGCACACTCATGGAACGTACCAGTGAATCGATGAAGGCTCGAGCAAGACATCATGATGAGGACACAATTTAGAAAATTTTAACATAGATCCCAGCTGAATTGGTGTCCGTGCTCAAAGATTTGAACAACTCGGTATGAATTAGTTATGGGGTTGGTCGAATGGATCATCCAAATGGTGAAAGGATGGACCAAGCTCATGGTTGATTAAGAGTGATCTCATGAAAACATGGAAAAAATTGCAATGAGAGCACATATGAATCAAATTTGTGGAGGTGAGAGGAGATTCTTCGTGATGAAGAGTAGCTCATGTCATTGTAAGAGTGTCGACTCAAAATAAGGGCCGAAGATAAGCTCACAGTTGAGATTCATCAACATGACCTGGATAGGGATGTTCGATACTTAAAGGAAGATGAAAACGATAAGTGTGATGCATAGGTAGATAAGCTAATTCAAATAATGATAGGTACAGGCAGTGAGATCAACCATGAGAATATATAAAAAATGAGGCTTGTGGGAGTCGAGTTCAAACGTCGAATTCATCTCCAGGGAAGTCGAGAAACTCAGGATTTGGTGAATACAATTACATAGTAGAAATAACAAATGAGTTAGGGAGCTGAGCTTAACATCATTGAGTTAACTCACATATATGTGGTTAGGTCGAGCGGTAGTTACATCAGGATGCATTTTGAACTCCTATAAAGTGAGTAGAAATATGAATAAAAAATGGCATGGCAGAGCACGAGATTTTGGGCCATAGAGATCGAAATGTTTAGAGCCACAGTCTGAAAAATGGGTGTATGTGTTTCAAAGAGGTGAATATTTCAGAATTTCAGATATTTTGGGTTCAGAACTCACCAGCCGAAGTGACAAAAATGAGCTTGGAAAGCTTGAATCTTGAAACTACAAAATTTGGAGTTTTGGATTTTTGGGATTCAGAGGTGCTATGATGGATAGAACTCGAAAAGTGGTGGTTTAGATTTTAAAATTCTAAAAGGATCTCGGTCAACTTCAAAGTCTGAACTGATCATAACGGGAATTGTGGTGATTTGGTGGCATATTTAATTGAGATCCAAGTTGAATGCTTAGGTATTTGGTCAGTGTGCCACCTAGCTCAACCAAGTTATTGGAGGTGGAGTATTCTTTGGAAGTGCTAACCCAAGTCTTTCGACACAAAGAAAGGGGTCATTGTTCAAACATAACACGTGGAGGAGTAATTCATGGAAATCACTTATCAAGCCATGTGGGCTTTGTCTAATATCAAAGAATTTGGTGAAAACCAAAGCATGCCCAAATCATTTGGGAGGTGGGTCATTTTTGAGTTTGTGGATTTATAACCGTAATTGCCAATGCAAAACATAATGGGTGGTGGTCAACATAACACATGGAACTATTATATCCACTCGGTGGAAATTAAAAAGGAGATCAGTCGGTAATGCTAAGCAAACCATATGCTAAGTTATCACTAAAATCCTTCCCCCTCACATGAAAATTAAACCCATGGGTTCTGAAACACATGAAGATGATCTTCGAAAATATATTGCCATACTATTACAAATTTATGAAAAAAAATTCAAATATTTAAAGCATTACAAAGACATTTTTAGAGAACTAATGGAGAACAGTGCCCTAGAATTCTTAAACAGGAAAGTTTACTCACAAGACTATAACTTTCTCTCGGAATGTCCATTTTTTTACAAAATTCTAGTTGTTGGAACTGGGAGAAAGAGGGCTATGTCATGGAGCCATGAAAATATATATTTTCAGAAGTTTTGCTTTTCAGAATTGTAGGTTTTCTTCGTTCCTTAGATGGTGCCTTGGAAGGTGGAGGTATAATAAATGAGCAAACATGGCCAACAACAATGATTAATTGTTTCTTAAATTTTGGCCTATGCTCTAGGGTTTCTCGTTATTTCTCTTAACAACTCAGAATTTTTCTATAAATGTAAGTTGGAAAATCATTCCAAAGGGTTCCAATAGGTCATACAAATTAGACAATTTCCAATCTCCCCCCTCTCTTCACAAGCTAAGATGTTGTGAATTTGTAGGCTCTCAAGCCTTTCTTCTCGAATTGTAAATGACAGCCTATACCTTTTCCCCGATGTAATGATGCACTGTGCAAGTGCTTGAAGTAATGAGAATTATGTTTTTTGATCAGATACATATCCTTTCATGATTTTTTTCCTTCTATTTTCCTCTCTCATGTTTTCAGGTGAACTGTGCAACTAGGGTTTCTTTTACAAGTTTTGGAGATAATTGTGTTTATCGAGGAGTGAAGTACTATATGTAAAGTGGGTTTGTAATGCATGTCATTCTTTCTCATGATCATCTCTCTTCATCAGCAAGTCAGAAGGTTTTCTAGAAACACCCTTTCTTGGTGCATCACCACTTCTAGTATAGGTTTTATTTCCTTACAAATCTCTCTCCCTAATCCCTTGAAATTTTAGCATACGTCTAGTTAGCCATTTACCTGCATTAGGAGTAGTGTAGTGCCTAGCTTAGGAAGAGGAAGTCGGCCTTCTTTGGAGGTTCACCTCGAGCCCAAGTCCAACAGCTTGATAGGTGATCCCATGCGTCTCAATCATAGTGAATTCCATGTTCACTTTTCGTCCATTTGTGGGGTGTAGTGATTTGGCAACAACACATTACACTACATGGGTTGATCCAATCCTTGGAAGGCCAACGATAGTCCTTCTTGTGACTGCGTGAAATTTGCATTTTTAAATAACTCCTAAAATCACCTAGGGGACCAATTTGACATCAAATAGGGGGTGAGTAGACTAACGTATTTGACCTGGGGTGCTTAGGAATGATAAAAACATGAAAAATTCAGCATAGTAGTATAGTTTTCGTGCTTAAAAACTTCAAATTTCCCTTTTGCACATTTACACAACAACAATTGGATCTATCTTGAGGACATGGCATGGACTAAGCACAATGAAGACATGACACAGAGAATCTAGAATCTCAATTTTAGACCATATAATCCATTGAACAATGCCTTATCCATTGGGCCATGTGGAGTCATGTACAACTTACAAGAGAGAAGGATAACGAAGAAGGAAACACACACACACACACACACACACACACACAAAACGACAGAAAGAAAACACATTACACACAACATAAAGGGAAACACATCACAAAAAGGAAATTTATACAAGGGAAGGGAAATATACAGAAGTGGGAAAAGAATATACACATACCCAAAAACAGGCTGAGAAAAGTACATGCCATCATGAAATAATGGATTGAATTATGACCATTGAAGCATAAAAACTATTATATCATCAAACCATTCTTTGGTGATGGCTTTTCATGGCTTGAGAAAATGAAGGCTGACTATAATTCAATCTTTGTACTCATATTTTATTGAGAATGTTTCTTCATCCATTGAAAATTTGGTTAACCTCTTGAAACTTTTTCATTTTGAAGATTCCTCTTGATGTCCCACAAACATGAGGCACCATCCCTCCATGTCTTCGAGAGTGGGAAAATTGCTGCTATCATGAAAAAATTAATCTTCTTTGAATTGCAACCTCAAATTGTCTCTCATATAAGAAAAGAACTTGGAAGGAGTGAGGACAAACTGGTTTTCTTCCCATTCAAGAACTTCCCCGAACACCCCACTTTGTTTCTTTGAGCGAGTGTTTTAAGACACAGAGGTTAAATCATTGAGCTGGAGATCTTCATCATCCTTGAGATATTGTTGCAACATGGGAACATGTTCAAGGTGAATCTGAGCTTGGCAGATGATGACTGTAGTCTTATTTTGGATCATTTGGAAAGAATCATGCATACTCCCGCTTGGTTGTCTAGAGAAATGGTTTCCAATATGCATTTGTTTGGAGTGCATCTTGATATCCTTTTCAAAATTGCATATTTTAGTTTGGCCATGTAAGCATTCTTCACCCTTCATTGGATTTTTCCATATGAACTCTTATTTTTCATTGATGGACCATTCCCAAATGGTGGGAGAAAGTTTGTTTTGAATATAATTGAAACATTGTTTCATATTTTCGCCATATTCCGAACAACTTACTTCATTGCAAATCAGCTCAATGTTTTCCCTATTATCTTATTCCACGGCAGAGGTGTTGTCTTCAAAACTGGATATGTCTAAAGGTGATTCATGAACTTTTCATCTTTTGCACTCATGAACTTCTTTACATGATGTGGAAGAAAAAGACATACTTTCATGTCCATTCTCATTAATTGAATTATTATGGAAGTCATTGAGACTATCCAAGTGCTCCATCTCAACATCAAAAATTGGTCTACCAAGATAGGAAGCAAAAATTGACTCATACATATCTTGTATCTCCATGTCTCATGTTAGGAGTTCAAGACCGAGTTGAGAATCTTCATTTTCTTCTACAAACTTCAAGATATCTTGTACAAATAGTTCTTCTGAAATTTCCATAGGCTCATTTTTATCTTCATTGGAATAATCTTCTTGTTTTTCCTCTAGGAGATGGTTAAAAATATGATCCATATGGGCCCAGGATTTATTTGAAACATCCTCATTCACCTCTTCCATGCTTTACATTTCCAAATATTCACTTTCTTGTAAACATGGGCATACTTGATTCATGACACCTAGTGACAAGGAGAAGATGTCCAAGATTCGTGGAAAGGGCACTCCTTCAAGCTCAAAATCCATATCATCTTCTTTTTGGTAAGAAGTAGAGAAGAGTGTTGGGGAAGTAGTATGAGAATAATTTTCAGCTACATCTTGACCAGACATTATTGAATCTTCTTGCTCAGGTGAAAGATGAAAGGCTATGTTTTCACCATGATGATGATTATGCTCCCTGAGTTAGTAGAGGTTGTGTTTAAATTGTTTTTTTTCCTCGGATTTAAAAAGAGAGTGGGATTCTTCCATTTTATCATCGATGATTGCATCAAGAAGAGAGTTTGATTATTTGACTTCATCCATTTCTTCATAAAACATTTCTACATCACTTGAAGAATCCAAATAGGAGGGAAGATTATCTATGACCATCTTGAATTCATTATTTTCAAACCATGATGTCGGCTAACTTTCTTGCACTTCTTCACATCTCTCCATTTCATCATCAATTAAAAGATCAATACTTGAAAAGAGATCATCCATGCTTACTTTGAATTGGCCATGTGATCCGAAAATAATTTGATTATTACTACCTAATCTCAGACCCTTGTAGGCTTTAAATATTTGCTGATGATTTTCTCATTTTAAGTAATCAATTTAAAAATTAATGCAAGACAATAAGACAATTGCTCAAAGATTGATTACGGAGTTCGGCAATCGCCTACGTCTCCGGGTTCATGGTCGATCCGTTCCACTAGTCAAAACTTGTAAGTTACAATAGTAATTTTACAACCTACTGGAATTTTACTTGCCTATCAGTACACCAGTTCTTCGAAAATTTTCGATGATCAGTCAAATTGTTTTTCACCTTCCTAATGCACAACCTCCTTCAGCTTCGATCGGCCTTCCCGACACTATCAATGTGAAGCTAGCACTCTGGTCGACAATCCAGGATTTGCAAGTGATTGGTGTGGCTCAATGGGCCTATTGGGTAGTTTATAATTTACTCCCAATCACGAATATTTCATCTACTATTGCCTAAAATAATAGGCCAATAGACAATGCTTGTTGACACATCCCACAAAAGAGCTTAACAAATAATAAGCTCGGGTGTGTGTCCCCACAATAAGCTTAACAAATAATAATCTTGGGATATAATGTGTGTGTTTAAAATGAAATAGTTACCCTATTTATACATTTTTTAGGGTCCTTAAATAATGCATTGCCATATTATCCCTTAGGCTATTTTTAAACCTTTAGCCCGTAGTATGTTGATAAGGGATATAATATTCTAAAATGGGTGCTTAGCATTTTAAATGGGATTAAATCCCAAAAGAGCGGCTAAGGAGAAGTGGGTATATCCCACATTTTGGGGTTTTGTAATGTTTTAGGCTTTAAATCCTTTCCACGCATTTTTATAGTGGTAAAAGGACCACCTTAGGCTTAACCGCCCCCATCTCAACTGCTTCATCCTCCATCCTTCCACGTGGAAACATCCACGCATGGGATAATGCCCCATAACAACTGCTTCACCACCTTCCATGTGGTAATAGCATATGCATTTGGTTTGGTGGTTTATACTAATGTATAAACATTAATATATATATATGGCATATATGGATATAGTGTGTAAGTGGCATATATGCAAGTGCCATTTGGGAAGTGGATCCTTACCATGGGAAATCAAAATTAATTAACTTGGTCATCATGTAGTCCACTACCATGGGGTATCGAAATTAATTAACTCGGTCATCATGTAGTCCACTTGTCGTCTCCAGATAGGAAAAATCGAGCGAATTTGACGAGTGGTGGCGAGCCACATGTCACAGTGTGGATTGGTCCAATATTGGACTAGTTGACCAGAGTTGACTTTCCTGCTGTCTGAACTTTGACCGAACATATCTAGAGCTCCCGATGTCCATTTGTTGCGTTCTCGAACAGTCGATGGAAAGCTCTCGAGATGATCTTCTGCACTGACACCATTTAGGGATGTTTAGGGAAATTTTGATATCAAAAATGATCCCCTGATCACACCTCCCCACTGAGAAAGGATTTTTGTCCCAAAAAGCTTCCATACTGTCCTGAATCTGGAAAACTCTTCTGCCACCTCGGAAGTGCTGCTGTAGTAGACCCTTGGGTCTTCTCCTCCAACCTTCTCACTTTGAAAACTCTGCTCTGATCCTGGGACTTTTGGGTTATGGGCCCAGCGACGCTTCTGCTGCGCCACTCTGATATCCGAAGAAGACCTCCACACCTCCGCTTTATGGTGCTAAGTTTTTGAATGAAACCTCAACACTCTATCTGTGCGGTGCTAAGCTTCTTGATATCTAACAACAAGGATCTTCTTTTACTCTATAACACAGCTCCTAGCTCTGAGTTGATTCTGTAGAATCTGAACTGGTTTGAAGGAACTCCATGCTACGTAGAGCTTTGATTGATCTGATGTCGGTGATGGACAATGCCTTGTCCCTTACAGACCTCAATTCCTCCAATGCATGATGTTAAGCCTCTTTCAAGACCTCGAAGCCTCCGATGCATGATGCTAAGTCTGTTACAGACCTCAACGCCTCCAATACATGATGCTAAGCCTCTTTCAAGACCTCGAGCCTCTAATGCATGATGCTATAGACCTCAATTGCCTCTGTTGATCATGCTAACTCTTTCACCTCAATGCTCTGTTGTATTGCTAATTCCTTGATCACACCAAATGGTCGCAATTTTGAGAATGATTATAATTTGAAGAGATCTTATTGTTGACATACAATATTAGGTACCACTATTCTGCACGGTCACAATGCCTCTACACAGAATGAAGTTCCGACTTGACATTAATGCCAATGGTGATTCAGCTACCATTTTGCTGCATGGTCACAATGCCTCTACACAGAATGAAGTTCTGAGATGATCTCTGTGAACTCTATTGTCTGCACAAATGGCAGATCAATCTCCAAGCTTTATATGAGTTAATTCATGTGTCCAAGCTGTAACAGGTACTCACAAGCTGATTAGGAGATATGTTTGGAGCATTAATCAAATTTTCTAAGTAAGAAAATCCACTAAGTATGGTAAACCTTTCTCTCAGCATTTTCTCACATAATCTGATCTCCAAACTTAATACTGCATATGATTCATCAATCTGAATTATGCAATATATAATTGAAAAATTGTCGACTTACCCATTTTAAAGGACTTTCACTTTCAGGTATTACCTGGTCCTGGGTTGACTTGTCAATTGGTGGTGGAGTAGAAACTTCCTTTGCCTTTGCAATAGGCCTCCATTCCATCTTTGGCTTGCCATTACTTTGATGGCGAGATGGATGTAGTTTCCAGCAATTATCCACCCAATGCCCATTCCTCTGGCAATGAGCACAAAAATTCCTCTTAATCTCCTTCTTCTGGGATGAGGAACTCTTTCTGCCATTTCTCGACTCTGCATGACGAGATTTGTCTTTCTGATTTGCCTTGTTCCTGATGAACGATATCAACTTCTTCATCAGTTTCCTTCTCTTCCAACATCTAGCCACTGAATGATTATGCAATCGACAAAAAATACATGGAAAGGAATTCCACATCTTCTGAAAATCATAACCATACTTCTTAAGCTGGAAAAGTGGATTAGAAGTTTTATTGTGCTTACGATTATGGTAAGAAACTGGAGGTGGAATCTCATTACCTCTTCGCTGATTTCCCTTACCACATCTTTCCTATGACGAAGAAGCACAAATTTCTTGCTCAGAATCTTCTTGCAGGGCTAGTGGGGTAATCACTTTGCTTTCAGAAGCTTGTCTCCCGTCAGCATTCTTAGAGCATTCTCCAATTTCCATTCCCACACTAGGATAACCCAAACCTGCAAAATGAGGATGATCCTTGACCTGTATTGGGTTAGTAATGCCTTGGCCATTTTTCCTAAGGCCTCTTCCATCAAATCCCATTTTATCTAGTAACTTGGATCCAATGCCTCTAGTATGCTTTTCAAACAAACCAAAGACTTCTTTACCTAAATCCAAAACCGAATGGGAGGAAGAAGAAGATTCCAGTGGTGAACATCTTACAGTGCAATCATCTGCCATGGTCACTGCATATGAAGTTGAAGGTATTTCCTTCCTCTGATCACCACACTTCAACCTTGCCAAGAGCTCATCCTTGGTTTACAGTTCTGATTTTAAGCGAGCATTCTCCTCTTCCAAGGAGTAATACATTGATTACAAGAGAGAGTTCTCTTCATAGATCTGGTGATTATACGCCTCAAGTTCATCAAGCTTTGCCTATTTAGACATATTTCCCATAGTGCACTTGTACCCTGTTCACACAAATTGAACCAACTGCACCAATCTTGAAGTAATCACTCTGTTAATCAGATTTACTGAAAAACAAATATGGAGCTAAACTAGCTCTGATACCAAACTTGATCCGAAAATAATCAGATTATTACTACCTAATCTTGGACCCTTGTAGTCTTTAAATATTTGCTGATGATTTTCTCATTTTAAGTAATCAATTTAAAAATTAATGCAAGACAATAAGACAATTGCACAAAGATTGATTACGGAGTTCGGAAATTGCTTACGTCTCTGGGTTCATGGTTGAACCGTTCGACTAGTCAAAACTTGTAAGTTACAATAGTACTTTTACAAGAAAACCTACTGGAAATTTACTTGCCTATCAGTACACCAGTTATTTGAAAACTTCCGATGATCAGTTGAATTGTTTTTCACCTTCCTAATGCACAACCTCCTTCAGCTTCGATCGGCCTTCCCGACACTATCAATGTGAAGCTAGCACTCTGGTCGACAATCCAGGATTTGCAAGTGATTGGTGTGGCTCAATGGGCCTATTGGGTAGTTTACAATTTACTCCCAATCACAAATATTTCATCTACTATTGCCTAAAATAATAGGCCAATAGACAATACTTGTTGACAAATCCCACAAAAAAGCGTAACAAATAATAAGCTCGGGTGTGTGTCCCCGCAATAAGCTTAACAAATAATAAGCTTGGGATATAATGTGTGTGTTTACAATGAAATAGGTACCCTATTTATACATTTTTTAGGGTCCTTAAATAATGCATTGTCATATTATCCCTTAGGCTATTTTTAAACCTTTAGCCCATAGTATGTTGATAAGGAATATAATATTCTAAAATGGGATCTTATCATTTTAAATGGGATTAAATCCCAAAAGAGCGGCTAAGGAGAAGTGGGTATATCCCACATTTTGGGGTTTTGGGTAATGTTTTAGGCAATTTAAAGCCTTTCCATGCATTTTTATAGTGGTCAAAGGACCACCTTAGGCTTAACCGCCCCCATCTCAACTGCTTCATCCTCCATCCTTCCACGTGGAAACATCCACGCATGGGGTAATGCCACCTAACAACTGCTTCACCACCTTCCACGTGGTCATAACATATGCATTTGGTTTGGCGGTTTGTACTAATGTTTAAACATTAATATATATATGTGGAATTTGGAATGGTGTGTAAGTGGATTTACCAAGTAAATAAAAATTCGATCCATACCATGGGGTATCGAAATTAATTAACTCGGTCATCATGTAGTCCACTTGTTGTCTCCCGATAGGAAAATTGAGTGAATTCGATGAGTGGTGGCAAGCCACGTGTCACAGTGTGATTGGTCCAATATTGACCAGTTGACCAGAGTTGACTTTCCCGCTATTTGAACTTTGACCGAACATATCTAGAGCTCATGATGTCCATTTTTCACGTTCTTAAAGTCGATGGAAAGCTCTCGAGATGATATTCTACATTGAAACCATTTAGGGATGTTTAAGGAACTTTTAGAAATGACCCCCTGATCACCATGTTCTTCATCATTGGTGGAGTCTTCAAAGAGCATTGGATCATCCATTATGTAGCACAGACCTTTCTTTGTTGAATATATTATTCCCCCATGGGATGTGACTCAGGCTAAATGGAATTTATGAATGGTGATTATATCTTTTTCTCTTCTACTTCTTCCTCCATGACGTTGTTTTTGCTTTCATCGAAAGGTTCCATGATAAGATCTTCTTCAAGACAATCCAAGAATCTTTCGGGAACAAAATACTCATAATATGGACAGAAATCTGGGTCTTCTTCCATAGGGCACATCTTGTCTTCTTCCTCCATTTGATGTTGAGATTTAAGATGTTCATATCTTCTCTGTAGAGCTAAATCATACCTCCAAATTTCATCAAAGACTTCAGGGTCAAAATTTCCTTTTATTATTCTCTAAAGTCTTTTTCCACATATTCTATTTTCAACATGTTCATTTCTTCATCACCTTATGCAATGAATTCATCTAGAGAACAGTGGAAGAAGGACAACATTATCAATTTTGTAGTGAGATGTGCAAGATTGTAAATATATTCTTCGGTGGATCTTGGACCATCCTGTATTTCATCATCTTCTTAAATGTTGATTTTATCTTCATCGAAAGGCTCAAGGATAGGATTTTCTTCAGCAGTATTCAAGAACCTTTTGGGTATGAAAACCCGATGGTATGAATGATCTTTAGGATCTTCCTCTATAGGAAAACTCTCCTCTTTTTCTTCCTCGCTATGGGTTGCTTCAAGTTGCTCATTCATCTCTTGCAAGAATTTGACATATTCTTGAACTTCACACCTTAGCCTATGTCTCCTTTGAATCCATTCTTATTCATCGATGATAGGTTATTTCATCTTTCCTTTGTCAACACTAGTCTGGAACCATGGCTGATCAATGATCTTATTTTTCGGGAAGACATCTTCTTCTTCTTCTTCACTCTCACTCATTGGTACTTCACTCTAATTTGGAAATTTCTTCATGATGCGCAAAAAAAATGTGCCAGGGGTTCGTTCCTTGATAGAGTCACCTTCACAAATGATTTTCCTTTGAAATCTGATTTTTTATTTTATTTTTAGACCTTGTGGTTGTATTTCAGGTGCAGATGCTACTAAATCTGCCCCACAGTGGGTGCCAAAAACTGTTGGCGAGAAATTGTTTTGGGTGGAATAACTTGTGGATTTCTTGCCAACGCTCTAAGAATCTAAGTCCCTCTACTTAACCAGTGCAACTATCGTATATACATGCGTGAGTAAAGGTGGATTTTCCTTGTGGTATTTTGGCCAGGGATCCAACAGGGGAAATCCACTGACCTTGCGGAAAAACTAGAAATTTCTTGCTAGTGGAGACTTTTTCTGAAGAGTAGGAAAGGGGAGTGAGAAAAGAGGTAGGGGGAAATAATGTTGCAGGTAGAAAATTAGATTCCTGCACACACTAGTTATAAGGTTTCATCATGTGTACTAAATTTAGGAAGAAACAATACTACAAACAGGAAACAAGACCAATTAGAATTTAATGAATACAAAGTATCAGTAAACCCCTTAGTCAAAAAAGGCTCGAAAATCCTTCTTGTATTGATGCTCAAGAAGAAATTGTACATAGTTTGAGAATTGATACATTAAGAATAGGGGTGAAGTGGCTAACTTTTTTCACTCACAAGGGTAGTAAAAATTCTCTCATGAACTTACAAGAATATAACCAGCTAGAATAATTTCAGAATTAGAAGAACCCCTTGGAATGGAGAGCTCATTACCAATTTATAGCAATTTGAATTGACCTTTCACCTCCCTCATATGACTCTTCGTTTCCATATTCCACTCGTGACCTTTCGTTTTCCGTGAATTAAGTATTTCTCTTATAATTTTGAGAAGATACTTTTTACAATTAAAATGGGTCAGTTAAGTGAGTAGGATGAAATACAGTAATGATGCATAACGAAGAATTATAATGGAGAGAGAAATTAGAGAGGTAAAGAGAGGGAGAGGGAAGGGATGGAGGGGAAAACACTTCTTATGATGAAATGATTTGAATGCCTTGATGCAACCATGAACTTTGAGCGAGAATTTATTCCATTGGTGATCTTATACATTGATGAAGATTGCTCCCTTGAATAAATTTGAATCATTTTCCCAATCTAGTGATGACAGCAAACTCTATGATGCATGGACATCCTGGACCATAGAATGAGTTTCTAGAAAAACTGTTATGATGTTTACCACTATTAACTTGAGATGAACACATAGGATGCCCACGATGACCTCTCCTTGAAACATGGTTGATGAACTCTTTGACTCATTGGAAATCGTTCTGACCAATTCACTTTGGATCACTCGGTTCCTTACGTGATGAAGATGAATTAGGACGACGTGCCTTGGGATGCCTTTCTTTGCTTCCGTAAACCATTGCTCTCAAGATGATGCTTCTAGGACCTCCACAAAATTCTCATTCGTCCTTTTCAACTCATGAAACCATCTCATTATCCAAAAGGGAGTCGAAAAGGTAGTAAGGTGAGTGAAAATGAAGTCATATGCAACTTTCCACTTTGAAATGAAAACTTTTTATTTTTAGAATATGAGCATGTGCTCTACTATTTTGAGACATATCACCTATCTTGTTCTAGTTTCACATTTTGAACTATCTACCATATTCCCAACCTCTTCTGTTACTAAGATATTACTATTTTTAGCACATTTCTATTTTTAGCAAGTTGTTATTTGGGGACTTTCTATTTTGGGAAGAAGTCATTTTCTGTCTTACTTTTCATTTTACCCCCTTTTCTGATTGTCCTGAGTGACAGAACTTGCAATTCAGTGGGACTCATCATTTATAACATGCAAGGAAATATAACATATGCTATTTTTAATAAGTGGTGAAAATGACCTCTGTTTGCGATGGGAATAATTTTTTTGGATTCGAATCGTCGTTACGAACTCGTGCTCCAATTTTCATCATGGTTCACTTTCCAAAAAGCTCAGAAATAAAAAATGGAAATTTATGGCTGATAATAACTTCAGGTATTTAGTTACCAGGGAAGAATAATGATAAAATGTCAGTCCTTCATATCTTGAGAAATTGGAAACTTCTTCGTGTAAAAACTAATTTGAGAGAAACTAGATATTTTAGAGACCCTTCCCTCTGAATTTAGGATGTTTTCTCCCTCCAGATCTTCAGGAATTTGAAATTTCTTCGAAGTGGGAAGAATGCTGGTAAAAAAACACCCTCCATATCCCTAAAAAATAGGAAATTCATGGCGCTAAAACTATTTCACCGCAAAACTAGATTTTTCAACTATCATTTCCTCTAATTTTCAAGCGATTTCGCCCACAGGAACCTTGAGAAGCGAAGAGGTAGCTCGTTGATTTTTTCCCATTACTATGTCATGGCAGCCATTAATGGAGCTTGAAATTGATAGGTCTATTTTTTTTCTCCATTCGCAATGAAATAAATTCCATTGCGATAAGTTTTTACTTTTTGGTGCTTCACGCAAAATTTTACTTCAATCTGACAACCGGTTTGATGGGAAATTGAACTTTGTTCTTCGTGGAGCCGGAAGTGAAATTTATTCACTGAGAGAATTCCTTGCTTAAAATTGGAGGTTTGAAGATGATTTTTTAATGGCATTTAAGAGATAAGAACTCAATAAAAAACAATTTTTCAATTCTTGCAACAGTTTGCAAGATATGTTCAATTCTTGGTTTTATGGCAATGGAGTTTTCAGACTTCTTATTCCCTATGTTCTTTGTTCTTTCTTATGGGGTTTGATCAATATTCCTTCTATGACCTATGTGCCATTATGGAGTGAAGGATAATGTGTTGTGATGGAGCTGGTTTTAACTTTGGCAATGGTGGAGTGGTGGACTGGTGTTCTCTGTAACTCTTCTTCTTGAAGTCAGAAGCTGTTAGAAACAACAAGAAGCACCAAACAGTTAGAATTTTTTTTTAAAATTTTTGGAGTTGGAATTGATCAATTTTTTTTTTCCTTGATGTCACTGACCTCAAGAATGTGAGGGACATAAAATTCCATAGTGAGCAAGAGGATGACACGTGTCCTCGATCTAACGGCAGGGAAGTTGAGCTCCAAAAATTACAAAATCTGAAGGTCACATGAGGGTCCCAGAGGTCACATGGGGGATGGGAAAAAAATTTTACAAGGTTGATGTACCTAACTTTAGGGACGTCAGGGACATAAAATCCCACTAGGATCTTCGTGTTGACACGTGTCCTCCCGAAAATTGACTAACTCCTGAACTGTCTCTGAGAGGGTAACTTGGAACAATGATAAATTGAGCACCCAGTGGAATTTATTGGTGAAATTTTATATGATCCTGAATGGAAATGGAATTTTGAATCCAATGGTGTGGGTATAATATATTTATTCTTCAATTTTATCCATGAAAAAATGGATTTTTTATTTGGTACTCTACCTGTGCTTGATAAAAATTACATGCAAACCCTATGCTCTAAGGTGTTGTGAAAAATATGATTTCATCATATTGTAGGGATTGGAATTATATTTCTAGATATATTTTAGTTTACTCCTGACTCCTTCTAGATCTCCTAGAATCTTCTTTTGAAGCTCAACAACTTATTTGGCCTGTGCACTGCTTAGGCCTATGAACCCTATTTTTATTCAAAATGCTCCAAGTCTTTCAAAACTTCCCCCAAGCCTTCCAAAATAATTTACATGATGTTCTAAGGTCTTCAATTCACCTCCATGTTAAATTTTTCCCTTTCGTTTTGCTCCAAGGGTTGATCCAGTCCTGGGAAGATAGTCCTTCCTGTGACTGCCTGAAATTTGTATTTTTAAAGAACTCCAAAAATCACCTAGGGGGAATGAATGGAATTTCCTAATTCACCTAGGGGAACAATTTGACATCAAATAGGGGGTGAACAGACTGACAGATTTGACCTGGGGTGCCTAGGAATGATAAAACATGAAAATTTTAGCACAAGAGTATCGTTGTCGTGCTTGGAAACTTGAAATTTTCCTATCACAAAAGTACATGACAACATCTTGGAAGATTTTGATAGAAGTGTGAAGCTTCTGTATGGTAAGATCAGCACATGGGAGTTGCACTAAAGCTTCATGTAACATATCCCGCTAAGATGGAATAGTCAAGGCATCCTAGATTATGAAATTTATATTTGTCTTCTTCATCTGGTCAAAAATGTTGAATGGAAGACCCACTAACTTGTGCATTTGAGAAACAACATCCCTTTTTTATTGTTTAGGTGTGGAAGCAAGAGTTTTAGCCAAAGCAAGAGATTTACCTACAAAAGGAGGGGCACACACCGTTTTTATAGAAGCTTTATGTGGGATCTCTTATGTAGGGACTTGATCACTTTTGCTACTCGATGCCTTAGCTGCATCTATCTATTTTTGAGGTTTGGTCTATGTTGTATGGAGTGTAACCTGCACGCTTGAATCCAACATTCTCTTCTTATATCTTGTGTTGTTTGCAACTTGGGTGCGTGATCTGCTTGTATTCTCTATAGCTTGGTTGATTACATGAAATTCCTCAACACCAAATAACATCAAGTTGGAATCAGGAGGAACCTCTGGCCCTTCTTGGTTCTATATTTTAGGTGCACTTGTTGAAGGCTCACATGTTGAAACATTGTTGATCATATAGGATTGTGTGTGCACAACATTGGCATAATGATATTAACTGTGAGGCATATTGCAAGGGAAGCACCACTTTGATTTTTATGCTAAATTGTTCTGAACTTGAATGAGAGACTGACTTGTACTAGGTACTGGAAGAGAGGGCGTGGGAGGAATGACTTGCAAGGGTAGATGTGCATTAGCATGCCATCTGTCATTCTATTGGCTTGACACATACCTTTGGTTTCCATATTGATTTCACCAAGGCTGACTGCTTTAGTTATGCACTTGATTAGAAATGCCTCTATAGGCTTGCACTTGTTACTTCTCTAATGATATGACTTTATTTGACAAATTTCTAATTAGGGCCTTCAATTCTTCATCTTCTTTTTGCTACGCTGGAGAGTAGGATGTTTATGCAACTGGTTGCGTTCTTTGCTCAGGAACTGGAATAGGGGCCAAAGAAGGATGGGGCGCTTGTGACATTTATGGGAACAAGGGCATAGGTGGTCTAGGAGCTATCTTTCCCACCTGAATAAGATTATTTTTTATCCTTACTGTAATGTTATAAGTAGCTAGTAAGGTGCTACCTCTCATGGATTGAATCATGATTGAGATATCACTGTTCAACACCTTTAGATAGTATATAAAAGCATGTTGGGATGAATGTCTCACCACAAGAGGGATTCTATCCTAAGTTTTTTGAAATCTTATGTTGAAATCAGTCATCTTCTCATTGCGAACCCTCATTGTTGTTGTCATTCACTCCATCAAAGATAGGTGATTTGACTTATCTTCAAAATAATTGTAAAAGGTTGTTCCCAGCTCATCCCATGTAGAAATAGATCCAATTCTCAAGCCTTGGTACCATTGAAGCACTTTACCTTTAAAGAGGACGTAAAGAGCCTAGATGCTATGTCATCATGTGTGATCAAATAGAGTGAACACATGTTTGCTACATCCTAGATATACTCCTGAGGGGTGACTTGATTCTCACTAATGAAGTATGGAATAATTTTGAGCACGTCATTTGGCATATCATTTTACATGGCTAGGACAAGGGGAATTACTTTGGTGAAGTTAGAAAATTTCCCCTTCCCTTTGACACTTTTTGATACTGATATTGATACTATTGATCATATTATGGACACTACGATGTTTTGTTTTAGTGTGATGGTTAGATGTTAGATCATGGATTAGTATTGATCTGGATATAGTTATTATGATTGATGATTACTAGAGACATTTTCTAATATGTGGTTGATGATATAATATTGTGACATGGACATATTATAGATGTTGATTTGGACTTATGATATTGGATATTTTGAGTAGATCTGGTATGGTAGATTTTGATGATGATATAGTTGATTTATTTCATTAAAAATGATAATGTTGAATTAATGATATTGTTGTGATTTGTGTGTTTAGATGATTTTTGAGATATTGTTTATATCATTTTGGATGTCTGATGTGGCCATGAGGCCGAAGGAGGTATTTGCATTTTGTAGGTTAAAAATCACAACAATGTCGGGGGACTGGAGACTAACCATATTGAAATTCCAGGTGAATTCAACAAGGTCACCATGGCAACTGTATTGTTTGTGTGGTGTTTTGTTTTGCTAGGAATTCCCTTGGGGGGGATTTTCCATTATATGTGACCATGGGATATGTGTTTTTATTTATGTGTTCCTTTTTATTATTGTTGTACTGTATTTTTATTTGTAATGTGTTTCTTTTTAATTAATTTAAATGTGATGGATTTAATGTGAGAGTCACATAGTTAAACTTTATTTAAATTTAATCGGGACATGGAATGTAATTAATAAAGTTGTTGAGTTTAAATAATAATGATGTAAGATATGTGTAAGAAGATGTAAGAGGTGGTAAGTGATGTGAAAAATTGTGTAAGTCAGATTTTGGAGTGTAGGACACTTCATCCTCAAAGGAATTCGAATTTTTCTTTGAGGGCTGCATTTTGAGGCTTGTGGGATAAGTTAAACTTGTCCCATACCTCTTAAAATCATCCACTAACCATATCTATGGTTTTTAGAGTCAAAATTAGACTTTTTAATTGTATTTTGAAATAACTACGTGTAATTTTTTATTGCACTTCCCTTACAAGTTTTTTAATTCAGTCCTTGTTAAAGTATGAGTTAATTTGGAGTGTGTAAGTTGATTGTCATCTCCATTTAATGTGATTAGTTATGAAGTTGAATTTCTCTTTTTGGGGTTGAGTAAGAATGATGTGGCATCCCACATGGAATCCACATCATCCTCTCCCCTCCCTCTCCTTTAAAGTTCAAATTCTTCTCTTGTTTAGGTTGTTGAAAACTTTGTTCTTCCTCCTTGGGTCAAATTTTTTTTTATTATTGTTTTGGAGACTTACTTATGGAGGGAGTTTGGAAATTCATTTGCATGCTTAGTGTTGCTGTTTTGGACTGCATTTTGAGCATTGGAAGAGCTTGCTATTTTGGGAACAAACTCCATAATGGAGAGGTAGGATCTTGTCCCTTTTAAATGTTTTTTTTTTCCTTTTCTTGCATGAATGAAATGGTGAATGTGTTTTTTATTCTTGGCTAGTTGGGTAGAAATGCTTAGGGCAAGGTGTAGGAGAAGGCTATGGGGATTTCATATGGGGGGGCATAAGGGATTGCCAATGGCACTGTTTTATTTTGGAGGGAGTTTTGGATTGGGGATCCACCTTGGAAAAGAAACTGCTTGCATTTCTTAGTATGGGGGGGGCAATAAGGGATAAACTTGTGGGGGGGGGGGGGGCATAAGGAGGGGTTGAGAGATATAAGGTTTATGGGTTTGATGTGTTTATTGGTGGTATGCATTTTTGTGGATGCCCAATTCCAAATTGGGAGGCATCAAGAGCTCCCCATAGTTCTTTCTCTTGATGGCTTACTTGATCAAGCCCATGTGTTGTGTGTATGATTCTTATTCAGTTGTGAACTGCTGTCTTTTTTTGGACTTGCGTATTTTGTTGTATTATGCATGTGAAAAGAATGTTGTTTGTTGTGATAGAAGACTTGTTGGCCATGTGTTGATGTTCATACTCTATTTCAATATGGTTGGGGCTCAGGAGCTAATGGGGAACGATGACTTCTCCTTTCCCATTAGATGTCTTGGTTGGGTGGAGAGAGTTTCCTTTCCCCCTTCCTTGTTGTGATCAAGATCAAAAGGTGAAGAAATCAGCATGCTGCTATTTTGGAGCTTGAAGAAAATACAGTTTTGAAAATCCGCTTCCTTTAAGAAATTTAATTGTTATCTTCCCACTTGAAGTGGATGAATTGTATTATTATTTGTAATGAGAAGGCACCTTGTAATGCAAAGGAAAAGATATAGATTCATTTGTGAAATGCAAAGAGTTATTATTTCGTACTCTGTCTTGTTAATAACGTGAAAGTATGAGATATGTTTTGTATTTTGTTAATTGAAAGTCAAGGAAATGATGAAGTTGTAATGTTGTTGTGTCAAATCAATAAAAGAAATGCATTCCTTCCTCAAAATTGTATTGTTGTATTGAATTGGAGTTACTTTTTTGAAATGATATCTCTGTGTGAAAAAGAAAATGCGTATGAGTAGAATGTATATGTATCTTGTAAACTGTGTTTTGAAATCAAATAGAAAAGGAAAGTTGTAAAAGTGTATGGCACAATTGATTTGAATTATTATTGAAAATTGATTGTTGTTGAAAAGAAAAGAAAGAATGTGTGGTAAAATGATAGAAAGTGTTGTATTCCTTGCAAGATGCATATTTGAATTGAAATATAAACTGTAATCTAACTCAAAATTGAATAGAAGACTTAATAAGAAATTATATGACACCAGTTAGAAATTATACACACTTTTAAATGATAAATTAGCATGCAGACTTAAAAGAAACAGTTCACTATTTTACAACTTCATTCTAGCAATTCTTGTTTTATTAAAAATGAGCAGTTCAGACTTATACTCAACAATAAGTTATGAAAATTCAAAATTCACATTCATGAGGACCTAAGGAACTCTAATTCACTCTAACAGTTAAGAATGAACCTCTAAAACTTAATAGGATTCAATTCGGAGCTTGCAAGGTCATTTTTAATGTCTATTGCCAAAAAAAATGTAAACTTGCATAATTAGACAAATTGACTTCACTAAAACACTCTAAACCCTCCTCAGACTGATCCTCCATGTCTGTTTGACATGTGGAGTGAAGGAGGAGTTCAAATTTAATCAAATCAAGAAGTTGGAAAAATGCCAGTTTACAAATTAAAATCCTGCAGATATTTTTTACAAATTTGACCCTCAAAACTTCATCAAAATTCAAAATTGATGATCTCTATGCAAAGAGGACTCCGAGAGATTTCCAGAAAGTCCTTTTTTTTCCAAAACTGATTTTTCTATCAAGAGTTACGGCAATTTGAAGTTTTACTTCAAAATGGCCATCTTCCAAAATTTAATCTAACTGTTTAAAAATCAAAATTTAACCTTTGGAAAAATTTCCCCCAAAATTCCGCGGCCCTACCACCCTCACAACCAATCAAATGTTTCCATGTTGCACTTTGGAGGGCAGACTCTTTTTGAAACTTACCTTTTTGAAAATTTTACTTTGGGAAAAATTTCCCATTTTTCCCCACAACCCGCTGGTCCCTGTCCAATCACATGCTGACACGTGGCAAATTGGACATCAGCGGGAGTGCGGAGATATTTTCTCCTTTGATATTTTTAACTCATAAAATATCAATTTTCTATTTTTCCACGTTGCTCCATGATCCCCCCCGCAACCAATAGGCATTTGACACGTGGCATAGGTTTCTCCTTGGCAAAGGCACGTGTCCATTTCTGCCCTTGGGATTTTGGTCTAAAATCTCCAAAACCTAAAGTGCTCCACTGCTCCACATTTCCCGACGTTATTCAGGAAGTGACATGTGTCTTCCTGCCAGACCCACATGTATGCGAAGGTGTTTTCCCATGAGAGTAAGATGATAAACTAATGACTAGTTCATGTGTTTCTATAGATTACGAGTGAATAGCAAAATCAGAACTGGGAACTAAACACCAAGCACCGAGGAGATCAAAGACATGATGAGCGTCATAGTTTCATTGTTGTTATAACCTGCAAATACACCACATGACACAACACAACAAAAACACTACCCAAAGCGTGAAGGTTAGCCAAAGAAGGCCATAAGGAACAAAAAATGAAATAATAACGAACAATAATAAACAAAGAATATATAAAACTACTAGTTGCGAAATTAATGGTAACAGATCAAAATTAACCGGACCTGCCAAAATGTAGGGTAGGAAAAAATACACTTCTAACAAGGAAGTAAAATACCAATAATCATACCTCCTCCTTCGCGTTCCGTAGCAAACCTCAGAATGGGCTAGGAAACTTGGATTGAGCCCTGATTGTGTGATATGTAGGTGCTTTTCTTCAAGACGGAGCAAGACCTTCCTACAACAACGATCCTCTTACTTTGCACCAGATGAGAAAAAGGATTATGAGGCTATTTGGGCATTAGGACGAGGTAAAAGGATGTTCTTTGCTCAAAGGATGCAAGAACTTAGATATGGCATTCAAGCTTATTCTCTGTGTGTTTAGAGGGGAGGGGTAAGGTTGTATTTATAGCCTGGGGGAGTGATTAACTTAGAGTAATTTAAGTAATCATGGTTTGAAAATGTGGGCAAGATTAAGTGAGTGGTTTGAAAATGTGGGCAAGATTAGGTGAGTGAGTTTGAAAATGTGGGCAAGATTAGATGAGTGGGGGCCACGAAGAATGGGTGAGGATTTGAATTATATTTTTAATTCATAAGTGGAGGATTTTAGGTGAGTGGGGACCACGAGGGGTGGGTGAGGGTTTGAATTTGAATTTTTAATTCATAAGTGGGTAGGTGAGTGGCACGAAGGGTGGGTGAGGATTTGAATTTGAATTTTTAATTCAATAGTAGAAAAACATGGAGAATAATGACATGTGGTGAGGATTTGGTTATTTTTTGGATTTTGAAATGGATAATTAATCAAATTATATTTGATTAATTCGAAGTGTATTTTTGTGGGAAATGAGGAAGGGGAATTAATTGATTTAGGATAGATGTGAAATTAGGGTGTCTACATTTGCCCCTCTTTGGAAGGGTATTATAAAAGTAGTGTCCTTTCAAAGAAAGTAGACGGTATGGGGGAAGAATTCAATCTACTTTTTTTAAGCAAAAGGTAGAGCGAAATGTTTTTTGGGGAGAATAGAAAGTGGTGAGTGACGGATGTCATAGTATCCTCCAAGACAAAAATGTCATGAGAAGATGTGATTATGGATAGATGTGGTGATGCCCCCTCGAGAGGACTGATGAGAATGGAATATACGACAGAACTCTCAAAAAGAAGAGAAATGAATTATGTGGAGAAGAGGATGATAATGGAGTGGAAGAGACTGGAATGACTGCATGACGCAAATGGAGAAAGGATTCAATCGGCCTTGAATGCTAGGTGTGAGGGTGTGTGGGAAAGAGAAAAGGGAATGGATAGGATTGGGGGTTGATTACGAGAAGAGTAAGGGAGATAGGGGAGGGGGAAAAAAGGAATGAAAGAGGTAGAAATAAGAGAGAGGGATGATAGGGGAAGAAGGGAATGATGAAGGAAAAACAAGGCAAAAATAGGAAAATGACAGAGGAGAGGGTGAAGGGATGAAATAGAGAGATGTGTAAAATGAAGGAAGCAACAAAGATAGTAAAGAGGGATGCGTGAAAGTGAAATAAATGATAGAGCTGAGAAAAGCAAGAAACGGGAAAGGATAAATAAGAAGGAGAAAATGAGGTTGGAGTAGGGGGTGAAATGGATGAAAATGGAAAGAGGACGAAAGAAGAAGTAGAATGGAGAAAAAAAGAAACTATGAGGGGCGAGGAAAGTGTGAAAAAGAGAAGAGAAAAGAAGAGAAACAGATACAGAATGAACGAAAAGGTAGGGGTGGTAGAGAAAAGGAGAAGTGGTCAGAAGAAACGTGAAAATTAGGGGAGAGGAAAGGAAGATAGAGTGAATATAGGGAGAAGATTGAAGGAATCGTGTCATTGCGAGGAAGACCAAGGCAAAGAATATGGAACAGACCGTATGGAGATGCATGTGGAGGGTGGTATGATAAAAAAGACAGGACAATGCTGAAGAGCCAGGTTATCAATGGGGAAGTAAGGAGGAAACGTGATGGAAAAAGGGGAAGAAGACAATACAGGGGAAGGGAAATAAGACGAGGGGTGGGAGAGAGAAGAGGATAACAAAGAAAATGATGTAGAAGGAAGGGAATATAGAAAGGGGGTAATAAGTGGAAAGGGAACAGTATAAGGAATGTTCAGAGAAGAAAGAGGGGAGGAATGACATCGATTGGAAAAGATGCGGAGATGCATGAAATGAGGATACTAGGATGATGAGAAAATAGAAAAAGGATGTATGATGAAGACAATAAAGATATTGAAGAGGGTGAAGAGAAGATGGAGAGATGGGTAAGAAGCGACAAGAAAGGGTGGGATTGAGGGAAAAGAATAGGAGAGAAAAGAGAATGGGGGATAGAAGAGGCAATGCCAATGAGGGGACGTTAGGGAAATCCCCCTTTACAATGAGTGGTGGGGAAGGGTGAGAGAAAAAATGAAGAAAAGGAGAAAGCTAATGAGGATTGGAAAGGGTAACGCCAACAAAGGGACGTTAGGGAAAACCCTTTTACAATGAGTGGTGGGCTTAGATGAGGGAAGGAATGAAGGGAAACTCTAGAAGGTCCAAGGGAGTGAATGAGGTCGTGCAGAATGAGGATTGATGATTTTTAGGGAAAACCCGTTTACAATTATTAGCACGGGAAGAGAAGATGATGATGAAAGAATGATATAGGAGTGTTAACAATAATGGTGAATGCGTGTGTGGGTAGAAATGTGGGGGGAATTTGAGAAGATGAAGTGGAAAGAGTAAAGAAAATGGGAGGGATGAGTTGGGACTAGGTGAAAGTGAGGAGAGGATGTGGGTGATGAGGATGAACGAAGTGAGGATGAAGAACCAAGACATGAAAAGAATGGGAAGAAATGGTATGAAGGATGATGGATCAAGAAGGGAAAATGGGGGGAAAGAACGTGATTGTAGGCAGAAGAGATTAGATGTATGTTGTAAGAGGATATGTGGAGAAAGGATAATAGTAGGAGGAAAAAGTGGGTAGTAGGAGATACCAGGTGGAAGAAGCGATCAAAAAAGTGAATGAAGAATGAGGCGGGGGAGAAGTTCACGATGACAAGTTAAGTGTAGGGAGGACCTTGACATAAGATTGTCATGTGACGGAAGTGGTTAAGTAAGATTGCCAAGCGAGTGAAACTGGAGATGACAAGTGGTCAAGCAAGAAGTGGTGTTTGTGAGAATCGAAAAGGAGGTGAAAGGATGTGATAATGGGGAATGCTAAGAAAAAGTGAAGGGTGAAGGGTGTGTAGTGATGGGGAAAGGCAAGGAGACAGATCATCCTTAAGAGGGACTCTTAAGTGAGATCACCATGCCGGGTGAGTGGTTAAGTAAGATTGCCAAGCAGAGGAGGGTGATAGTGGTGGTAAAAAGATGTGATGATGGGGAATGAAGAGGAAAGATGGATGGTGAGATTGTAGAGTGATGGGCGAGTGTAAGATGACATGTCATGCTTAAGAGAATCTCTTAAGTAAGATCGTCATGTTGCTGGAGAGGTTTCGTAGGATCACCTAACCGAAAGGGATGATATGCAAGGAGAAAGACAAGATGATATTGGGGACAGGGGTGGAATGGTAGGTTGAAGAAGATGATCACGACGAGAGGTGGGAGAAATAAGATGGGGGAAATATGATGGGATGGGGGAAGGCCATAGGGCAGATCAACCTTAAGTGGAAGTCTTAAGTAAGATTGTCATGCGGCCGGAATGGTTAAGTAAGATCACCAAGCTGAAGAAGAAGAAGGATGATGTTAGAGTTGGTGGGAATAGGGTATGACAAAATGGACTGAAGGGGAACCCTCAAGTGAATTTTCCATACTACGAGAGTGTGTAAGTAGGATGACCAGGCATAAGATGGATTTGGGGAAGGATGAGAAAAGAGTGAGTGAGGTATGCCTGAGTGGTATATGATATGAGATGAGGTGATAACAAGAAAGAAAGGAAACAAAGGAGTGTAACATGAATGGATGAAGGAATATATGTAGTGGAGGGCGGAGAGTGTGAGGGGAATCCTTAATAGGGATGCCCATGTGGTGAGAGTAATGATGCAAGAATGAGAAGTAGAAGAGGTGGAATGGGAAGATGTGTTTGGTGGTGATTATTGTTTGATGAGAGGGGAGGTGGTGAAGAAGCTTCTACAGCGGGAAGATCTTAGGGAGAGAGTAAACCTCCACTGAGGATTCCATATAGAAGGGGTTATTAAGTAAGATTGTCAAGCGGGAAGCAAAAGGGTGAAAGGAAAGAATACAAATGGGTGAGAGGGGACAGGAATGGTGAGAAGGGTAATATGGGGATAAGTGGTGGAGGAGTAAAAATGAGGAGTGAGGATGAATGGATCAAATACATGGTGATCATGGTGGGGGGAGAAGGAGCTGCTGGATAGTGAATGCTACTTGAGAAAGATTGTCAAGTAGGATTCGCAAACTGCAACGGTGATCAAGTAGGATTCCCAAACTGGGGAATGTATTAGTATGGGTGAATGGATGGGGTGCAAAGTAAGATGTTGATCATGTAGGAAGATACTCACGTGATGAAAAGCATCTTAATTTTAATATAGCACATAACAGGATGCATCGTGATATAAAAGATCAGGATGACTAGACTATAATATGCGTGATAGCATAGACAGGGGCCATAAAAAAGGTTTGATGCCCCAATACGATATGCAAATGGAAGAGAGCATAGACAGAGGCCATCAAGAAAGTATGATGCCCCAGTACGACATGCAATCAGATAACATAAGAATATTAGAGAGAACACCAGGATACATAAAATCAAGATGCCCCCTGTAATATATCAAGATACAAGAAAACAATTAATAATTTATAACTAATAATGCAACACAAGAACCAATAAACATGTCCCTAATGTGTTCCACAGTGAGGATTGATTGGATGTGCCCTCAAGCAGGGGTACGAGGACATAGTAAAGTATTGGGTCATTGTCCTCAAACAAGGAAACAATGAGAGCCGGATTTGCCCCAAGCGAGGATTCACGCGAGGAGAAGTGGTTTGAATTTGGTAGTCATAAGGTGATTGGATCATTCGTTGGGGATAATAAGTTCAAAGGTTGAATTGTGTTGGTTATTTTAGAGTTTTTTTTTTTGTGATTTTGTGGATTTTTTTATTATATATATATAATTTATTTTTTTTATATGTTTATTATATATATGACGATTTTCAAATGTTTTTTGAGATTTTTGATGATTTTCAAATGTTTTTGGATTTTTGACAATTTTGCTAATGGTTTTGGATTTTTTACGATTTTCTAATGTTTTGGATTTTTGACGAGTGTTTCTAATGTTTTTATATTTTTGACGAGTTCTAATTTTTTTGTTGGATTTTTGACGATTGTTTCTAATGTGTTTTTGGGTTTTTGACAATTTTCAAATGTTTTTGGATTTTTGGATTTTTGCACTGTTTTTGGATTTTTGACGATTTTCAAATGTTTTTGGATTTTTAGATTTTTACATTGTTTTTAGATTTTTGACGATTTTCAAATGTTTTTGGATTGTTTTTAGATTTTTACATGTTTTTTTTTAGCATTGTTTTTGATTTTTGAGATTTTCACACGTTTGTAGATTTTTACACTGTGATTGGCAATTTATGGACCAGAGTGCAGACTTATTTTTGAGAGGCGATAAACCATGGATATTATCTATATGTACTGTGTTCCGTGTTGTAACTTATGCTCAGAATAACACAAATTCTCTTTCCATTGGCAGGATATGGTGGTGATGATATGATGAAAAGAAGTCCAGCTCCATTCTTGACTCCACACAACTAGTAAGATGTGTGGGCTCATCACCGAGAATCAAGAAGGACGTAGGAGGTAGATAATGAATATAGAGACAAATGCTAACAACAATCCCTTTGGGAAATTGTGACTCCATTCTTCATAATGGTACTGAACCAGTTTCAAAAATGGCTTTCACTTTATGAGTCACGTGCTAGACTTAGACAATTATGTGGCCTGCTGATTGGTAAGATATGAGGTTAAGGGATAGTTCTCTCTTCACTTAGGCATCTAAATTACTTCTTTGGGGATTTTATAATTTGCAAGCACTGTAAGATTTTGTATTTTTGAAATGACTCCCTATGCCTTGCCCCATGCTACTAGTGAGAAGCAGGGGCTCATCACCGAAGGCAAAACATAGGCGAGTGAATTCCCTTTTTGTTTTTTTTGTGTTTTGTTTTTTATTTTTGAATATTTTACAATGTTTTTATGCTTTTATGAGAATGACCCTCTACGCTTTGCCCCATGCCACTTGTAAGAGGCAAGGGTTTATCACCGAAGACAAGACGTAGATGAGTAAGGGCACCTTCCTCCATTCCCAATCTCACACTACTAGTAAGAAGTGTGGGCTCAACACCAAAGACTATGAAGGACGAAAGATGTGACGATGAATTATTCATAAGTTATTGAATTGATGGATTTTTTTACAATAGTGCTTTGTATTTGAGAAGGAACATCTGCCCCCAATCTCAGCCCCACATGACTAGTAGGACGCGAGGGTTCAACACCGAAGACTGAGATGGACGACCAAATGAACTGGGTAAAGAAGTTTAGAGCTTTGTTATGAAAGAGAGAATGTCTTTGAAGGGAATATATTACCATCAGTAAGCTTCTAGGTATGACCATAGATGAAAGCGACTGAAAATGGAAGATATGATAAGAAGTATGACACTCACAAACTTAATAGGATTTATATTAGCACTTGTCTCATGATGATAAATATGAAGATGTGATTTTGATAATGAAAATGTCTGCCAATGGAAATGAATAGATTTATTCGGAGATAAGCATGACATAAGGAACAATGTACATGTTGTTGTTTCCCGAAATATAAAGTGCTTTCAAGAATAGAATTTCTTTGAATGGAATGCATTCATGGGTTTTTCAAGGACTTGGCCTGTGTCAATGGCCAATTTATAAGCTCCAAACCCAAAATTATCTATGATTTCGTTGGGCTCAAATTTTTCTTGTTTGTCTCGTTCTTTGGGTGTGTTCTTTCGATTTTCTTTGAGAATGAAATCATTGACCTTAAATTTTTCTAGGTTGGAATTTTTTATGGTAGCTATGCCGTAGCCAATTTTGATATAATTGAAGATGATCTAGGGCATTAAGTCATTTTTCATCAAGAACTTCGAGTTCATTAAGGCATGAGTGTCGATAATAATCTTTATTGATTACATCTTTGAAGGATATTATGAAGGATGGAAATTCAACCTTGACATGTAAAATAGCTTCCCAACCATAAACAAAGGAGAAGGGAGTGGCTCCAGTAGGTGTGTGATAAGATGTGAGGTAAGCCAAAGAGTGGGATAGATTTGGTTAAGCCAATAGCTTCCATGTGTGTTGACAATGATGGTTTGTGTTATTTGGTTTGTTGCTTCTATTTGTCCATTAATTGATTGTTTTGAGGATAGATTCACGATTAAAGATGGAAAAGGTTGTGTAAAGATATTCCTGGGTATAATTACCTCGTAGAATGTATGCACGTAGAAGTCCTGACAGGTGAGAATAATTAGTGATGAGATACCTGCAAGATCGATCGTTGAAAGCATGATGGACACGATAGGTTGCATTGTTGCAAGTGTCCAAACTTGATGTGGTTGTGTTTCGACAACAAGGCTAGAGATGTTAGGCATAAGAGCCAATATTGGAATAATAGAATCAAACTTAATGGTACCTGTTGATGGAACCTCTTCTGTAGTGTCTACAGTAATATCAAGGTTTGAAAGGGAGTCTTGAAACGAGGTCAAGGTCTCGTTAGATGTTGGAAGAATATTGTCGCCCAAAACAGGTTCAATATATGTTTGGGTTAAAAGAGAGTCTTGAAATAAGTTCAAGTGCTCAATAGATGTTGGAAGAATGTTGTTGTCCAAAACAGGTTCAATGTATGTTTGGGCTGAAAGAAAGTCTTGAAATAAGTTCAAGTGCTTAGTAGATGTTGGAAGAATGTTGTTGTCCAAAACAGGTTCAATGTATGTTTGGGTTGAAAGAGAGACTTGAAATAAGTTCAAGTGCTCAGTAGATGTTGGAAGAATGTTGTTGTCCAAAACAGGTTCAATGTATTTTTGGGTTGAAAGAGAGTCTTGAAATAAGTTCAAGTGCTCAGTAGATGTTGAAAGAATGTTGTTGTCCAAAACAGGTTCAATGTATTTTTGGGTTGAAAGAGAGTCTTGAAATAAGTTCAAGTGCTCAGTAGATGTTGAAAGAATGTTGTTGTCCAAAATAGGTTCAATGTATGTTTGAACTAATGGAAGGAAATTTGAAGAAGATATGGATTGGTTTGGAATTAGAGAGGCTTGACTGTTGTCATCATGATCTTGTGGAATTTCAGTATATATAGGAGTTTCGAAAGTAGTCAGCTCTTCATGGAAATTTGTGGTATTGGATGTGTCGTTGGTTTAAGAGCATTTTCATCAAGTTCTACAAAGATGACGTCGTCGTCAATTAAGTCTTGGACGTAATTCTTAAATCATACACATTTATCTGTGTGATGACCATCAATGTGATGAAATTCACAGTATGTGTTAGGTTTGTACCAACATGGTTTAGCTTCCCCTTTGACAAAGGGTTTTGTAATTGGATATCTTATCAGTTTAGCCTCTTTTAGTTGATGAAAAACACTAGAGAGACTTTCTCCAAGGGGGTAAACTGACGTTGGACTTTACGCGAACTGATGTCTTCATGAGGTTGTATGATTGGCCTTTTGGGTGATCGTTCACTGATTTGGGTAGCCATATGAGAGAGTTGTGTTGTCATCTTATTAATTTGTTCTAATAGCTCATTATGTGATGTTTTTTGTGAATTCATCATGGTTGAAAGAGAGGGAGAACAAAGAAAGGTGCAATGAAGAACTCAACCTATTGATTGTGATCTTTGTTTTGGCTCAATCGAGTTAACAAGTAAGGCTATAAGGAGTAAGCTTAAACAAGATACTTGGGAGAAATATGTGATAGCTCAAACAATCTATAATGAAAATGGTTTGATTTGGCTTAAACAAGCTTATCAGAAGACAATGTAAGGAGTACACTCAAACAAGGTACTCGATACAAATGGGATATAGCTCAAATAAGCTATGATGAAGATGTTGATTGGTTTGGCTTTAAAAAGCTCGGGATTGTTGACAGGGAAAGTAACCTGAACAGGTTAATCTCAATATGGTTGTGATATAACTCAAAATGAGTTATGAAAGGATTTGTGTTGGCTGTGATTTGGATAAATGTGATGGTGGACAAAATAATGAGTGAACTCAAACAAGTCACCCAATATTAGTTTGATATAGCTGGAAACAAGCTATGAAGGATGTTTTGACAATTGACGATATGGGGAGTGAATGCTAGTCACTCAATATCAGTTGGATATAGCTGAAAGACAAGCTATGACATATGTATTGTTGGATGAAGCAAGCTAATGAAATTGGTGTGATGTTTTGGTCTGTGTTGTTGGATTGTTTGGATGTTTTCGCTTGGTATTGAATTGGTCGAGAACTGATTTTTTTGTGGAACACAACTAGGGTTGAACTTTTACAATGAACAAATTGATATCAGCCAAGTTTTATGATAAAACAATGCTAAACTATTTTGTTTTCAAACAACAAGCAATCATGTGGATTCAATTGTTTTGGCTTATGAGGTAAATTCTTCAGGAATGATCATTGTTTCATGCAATCATACAAGTATGCTATGAAATGGTGGATGTAGGCTCTTATTACTCCAAGAAGATGCATCCTCCGATATACCCTAGTCCTGATATACCTAATTCTGTACGGGGACAGAATTGGTACGGGGAACCCTTAGAGCACTGGAGGAGACTCACCAGTTCTTACTTGTCCTGTTTCGGAGTGAATCACCACGTCTAGAACAGGTTTTGTGAAAAGGTGGAAGGTGATGGAGGGATGAATGTGTATGGTGTCCTTATAACTCCCCAAATATTTACAGGGATGATGCCCAGGCTTTGTTGTTATAGCTATTTAGGTGTGACTCGCATGCGCTGCATGACAACATTACCTGTAAGTGACGAGCAGGGGCGAGGTAAATACCAAACGTTGTGATGAGACTAGGTCTCAAAGTGCAATGCAGATGCAAATGTTGTTGGTGCGTGGTAGTTAAGTCCACGTCACTGGTGTAGCTTTAGTGGTGATGAAATCCACCTCGTCTACGTGTAAAAACAAAATGATAAAGTGATTAAACGCAGGGTTCTTTCCAACTTGAAATAAATCACTAGCAGAAAATAATTATGTACCTGAGCGTACTTTTTTTTTGTTTCAGTGAATTTTCTTTGAATGGTGGTATTTTTGCGGGATTTTTGTTGTTTTTTGTTTTTGTTTTTGACAATATTCTAGTGACGCGGTTCTACAGAAAATAAATTAGTAGTTATCCTACAAACGAAATGTTAGAAAAGTGATCATGGCTATTTTTGATTTTTCTAGATTGCTCGAAGGCGCAGGAAAAGAGTATACACAACCAACGACCAAACAAATATTAATAATATGACAAAGGAAAATAATTATTGAAATGATAGTTGGAAAACAAAGCTAGAGGATCCTGCAATGTTAGAACAAGAAACTAAAAAATTGTAACCGTTTCTGATTTTCCAGATCGCTCAAAGGCGCAAGAAAAGAGCATACGCGGATACAATTGAAATATATATTTTTATTTTTTTTCAAATGTTAATAATTATTACAATTAATCATGATTGCGAAATAGCGATAATGATTATTTTCACAAAAAAAGAAAAATGACGAAAGAAGAGTGTGAAAATGTTACATAGAAGTGTTGTCATGGAAAATTGAAATGTAAGGAAAAAAAATAAAAATTAAAAAAAAAATTACTTTGCAGAGCCCAGGTGGCCTCACGTTTCTGATTTCTAGGATCACTTTTGAAGTGCGAGGAAAGAGCATACGTGTGAGGTTGTTACGTGAAATAAAATTAAAAAATTAAAAAAAATGATAATTTTGTTATTTTTTGTTAAAAAGATAGGTGTTGTCCCATGACAGTAAGATGATAAACTAATGACTAGTTCATGTATTTCTATAGATTACGAGTGAATAGAAAAATTAGAACTGGGAACTAAACACCAAGCATCGAGGAGATCAAAGGCAGGATGAGCATCATAGTTTCATTGTTATAACCTGCAGATACACCACACGACACCACACAACAAAAACACTACCCAAAACATGAAGGTTAACCAAAGAAGACCATAAGGAACAGAAAATGAAATAATAACGAACAATAATAAATAAAGAACAGATAAAACCACTAATTGAGAAATTAATGGTAACTGATCAAAAGTAACCAGGCGTACTAGAATGTAGGCTAGGAAAAATACACTACTAACAAGGAAGTAAAATACCAATAATCATACCTCCTCCTTCGCGTTCCATAGAAAACCTTGGAATGGGCTAGGAAACTTAGATTGAGCCCTGATTGTGTGATATGTAGGTGTTTTTCTTTAAGACGGAGCAAGACCTTCCTACAACAACGATCCTCTTACTTTTCACCAAATGGGAAAAAAGATTATGAGGCTATTTAGGCATTAGGATGAGGCAAAAGGATGTTCTTTTCTCAAAGGATGCAAGAACTTATATATGACATTCAAACTTATTCTTCGTGTGTTTAAAGGGGAGGGGTAAGGTTGTATTTATAGCCTGGGGGAGTGATTAACTTAGAGTAATTTAAGTAATCATGGTTTGAAAATGTGGGCAAGAGTAGGTGAGTGGTTTGAAAATGTGGGAAATATTAGGTGAGTGAGTTGAAAATGTGGGAAAGATTAGATGAGTGGGGGCTACGAAGAATGGGTGAGGATTTGAATTATATTTTTAATTCATATGTGGAGGATTTTAGGTGAGTGGGGACCATGAAGGGTGGGTGAGGACTTGAATTTGAATTTTTAATTCATAAGTGGAGGATTTTAGGTGAGTGGGGACCGTGAAGGATGGGTGAGGATTTGGATTTGAATTTTTAATTCAATAGTAGAAAAACGTGGAGAATAATGACATGTGGTGAGGATTTGGTTATTTTTTGGATTTTGAAATGGATAATTAATCAAATTATATTTGATTAATTCAAAGTGTATTTTTGTGGGAAGTGAGGAAGGGGAATTAATTGATTTAGGACAAATGTGAAATTAGGGTGTCTACAGCTATTACAACGGAAAAATAGGATGATATCCACATGCATGAGCCAGATCTATAGGTCTGCAACTAAGAATGCAGAAAATATGAATTCCTTAGCAAAACGCATAAGGATCCAGAGTATCCAACGTTAATAATGAGCCCAAATTTTATATTTATATATGAATCTATGGAAGGAGAAGATAAGGAGGGAAAACCTGAATTTGAAATACAATCACCCACAAGAAGTGTTCAATGCCTACAAATCCGCATAAGAATTTTTTGAATGCACTTCCCCAAGTCTATTTGGCACATTGGAGAAGGAAGGAGGGTGGATTATCAAATTGGGTGGTTGAAGAAATCAAATCTATTCATTAATGCCTAGAAAGATGTTTTCCCTTTTATCACCTATCGCATCAGCCAAGAATTTGAATTTGAATGTCTAGAACTGTAGCCTAAATCAACAACTATTTGACAAGTCTAGGTGTGCATCGATTGAAGCTTTGTAGAAAAATATATGGTTGTCAGAAGTTTTCGGCATCGTCGGTGCACACACAACTTGTGGTGTGCATGGTTCGGCTGAAAGGATGACCAATTGTGCAAATGTTTTATCATTTCTACCATGTGAAACTCATTGATTTATTGCAAGGATCTAGCACCCTGCTGTCATGCTTTGATTGGTCGTGTGTAGCACACTCAAACATGTCAGAGGATGATGTGGCACAGAAGGGCACAAAAAAGGGTGCAAAGATATGTAGATGGAAGGAAATGGCGCGAGGAGAAGGTAGAAGGAAGGCACATGTGATAGATGTAGGTAGATCAGGAAAACCGATTAGCAGAGAATGCATGGTCAAGGCACAACCATAACAAGATGATGCGGGGCACATGAGAAGGCCAGGAATTGTCTGATTGAAGCAAGTGCAAAGCACTCATGTAGGCTGAAAATATGCTAGGAAGAAGGTAGATGCGTAAGAGATGTGTGCAAGGGAAAAGTGGAATAAAGAGAAGAAAATGGAAAGGGGAGAAGGGAAGCGTGCAAGGGCACATGAGGAAAAGAAGGGAATGTGTCAAGGGAGTTTGAGTGCGTGCAACCATACAATGAAGAACTCTGAGTTAGAAAGTGTATACACATTATCTAACTAACTTGGAGAGTTATTTGGATAACGAGATTGCAGTCATAAAATCATGTGCTTTAGAAATTAATTAGTCCTAGTTTCTTACTACTATTCATATGATTTTTGATTGAAGAAAGTACTAATTAACCCATGTCCTTTGGCCATTTTACTTTGCTTGTCTGTCGACACTGCTGACCTCCCGCATCTACTCACCCAATCAGTTCTACCATTTGGTGTCACTTTATCTTTGACTGGGGCACCTAGCCTAGAACTGGGGCGCCCTAGGCACCCTAGTCCCATTTGGGGCACCCTGAGCCTTCTTACACTTTCCTGCCACTTTTTGGGCACTTTCTATCTCATTTGAGCTTTCTATATTTTTAGTGGTTAGCCTTTTTGGGGTTAATTACAAAATTAGAACAAGAGAACCATATAAATATAAAGTTATGAGACCATAATGAGGGACCAAGCACTAAGAACTATTATCATCACCTAAGGTTGCATACATCAAAAGCTCCATTTGCATCCATCTATCTCCATCATAATGCACAAGTCTGGTTCATCTGCATCATGTTGCATAGGAGGGAAGTTTATTCTATTCCATCCACCATTTTATTACATTTCTACACATAGTTATTGCTTGCTAATTTCATAAAGTATGACTGACACAAGAACACCTAGGGCATGATTTCACACACACACACACACACATAACTACATCAAGTCTAAGATGTAGTGCAATGATCAGTTACCAAGTCCACTATTGTGGCCACTGAAAACAGTCTGACCCCTTCATATGCATATTTATTTTTATAGAGGTTTGATGCTTGTCTTAGAGTTTTTTAGGTGTCTCTCCTTCATCATTGATTTGTAGTGACATACAACCGAGTAGTCAACAACACTGGTGCACCAGGAAGCGAAGGTAGGTGAATATCCAACAACACCTAAGAGGAGGTTTGCATACCTTTTTCACATACCAAGGTACTCATATCTTAGACTAGGTGGCCCACACACACCCCTATACCTCTCCAAGGTCCCCAGTCCAGTATGTTACTACATATTTGTGCCTTTCGGAACCATTGTATATTCGTTCCTACACTCTATTAAACCAGTTTATTTTGCGATATACACAGTATTGAAGCATCGTCGAATCAGTTAAGCTCTTTCTAAACTGTTCTTGCACTTTAGGGTTTTATATTTTCATAGCTTAGGTTGCTTGGGTCATTTTCCTTATTTAATTTAGACATTTATTTCACTATTGTACTTCTTCGATTAACTCTTAAAATTTACATTTTAGTTAATCATTTTGGTGAACCCGTACTCCATCTTCACTCCTATAAGATCCTCACTCTTTATCATCCTAGAGTCTAGTCATCATGAATATCTCAATCACTAATTATTTACTTGCACATCTTGATGTAAGGTATAAAGTCCAACATCTTCTAGCTACTACCCACATTCGTGCTAATTATGCAGCTTGACTCAATGTATCAAAAAAATTTAGATGCATTCTCTCAACACTTATCATTCAAATCTAATCTTCCCACTGATTTAAACACTTTTGATAATGACCCACCCTTGCATATTATGATCCACTGTGTTCTCAATATGGGTATTAAGCGTACTTTAATTGATAATGGATCTAAACTTAATCTATGTCCTATGTCATTCCTTGAAAATTTAGGTCTTTCCACTAGCAATGTTAGTCCATCATCCCTCTCAATCCATGCAAATGATGGTTCATTCTGCCCATGTGTAGGTCACATTTTTCTTCCTATTACTGTGAGAACAAAAACCCTTAACACCATTTTCTTTGTCATTGATTTTATAGTCTCATATAACTGTTTACTTGGTAGACCATGGCTCTTTGCCATGCAATTCATGGCTTCTACCGTACATCATTGTGTCAAATTCATAGATGAAGGTATTGAATATATTGTACTTTGTGATCGAGATGCATTCCAATATTGTGATCGAGATCCTAATACTATCAATCCTATTCCACATATTGATACTACAAATGGCCCTCAACCAATGGACAAACTACCTCATCTGCCACCACTTCAAGGTTTCATTTGTGTGACAAATACATTATCTTCTACGCCACCTACTACTACTACTACTGCTATGATTCTTTATCAGGGGCATGTCTAGTCTATGGACGTCATTCTATCACCTACATCTTCACATGTACTGCCTCCACTAGGATGACCACCATTTACTTGCACACTTTTCATGAATGATTCATATTGGGAACATATTCCATTCGATCGTACTTGTCATGACATCATTTTCTTACACAATGGTCTAGCTTGACTTGGTTTCGATTTTAAGGACCTTTATTCCCCTACTCATGCTCTTCATCTATAATAAGGCTTCATCACCATTATTGTTGCTTATGGCTTGTGTGTGTTCCATCTTACAGTATATTTATCACACCATCCTCAATCTACTCCAATTAAATTAGGACAATCATGACTTGATTACATTGGAGGCACTCTTGAACCTTGATCATATAGACATCTCTTTCCCCATGCCTTTTGGTCATATCATTATTTGCAATAGTTCCTTTCTTGGCTATACAAAAAATCTCAATCGTTGTTATGCACATGGTTTTCCACTTCCTCCTTTCACTAATGAGGAATATGTCTTGAGTATGTACAACTTACGCCTCAATGGTCTCACTACGTGATCAACCAGAAACTATTTCTTATCAAGTAAACAATGCTTATCCATATGAATTTGACCCTAAAATTGACTATATTCTAGATGAAATTACATGATCAATTCTACATCTTCCACACTTGGGGACATAACATTCACAAAAACCCCCAACCTAACAACATCGTACATCACAACATATCATAATCATAGCACATACATATTGCATCCTCATCACATTGCGTGCTAATCACACTTATACTAGTATTGACCATTTACTTGATGACATACTCTTGTGCTTCGGTTCAAACTTGACTGTTGAGGGCATACTACACATAAACCCCACACCCACTACACAATAGGTATTACACATTTCATCTTTTTACTCATATTACGTCACATGTCTTACATTCTACATTCTATGTTCTATGTTCTACATTCTACATTCTATGTTCTACATTCTACATTCTAAATTCTACATTCTACATTCTACATTTACATTTCTACATCATTTTGACATTTGCACATTTATACATCATACATATTCTACATTCCATACCAGTATTCATCACACATATGTGTCACATTGATATTGTTTATGAGTCTCACATTACATACCACACATTATGCATACTACATAATGTGCATCTTACACTATTAGGCTATCTACACATCTTGCATTACATTCTACACATTGCATATTTATAGATTTTTCTCATCATATGGTTGTTTAATCATCACACATCCTACATATTCTTCTATGAGTTGCACTCACTACCCTATGATGCACTTTAGTTCCTTGGTCCATACTTGACTGCCAAGGGTTTACAAGTCAAATGGACCTTATCATACATCACATTCTCATCATTTAAACTTCTATCATGCGACATTATTAGGTTAGTGACATACACTTTAGGCTAAATGGTCACCTCTTCCTTCATCTTGTAGTGGTATATGCTTTAGGCTACATCACGACTCCCTCTATTCATCTGGTACTGATATACGCTTTAGGCTACATCATCACTCATTTGATCATCTTCGTCATATATGCTTCAACTATATGGTCATGAGGACATCATTTCTAGGTCAAATATTATCAACACTACGCATACACACTCATCACAACGCACTACACAAAACACACACTTTGACCATTTCCAAATGACACACTCTCATTTGTGGTTCATTCTTGACTTCTGAGGGGGAAAACTAAATGAACCTCGTTGCATACAACTCCATTCACTCAGGGGGCACGTGGCTCCTATCATCCATCTTGCATTCCATTCCATCCATCTACATCATGTTCCATATCTTGGTTGCTTTTACTCTTGCTTACATTTTCTTGTTCATATTTGCTTATTACACATGCTAGCTAGATATATTATATGTCATTATCTTTACCATACACACATGCACGTTCACACCTTTCTCTAGTTGTGATCATAGATACATGTATCTTACATGAAACATGGATTACCACCTTCTACCACTCCTACAATGGTCAATGGGGGCATCCACATTCATCTCTTACAGGTGTTATTGTTTCATTTTGTACTTAGCACTTTACATTACATGGTTATACATGATTTTGACATACTGGTTATCTTTCTAACATGATAACAAGTGCTTCATGTGTAACATTTGTTTATAGGATTATTTGCTTTCATGGCTATCTACTATTGTTTGTCTACTTGTTTGTTGTATGCAGGCATTGCCCTTTGTTTGGTGTGCACACTTGTTTGTTGTATGTGTCAATTGCGGCCTTGAGTTTCTTGTGACATCATGAGTGATGTCCCATGTTTTCCACCTACTTTGGTGGTATATGATTATCTTCTTGCATGTTTTCTTTCTTTCTACCTTCTACATTAATTATGTAGCGTACACTTGTCTTTTACATGCATGCTTGTTCATACTAACACTTGTTTTCTAGCCACTTGTTTGTGTGCACATTGGTTTCTACCAAGTGCATTCCCTTACCCATAAAATTCATAGTTTATGTGATTAGTCCTTTTTTGGGGCCACATTCTCCTATCAGTGACCTCGCATGCGCCCCCAAAGAGGGGGGCATAATTTGGGGTTTTACACATTACACAATGCTCTCTACTCGATACAGTTCAGTTCAGTTTTCCATCCTTGACATTGTGGGTTATAGATAGAGTGGGTTCAGACCAACCTAATGAACATTATACATATTGAATTTTATAGGACATGTAGTCCTTAGCATTCTAGGGAGCAGTTACAGGTTGAAGGATACAACAAATTTCCTCCCTACACTACTTCAGCTAGCGGCGTCGGATCGCCCAAAAATCCAGGAAGTACAAAGATATATTCAAACATCTTTAGGGAAGTAGTTACAGGTTGGAGAATAATGGAGTTATCTCCCTACACTTATTTGGCTAGGGTGGCATGAGATTGACCAAAAAAATTACAGTACAAGATATCCTTTCTACACCCTTTTCTCTCATCACGGATCAGGTGCACATGTTCCTTTTACATTTTCCATTTTCTATTACATGCATTTTTACTATGTACATGCATCTTTTACATGCATTTTTTACATATATACATGTGTATTTGACTACTTGATCATCTTCTCCTTTGCAGGTCCATCCGTATGAGAAGCAAGCAGACAACAAGCAACTACAACAAAGGCATCAACAATAACAACAACAACATTCTGTGGAAGCACACACCTCATACTAACATGCAAGTACATCACACACATTGGAAACTACACAAGCATTTTTTCCCTAGGTTCACTCTCACCAATTTTTGCACTTTTACATCTTTAGTTTCCACTGCTCCACTATTTTCTCATTCCACGCTTTTTCTAATCGGTACGCTTTCTACATCACTCTACATGGATAATCAGGTACGCATCTCTATCTACTTTATGTTACCAAGATTTCTTCTCACCAACATAAAGTGGGGGAAAATGTAGTCACAAAATCATGCACTTTAGATATTATTTAGTCTTGGTCTCATACTACTATTCATATGGTTTTTGAGTGAAGAAATTACTAATTAACCCATGTCCTTTGGCCATTTTACTTTTCTTTCTATTGTTCATTACCAACCTCTTGCATCTACCTACCTAATTAGTTTTTCCATTTGGCATTATTTTATCTTTGACTAGGGACAACCCAAGTGCCCTGGTCCCATTTGGGGTGCTTTGAGCCTTTTTACACTTTCCCACCACTTTTTGGGAACTTTCTAGCCATTTGAGCTTTCTATTTTTTTTAGTGGTCAATTTTTTTGGTGTTAATTACGAAATTAGAACAAGAGAACCATATAAATATAAAGTTATGAGACCATAATGAGGGACCAAGCACTAAGCACTACTATCATCACCTAAGGTTGCATCCATTAAAGGCTCCATATTCATCTATCTAGCTCCATCACAAGGCATAAGGCTGGTTCATTTACATCACATTGCATAGGAGAGAAGTTTATTCTATTCCATCTACCATTTTATTACATTTCTACACATTTATTTCTTGCTACTTTCACAAAGTGTGACTGGTACAAGAGAACCTAGAGCATTTTCCCACACACACATAGACATAACTACATCGGGTTTGAGATGTAGTGCAGTGCTCAGTTAGTAAGTCCACCATTGTGGTCATTGAGGATAGTCTGACCCCTTCATATGCATCTTTCTTTATTTACTGGTTTGATGCTTGTCTTAGGGATTTTCAGGTCTCTCCTTCATCATTGATTTGTAGCGACATATAACCGAGTTCAATGACACTAGTGTGACACAAAGTGAAGACAGGTGAATATCCAATAACATCTTAGAGGAGGTTTACAGACCTCTTTCAAAGACCATGGCACCCATATCTCAGACTAGGTTGCCCACAGCGGCCCTATACCTCTCCAGGTGCCCCAGTCAAGCCTCCTACTCTATATATGTGCCTTTTGGAACCTCTGTATGTTTGTTCTTGCACTCTGTTCAACCAAATTATTCTGAGACACAATACTGAAGCATCGTCGAATTAGCTAAGATATTTATAACTCTTCTTGCACTTTAGGGTTTTACATTTCATAGCTTAGATTGCTTGGGTCACTTTGCTTATTTAATTTAGAAATTTATTTCACTATTGTAATTCTTTGATTAAATTTTAAAATTTAAATTTTAGCTAATTAGGGATCATATCAAGGATTGTGGAAGAGAGCACGAAATTTAGATTATGTAGTGGTATTTTCAAAAATTGGTTGCATGCATGTATCGGTCATATGATGCTTGGGAGATGAGGACCTATTTTTTGCCATGAGGTTTTTTGGGATCCTAGGGAAAGGAGTTTTAATAAGGGTGGGTTTGCCAAATGATTTAATAAAAATAGTATTAAAAATAGTTTCAGAGTAACTAATATGATAATATATATTAAAATAATGATGTTAAACACTCAAGCAGTGCAAGATTATAAGAAAATGAGACAGATAAATGAATTAGTTGATTTTTGTGCAATCTTTAGTAGTTGGGACTGTGCATATGTTGGATCTGGTAGGGAATGATGTAACAAGATATTGTTGGAGATTATGAAACCCTACAATGAGGCTAGAGGGGGGTGCCCACAACAAGATAGGGGAAGTTAGGCATTGGTGACTGTGCAAATGATCAAGATCTTCTTTTATATGTGTTGTTAGGGTTTCACTGCTAGTTCCTGTTAGTTACCTAATATTCACTCTTTAATCAACGAAGGTACCTATAACATGTAAAAAAAACCCTAGCTACCTACACAAGCTCACAAACACATCAAATCTAAATAAAATATGCAATATGTGAAGTCAGAATGACCCCGGTGGTCACCCGAAGAGAAAAATTATGATCGAGTAATACACTATATTATATACTCCATGTAATTCTTTGTGTTTTGTGTGAAATAATGTCCTTAGGTTGCCCTTGCACCAATGACACCAAGATAACAATATGTAGCTAGATTAGATACAAATGTGTGGTATGGAATTCAACACTTCCCCTTCATATGTAGTGTATGCATCATAAAAATGCAGTCCCTTTAATGGTAGTGATAATATGTAGATGTGATTTCCCCTTAGAATTTTCAGCCAGAACAGTAGTGTGTATGTTGTGTATATATGGATCTCTTGTTTGAATTTTTATACTAGTTACACAAAAGGCCGACTATGAACATAGGATGTGGATTATAAAACTAAAAAGGCCGACCACAAATGTCAAAATATGTAAAAAGAACAAAGAGGATAGAAGTGCCCAAAATGGACAAAAGCGCCTAGGTGTTAGCATCCAGAGTGGGTGCTGGTGTCTTGGGATAAATGAAGACAAATGTGAAAATACCAATAGACATGGATCCCTATGACTTGACTAGAACTGGGCGCAATAATGAAAAATGTGAGAGAGAATCATAATAGAAACAATCAAAGCAAGTAGATGGAAAAAGGATGGTGTCACCAGTGAATACTTTTCTTACTTGAGATACATGCATATAAACAACATACTAATGACATAGTAAAAATATTAATATGTGCGTGATTTTTTGTGTACAACAACCAAGAGCCATTGAATACGAGCCTTAAAAAAGTAAGATAATGAGAAGAGGATGCATACTGTTCTCTTATTTTAGGAAGATTCATAAGAAGGTAAGGCTCATCATAGATCCCATAAAATCTCTTGATTCAATCAAGAGTGATCCATCAAAACCTCCTTCTCTTCAAGAGCATCTAGGTATGTCTTCCCCATGACAGAAATTTCCCATAATGAACAAGATGTGATCCTACATCGAACTCCTGAAATTTCTCCCATGACCAACACCATGTCTACTTCTGAAGATCCATTCCTGTGGATTCAATAATTTCTTGAAAGTAAAAAAAAAACAACACAAAAATATGCAACACTCGATCTTAGATCTATCATAAGAACCTTGAAATCCAAGTGGAATAAAAAGGCCTAGATAACTTCCCACTTCTTTTGTGGTGCCTTAAGAAACCAATATGTATAAGTATATTGGAAAAAGAATATAAATCCCATTGAGGAGATGAATTCATTAGACTATGAGTTGACCCACGAGGTCAATATTCACATGAGTACGACTCTCATTTGTTCAAGGAATCCTGCGCTCACGTTCTTTCTCAAAATGAAGAATACAAACGAGCAATTGAGTAACTCGAGGAACATGTGAAACTATTAGTGATTACATTCAACCTTTCTTACAGCCCAATTCAACACATCCTCTTCATGTATAAGACATTCCTCCAATTAGTAGCTTTGACCTTGAGGTGATCAAGAAATCCCAAATTTATATGATGCAAGGGAAGGCTAATGAGAGATGGATTGAGATGATCATCAAGAAAGGAAAGACATTGTTTCAATATATCCTCTCTCTAATCAAGTAAATTATCACCACTTTGTGGGAAGTGAAGGAAGCAAGGGAGGAGATTGAGAAAGATAATATCCACTTGGAAGGGGTGATCCCACTTGTATCCAAGATGATTTCCCTCAAATCTCACACCCTTGTGAGTAAAAATGTGTTCGCATTAGCTACTAACAATTTGTCTCTAGTTTGGGTCTGCATCATGGATGATAGATATGGTATGATGGAAGATTCCATTTCTAAACTTGACTCTAGTGGACAAGATGCTTTTGAGACATTGAATGAGGTATGAAATTGTGTTCAGAGAGTTGGGTTCCCTCCACTCACCGAGAATTCATCATCAAAATAACTCACTGTTTCCCTCCAGGACTTGGTCAAGAAAGAGGCAGGTGATCCTCTTTCCTTCAATAAAGATACCTTAGATTCTCTTGTCAACATCATAGGATCTATTAATGACATTGCAAGAGATCACTAAGAATGGTATAATTAGTGCAAGGATATCAGTGATGTTTCAAAGAAATGGACCAAAGTGTTGATCACTAAGAATGGTATAATTTGCATTCCAGAAGCAGATAAGGTGGAACCTAGCTTGGTTTAATAAAGAAAGAACAAATGACATGAATCCATTTTGGGAACTCTCCCTCAGGGATCATGAATTAGCATGTTCTCTATCATCAAAGCTTCTTTTCATCAGATAAGTCAACCCTTCCTTCTCTCTCTCTCTCTCTTCCTTCTTCTCTCTCCATGTTCTAATTTCTCATTAAGAATGTACTTTTTACTATTTCTTCCTATTCACTTAAGTGACCCCTAGTTAAACATTGAAAGAATCATTTTTCCAATAATAAGAAAAATAATCACTTCTTAGGAATATGAAAGGTCACAAGTGATGAGGATATGTCAAGAGTCATGTGGGGGGTAAATAAAAGGAAAATTTGTAATGCTATAAATTGGAATGGCTTCTTCATTACAAAGGGTTGGAAATTGTTGATTAAATGTATGTTGTTGAGAGTATCAGTTCTACATCAATCAATAAAAGATTCAATTCTTCTATTTATTGCCTTATGTTCTACCCTCTCTTTCCAATTTTGCATATATGATAATCTTGGAAAACCAAGAAAGGTATCCAAACCTTTGATAAATGAATCAATGGAGGTCCGTGTCTATGATTAATTATGTCTTATCATGGTTTTCATGGTTGTGTTCTCCTAGTTGATACTTACTCTGGTTATTGTATGTGAACTCTAATAGTGCATACTCACAACAATAACCATCTCTCTCCTTATTTCCCCAACTCCCCTTTACCTCTCTTTACTGCAAATTACTCCCTTGGACTTCATACAAGTATTTTCCACAAGTTCGGTGAAGTGTTCCTATGTGATCCCAGATCTATTCTCTACCCCACAAATTTAGATAGTTTACATTCAATAATGGGAGCCTCCCCATACACAAGAAGGATGGGATTAGCCTCGCACTGTTAGTGAAAACTCAATAATTCACAAAATGAAACATTATTTTGCCAAAAATAAATAGTGACTAATACATATATACATGGTTACTTTAAAATAATAAAAAGTACATCACTATAATAAAATAGTGGATGATTACAACTAATATTTGTACTACTTAGTGGTCTACTATTACCATTTTTAACATAAAATTGAATGTACATTTATAACAACATTCATAGTTTGAATATATGATGTTAAACTAATAAACTATAAAATCTCTTTATTAAAAAAGACTACCTGTTAAACAAAAGGGGACGCCATCATATATGCGGTGATGCTAAATGTGACCAACGTATAGGTAAAAAAATCATTCGTCAAGGTCTCCTCTATCTCAAAACATTCAATACATAAAGAGACACAAGAATTTTTAAAAAGTGCACCAACCATGGGTCTCCTATTTTTTCCCTACGTACCCTCAGTCTCATGAACATGGGCAATGTGTTCAACTAGTCTCTTTATGAGTGAGTCAATGACATACAACATGTCTCTCCCTAAAATCTCTTATATAGAAGGGGAGACTACCATAGGTTTAGGGAGCTTCTATGAATTGACTCTACCAAGTTAATTAGCTGCGTGACAGGCACCCTCTCTATTTTGTGCAGGGTCTTTTCCTTTTAGCTAAAACATAAAGTGGCCAAAATAGTTCATAATCTCATTAAAAATAATCTCAAAATAGAGTTTACTCAAAAAACAAAGTAAGACCTCATGGTTATTACAAGGCACTGAATAAAAAAACATCAACCAACACTCACAAAAAAGTATACCCTCATGAATGCACCAATGTATCGGGAATCTTTTGCAATTTAATGACAACGCTTCATTAGTTCTAGGGTCTATAAATAAGGCACATATTTTATCTTTTGTTATTTGTTTTCTTTTAATTTCCTTAGAAGACGATTTGGTTACATAATATGCTCTACATATATCACTGTATGACTCCCATATATCAATTTGACTCATTTTTGAATCAACTTCTCCTAGCAAGGTTTGCAATTAGTTCGTCAAATAAATACAATGAGGGTTTTTTGATTGGGGGTCTCTCAATGTTTGTATCAAATCCTAAATTTGAATTTTGTTTTCAATAATTTTACACATCAAATCTTTAGGGTTTGTTGTTGGGTCTTGTGGAACTAAAGGAGAGTTTGGAGGAGATTGGTCAAGAGGTTGTTCAAGAGGGTTTTCAGGAGGCTCTTGGGGAGGGTTTTGCGAAGGCTCTCCAAGAGGATTTTGAGGAATATTTTCATGATGGTGTTGAGAAGTTGTGAAAAAATAAAACTTATATTTTAAAATGCAAACAATTGAAAATTAATTGAATATAACACAAAATTCATAAATTAAAACCATTTCTACCTCTTATTTGGCATGCCATCGATGATGATTGATGATTTCGTGCGATGAGTTGAGAAAAAAAAAGATCTATGGCCTTTAGGGTAAAACACAACTATTTTCCTTGGCTTCAGAGTTGCAATTTAGAGGAGGAAAGATTACAAATGACACAAGTTTGGCTTTTTGTGTATATATAACTTAAAGTGTGTACACACTTTAGGTTTGGTAATATCCAAACCTAACAAAAAAGTGCGAATTTGTTTTTGTTATTTCAGAAATTTGCCCTTATTTTTGTAACCCACGTTCATGCACTTACCCAGCATGAGGCTTTACATTGGTCAATAAATAAATAAGTGGAATAATGTCAAAATAAATACCAAAATGTTATTGCCAAGTGCCATATGACCAAATTTTAGGTATTAAACACACATTTACCACTTTTGAAGGAATAAATAGTTTCCTTGAGTAAACAATATGATCAAGAATTGAATTAGGGAAATTCACCTCCTTGTTTAAGGGAAATTAACTTGGGAAAGAGAAATACCAATATGTTAGCAATAATTTTTATAATGATTATATCAACCAAATTGTAAAGCGGTGTCAATATAAAACCATAAAAGTAATGAGCCCTTATTTTTTTGGTATGAGAGTTGAAAACATACTATTGATACTAGATATCATAGATTGATATATTAGTTATTCTTATAGTTTCTAGAAAAGATCACATGTGAGGATATCCTAATAATTTTAAATAATCAATGGGAAATATACTAGTGCCAAGGGTCTTAGCCTTGCTAGTGCTAAGTTCTTAACTGTGTTAGCGTTGAGGGTCTTACCTTTGTTCATTCGAAAAATTTCTTCTAATTTTACCATTGTAGTTGGTTTCAAAAGGTGATTATTCTATTCAAAAAATATTTAGTATTATTAATATTATTATTATTATTAGGTAGAGATGCTTTTGGCTAGAGCTATGAATTAGTATTATGGAACATACAAGGAGGCTCATTTCCCATAAAAACCAAAAGAAATACCAGGAAACTTAGTAACAAAAATAACCAACACCACTCAACCAAAAAGAACCATAACAAACTTCAACTTCTATCAACAAAAAGACAATAATACCTCAAATAACTAAATGCATTAAAGATGAGAAATCCTACTCAGAACAATCAAAACTAAACCAGAAACCACAAGCCTAAATACACATATTAATTTTGGTGTAACCTCATAATCAACATTATGACTCAGATTGTCATTTGACTTAAAAAAGTATAATAATGATGATTGAATTCCTGGTTGGTATCCTTCAATTTCGTAACTAATTAATATTTTATTGTTGGTATAGAAAAAATCAAAGCAAATGACCTTTGAGCAACAACCAAGTGATGAAAAAAATGCAATATCCATGTTTCCTTCCTAAAACCATTTTGGTTGGGATTTGTCAAGGCTCCCTAATTCATTTTCTACATATTGTACTTCATTTCAAATTGATGGCCATGCTCAAAAGCAGTTTTAATTCATAGAAAAATTCCAAATTATAACAGACCAATTTATTTTAAAAACCATTACTAAACTCTATAAACCAATTCAATACAAAACCATTGATAATCTTTTAAATATAAAGAAGCATTGAAAAACAAATGAATAAAACATATTAAATATTAAGGGTGATATGCTAAAATATCACTACGTAAGCACTTGATCATATTCAACAATTATTATGTCAACTATTAAAGTTAAACGTAGGGGTGGGATAATCTCTTCTATTTGTCAAGCAAATTATTATTTATACGCGAAATACGCCTTCGAGATGCATTGTTTCTTTGACTTGACTTTCCATTTAAAAAAATAAAAAGTTGCAGGCCAAATAATCAAATTTGTCGCACATGAAAATAAATGTGGTGGGACAAATCCATTTCTTAAAAAGAAACATTTAAATATTCGCTAGAAAGAGACATATACTAACCTAACAAACATGAAACGGTTCACACATACACTTATTAAATCATTGATGTTTTCAACTTTTACCATGAGATATTAAGAATCAAAAATGTTAGGGTTTAATCACAATAAAGATAGAAAATATTTTAGGATAAAAAATATGAGATATTAAGAATAAATTCGACACATAATATAAAGATCGCAACAAATTCGATAATTTTGAATATTATTAATAAAATTTATATTAGATAGATCAGAATGTAGGGAACATTAACTCTCAATATGTGAGTACTAAAATATTGCTCTTGGTGTTGCAAAAGCGAAAATAACATACCAATATTTACAAAAATTGAATCTTTAGTGTTCCTCAAAGATTCAGAAGACAAAACAAATATTATCTTAAACAAGCATTAAATAGATATATAAATATTTAAATTATCATGTGTTTTAATAATATAAGTGTTTAATTAATACAACAAAGAAAAATTGTAAACACAATTAAAATACAAAATACTTCATAAAAGCCAAAAAAAGGTATATTAAGAATTAAATCTGACACATACAATAAGGGTCACAAAAAAATTGATAACTTTAATCAATATTATTAATAAGATGTACATCAAATTAATCAAAACTTAGTGGACACTAACTCCTGACATGTAAGCAATAAAAAATTGCTTTGGTGATGCAGGAATGTCGTAGGAGAAGTTGAGACTGCATAACTTCAAATTTTGGCTAAGTGTTTGAGTGTGTGCAAGGTTTATAAGTGATCTGAAAACGTGTGTTGTATTTTTTTAACACTTTTAAAAGTTTCCAAAGATCGTGATTTTCTTAACCAATTTTAAGTATTCTAAACTCCAAAAATTGATTAAATTCTAACTATTATGCATCCATAGAAGTGCGGAAAACTTGTGTAGCAAATAAATAATCAGAAAACTGAAAAACATTCAGATAACAAACAAGATTGTTTACGGGGTTCAGAAATTCCTACGTCCCCCAGGGTTCAGATTGAACCGATCCATTAATAATATTGAAATGTAAGTACAATAACTCTTACAAACAACCAATAATGAATCACAACCTGCAAATGAGCTTATCAATGTCCCAAGAACTCTGAAAAATAGCAGAAATTGTCCCAAGAACGATCTGTGGCTCCTACAGTGTTTTAACAATGTGATCTCCCTGCAACTGTGTTAGAAAAACACCTACAAATGGAGATTTAAAAACATTCTATGAAAAAAAATCATATATCTGAGATCATCTCTGAATTCTGAACACTTTTCATGTTTACACCAAGTCACAATTCAGACCAAAAGTGCATTGAAATTCATGTTTTCCAACTAGTTGTCTTGTAGATCCCTGTTAAAAAACTGCATTCAAAGCTTCAAAAAATAGGTTAAAGCTCAAAAAAATATATCAAATCTTACATCGTTGGAATTGTCTCAGAATTTCCTTCATTTCATATTTTTACTCCGAGTTCTCATTCTGAGTGCAAGGCCTTCAAAAATGGCATTTTCTAGAAACCGCCTCTTTCTCTCCCTCCACACAGAGTACAAAGCTCTATTTATATAGGCGAGCTCGTTTCTATCCCATTTGAGATAGGTGGCGGGTTGGTTGGCGTGATGTGTTTGGGAGCTGAGAGGTTGGGTGTTCAAATCCTGCCTCCTACCATTTTGCCGTGGATTTGCATTTTAAATGTATTTAATAGGGATAAAATCCCATATTGGCCGCTTAGCATTGGAAATGGGATTAACATCCCACATTAGGCGCCCCCTTTATTTTTGCTAAGGTTTTAATTAAACCTTAGCCACCCCTACACCGCTTCACCTCCTTCCACGTGGTAGCTTCCACCGCTTATCCACTACGTGGATTCTTGGCATGCGGGTAATTTCTAACCATTAATACATGGCTGTTATAATAAAACCCACTCCACTTAGTCATGTGGCATGGAAATTGATTTGTAAGTGGACTTCCCAAGATAATAAATTTTCGACCCATTTAATGTGGTATAGAAATAATTAACTCGGTCCATAGCATGTAATCCACTTGTCGTCTCCCGATAGGCAAATCAAGTGAATTTGAAGAGTGGTGGCAAGCCACGTGTCACAATGCGATTGGTCCAATACTGACCAGTTGACCAGAGTTGACTTTCCCAATGTCTAAACTTTGACCAAACATATCTAGAGCTCCCGATGTCTGCTTGGTGCGTTCTTATAGTCGTTGGAAATCTCTCGAGATGATCTTCTGTACAAGCATGATTTTGGGAAGTTTAGGGAACATTTGACACTAAAATTGATCCCCTGATCAACAAGGGTAAGCAATACAAAGGAGATGTGGAAGAATGTGTAGGTAATTGTGCTTGATTTCCTATAAGTTTTGCGCAATAGTTTGTAATGTGAAGTGTGGAGCAAAAATGGTGTGTGATAGGATTATGAGGGAGGACGTGCACAATAGTGCACAATGTTTTTTTAGAATTATGGGCACGTAGGAGTTTTTGTGAGGTATGAAGGTAATGCACAAACATTGCACAATGGGTAAACAAAGTGCACTGATCTTTTAAATGGCAGTGTGAAAAATTATGAAGAGGCATGATTGCTCAGCAAAATTGAGGTACCAAAGGACAAGGTTAGAGAATGACAAGAAGGTAAGTGGAGGCTAACAAGGAGTGCGCGTGGTATACCAAATGGATAAACCACCAATTGAGTAGGTGACATGGAAACTTTTGGAAGATTTTCCCAACTACTAGATCAAGGTAGTTCGATGCCATTAACAAATAATCTAACCAAGAAAGGGGATAAGGTTCTAGAAGGAATTATGAAGTGAAGAAAGAGCGGGAATAAATGCTTATAAAGGCAGGGCTCACACCACATTTTCGAGATGCTGAAAATTGATAAGAGCTATGTTGTTGAGAAACAAGCTAAGGAAAGAGCTAAACTAGAGTCAATTTGAGCTAGAGGAAATCCTTGAGTGAATACACTACCTTGTAATAGTTTTAGAAGTTGTTTTTAGCTTTACAATAATCTAGTTAGAGGGAAGATCGATGCAGATGTCGTTAAGAATTTAAAGTTAATAGAAACTCATGTTGTTTGCGATTCAATGTGTTACGTGACTTTGTACCAGGTGGTTGACTTTGCGTTAAGTGATATCATATTCAGGATACAAACCTTGGAGAGGAAGGTTGCAAGGAGTATGAAGGCTAGTAGATTGTCGACTATGAGGAAAATGGTCAAGGAGAAAAGATGCCTCCAAGAAGGGTTTTAAATAGACATGCAAAAAATGTAGTGAACGTAACAATCATGGGTGCAATAAAAAAAGTTATGAACGAGCTAAAGGGTGTAAAGACTAGGCTTGAGGTCATTAAAGAAGATTGATGAAGAGGATTCATAGCACAAGATGCTCAAAGTGATGATGAAGGAATAATAGGAGGCCTGTGAAATGAGAGAGCCACTAGATGTGAAGAAAAAGACGAAGAAGAGGTTATTGGCATTGGAGAAGCGTAACTCTTGAGAGCTATCTCAGGAATGGGTTAAGGACTGTGAATGGATGTCCATCGTTCTTTAGAAGGCTAAAGTTGGAAGAATTTGTAGATTGGATCACAAGTATGGAAGAATATTTTGAGTTTGAGGAAATAAGTAAACCACAACGTGTCAAAGTAGTGCAAACCAAGTTGAAAGATCAAGCGGCACTATGGTTACCCAACTAACTATAGTAACTAAATAACTACCCCAGTAATCATCTAGTTACCTATAGTAAATATGCATAAATTACCTAATACTAGGTTTTTCCTAGCAAATCAGAGGATTCCGAAGTATGAGGAGTGGGAGGCTCAGTAAGATCATCATCAGAAGAGTTTGGATCAAAGTTAGAGAGGGGAAAAAGGACCTCAGAGGATAGAGAAGTGGAAATAGAAGATGACCCATCAAACTTACTTCTCTCAATATAAAGCTAATGAGTGGTAGGGTTCAATAATATATAGCCCTTCACACCATCGGAATACCCTCCAAAGATACAAGTTTTGGATTGTGGTTCCAAGGCCTTACGTCTCTTCTTGGGAATATGAGCCATAATAGTTAATCTAAAGACGCGAAAGTGTTCGATATCAGGTTTACGTCCATATCAAGCCGCAAAGGATGTTATCCCTTTTAATGGTTTGTGTGGAATGTGGTTTTGAATGTAACAAACATAGTTCATGGCTTCGGCCCAATACTATGGAGGAAGGGATTTAGGATGAATTATATGTAAGTGGCCATCTCCTTAAGTGTTCGGTTATTTATTTATGAAACTCGATTTTGTGAAGGTATGTAAGCAAATGTATGCAAAAAATTAATCCCTTTAGAGGTATATAAATCATCGAAACTATTTCTCACACACTCTCCTCCATTATCAGTTCAAAGAACCTTGATAGACCTTTCGTCATGTTTCTCAGCGAGAGTCTTGAAGTCTCGAAAGTGATCAAAAACTTGATATTTTTGTTTGAGAAAGTAAACCCATGTATAACATGAAAATTCATCAATGAAGTTAAGTATATAATGATCTCTAGTGAATGAAGGAGATGGAAAGGGGACAAAAATGCCACTATGAATAAGATCCAAGTGAAGAGAAGCTCTCCAGGATTTTCTCCTGCCAAAAATTTCTTCGAGGTGCTTCCCGAGGGCACAAACCTCACAAAGACCCTTAGAAAAATTGACTCAAGGCAACCCATTGACCATCTCATGTTGGCTCAATATTTCAATGTAACATTGGTTTATATGATGAAACCACTCATGTCATAGCTTACTAACCTCATTAGTGTGAGTAAGCAAGGAAGTGGGAGAAGAATCATAAGTAAAATTGGAGAAGGTGTAATACCGATATTGGTGGTCCGCCTTTCCCTCAACCACTATAATTTCACTGTGAAGCTCACAAATGATTACCAAGTTAGGGCTAAATTCCACTCACATTCCTTCACCAATATGAGCGATTTAGTAAACTGACAGGAGATTGGTAGAGAGATTAGGAACACGTAAAACATTGTTAAAGTTTCCACCATCTACTTCTAACGATCCACTACCAACAATTGACATGGAAGTATCATCAACACAAGTGATTTGGGACATACCACATGGTTCAATGTTTGAAAACCCAACATGTGAAGAACCCATGTGTTATTAGACACTGAAATCTATGACCCACTTTGATGATGGAGCAACTCTAGCTACAAGGTCATTTCCTTTATTCTTCTCAAATTTGGATTCCTTTTCTTTGGAAGACTCAGGCTTTAGAGAATTTTGCTTGATAGAATTAGGAACACCTATATTATTTTTCTCAAGTAAATGATTAGGAAGTGAATTTGGTTTCTCATGCATTGATATTATTCATGTTCTGACTTCTAGTTATAGGAACACTTACACTTTTTGTTTTTTGGTTTTTCTCAAAAGTAGAAGTGTTCATGTTGGGTTTGGTTTGGTTGGTCTTAGCTTTTGTCTTAGGTAGGTCTATTTTCTCTTTCTTCTTTTCATGTTTCTTTTCCTTTCCTTTACCAACACTTATAACTAGGGCATGTGACTTGGACTTGATTTCTCCCATTTGATAAACTTGTCCTGTTCTCAAATGAGTTGGGATGAAAAGTTGTTAAATGAGGGAATCTTCCAACAAGTCCATAAAGTTTCTTTTGTGGCATCAAAATTAGAAATATAGACAAATTATTTGGGTCCGAGATTAGAAATAATGTATAAGATCATCCTAAAATAATTTTTGTCAACTCCACATTCTCTCAACAACAATCTAGTGTGGAAAAACTTTGAGAAGAAGGCATGTAGGCTATCAAAGTTACTAGGAGTTAATCATACAGTTCATTCTCCACCTCATGGGCTCTCATGTCATCTTGTTTTCCAAACATATTGTCAATATTTTTCTAGGATCCATTAGGTGTTATGGAAAACTCAATGTGGGAGAGTAAATCGGGAGAGATAGACATAGAAAGAAGACCTAAGGCTTCGTCACATTGGTTAAACCACCTAGATTTCTCGGGTTTAGATTTTGGTTATATCCCCACTCATATAGTGATACATAACAACCATTTACCCCATAATGTTATAATCATCTTAGATATCCATTCAAATACGTTAAAATGGCATGAGAAAATGAGCAAAACTAATATCCATTGTGAGGAGAGAGAAAGTAAGAATTTAGAAAGCAAGGAAACACACACATACCACAAAATAATATTTTTACCCCTAGTTTGCAGAACTTTGTAGTTTAGTGCATTGATTACAATCAAATGCGATCGTGCATAGTGAAATAGCTAGCCACTCATCTTATAATTGGAATAAAAACGTGTAAGCGTGGAGACCATAATAAGTTTCGAGCAATCGCAACAAATCATCACCATAACAAGAAAAAAATAAGGTGAAAACAAGAAGGGAAAAAATAATTTCTATGTGAGAAATAATGTCTCACACCACTTTGGAACTCCCTTTCTACAGGGATGTGGCAAATGCACTCACTAGCCTGTAAGCAATAATAAGATCTTGAGTAAAAAATCACTCTCAGAGGAGTCAATAACCTCTCGAAATGTAAAAAAGGGAAACTAGAAAATGACAATCCCCTTCAGAAGCACACGTTAGAAAAAAATCCTAACGCTGTTTTTTTAATATTTTCCCGATTATATTGATACACCCAAAATGATTAAATGTTTTAAAAAGGGAATTAAAAATTAATTGACCACTTAATATGATTAAAGACATATTTAAAGTAGATTTCCTTCATTTTAATAAAAAAGCCCAACCTTAGTTTTTTTTTTTGAAAATAAGCTAAGATACAAAACATATAACCTAAATTATTAAACATATAACAAAGCTTATTAAATAAAAAACCATGGGCATAGATAAAATATGAGGGAAAGTGTAATGTAAGAAAATATTAGTGAGTAAAAATGCAAGAAAACGAGTAAATTGTTCTCATATGCTAATCTTATCAAACAAAACCTTCTGATAGAGCAATTGATTGAAAGGGGGAGAGAGATTATAAATGCACTTACCTACAAGATTACACAACTCCTTCTTTGATGTGGTGGATTTTCTCTTGGATGGAAGTTGGATTGAACTTAGATGCTTCAGATTGTTGTTGGAGTCACTTGGGCAACTGATTAACTAAAATTGGAATTGTAAATAGGAAAGTGGTAATCCTAGTTAATCTAATTAGGAGGACTAAAATGTTGTAATAAAAGACTAAAACAATATGAAATAAATGCATGTAAACTATTTTAAGTTAAACAAAACCCTAGATGTGTAAGAAAGTAGGGAGAAATGGCTTAGTTGATTACTGTAGATGGTCACACAGTGTCGTAGGTCTAAGAATAAAATATGGCAATGCAGACGAACACTCAGGGAACCTACAAAGGACAGATCTGAAGGATTTTAAGTGACTTAGGTGCTTGGGAGACTCGGGGTGCCCTGATCTATAATCTGGGTGCTATCAATACTGTAAATGATCAAAACCAACTACTATGGTCACAAGTTGTTTCTGAACCATCCCTGTTTGTCACACTAGATCTGTCAAATGAGCTGTAAAATGACCTGTAATGCAGAGAGAAGCATAAAACCCTAGAAAAATAAAAGATGCATGTGAATGGGTCAGACTCACCTTAGCCGCCAAACTAGTGGACTTATCACTGATCGTTGTACGACATTTCAAAATCAGATGTAGTTTTGGTGTGTGTGTGTGCATGTCATGCCCTAGGTGCTTTCGCGCCAGTTGCACTTTGTGAAGTAGCGAGCAGTAGTAATTATAGAAAATTTAAATAACATGTGTGCATGGAATATAATAGAATCCCTCCCCCTATGAAGTGTGGGTGATGTAGATCTCGTAACCTTAATGCATAATACTATGTGGATGCAAGTGATGCAATGGATGCAACCCTAGATGGAGTGATAGTAGTGTGTAATGCTATGACCTAGGACCCCCATTATGGTCTTATAACTTTATATTTATAGGGATATCAAGCTTAATTTTGTAATTAATCCTGACAAGGCCAAATGAGAAAAAGATAAAGATGACCAACAACTAGAAATGACCCAAAAAGGAGTGAAAGGGGATTTTCATAGATTAGGATGCCCAGGGTGGGACTTGGGCACCCCGGGGTGCCCTAGTATAGGTTGGGGCGCCTTGATTTAGGGCTAGAATGTTGGGGCAGTTGTGAAATGGGTAGATAAGTGCTGAAAAATACATGGGAACTAATAAATAAAATATAAAATAAAGATGGACAAAAGGTGGGATTAATTAGTACTTTGTACACTTGAGAACCTTCTAAATAGTAGTATAAGACCAAACCAAATTATGTGTAAAGTGCATAATTTTGTGTCTACATTTGTCCCCAACTTTATGTTGGTGAGCGGAAAGCTTGGTAACATAAAGTAGATAGATATGTGTACTTGATATCCATGTAGAGTGTAGAAGAAGATGCGCTGATGGACTAGACTCAAGCGTGGAATGACACAAATAAAAAATGTGGAGGGGCGTGGATTCTAAAGATGAAAAATGCACATAAAAAGTGAGGAGAGTGAACCTAGGGCGGAACGCATGTGTAGCTATTGTGGTGTGTAACATGGTTAGTATGGCAAGTACCGCCGTAGTGTGTTTTCCCTGTTGTTATCATTGTCATCATTGTTGTTGTCCCCAAATTGACTATTTTTTTTGCATACGTCAGACTTGCAAGGAGAAAACAATCAAGTAGTCAAATATGTATGTATGTAAAAATGTTGTGTAAAATATGCATGTGAAAAGTACACAAATGTAAAATATTCTAGAAAAAATGTAAATGGAACATGTGCACCTGATCCATGTTGAGAAAAAGGGTGTATAAGGATATCCTGTACTGTTGCGAGTTTTTCAAGCGATCTCACACCACCCTGGTTGAAGAAGTGTAGGGAGGAAATCCTATGTGTCCTCCAACACTAACTACTTCTACTGAATTTTTTTGAAGAGATCTTTGTACTGTCCTAGTTTTTTGGGTGATCTGATGCCACTAGATGGAGAAGTTTAGAGAGGCACACCCATTGTAACCCCTAAGCTTGTAACTGCTCCGTAGAATTTCTAAAGGACATCATGTCCTGTTAAGGCCATTGTGTATCAAGTTCGTAGATTGGTCTAAATTCACTCACTGTGTTTGAACCACTATAAATACGATGTGTTAGTTAAAAACCCTCAATGATGCCCCCCACTTTGGGTGTGCATGCGATGAACCTGAAAGGAGAATGTGGCCCCAAAAGAGGAGAAACCACACTCTGACCTATATAACTCTTCCGTGCAGGGGGAAAGGGGAGCACTTGGTGGATACCAAGGCACACACAAAAGGGGATGGCTAGCCAATACAAGTGTTAGTCAAAAAACACATGCATGTAATAAGTGTAAAATACACATACAATGTAAAAAAACTACCAAGTACAGTAATGTAAACACATAAGAAACAACAAGAAGAATGCACAAAGTGGGTTACAAACATGATACATCACTCACGATGTCGCAAGATATGCAACGTTGTTATACGATGGAAAAGTGACAAGCGAGCATGGGAATATACAAGTAACTCTTCCTTGCACCCGAGCTCCCGAGGTCGTTCCGAGATAGCCGGTGGGGATGGAATATGTGTGGGATACATACAAACTAGTTAGGCAATCTAATATCTTCTATACGCACAAGTGGTAATTGTGAATCTAAGGCAAAGTAGGCCCTCCTAACCTGAACTGGTGAGATAGATCGATCAGCAAGGATGACTACTCGAAGGCTCCAATCAATATCAAGCTCTAGCGTGATTCGGTCTATAGGTTGTGGAATACGTGGAAAATGACCTAGGATAGTTTCGTGTATGTATCCAGACAGGGTCATAGAGTGGATGATGGATGTAGTTGACTCTATGGGTGATTCTATGGCCTAGTCCATAACTCCTTAGCTTCGTTAGTTGCTGTGTCTAGCAAGGATAACTGTTCGATGATGATAGGTGGAAGTGGGGTAGATCTAAATACTAGTGTGCATAGGCCAGTGTGTATGTCTGATTCACTTACGGATTCGTTGGGTTATGGGATTTGTGGATCGCAACCGTAGACTCTTGGTTGTTGTGGTCCTACTATGGTCATGTAAAAATTTAGTTCCTGATCCCTAGTATCTAATAATCATATGCTTTCTTAGCTTCTATATTCAAAATTAATAGCTGTGTGATCTTCTCAGAGTACCTCATAGGCGTTCTTGCAACCTAAATTCTTAGGCTAGTATCTATGTCTGTGAGAATGTCTCGTGCGTATGGTTGTGGGACCAAAGGATCACAACCAAACATTTTCTCTCTTACAAACCCCTCCACAGTCATGCGGGCATGTATCTAGGGTAATCTGTAGTTTGGTTGACTTGACTAGAATATGTGTTCTTGGTCATCTCCTATGTTTAACCCGTGTAGTTGGAAACTGATTTGTTGAAAGTTCATCGTTGTTTGGAAGACTTGGATCCTGAGATTTTGATCTATATCAGTTATTTCTGTAATGAGATTGGGTTGAGACACGATTGGCTTGAATACGAATTCTCTGGGCTCCCTAGGTCCCGTGATTGTCATATAAAACCAACAATATAAATTAACTACAACAAAGTGAAATTTAACTACTTTGAATATATCTATAGCATATATGATTTCTCTATTTTTTAATTTTTTGATGAACTATTCGAATGAATCTAAAAGAGTAGCTATTTAACATATCTAGAATTGACGGCTAAAAATAAGAAATTAAAACAAACAAGATAACCGAGTATAGCTATTTGTCTGTGCAACTTTGAGCCTATTCTAAAAAATGAAATAATTGATCTAATCTATATGCAAGACTCTCGATCCTACCTCAAAAGTGAAGAATGAATCATAGTCTCTTAGAAACTATCAATCCCCACAACTTCCCTAGCAATATTGAAAGTGAAATTGACTGAAATAAAGTGATTAACTACTCTATTTGATATGTTTCTAATTTGAAACTTTGAAAGCTAGAACCTGGATTCTGCAGAACAGTGGCGAATCCGATGGTGTGTGTGATCTTGTCCCCTCAGTGTGATCTCCTCGTTCCTTCGTGTTCACGTGGATCCAGAAAAGTGTGTAATGCTAGCATCAACAGAAGTAGATATTGGGACAAAGGCAGCTCAAGATACAGACTGAATACAATGCGAGTAGGAGAGGGATAGCACAAGAGTACAGAGCTTGGCTTATGCAATTCCTAGCGGGATTTATTGCGAGTCATGCAACATGAAACGTCCAGAACCTGAAACTATCCTATTTGAAGAACAAAACCTGTAACTTTAATGGCTTCCTATTGAAAACAAACTATTCTACTCCAATGGATTGGATAAAATGATAACAACACCTGCACAAGATGGATATGTGGCTTCATAATAGCAAAACAACACTAACTAGGCATGCAATGAAAGAAACTAAGAACTCTAAGCAAAATGAAAACTAAATCTATTGCAAAGAGAAATTCAGAGGCAAATTTGAGGGGCCATTTGCTTGAGCACAAGCCAACTATTTATAGCATTTGCATTTACCCAAGGTAAAAACCAAATAGAACTCTTAAACTATAAACAATGGCAAAACACTATTCCAGGGAACCAGAATCATAAATGCAAGCTTATGGTGGTGAAAGAAAGCTGTTAAAACATTAAAATTACGCGAGTCATGTTAAAAGAGCTTTATGGAAAACGCGTAAAGGACCACCGCCCTGAGTAGGGCGGTGGTTATAGGACCGCCGCCCTATTCAGGGTGGCGGTCACGAGATCGCCGCCCAGGCAGGGCGGCGGTTTCGTCACTGAAGAGTAAAAGGCCAAGAAAATAGGGGAAAAGGGAAAAACAAAGCATGTGGGGGCTAAGCAGGGCATGCAGGATGTTAACACACACTTGGAGATATTTTCCAGATCCCGAACACCTTGCGAGGAGACCTGTATCATCATTGGGGCACGTGTTACGTTGTTTCGGTAGCGTAGTACCCTATAATTTCGGGTACGTACATATTGCCCTCTCAGAGAAGCGTTTTAGCCATGAAGAGGCAAAAAATGGTGGCTCCGAGTATGGCGGTCCTGAAATGGGAATTTAGCAGTTATACCTGATACGTCCATGTGTTGAAATGACGCCATCCAAAATTCCTGTTACCTGCAAAAACGAAAAAGAGAACTCAAGTGCAGATAGACATAATAACTTGGAAAATAAACACTAAAATAATAGGAAATGAGGGTGTACCATTTGTGTGGGGATAAGAACTTACCTCCGTTGGTGCTCCAAACCTGTGGAAAAGGTATTTAAAACAAATCAGGCTGCTATATATATGAAAGTGGGCCCATTTTCCTATTCATTTGCACGCGTTGATTTGACTGATTCTGAGCTCTGGGACCCACGGTGACGGTTTCTTGCATGAGTAGAGGCAAAACGTCCATGATGAGATAGTGATCATGCCTCCACAAGTAGAACATTGACCCGCGAGATCACAAGTTAGTTTTCTTCAATTTATCCTTTTTACCCCTTTAATTTTAAAATGCTAAAATCTTTGTCATGGGGGGGTAACTTTTGAAAATGTTAGGTTCAAAAGGTCTATCTAGGGGGGGTGCCTACTGGGTAGGCTTTGTTTTTAGCTAAAATGGTTATTTTTTTAGTGTTTTTAGGCTTTTTATATTATAAAACCCGCGTGGGTTTTCGGCACACGACTGCTGCCCTGTTCAGGGTGGTGGTTACACGACCACCACCCTTAAGGAGGTGGTTACAAAACCACCTCCTTGCTCAGGGCGGCGGTTTCACACAAAATGCCAAAAGAACATTTGTTTGAGAATGTTTTTGCATTTTTATCATTTCTACATGTTTTCATGATTTTTCCAGTATTACTCAGATGCTAACTTGCTCTGTTTTGTGTGTTTTTGGGTGTATGCAGGTGAGAGAGGAGTATATCCAGTGGATCCGAGAGAGGGAGTGTGACTGGCTCCCAGGAGTGTTAGATGCCCTCTCGCAGGATGAGGAGGATACTCTTCAGCGGGCTGGTATACTGCGTATATCGCGTGTGCCCCACGTTGCTCCTTCCAGTCACATTCTTTGTGACTTGTTCTCATATTGGGATGCTGATCAGATGACCTTCCGATTACCAGGGGTCCGCGGTGAGTGGACCATCACTTTAGAGGATGTTTACCGTATCTTGGGCGTCCCGATCATCGGGAGACGACTCACCCTAGAGATAGCAGGTTCACGGGCCCAAATAGCACAGTGGTCTACATACATGGGAGATGCAGTCATCTCCACGGGTTTGAAGAAGGGGGTCAGAGTTCGATCTATTCCCAGTTTTCCCATCCCCCTACTTCGCCAGGCTATTATGGGGATCCTTTCCTCGAGACTGATCGGGGACAAGGGAGGAGACACATTGTTATATTGTTGGTCCCCCATTATTGCATAGATAGAGGGACATGGCCGGATATATGCGTGGGGAGTAGACATACTTGGGACCACCTACCATGATTTATACAGGGTAGTCCATTTATAGGGGCAGTCCTTGAGCCACCCGACCCTGGTCATGAGTTGGGTCTATGAGCACTTCATCCCCTATGACAGAGGTGTAGAGGTGACAGATCCCAGAGCTGTGATGGTAGCTAGATGGATAGATATGTCGGTGCTCAGAGCACCTCATCATCCAGTTGCTTCTCTAACCATTGCTGACATGGAGGCCACACGTATCAGACTATGGCAGGTATATGGGGCGAGGAGGCTCTTACTTTGATCTCCTGCTCCACCACAGGGAAGCTTATTGATAGAGTGGGGTGAGTGGAGATACACCCCTTTGGCCGAGTTCCTCAGCAGTTTGGCCTACCCTATATGGGCATGCTTTCCCCGGTAGTGCCAGTATATAGATCAGTTAGAGAGGCTAGAGGGGGTCCTTGAGGCCGGGGTTGGACAGTGGTTACTCCCAGCATTCCTATTGTGGCTAGGAGGGTAGTATGTGCTAGAGGGAGAGCTGGTGCACCTCATGCACCCTTGCTTTAGATTGTTGTGGGTCCTGCCCATAACAGTGATGAACCCATAAACATAGACTCTGAGTTTGAGGAGTTTATAGTGGGAGAGATAGAGGAGGACAGCGATCTTGAATGGCATGACACTCAGGATATTATGCAGGCAGTGAGGGCTGAGCAGAGTGCAGAGAGAGTTACTTTGGTCTTAGAGGAGCCACTCTCCCAAGGCCATGGCGGGGAGGATGATTCCGTTGCGGGACGCTACATTGTTCCAGTCACAGGAGCAGCCCCTCAGTCAGCGGCAGCATCTGTAGCAGGTGCTGACCCTAGTGATCCATCCTAGAGGCTTGGTGATCCAAGTAAGTTACCATCCCTCCTTTTAATGTTTGTTTTTAGTTAGGATTTCCTTAGTTGCTATCTCTCCTTTTGTTTACTCTTTGTGTTTTATCTCTTGTTTATTTCTAATTTTCTTTGTTTCCTTTGTTTTGCAGAGACCGCCGATGAGTGGCGAGACTTGATTCATAGGGTATGCATTGATACCCTGATGATCCCCATGGAGAGGACCCATGCAGAGTTATCTGTAGATGCTGGGGAGCCCTCAGTAGCTGGTAGACGCACTGACATCTTCGCCCCAGTCTGGCATGTGGCCAAGATGGTATCGACTCTCCGCACGGAGCTAGCAGGGTATAGGACAGCCGAGCGCCTGATGAGGAGTCATTCTCATGGCGCGACTGCGGCTGCCCCTCGGGATCTTGAGCCCTTCGTGCACTCAAAGCGCCGGCGTAGCCAGAGTCCTAGGCGTGGGCGTGCACCTTCAGAGGGGTCTCGTAGTGATCAAGAAGCCACTTGGCTCTCCTAGATTTTGTATGATACATTCTTTTGTATATCCCGGGCTCTTTGAGTGTTTTGACCATGCTTAGTGCTAGATGGCATTGTATAGAAACTTGATCATTCATGTATATATATTCTCTTTTGATCAAAACCCTTGGTATCTATGGCTTACTTTCCATTTCCATTTTCCTTATGTAGATTATGATGTATGTATGCATGCTCTTTAGAATGTATGTAATGGAGAACAAATGATGCAAGTGTTTATTTTCCCTTTGTATTTCATGATGCTGATATATGATAATGTAGATACAATGTGATTTTGAATCTTAGTTTCTTTAAGAAATTTTTGATATTTCATATTTGTTTTGGCAAAGTGGAAAAGATAAACTGATATGATGAGCAAATAGACTTGCCCCTCTCCTAACTCCACACAACTAGTAAGATGTGAGGGCTCATCACCGAGAGCTAGAAAGGGCATAAGTTGTGAAATGTGTTGAAATGGTAGTGATGAGAGATAGACAAAGCTTTAGTGTAACCAAATTAGGATGCTACAAGATTAATCCACTTGAGTGACTTCATAGTTTTGGGATGCAACTTGCTTTGTGGTTTATCTAGAATTAGATCCTTAGATGGCCACATGGTAGACAAAATCTGGGTTTTTAGGATTTTGAAATCTTTTGGAATTTTGGACATCTGATTCATTTGTTTTTGACTCAAAGACTTCGAGATTTGAATTGTTTGTGTATGACCTTTTACATTTGTTTGTCAAGAGGACCCCCTACACTTTGCCCCATGTTACTAGTAAGAAGCGTGGGGTTATCACTGTGGGCAAAGCATAGGCGAGTAAGGGCATTTCCATCCTTTCCCAACCCCTACGTCACTAGTAAGAGATGCAAGCTCATCACCAAAGGTTGGTGGGCAAGGAAATGTGTAAAATTAAAATTTTCTGTTTGATCAATATTTTACTTGTTTACTTGAGTAAAATGTTCAATATGTGCTTATTTCCAAAGAGATATACATATGGGATAGATGTGACACCATAAAGCTTCTAGAACAGACCATAGGCAAGACACCTATCTAAAGAAGAAACCAAAGTGAGAATAAAACCTGCAGATCTTTGGCATGGTTACCGTTAAGACTTTGTCATATCTAGCTTTATTTGATAAAATGATTCCGAGATAATTTGATGATATCATGGAAATGGAGAAGTATGATTAGAGTGTTTATACCAATAACATCATGAGTTTGTAATGGATTACTTTGAGAACAAAATTCCTTGATCACAATTTGTGTATGAAACAAGCAGACAAAATGATCTTAATCTATATGAAGATGCAATGTAAATGTAATTATAAATAGTGCTAGTTGCTTACGCGCAGAATCGCTTGAGGTGTAGGGAATTGACTGTTTCACGAAATTCCTCACCTTCCAGCGTACATAAGAGGTATGCACCATTTCCATAGTCCTTCATGACTTAGTATGGGCCCAACCATTTGGGCCGGAACTTGCTTCCTTCGCCGGTCTTCTTGTCGATCCAGTTGTCTAGCCTTAGAACTAGATCACCTTCATATATGTCATGCTCATAGAATTTCTTGTTATACTGCCGACACATACGGTCAGCATAGGCTCTGTGCCACTATTCTGCATCTAACCTAGCTTCATATAGGATTTCTAGTTGGGAGAGACATGCTTCTTTGTAAGCGTCTTCATCCAGAATCCCTTGTAATGAAATACGAAGACTGGGTATTTCAACCTCAAGTGGGAGAATTGCCTCTGCCCCGAATATTAGTGAGAAAGGAGTTGCTCCCGTTGGTGTTCTTATTGAGGTTCGGTGGGCCCATAAGGCCGGATATAACTTCAAGTGCCAATCTCGTTTGTTTTCTTTCACCATTTTAAGGAGAATGGCTTTTAATGTTTTATTTGTCGCTTCAACCTGTCCGTTGGCTTGAGGGTAATACAAGGAAGCCGTATGATGGCTTATTTTAAATTTATTACACAATTCACGAACTTTGTCATTATTAAAAGAAGTTCCATTATTTGAGATAATGATTTGCGGGATACCGTACCTACAAATGACTTGGTTAAAAATGAACTTGGCGATTACAAAACCTGGTACAGTAGTAAGAGGCATAGCCTCTACCCACTTGGTAAAATATTCAGTGGCCGTGATTATAAAATTATGGTCGTCTGTAGATGAGGGAGAAAATTTCCCTATTAAATCTAGGCCCCACGTAGAAAAGGGCCATGGAGTCGCGATTGGTTGTAGAGCTTGTGCCGGCATGTGGATCTCATGGGAGAACTCTTGGCACTTATGACACATGCGTACAAACTCTACTGCGTCATGTTCTAGAGTGGGCTAGAAATAGCCCATTCAATGTATTTTACGAGTAGTGGCATGGCCACCAAAGTGGCCTCCACACATTCCACTGAGAGATTCATGGAGAATCTTCTTGGATTCTTCTGTGTCGACACATCTTAGAAGCATTCCATTGAATGCTTTCCGATAGAGAACTTGCTCTATAATGACGTATTTTGCTACGATAATGCGTAACCGCCTTCTGTGTTGCGGTGTAGCCCCTTCTGGATACGTATGGTCCATGATATAATTAATGATATCAGTGTACCCGGGACACCCAGAGATAAGAGGTCTGGTTTCAATGTAGTATACGCACTCATCTGGATAATCCAGATCTACTAGATCACCTCCATCTAATGGGTTATTAGCTAACCAATCCGTGATGATTTTTCCTTTAACCGACTTCTGATTTACAAATGTTAATTCGAATTTTCTCATTAAGGTTATAAAATTTCTAGCTTTTTTAGACAAGGACCCTTGCCGTGAGAAAGTTTGTAAATGGTCTGTTTTTACCATGACCTTTGTTTCTAGATTTAGCATATAATGTCTTAAGCATTTGGTTGCAAAGACTATGGCAGGAATTATTGTGCTGCCTGTGGATAACAGGTTTCATTGTGCAATTAAATGTTCAATAATGAAATAAAATTGCCAGCCATCTCTTCTTGGTCAATCGTCCTCTTGGCCAACATATAGGCCAGTGAGATATCGATAGCTTATGAATTATAAAATTAACCGGGCGGTTAGCCGTTAGGTGGCATTAGCGTAGGTGGTGATAACAGGAAACACTTAACTACAATCAAAAGCTTCATTGCAATCTTCAGTCCAATAAATGATATAATCCTTCTTGAGTAGATTGTTATTGGATGAATGGTGAAACTTAAGTCTGGGATGAATCTCTAGATTGCACCAAGCTTTCTGAGAAAAGACCTGATTCTAGATTCATCCGAAGGTGGGATTGTTGATGGTCAAAATCGTAGCACCCTTGAATGTTTGCAACACGATGGGTTGAGACTCTCAGTGTGATTACATAACATGGAGCTTTTCTGGGGATCCTATTCCTCATACTGATCGGGGACAAGGGAGGAGACACATTGTTATATTGTTGGTCCCCCATTATTGCATAGATAGAGGGACATGGCCGGATATATGCGTGGGGAGTAGACATACTTGGGACCACCTACCATGATTTATACAGGGTAGTCCATTTATAGGGGCAGTCCTTGAGCCACCCGACCCTGGTCATGAGTTGGGTCTATGAGCACTTCATCCCCTATGACAGAGGTGTAGAGGTGACAGATCCCAGAGCTGTGATGGTAGCTAGATGGATAGATATGTCGGTGCTCAGAGCACCTCATCATCCAGTTGCTTCTCTAACCATTGCTGACATGGAGGCCACACCGTATCAGGACTATGGCAGGTATATGGGGCGAGGAGGCTCTTACTTTGATCTCCTGCTCCACCACAGGGAAGCTTATTGATAGAGTGGGGTGAGTGGAGATACACCCCTTTGGCCGAGTTCCTCAGCAGTTTGGCCTACCCTATATGGGCATGCTTTCCCCCGGTAGTGCCAGTATATAGATCAGTTAGAGAGGCTAGAGGGGGTCCTTGAGGCCGGGGTTGGACAGTGGTTACTCCCAGCATTCCTATTGTGGCTAGGAGGGTAGTATGTGCTAGAGGGAGAGCTGGTGCACCTCATGCACCCTTGCTTTAGATTGTTGTGGGTCCTGCCCATAACAGTGATGAACCCATAAACATAGACTCTGAGTTTGAGGAGTTTATAGTGGGAGAGATAGAGGAGGACAGCGATCTTGAATGGCATGACACTCAGGATATTATGCAGGCAGTGAGGGCTGAGCAGAGTGCAGAGAGAGTTACTTTGGTCTTAGAGGAGCCACTCTCCCAAGGCCATGGCGGGGAGGATGATTCCGTTGCGGGACGCTACATTGTTCCAGTCACAGGAGCAGCCCCTCAGTCAGCGGCAGCATCTGTAGCAGGTGCTGACCCTAGTGATCCATCCTAGAGGCTTGGTGATCCAAGTAAGTTACCATCCCTCCTTTTAATGTTTGTTTTTAGTTAGGATTTCCTTAGTTGCTAATCTCTCCTTTTGTTTACTCTTTGTGTTTTATCTCTTGTTTATTTCTAATTTGTCTTTGTTTCCTTTGTTTTGCAGAGACCGCCGATGAGTGGCGAGACTTGATTCATAGGGTATGCATTGATACCCTGATGATCCCCATGGAGAGGACCCATGCAGAGTTATCTGTAGATGCTGGGGAGCCCTCAGTAGCTGGTAGACGCACTGACATCTTCGCCCCAGTCTGGCATGTGGCCAAGATGGTATCGACTCTCCGCACGGAGCTAGCAGGGTATAGGACAGCCGAGCGCCTGATGAGGAGTCATTCTCATGGCGCGACTGCGGCTGCCCCTCGGGATCTTGAGCCCTTCGTGCACTCAAAGCGCCGGCGTAGCCAGAGTCCTAGGCGTGGGCGTGCACCTTCAGAGGGGTCTCGTAGTGATCAAGAAGCCACTTGGCTCTCCTAGATTTTGTATGATACATTCTTTTGTATATCCCGGGCTCTTTGAGTGTTTTGACCATGCTTAGTGCATGATGGCATTGTATAGAAACTTTGATCATTCATGTATATATATTCTCTTTTGGATCAAAACCCTTGGTATCTATGGCTTACTTTCCATTTCCATTTTTCCTTATGTAGATTATGATGTATGTATGCATGCTCTTTAGAATGTATGTAATGGAGAACAAATGATGCAAGTGTTTATTTTCCCTTTGTATTTCATGATGCTGATATATGATAATGTAGATACAATGTGATTTTGAATCTTAGTTTCTTTAAGAAATTTTTGATATTTCATATTTGTTTTGGCAAAGTGGAAAAGATAAACTGATATGATGAGCAAATAGACTTGCCCCTCTCCTAACTCCACACAACTAGTAAGATGTGAGGGCTCATCACCGAGAGCTAGAAAGGGCATAAGTTGTGAAATGTGTTGAAATGGTAGTGATGAGAGATAGACAAAGCTTTAGTGTAACCAAATTAGGATGCTACAAGATTAATCCACTTGAGTGACTTCATAGTTTTGGGATGCAACTTGCTTTGTGGTTTATCTAGAATTAGATCCTTAGATGGCCACATGGTAGACAAAATCTGGGTTTTTAGGATTTTGAAATCTTTTGGAATTTTGGACATCTGATTCATTTGTTTTTGACTCAAAGACTTCGAGATTTGAATTGTTTGTGTATGACCTTTTACATTTGTTTGTCAAGAGGACCCCCCTACACTTTGCCCCATGTTACTAGTAAGAAGCGTGGGGTTATCACTGTGGGCAAAGCATAGGCGAGTAAGGGCATTTCCATCCTTTCCCAACCCTACGTCACTAGTAAGAGATGCAAGCTCATCACCAAAGGTTGGTGGGGCAAGGAAATGTGTAAAATTAAAATTTTCTGTTTGATCAATATTTTACTTGTTTACTTGAGTAAAATGTCAATATGTGCTTATTTCCAAAGAGATATACATATGGGATAGATGTGACACCATAAAGCTTCTAGAACAGACCATAGGCAAGACACCTATCCTAAGAAGAAACCAAAAGTGAGAATAAACCTGCAGATCTTGGCATGGTTACCGTTAAGACTTTGTCATATCTAGCTTTATTTGATAAAATGATTCCGAGATAATTTGATGATATCATGGAAATGGAGAAGTATGATTAGAGTGTTTATACCAATAACATCATGAGTTTGTAATGGATTACTTTGAGAACAAAATTCCTTGATCACAATTTGTGTATGAAACAAGCAGACAAAATGATCTTAATCTATATGAAGATGCAATGTAAATGTAATTATAAATAGTGCTAGTTGCTTACAGCGCAGAATCGCTTGAGGTGTAGGGAATTGACTGTTTCACGAAATTCCTCACCTTCCAGCGTACATAAGAGGTATGCACCATTTCCATAGTCCTTCATGACTTAGTATGGGCCCCAACCATTTGGGCCGGAACTTGCTTCCTTCGCCGGTCTTCTTGTCGATCCAGTTGTCTAGCCTTAGAACTAGATCACCTTCATATATGTCATGCTCATAGAATTTCTTGTTATACTGCCGACACATACGGTCAGCATAGGCTCTGTGCCACTATTCTGCATCTAACCTAGCTTCATATAGGATTTCTAGTTGGGAGAGACATGCTTCTTTGTAAGCGTCTTCATCCAGAATCCCTTGTAATGAAATACGAAGACTGGGTATTTCAACCTCAAGTGGGAGAATTGCCTCTGCCCCGAATATTAGTGAGAAAGGAGTTGCTCCCGTTGGTGTTCTTATTGAGGTTCGGTGGGCCCATAAGGCCGGATATAACTTCAAGTGCCAATCTCGTTTGTTTTCTTTCACCATTTTAAGGAGAATGGCTTTTAATGTTTTATTTGTCGCTTCAACCTGTCCGTTGGCTTGAGGGTAATACAAGGAAGCCGTATGATGGCTTATTTTAAATTTATTACACAATTCACGAACTTTGTCATTATTAAAAGAAGTTCCATTATTTGAGATAATGATTTGCGGGATACCGTACCTACAAATGACTTGGTTAAAAATGAACTTGGCGATTACAAAACCTGGTACAGTAGTAAGAGGCATAGCCTCTACCCACTTGGTAAAATATTCAGTGGCCGTGATTATAAAATTATGGTCGTCTGTAGATGAGGGAGAAAATTTCCCTATTAAATCTAGGCCCCACGTAGAAAAGGGCCATGGAGTCGCGATTGGTTGTAGAGCTTGTGCCGGCATGTGGATCTCATGGGAGAACTCTTGGCACTTATGACACATGCGTACAAACTCTACTGCGTCATGTTCTAGAGTGGGCTAGAAATAGCCCATTCAATGTATTTTACGAGTAGTGGCATGGCCACCAAAGTGGCCTCCACACATTCCACTGAGAGATTCATGGAGAATCTTCTTGGATTCTTCTGTGTCGACACATCTTAGAAGCATTCCATTGAATGCTTTCCGATAGAGAACTTGCTCTATAATGACGTATTTTGCTACGATAATGCGTAACCGCCTTCTGTGTTGCGGTGTAGCCCCTTCTGGATACGTATGGTCCATGATATAATTAATGATATCAGTGTACCCGGGACACCCAGAGATAAGAGGTCTGGTTTCAATGTAGTATACGCACTCATCTGGATAATCCAGATCTACTAGATCACCTCCATCTAATGGGTTATTAGCTAACCAATCCGTGATGATTTTTCCTTTAACCGACTTCTGATTTACAAATGTTAATTCGAATTTTCTCATTAAGGTTATAAAATTTCTAGCTTTTTTAGACAAGGACCCTTGCGTGAGAAAAGTTTGTAAATGGTCTGTTTTTACCATGACCTTTGTTTCTAGATTTAGCATATAATGTCTTAAGCATTTGGTTGCAAAGACTATGGCAAGGAATTATTGTTCTGCCTGTGTATAACATGTTTCATTGTCAAGTAATGTTCAACTAATGAAATAAATTGCGCGCTCTCTCTTGTCATCGTCCTCTTGGGCCAACATATAGGCCAGTGAGATATCGATAGCTTATGAATATAAAATTAACGGGCGGTCTAGCTTAGGTGGGCATTAGCGTAGGTGGTGATAACAGGAAACACTTAACTACATCAAAAGCTTCATTGCAATCTTCAGTCCAATAAATGATATAATCCTTCTTGAGTAGATTGTTGATTGGATGAATGGTGAAACTTAAGTCTGGGATGAATCTCTAGATTGCACCAAGCTTTCTGAGAAAAGACCTGATTCTAGATTCATCCGAAGGTGGGATTGTTGATGTCAAATCGTAGCACCCTTGAATGTTTGCAACACGATGGGTTGAGACTCTCAGTGTGATTACATAACATGGAGCTTTTCCCAAGTGTGGGACCTTGCAAAATCAGAAAAGCTCTCTAGATGAAGGACAGTTCCTATTCCTCTGTTCAGATGCACACCGTAAAATGCAGAGGGTTTACTAAAAACCTAATCTAACTTGCCAAGGAGACAGGGTAAGAAAATGCATAAAATAAAACCCAAACTACGAAGGTGGTGCACCAAGGAATGAAGAACACCTATTTTGCCAATAAACACAGACCATTAAAATGCAATGCAAGATCATACACAGATAGCCAGATTCACAGTGAAAGATCAAGGGGATGCAAATGAATACAGAGAGGGTTGAGAATCATCCACATACATTCATTAATTTGCTCCAAAGATTGATACAACACACTGCAAAATGCCAAGAGGCAAGGTTGCATTACAGTTTCAAATGGGAGGTTTTAAACTCCACAAGTTCACTTGCCAAAGAGAAGAAGGGAGGGGCAAAACAGAAATGTCCAACCTTTAGAAAGAAGCCCCTCCTTACAATTTATAGGAATAATGAGAGAGAAAAGAGAGAGAAAATCGAAATCTGCCCCAACCACCTCCAGAATGCACTTAACTCATCTCATAATGATGGTAGGTGAGAACCCAGTGAACCCAAAAGTGGCGAACTATATTTTGCATTTTTAAGAATTTTTTCTCACCCAATTAAAGATATCTAGTTGTAGTTGGATAGAGGACCTCGTAAGCTTTCCGAAAAGTCCAACCTTGCATGAATCCGAGCTCCCAGTCAAAAGTTATGGCCATATGAATATCTGCGCCAGGGTCTGCTTCCTGTCAGCGCTCAAAATGTTGCACCTCCTGAAGGTGTGCCAAGGGCGCATCCGTGTGTGTGTCGACATCTTGTTCTGTGCACCAAGGGCACATACATTTCTCTGTTGACACTTCGTGTTGTGTGCCATTTCTATGCGCCAAGGGCGCATCGTTTGCCCTGTCGACATCCATTGTCATGCGCCACTTTTGTGTGCCTTAGGCGCATCGTTTGCCCTGTCGACATCCATTGTCATGCACCACTTCTGTGCACCTTGGGTGCATCATTTTCCCTATCGACATCCATTGTCATGCACCACTTCTGTGCACCTTGGGCGCATCATTTTCCCTATCGACATCCATTGTCGTGCGCCACTTCTGTGCGCCTTGGGCGCATCGTTTGCCCTATCGACATCCATTGTCGTGTGCCACTTCTGTGTGCCTTTGGCACATCATTTGCCCTGTCGACATCCATTGTCGTGTGCCACTTCTATGCACCTTGGGTGCATCGTTTGCCCTATCGACATCCATTGTCGTGCGCTACTTCTGTATGTCAGGGATTTGAGCTTCTCTGATTTCTCCATTCTCCTGCTTGTCTATATCTACCCGGGGGGAAAAGATATATACAACAATTTGGCGACTCAATGGGATCACCTGCCTGCTAGGTAGAAGATTAGTGACCTTTTAGCAATCCATTGGGCATGGAGTCATAAGCAATAACCTAAAACCAACCTGATATCTGATCCTGATCCTGATATTACAACTCCTTCGACAGAGCACACTGAACTATAGAAAACAACCTAAGAGCAACAAAACCTGTGCCGGAGCACTTAGGGAAACAGAAACCTAACTACAACAAGACAATGCACATACGCACTTAGAGGAATTGAAATCTAGGCTAATATTGACAAGGGTAAACCTTCTCCTTTTAGTAGCAATGTTTAAGATGGATTCCGTTAACCGGAATCGGGAATTCTCCTCCATGCAAAGTAGATAATTGGAAGGCATTACTACTTTTACATCCCATGACCATGTAGGGGCCACTCCGAATGGCATCAAACTTGGAATGCCTTCCTGGTTTTGCCCGATCTGCATCCCATTTCAGAACTAAGTCCCCTTCCTAGAAGGTCCTTGCTCTTGCTTTCTTATCAAACCGTCTTTTTACTGAGGCCTGATCTAAATCAATTGTTTGAACTGCATGTTCTCTAATTTCTTCCAATTCCATCAACTCTGCATACCTAGCCTCCATTGGTTCGAACTCAGCCAACTCCAACTGCTTCATGAACTCTAATGCAGGTAGTTCTAATGATATAGGAAATACTGCCTCTTTTCCATAGACCAACTTGTAAGGGGAATTACCTGTAGACCTCTTTGGTGTTATCCCCGTCAGCCCATAATGCTGATTTTAGCTTGGTATGCCATGTTCTTTGGTTTTCATCTAGAGTCCTCCTGATGATTCTTAACAAATTTTTGTTCGTGGACTTTGCCTGTCCATTACCCTGCAGGTAATAATTTGAAGAGGTGCTCAAATAGATTCCATTCTTGACAGCCCATTCTGTAATCTTGGAACCTATAAATACCAATGCATTGTCTGATATGATAGTGGCCGGCACACCGAACCTGGTCACTATTCCTTCATAAAAGTCTAGTATGTTAGACTCATTTGCTTCTTTGAGCGCTGCTGCTTCGGTCCACTTGGTGAAATAATCCGTTGCCGTGAGAATCCATTTGTGGCCTTGGCTTGAGTTTGGATTGATGACCCCGACGAAGTCCAATCCCCATTGCATAAATGGTTGGTCAACCAGAATTGGGTGCAACGGGAGCGCTGCTAATCTTTCTTTGCCTGTGAAGAGTGCACATTTCTTGCACTTTCTTATCCATGTATAGCAGTCACTGAAGACTGTCGGCCAATAATACCCTGCCTTTATTATCTTGAGAGCTGTTACTCGTGGGGTGAAATGTCCTCCAGAATCTCCATCGTGAAAATCTCGTAACACCCTCTCGATTTGACATGTCCCAATGCACCTCAATAGAACTCCATTGATGTCTTTCTTAAACAAAACACCATCAACAAGCACATATGGAATGCCTATCTGTAGGAAGTGTATCACATTCTGAGTCCAACATGGAGTGGGCACATCATCATTTTCGTATTCTTGACCATCCTGTAATACCAAGACAGCCTCATTTTCATTACCTGCTTCAACTTGTTGACTCAAGGCTAGCTGCTCACATAGTCCCTTTCCACGTACTAGTTTGGTGACCTTGATCTTGATGTCATATTCCATGACACGAGTGATCCACCCTACACACTTCTCATCCAGATCCTTGTTTAGAAAGAAGTCCTTGACTCCCACATGAGAGACCAATAATTGGATCTTGTTGTTTGAGACTAGGTGCTTGAATTTCTTTAAGCTCCTGATTACTGCAAGGACATGGTTTTTAATGAAAGAGTACCTAGTTTCGTATTCCTCCAAGCCTTGACTGAAGAAAGCAACTGGTTTCTCTAATCCTCCTTTGTTTTGTTGTACCAGGATTGTAGAAATCATGTCCCCACCACCAAAGGCATATAACACGAAGTCCTTGGAGAAGTTTGGATTGACGAGAGTCGGAGCTTGAGATATAGCCTCTTTTATTGCCTCAAAAATTGCCTTGCCTTCAGATTTCCACTTAAATGCCATACTCTTCTTTAACATCAACGTTATTGGCTTCACAAGAGTAGCAAAATTTGGAACAAATCTACGGACAAAATTGATCCTTCCCAAGAAGCTTTGAAGAGCCTTCTTTTGACTTGGCAATGGTAATGCTTGAATCGCTTCAACTCTTTCTGGGTCAATCATCAACCCCTCCTTTGAAAAAATATGGCCTAGAAGTTTTCCTTCGTGAGCCAAAAATATGAATTTTTTGGGATTCAATGATACCCCAAATCTTCTACACCTCTGAAATACTTTCCTAAAATGACAGAGTTGATCCGCTGCATTTTTTGAGAATACAGTGATGTCGTCAAGATATATCAAAACTATTTTATTGATCAACCCCTTAAATGCCATATCCATTGCCCTTTGGAAGGTGGCTCCAGCATTTGATAGCCCAAATGGCATCCTCTTGTAGGCATAGGTGCCCCATTTGGTGGTGAAAGCCGTCTTGAACTGGTCGTCTTCCTTCACCATTACCTGGTTATACCCTGAGTAGCCATCTAGGAGAGAGAATCTCTCCGAACGGGATACTACTTGCAATATTTGTTCCATTTAAGGAAGCGGGTAATGGTCTTTGAGAGATGCCCTATTGAGGTCTCAGAAGTCCACACACAACCTGATTTCTCCACTCTTCTTCCTGACCGGGAACCAAGTTTGCAACCCAGCTTGAGTGCTTGATCAGGAATATAATGCTTGCCTCTATTAGCTTATTTATCTCTTTCTTCATTAGAGGTTCAATGTGAGGGTTGACTGGTCTCTGCTTCTGCCTGGTGGGCTTAGCATCTAGATCCAATTCTATGGTATGTTGTTGCAAATTTGGATCGAATCCTCTTAAGTCTTCATAGCTCCAAGCGAAGACATCTGGAAATTCTTGGCAAAGCTGTATGAAATCTGATTTCTCCTACTCAGTGGCCACTTTACCAATTTGAAGAGTTTTGCCTTCCCCAACCGGAATTGGCCTTGAATCTTCTCTCTTGACCTGTATGTTAGCCCTTTCCTTACGGAACTGGTCGTTAGGGTTGAAGATAGACTCCAATGTTACTAAACCCTTAGGAAGCTTGTTTGTCCGCAGTTGTACTACTTGATCCCCATACTGCTGTTCTAATATGTCCTGATTCCTAGCTAAGAATTCAGCCTCTTCTTGTAAGAAATTGATGATCTGTTGATCGTTCTCAAACACCTGCCAGCTTGTGTTATTATCTGGAACTGTTGGCCTCACAATCAAATGGATATGTGGCTGTGTTTTTCCCCTTCTAATGTTGTCAACCACATCAAAATTTGCTCCAACTGCTGTGAGCCTATCTGCGACTTCATTTTCCTTCCTGGGTATGGACACAATGTTGAAAGCTTCGAAATCCTCAATGAGGTCCCATACCCTATTCTTGTAGCTCTTCAGCAAGTTGTTCTTTGTAGCATGTTGTCCCTTAACTTGGTTGACGATTAGCTCGCTATCTCCAAAACACCTGCAAGTTCTTTATGCCATTTTTCCTGGCCCAATGAATTCCATGAATCAATGCTTCGTATTCAGCCGTGTTGTTTGAATAGGAAGACTGGAAACGAAAAGCTGAAAAATATTTGATGTCTTGTGGTGAAATCAACAATGCACCACCTCCAGCACCTTGTCTGCTTCTCGAACCATCAAAAAATAATTTCCAAACTTTGTTTTCATCCTTTTGTTCAGGCTGAATGATGTCGGGAATGGGTGAATTTTCTTCGTGTATACAATACACGCCCAATTCAAATTCTTCAATTTCCTTGTATGGGTCAAATTCATGACTCTTGTTTGCCCATTCATCCAAAGTTAAATCAGGAATTCCCTCGACCTTAGTACCTGTTTCTAGATCACTTGAACACTCCTCCTGATCAAAAGCCGAGTAATTTGCATTGATAGGATTTGGTACATGAGGCTCAATATGGAAATTGGCAATTGGTTCTGACCTGATTGTTGCTTTGGCCCCATACCTTGTCCTGAAAATCATGTGTGACCAATCTGAAGATAAATATCCACCGATTTTTGCAGTGAAGTCCCTTGATAGACACAACGCAAAGAGTGGCGGAAGGTCAATCACAGACACATCTTGCAGAACTGTAACATTAGGTGTAGACACCAAATTTGTGTCTTACGACCCCTTGTGACCCGTATCTCATCTCGCAATCTAACCTCATCACCTAAACCTTACACAATTATTTATTAATTACCTTATAATTGATAAATCCACATCACCTTACCCGCCACCTCACTTTGCCACCTCATCATGACCTAGCCCTAACCCTAAACTAACCTAATTAGGACCCATGACTTGGTCTAGACTCACATCCATAACTAATGCCTCCTTACTCGCACCCAAAGCCGACCTTCTAGCCACTTGACCAAGCCCGCAACTGATCTCTCGGGAGAAAAGCAGGGAAGGTGGGCTATTTTACTAAAAATAGCCTACTTTTTCCTTACCGATGCCGGTTCCTACTCGACCGCCGTCGGTTACGCAACCGCCATCGGTTCCCTGTAAATGGGCTCCCCAAACCAAAACAACGGATCAAAATTTCATTTTGGGAGATCAGTCGAAGGATTTCTGGATCAACAGAGAGCATTGCGAGCGAGGAACAGAGTCCTGATCTTCATTTAATCAAGCAGAGACGAGTAAAGAAACCAGAAGTGCTTGCAGTAGAGGAGATCAACTTGCATCTTCACCAAAACCAGTAAGTCATATCTTGCATGTCCTCTGTTATAACATTTCTTATGCTCTGTGAATTTCAGTCCTCCTAAATCCGTCTCTGAATCTACTACCCAACGTGTCATTTCATCTAACTGTCATTCTTTTACCCCTCATCATCTCATTTCCTAATATCATCCATAAACCAGCCTTACAAACACCATAGCTACTAAGAAGATCTTAGAACCCACCGGTATCGGTTATCAGTAACCGGCATCGCTATCATAACCGCCATCGGCTATCAGTAACCGCCATCGGTTCCTCTGATCAAAACCAGAAAACCAGCCTTTCCCCTACCCAGTTCAACAAAACAATTTAATTGATACTTTACAGTCTTTTGTGTTAATTCATATTAGCAAGGGAACTGACCACCTTCGAAAGGAAGTTTTTATATTTCCTGGGCCCAAGGTAGTTTCCTCATTTATTGTTTAATCAAAATCTTGTGGTCTTGTGTTCTTATTTGCAGGTAGTCCTTCCAAGACAAAAAGGAGTTCTCCGTAGTCAACCTGATCTTTCTCTACGGTACGCGCACACCATCTCGACATTCCACAGGTATTCCTCCTAACCCTAACCTCATCTGTTTCTAAAAGGAATGAAAGGATAGAAGTAACTCTATTCCCAGAAGCTGAAACATTCCGAGTGAAACATTTTGGCACGCCCGGTGGGACCCATTTTGGGTTTCTTTCTCTTGCTTATTTTCGTTTTAGGAAGCATATTTGCTGTTGCTGCTTTTGTTATATATTTCGTAAAGAATTTGTCTTGCTTTCCTAGTTTCGCATTAGTGAAAGTCATCTCTCTTGCTTCATCGAACATAATTTTCAATTTGGGTTTAAAACACATGCATTGCATTCCTGCTTGTTGTTCTTCAATTCTAGTGAACATAGATTAAGTAACAGGTCGTACACGTGGGGGTGATATCCACGGTATTGACAGGAAATTAACCCTAGTTTCACTGCACAACACATACCGAATCACTTCACAATTAACACAACAGCCCAAACATTCCCCCCTTTTCCGCGGTATTCCTCCTCCCAATTGAGGTAACCTTATAAGCCAAAACAAACTTGACATTTCCCCTAGGTCTTGTTGTTTAGGATTCCGACATCATTCTTACGTCTGAAGGCATAAACGCACGATAACTAAAATTAACCCTAGGGTTAGTCTCTGGATTTGTGTGTGCATCTTGCTTGTTTTCAAATTCTGTTTTCTCTGTCACACTTTGTCTTCTATGATCAATAAGATGACAAATATACTCAACGTTGCTAAAAATCAAATTAGTAGCCTTTTATATCTTCTTATCCTAGACTTTTGACACCGGCATCGGTTATCTGACCGACGTCGTCTGCTCTGTGATCGACACCGGTTATTAAACCGATATCAGTTACTGTCTTCATCAGCCCCTGACAAACCAGCAACCTGCCAAATTCATCATTCTGAGGTTGTTTTTGTTCTTGATAGATTGAAAATTTCCTGTGTGTTCTTGTCCATGGTTGTCATCACTCGGAAGCAAGCCACCGCCATGGTTTCACATGCCTGCTCTGTGTCTTTGCTTGAATCACCTCCTTCACATTCTATAGCGAACCCTACGGACACCAGTGAGATCCCCCAAATTCCTATAGGAGACAAGGACTTTGCCAAATTTCTGGATGCTAATCCCAGCGCTGTACAATACTATTTATCTCATGCCCCTGACCGTACGCCTGATGGTCAGCTCCTTGTTGGCATGCCTATTAGTATAGCTGCTCATTTAGCTCCCACTCCTCCTAATAACACTACCTTACTTCCTGCATCTCTAGCCCCGTCTCCCAATCCGACGGCTTCAGAGGTTCATACGACCCCGATTAGCTTTCCTTTGGTTAATCTTGGACCCCACGTATCGTTACCACCAACTGCCCCTACCTCATCTCTCTTTCAGACCACTCCATTCATGACTTACTCTCTGCCACCTATTCACACGAGCTTTCCTTCTCAAGCTCCGCCTACCTTTTCATTCCCATACACGTATCCAGTAACCTCAACACCTTATATGGGACATCCCTATTCTGTTGCACCATCATCTCATCTCATCCAACCACAGATTTCATCAAACAAATGATGGACAAAATGCAAAATCTGGAGGCTTCAGTTTCGGGAAGTCGTAGCGCCTTGACATACGAACAAGTTTTTCGGGAGCCCATTCACCCTTCTGTCCCCCTTCATTCATATCCTCCTCAATGGGAGTTGCCAAAATTTACTCGTTTTAACAGTAAAGAGGATCCTCAACAACACTTGCGATCATTTAGACATGCTTGTTATTTGATTGCCCATGATGATGCCTTGTTACTCCGCACCTTCCCCATGTCCTTATCAGGACCCGCCTTGGAGTGGTACAGTGCTTTAACCCAGCACTCGATCTTCTCTTTTAACCAACTAGCCCAATCTTTCTTGGATCATTTCTCCATTAACATTGCCAAGAAAGTATCTATCACCGACCTTTATGCCATCCGACAATTTGAAGACGAATCTATCGCAGATTTCGTTGGACGATGGCGGGGCCTTATCAACCAACTTACGTATGCCTTGCCTCAAACCGAACTTATCGAACTATTTACGTGGGCCTGTGCTAAGCACATCTCCCCTACCCTCCAAATTCAAACTTTCCGCACATTCGACGAGGCCTTTACCATGGCTCGGAAACTAGAAATTCGAGCCTTAGAAGAAGAGAAATTGCGGTTGCGTAACAAAAACCCCAATTTCCGAACTCCTGATTCTACCAACAAGCCAAACACCACCACTCCTCACGCGTCCACTTCTTCTAAATCAAAAGGAGCTGTCCACGCGGTAATGGTCAAATCTCAAACACCGTCCAATACTCCGCCGAAAACCACCTATAAGTACAAAGCCGAGCCCATCAATTACACTCCCTTGGGAGAAACTTATGGCGTCATCCTGGAGAAATTGCTCAAAGCTGGGGCTATCACCTTGCCCCCTGTTAAACCTCACTCTGGGTTTGACTCCACCCGCGCAATACCTTCCTGGTACAAAGAAAATGACTTTTGTAACTTTCACCGCGTAAAAGGACATAGTCATGAAAACTGCAAGATGTTGAAAAACATAGTGCAGGAAATGGTTGACGCAGGGGATATAACCCTCGATAATCCTAACGCCCCTGCTAACCGAAATCTGAAAATTTTCAACAAGCCATTCCCGAATCACTCATCCAACAGTAACGTAAACCAAGATATCTTAGCCGAGGAGAGTGTTCATGAGATCCATGCAGTCTTCGATTCTCAGCCAAAAGCCTCTATTGAAAAAATTTTGAATCAAGCCTCTCCACCAACACAGGAGTCTGAACCTCCTTCACCACCATCAAGCCAAAGTGAAATCATTCCTTTACCCATAGAAGAGTTAACTGCCCGGACTTCTCTTCTCATCGACGAGTCTTCTTACACCACATCCCTACAAGACTGTGAGCGGATGTTATCTAATTTATCTATTTCCCAAACGTCCCCTTCTACCGCTCTTGCTGCACAAGAGGAAGGCTCGCCACTCCTTTTGACATCCTTAGACGAGAAATCTCTTACACTGACATCACCACATTCTTTAAACATGACAGATCCCCTCAAACACGCCCTCCTACCTATTAGTCCCTCATCGCCTAAATATTTTCAACGACCGGTTGACCTCTTAACATCTATTGATACAGTGCCTCATCTACCTCCTGTGTCACACCCACAGTGGACTGGAATCACAACCCGTCGTTCTTCTGTACAAAAATTACAAATCACACCTGGAGACTGTCATTCCACAGAAGATAGACAGGCCCTATGGGAACGTTTGAGTACCCCTTTTTCTACTCAAATGCAAATGACTGATCCTGATGTCTCCACCATATACCCGAAGTGTTTACAGAAGCTTAAAATGCCCCTGTTCTCACCTTCACCCCCCTCACCTCTACCAAATGCCCCGTCCACTTCTATCAACTTAACCAGATCTTCCCCTACGCTTGGGACCTCACCAATGCCCAGTCTAACGCACCCGCCTAAGCGACTCGATCTATCCAAAAATAAATCCGTCCCGCCACCTAGGAGACAAACTCAATCCGTGCCCCTATCACAATCAAAACCATCATCGTCATACCTACCTTCCATATTGGGACCCCATCCCTCTACCTTACATCAATATATCATACCTCCTGCGTTTTCTTCAAAACAACCTACGCCTTCCGCACCCATACAGAAATTCCAGGGTATAGCAACACCGTCACTCCGCGTATCCTGTCCACCTATCAACCCTAAACAAATTCCATCATCAAAAGATTTGTTTTCGGTCACTCCTATTTCCCCGTGGTTGTTTTCTGATACCACATCATCTGCGGCCTCATCATCCAACATAGCTTCTGCGCCAAAGAAATCACGTTTAGTGAAAACCACGTATCAACACCCCTCGGCTAAACCACCACCCGTGCGAACCAACCACGCCCAAACATTACCAAAACCCGCACAACCAATACCCTCATCCTCTTCCGATTTTGACCCACTCAAAGGATCTTACGCCAAAATCCTTGCTATGTTGGTGGAGAATGCGACCATTTCCCTACCTCCACTTAGACCTTATGACCCGTCTAAACCCCGACCTATGGGTTACGATGAGTCTAAAATCTGTGCTTATCACCGCACACCAGGACATGATGTGGAGGGATGCAAAGCTCTAAAAACCATCCTTCGTCAGTCACCTCTCCCGGATAGAAAGATTAAGAAAGACAACTTACGAAGGGAGAGACCTTTAGTTTCCATTCCCTCTCCTATACCATCTGTCCCCGCCTCACCAAGATCTATCATTATTACAACCCCACCTCTTGAAGACCATGAGTTATCCCAACCATCTTCCTCATCTCAGGTCTACGAGATTAATATGATTAGTGTCGCTACTCGAGGGCAGAAAAACAATGGGAAAGCAAAAGAAAACACACCTGCGGCATCTCTTTCTCCGTCAAACATCCCGATTGCACCACCACCTAAAGTGGTCATTCGCGGACCCGCCTATCCCGTCTCTAATGGCATTGCCCACCGAAATATGATTAAACAGCTTCACCAATCGCCCGTAAAAATGACACTGTATGATCTCATTCAGACTTCTGAATCTCATCGACAAGCTCTCGTTGAGATCCTTCAAGGGATAGAGGTTTTACCTAATGAAACCCTGCCTGTCGCCTCCATTCTAACACCCAATCACGTTGCTTCTCTCACCAAACAACCCACTGCCCCAACCACTTCTGTCTCTGTACAACAAGCTGCTGCAGTCAGTTTCTCCGAAGATGAAATTGTTGACTTTGGTACAGAAGATCCTGACCCTGCTCTTTTCATCTCAGCTTACATCTGGGACATTCGGGTACGTCGTGTTATGATTGACGGGGGTGCTAGCCTAAACATCATCTCTTCAAAATCCTTCCAACAAATGAATATCCCTTCTAGTTGCATGTGTGCCAACCCCATCATGTTGCGGTCATTCAATGACGCTATTACTTCTACCTTAGGCACCGTGATCCTCAACATTCGGGTAGGACCACGTACTTTACCCGAACTCTTCTATGTCTTGGAGGGAGAGTTCCAATATAATATATTGCTGGGTCGTCCTTGGATCCGAGCCATGGGATGCGTTCCCTCAACATTACATAGATGCATAAAATTTGAGTACGAGGGGAAGTCCTACACCGTAAAAGCTGACCCTCCCCCCTTTAAAACCTGCAATATGTTATACCGCCCTAACGATGTGCTTATACCAATCAAGACACCCATACATTCAACCCAACCATCCTCTTCAAATGTACCTCAACCATCCACCTCAACCGCGCCTACGCCTTCAACTGATGAAACCACCATCGCAAAAACCACTTCCCTTCCCGCAGCTAACATTCCAACCTCCGACCCCTTAGTAGATGTTTTTCAGTGCCTTACGCTGGGGGAGTACCACCTATATAACGTTAGTTCTTTCCCTACCCCGCAGGAGTACGGACAATTACATGCACATCCCACCTACGACCGTCGCGTGGGGGAGGTAATCTCTTACGGACCACCCCATTGCCGCACTAACCTAACGTATGGGGGTGTTGACGCATCCTCCATTACCCCTGAACCTCCTCTTGGTGTGGTTCCCTTCCAATCCGATTTTCAATACTTGACAAATCGTCGTTTCGCCCTCACCTTCTTGACTCGCTGTGCGTGGAAAGGCTTTGGTTTTGGCCTTTACGAACAAGGCCGACATACACTCATTCCCGTGACTACCCGTAAACATAATGATCGCAGTGGTCTCGGTTTTCCCGAAACACCTACACAGGAGACACCTCCTGTCAGCTGTATCCTGGAAGAAGAAGACGTCGCCCCTACCAAACCATCATCACCCACTTTGCCATCATCACCCACAGAATCTATAGACCCTGAATCCATCCCTCCTAACTTTTTTTTTTCATAAATGCTATCTTCATAGGTCCTCTCACTTATCAACGCGATAATGAGGACCCATCTTCTCTTCCCCTTCTGTATCCAGACATGATCGAAGAGGATTCGCCTTTGATTAATGTTGTTGAATGCCAGGATGACGACTCCATCCTCACTTACCTTGGCGCGGATGATTCTTATATTCAACGAGCCTTACCATCTGAAACCCAAACCATGCTGAACGAATCTACCATAGAAATCAACATCCACACGGAGGAGGATCCTCACATTGTGAAGATTGGACAATCCCTTAACACATCAGAACAAGCCGCCTTTACTACCTTTCTCCGTGCTCGCAACCAAGCTTTCGCATGGTCTTACGCTGACATGCCAGGAATTGATCCTACCATTGCCGTCCATAACATCACCCTAAACCCCGATTCCAAACCAGTCAAACAGAAATTGAGAAAAATGCATCCACGCATTGCTCTCTTGGTCAAAGAGGAGCTCCAACGACTCCTTTCTGTTTCCTTCATCTTGCCTATTGACTATCCTCAATGGATTTCTAACATCGTACCTGTCACTAAAGCGACAGGGGGACTTCGGATATGCACAGATTTCTGGGATCTTAACCTCGCTTGCCCTAAGGATGACTTCCCCTTACCTAGCATTGACCAACTTGTTGATCTAACTGCAGGTCATGAGATGCTCTCTCTCATGGATGGCTTTTCAGGATACAACCAAATTTTGGTTGCCCCTGCCGATCAACACAAAACTACCTTCATAACTCCTTGGGGAACCTTCTGTTATCGTGTCATGCCATTTGGCCTTAAGAATGCTGGTGCTACCTATCAGCGGGCTATGACCTACATTTTTCATGACATTATGCACACTATCCTTGAAGATTACGTCGACGATCTTCTTGGCAAGTCTAAACATCGTAGTGAACATCTTGATGTTTTAACCATTATTTTTGATCGCCTGTTACAATATTCTGTCCGCCTTCAACCAAAGAAATGTGTCTTTGGTGTTCTTTCGGGAAAACTTCTTGGCTTTATCGTCTCTTTGCGTGGCATTGAGGTCGATCCATCTAAAGTCAAAGCTATCCTAGAAATGCCCCCACCCAAAAATCTCAAACAATTGCGTAGTTTACAAGGTAAGCTCCAATCTATCCGACGTTTCATCTCCCAACTCTCGGATCGGTGTCAACCTTTTCATCACCTTCTTAAAAAGGACATTGCCTTTCAATGGAGTGAGGAGTGTCACCAAGCCTTCGAAGCTCTCAAATCCTATCTCTTGCAGCCACCCGTGCTTATCCCACCCCAAGACGACCGCCCTTTCTACCTTTATCTTTCCGCCACTGACCATGCTATAGGTGCTATGCTCGCACATCGGGATTCGGCACGATGAGAACAGGCCGTTTATTATATAAGTCGTACCCTCGTGGATTATGAGACTAGGTATACACATGTAGAAAAATTGTGCCTTGCCCTATCATTTGTAGCCACCAAACTCCGACACTACCTTCTAAATCACAAGACTTTCGTCATCACCAACACAGACCCCATTCATTATATGTACGCCAAACCACATCTAAACCAACGTATCACTCGATGGCTTATGCTCCTCGCTGACCTTGACCTTGAATTCGTACAACAGAAGTCAATCAAAGGACAAACTCTTGCAGACCAACTTGCGGAGGCCCCTTTACCTGGGGAACAATTTACCAATTTTACCTTCCCCGACGAACTCATCGCTACTCTTTCCCTCACGGGAAGGAGTCGTATCCAATGACCCTCTTCTTCGATGGATCTAAATGCCAGCGCGGTGGAGGAGCCGGCGTTGTTCTCATTCCTCTCGACGCTGAACCTATGCCTCTTTCATTCCGGCTTGATTTCCCTTGCACTAATAATACAGCGGAATACGAGGCCCTTGTTCTGGGTCTCCAAGTTGCGTTACACTTAGGCATCAAATCTATCAACATTTTTGGCGACTCTCAATTGGTAGTCAATCAAGTTATGGGCGTCTACCAATGCAAAAATGAGGAACTTCAAAAATACAAACACTACGTGGATTCACTTCTAGCCTTATTTACTCACTATTCTATACAAACCATTCCCCGCTCCACTAACAAATTTGCGGACACTATGGCTTGCTTAGCCTCGCAAATTCCCGCCGCACCAACTGACTCTGAATTATTCGTCGTGGTCCAACAACTTTTTGTCCCATCCTATTCAACCCCGGTAGTTTGTATGATAAATACTGTGTCTACTAATTCACAGGATACCTGGTACCACCAATTTCACGACTACCTTACAATCTCTGTCCTCCCACCTGACCTTACTAGTAACGGCAAACGTGCTTTTCTTAAAAGTGTTTCGCGTTATGTTGTCATGGGGGGACTCCTCTATAAACGTGGCTTTGATGGCATCCTCCTTCGCTGTCTAACTGGCGCGGAGGCCACTCATACCATCCAACAGGTCCATGACGGTATTTGTGGTGGACATTTTAGCGGCCTTGCCGTGGCCAAACGAATCCTTCGCCTTGGTTATTATTGGCCTACTCTCAATAACGACTGCTACGAATATGTTAAGCGTTGTGTTATGTGTCAGCAACATGCCAACCTTCAACATACTCCTAGCCACCCGCTCCAGGTCGCTCGAGATCTTTGGCCCTTCTCACAATGGGGTTTAGACCTTATTGGTGAGATTCACCCGACCTCTTCACAACGTCACCGTTGGATAATCACAGCGACCGAATATTACACAAAATGGGTGGAGGCTATTCCACTCATTTCAATCAAAAAAGAAAAAATTGTCGAATTCATTAACCATCACATTATCTGTCGTTTTGGTATTCCTCATCGCCTAATAACAGATAATGGTAAATCTTTTAAAAACAAGTTGTTGCAAGACCTTTGCGACAACTTTGGTATCAAACTTAGCTTCTCATCACCCTACTATCCACAAGCCAATGGGCAAGCTGAGTCCTCTAATAAAACACTAACCAAAATCCTCATGAAAGTTGTCAATGAATCCGGAAGAAATTGGCACGATCACATTCCCTTTGCCCTTTGGGCTTATCGTACTAGCATTCGTACCTCTACTAATGCCACACCTTTTTCTTTGGTATACGGTACCGAGGCTGTTTTGCCTCTCGAAATACAAATACCCTCCCTTAGAATATCTCTTCAGGATATTCTCACCAACGATGATTTCCGCCAAGAGCGGTTAGCCCAATTGGAGCTTCTTGACGAACGTCGTCTTACAGCTCTTGATCACCTTCAAATCTATCAAAAACGCATTAAACGTGCTTATGATAAGCGACTTCATGAGCGTACTTTTAAGGTTGGTGATCTTGTCCTCAAAGAGAATCAACATGTCACCAAACTAGAAAAGAGCAAACGTGGAAAATTTGCTCCCAATTGGATTGGGCCTTATATAATCACTCACACCTATGGATCAGGTACTTATCGTTTAGCTTCGCTTAATGGTAAACCTGAGCCTGAGCCCCTTAATGCCTTGCATCTTCGACCATTCTATTGTTGAAATTAGTGTTATATCACTTCTTATCCGCCTACTGCTCGTCCCTTGAGCTCCCATACCACCACATGCACTCTGTTTCCTACACCTCATAATAATAATAACAATCAAGCTCACATAGTTTGATTCTCACCTCCCCTTGACGATGCCTTCCCCTTTTTAGTCTAGTCCATGACTTCAAAGTATTAAAATAAGCCGTATTCTTATGGGATTTTCTTGAGTCAAACTTCCTACAAACTAGATGCTTCACGCCAAAAGAACATCTAGTCATCTAAATTAAATATAGACTGCTCCCTCGAAGGACAGCTATATGCCAAAAACTATTGATGCTCTTATTATATATAGACTGCTCCCCTCGAAGGACAGCTATGCATTTAAATCATATCTGCTACTATAAATAGACTGCTCCCTCGAAGGACAGCTATACACAGTCAGCCTTTTCTCAGAAGCTTCTCGCATCGATCAGCTTCGTGAAGACCTCAAGAATAATACAATCAATATCCCTTGTAGACTTCCCGCATCGATCAGTCTACATTCAATAAAATAAAAGCCTCATTCAAAAGAACTTTTGAGTCATGGACTTGTCTATTTAGGGTAGGTTCTCTTCCGTCAGAACACTCACTTTGTAATAAGTTCTCCGTACCTCAGCTATATCATCCACCTCACCTCACCATTTGTTTCAACTCAAGGGACGTAATGTACGCTCGATATATTGTGATCACACAACTCTTTTCACCGATTGACTTCTCGTCTATGCACGGTACCTAGGGCTCCAAGCTCATTCTACGTTGTGTGGTTTGTTTAGCTCTTTTCACCTACGGAGCACTCTTTCTGCTTTGCCTCGCATCTAGGATTGTGTGTTGACCTTAATCAGGACATGGTTCCCTTCTACTTGGGTAGGCTAACTTTCACTTCCCTTATACCTTTTACAACATCACCAATTCATTACCAACACCATCAACCTTACCTTTACCAATCTTAATATTTTTACCAACCAACCAATTGCCTAAACCGTACCAAATTGCCTGAATTCGCCTCTCCCTGATCCTAAGGGAGAACTACATCGGTCTGAGGCCCCTCCTTGCTTTGTGCAATGGGCTATGTAGGCAGCACTTCGGAGACATGGGGTCTCCCAAGGTTAGCTCGACCATCCCCTACCATAACCTATCATGTGTGGTAAATATAAATATTTTTGTGTATTTCTATTTAATCACATTCCTCTTTATCCTTTTTCAAAACACCGAAAGTCAAAACGAAAACATTCTTATTATTATAACTCAAATCAACATACATATCTCGTTTTATTTAGATGTTAAACAAATACATCTTCTCTATCATCGACACGCAGGTCGGTATCTCTTATTTATTCTTATACCTTGCTAACATTTACTCAGACCCTCACGCCTCATCCCGAACTAGGTGATGATCGTGATCGTCGACCCCTCTCGCCGGGCCTCTCTGTCCTCAAAGGTACCACGGCTATTGGTACCGCCCACTGATCTGCCAATCTCTCCTGTAACATATGAATACGCCCTCTCGCATGGAGGACTCCAGCCTCTAGTCTCTCCGCCCGTGACTCCGCAACCACTAACAATCCTCTTGTCTCATTCACCTGCGTTTGGAGCTGCTGAACCAAACGCTGCAGACGATCCCTCTCTGCTGTAATCACCACTATGTCAGGGCTCTCACGTACACCTCGCAGTTCTGCTACCCACCATAATCTATAGGCCTCTGTCGTTCCTGCATCCATTACCCTGCGATCGGCTGCTACCTCTTCAGGCCCTTCTGGAGGTGTTGGCCGGGGAGGTGAGAATGCTGCCTCTGCGTCGATCCTCATATATGGTCTATAAGCCAGGGGTATATCCTGCACAAATCCAAATTGTCGCCGCACGCGATCTATAGGAATCCTCTCATATTCACCTGGCCTGTGCCCCGCGATCCACCTCATTCGCTCTACACCCCTTAACTCCTCAGCTATGCTCTCTGTTACCATATAGTTCCCGTAAGGCCTCCAACAGATATCCGCAACCGTCACTCTCTCCCATACCTGCCTGTAATACTCAATGTCACCCGTCACGGCCTGAGATCTTGCCTCTTGTTCTGTCTGGACCCATCGTCTGAATCCCAACCTCTGTACTCCGGTCTCTCCTGCCTGGAGGGATTGGCCTATTGGTCGCACACAAACAATGTGCTCATAGGCCCAACAGTGTAATAAGTATGAACAATCCAGCGTCGTCCTGTGATTTCACCTACAAGCCCATAAACCCCTGTATAGCTCCGCCAAATATGCAGGTGCCCATGCAAACGTAACGTTCCTTTCTACCATCTCCCAGATAACACACATCAATGCCTTTGGAAATCTTCCTCCTTCTGCCCTCGGTAATGCATAATACCCTACCGCTATCATTAATACCACTGCTAACCTTGTCTCCTCAGGGTGTGCTGCATACATTACCCCATACGTAAAGGATAAACCTCGCTGTGTCAAATCTCGTGCGTATGGACCAAATACTGCTGTTATCGCTCCCCGTGCCGCGCTAGGTAGTGCCTGATATACTAGTTCTCCTGTAATAGGGAGTCTCAAAATACGAAACACATCTTCCAATGTTACTGTCATCTCCCCTGTTGGCAGATAGAAGGTATTTGTCTCGGGATTCCATCTCTCAATCAACGCCTGTAACATACCATGATTACGTGCGATTCGTGAATAATAACGGATTCCACTTAACCCCAAACGATTTATCAATGTCCATTCCGCTGGTGTTACATCCGCTCGGATTCGTGACAACAGCGCTGGCACACTATCATTCATCCTCAACCCTGCCTCTGCCTGCATACACCAAAACAACAAACAACCATTCAATCCGTCAGGGTTTTTCAAACATTCTGGAAATTCCTCCAGTAACCGGTATCGGTTATACATAACCGGTATCGGTTCAGTAACCGATACCGGTTACCTCCTAACCGCTACCGGTCACTGTCAATTACATACACCTTGCCTAAAAACAACCACCTACGACAATAAATTGCTCGTTTATTCCTCTCTGTATACACAGACATACCCGAAACCCTTGATTACCTACCACGTAACACTCACCTCATTTATAACTCTTGTTATCATCTTTTCTTTCTCATATCTACCCACATACTCTCCCCCATCTTATTCACAAAACATGCAAAATCAAATCACAACCAAAACATTTACCTCTGGGGTTGCAGTAGCTTGAGGTGGCCCTTGTCTTCCCTCTTGTCCCTGCCTGCTGGATGTTTCTCCTCGTCCTGCCATTATCACCACTCTTTTCAAATTTGCCTTTCTACTTTCTGAATCTCCGATCGCATTCACCTTCCCAGTCTCTTTTCTTATCACCCAAATCTCTCATACAAATTCCTGTCTCTCTTCTCCTTATCACTCAAATCTCTCATGCAAATACCTGTCTCAGTCGTCAAAAAGCGTCGCGTTCGCGTATTTAACCTCTTGCATGGCTCTAAAATTAAAACTTAAGTTGCCACCCTAGCTTTTCTATTTTTAGAAAAGCTCATACCTAAATAACCGGTATCGGTTACTTAACCGATATCGGTCTATCAGCTACCGATATCGGTTCCCTAACCGATATCGGTTACACACCTATCTTTTCTCAACAGCGTTCTTTTCTTCATTTCTCACCTAAATTTTTGTCGCGCCCGCCTCTTTTCCTGCATAAACAACACAATTTACCACATTTGTTCATCCACCACATATAGCATTACACTTTCATTAACATCATTTATTTTATACAAATACACAAACCATCAACTACGGATATCAAGCAACTATCAATCTATACATCATTTGGATCCAACTCATCAGTTACATATATCACAATGTCACAAAACCAACAATTCATCACATAACCTGTCTTTCATATATACGTGCAAAAACAAAAACATCAACATCATCCATCTATCAACATGTCAACTAAAACTTATCATACATTATATATTACCAACCATTAACAAAATATTTAAACACATTTTGAACACTGCATGTGGATCAAAACATCGTCTCTATATATATACAAATTTTCAAAAATACAATGTGCCCTACATCGGGGCCTCTGTGATCTCATAATCCACCAAAGCCGGCACGCAGGCCGCAATAACTGTCAAAAAATCTCGACTCGGCTCGCAGGCCGGTCCCTCGTATCAAAAATAGATATATACTCGGCTCGCAGGCCGGTATCCACTATACAACCCCTACTCGGCTCGCAGGCCGGTATACAATAAATGAATAAATGAATACATGAATAATACATAGGCATGCAGGCCTCTATCAATACACCCGGTTCGCAGACCGGTGCCCATCTATCAATACACCATGTCTGGGATCTCTCAGCTCTCCCCACCGCCCTCGGCACCTCTCCCCGCTGGTCCCTGTGGTGCCTCTCGCCTCCTGCCTGTGACGGACCCACCAGCTGTGGCTGCACCTCCCTGAGACCTCTGGCTGTGAGAGGTCTCTGCTCTATGTGCTGCATAGGGCTGATAATCAGCCCCGGTACCATCAAGAATATCCTGATAGTATCGGGCCTCCGCTCTAGCCTCCATGTAACGCTCTCGAGCCACCGTAGGAGCTGGGGCTGGTCCCCTGACACCTACTACCAGTGCCCCCTGTGCCTGTGCTGGTGCCGCTGGTGGTGCCTGTGGCTGTGGTACCTGGTACCTGGTGCTGTGCTGTACCTGTGCTGGCTGCCTGTACCTATACCTACACCTGTGGCTGTGGTGCTGGTGGTGGTGCTGCCTGTGCCTGTGCCTGAGCCTGGGCTAGCTGCCCCTGTAAGACACCTATCTGTGCCTGTGCTGCAGCTAGCTGCCCCTGTAAGAGTTGCACCTGACCCCTGAGCTGATCTCTCTCTCCTATCACTGCAGCCAAGTCTGGCTGTGCAGGCGGTACTATCCTGGCTGCTCTCTGCCCAGCCCACCACACCCTGTATGCTCCCGTGCACCCAGCATCATCTACACCCTCACCTGCTGGCCTCTCTGCTACCCAATCTGGATCCAAAGGCTGTGGTGCAGGTAGTGGGGCCTCTACATCATCTCTCCTGTACTGAGGAAAGGGAGGTGGCTCGTCCTGTCGCAGCCCCATCTGCCTGCGTACCCTCTCCAGGGGTATCCACTCGTACTCTCCTGGCCTCCATCCTGCTATCCAGAATGTGTACTGGATTAGGTGCAACTGTAAGCGGGCTCCTCTGCCAGGATGGTGACCTCTGTAGGGTCTCCATACAATGTCTACTGCTGTAAGGCCCTCTAGCAAATGTCTATAGTATGCCACATCCCGACCTGCCATAACTGCTCGTGGCTGGCCCACGACCCCCAACCACCTCTGAAAGCCATATCGGTATATGACCTGTGGCCCTGGCTGCTGGGGTAACCCTACTGGCCTGATGCATACGATGTGCTCGTATGCCCAACAATGCAACAAAAATGTAGAACAAATACCAAATCGCCTCCTCCGGCGATAGCCCCATAGCTCCCTGTATAATTGCACCAGATATACTGGTGCCCAGGCGTAACAGGTGTGCTCCTCCACCATCTCCAGCAGCACCCCCATCAATGCTCATGGGAAGCGGCCTCCCTCTGAGTCCGGGAGGGCGAAGCAGGTGATCCCAACCATCATCAACACAGCCAGTCGTGTCTCGTGTCGATGCGCACGGTACATGTCACCGTACCCGATACTCGCGCTATGGTAGGTCAGTAGCGCGGCTGCATCCCCAAAAACCTGCAGTATGCTGTCCATGGCAGTCTCTGAATCTACCTGGAAGACTGCCTCTCCCTCGATAGGTAACCGAAGGATGCGATACACATCCTCCAATGTGACGGTCATCTCCCCAGTCGGGAGATGGAACACATTGGTCGCCGGATCCCATCTCTCGATGAGGGCGACCATCAGGCTGTGATCTCTCTCTATCGCTCTGTACCTCTGGACTCCACCGAGTCCCACCTCACGCATGATGGCCCAATGAGCCGCAGATACGTGTGGCCTCATCCGCACCAACAGCGGGGGCATCCTATCCCGCATCGTCAACTGCTGACGTGCCTGCAAAACCAACCCACATCCTTAGACCTACTCTTTATTACAACATCTACTTTATCATCTAAACACCCCTTTTTATCCCCCCGACCATACCCTGACTCTCTACCACCCCCCTCTAGCAACCTACCACCCTACAAACCCAAAACCATCCCACCCAAAACCAACAAAAAAACAAAACAAAACCCAACCCCAACCCTTCTCCAACCCCACCCTACACCCCACAACCCTTCAAACTCCAACCCTAACCCTACACCAAACCCTTCTCTCCACTCCCAACCCACACCCACCCACAACCCTACACCAAACCCTTTTCCACCCTAACCCAACCCTACACCAAACCCTTGTCCACTCCTAACCCAACACAAACCCAAACAAACCCTTCTCCACAACCCAAACCCAAACTCCCACCCACAACCCAACCCAAAAACCCAAAACCCAACCCAAAAACCCAAAACCCACCAAGCCACCGACGCCGGCCGATACATGACCGACGCCGGTCACCAACAAGTCTCCCTTTCCCTAAAATTGTGCGACCGATGCCGGTCGCTTTAGTGACCGACATCGGTCACTGTCTTCTCCTGGAGCCGAACCCCCGCGCGGCCCCCAAAACCCATTTTTTACCTATTTTTCCCCATCTACCCACCCAAATACCCTAAAAACTTACCCACCTACCCACCTTAGCCTATCTAGCCTATCTACCCTCTCCCTTTTTCAAATCATTTCCATTTTCTCATTATTTCCTAAAAAAGGTTAATTCCTACCCAAACCCCCAATTTAGCATAATACAACCAAATCACCAAATTAAAGAGTTTCGAATCTACCCGAACGACGACACGTCGTCGTGGTGGGATGGGTGGTGGCGGTCCAGCTGGTCCAGCCCCTCCAGCTCCTCCTGCCTGTGCCATGGCTCCAATCCTGATCTGCTGGGTCCCCGGCCAATCAACTGCTGCCTCCTCCTTAATCGGGCCCACTATCAACTCTCTCCGCCAATACAATAGCTCCACCTCACTCAATCAAGCCTCTAATCCCAACTCTCCACGTCAGACAAGTCGATTTGGTTTGCAAATAACAAAAGTGACAATGACAAGCCGTATTTTTCTTTTTATAGGTTTTTCGCCTTTCACCGATATCGGTTTCATTTTGCCCTAAGGAACCGGTATCGGTCCCTTAACCGATATCGGTCATGCAGAATCGACATCGGTTCTCTACCCAACTTTCACCCCATTCTTTGCCCTTATTTACTCCTTGCCTCTTTTTCACCAATATCGCCTCTATCCACCTTTGCTGCACACCATTTGTTCACTTGTCCAGCCTGACCTAAGGCCTCAACCTACCTATTCGGCCCGACCTAAGGCCTCAACCTACCAATCGGCCCGACCTAAGGCCTCAACCTACCAATTGGCCTGACCCAAGGCCTCAACCTACCTATTCGGCCCGACCTAAGGCCTCAACCTACCAATCGGCCCGACCTAAGGCCTCAACCTACCAATTGGCCTGACCTAAGGCCTCAACCTACCTATTCGGCCCGACCTAAGGCCTCAACCTACCAATCGGCCCGACCTAAGGCCTCAACCTACCAATTGGCCCGACCCGAGGCCTCAACCTACCTATTCGGCCCGACCTAAGGCCTCAACCTACCAATCGGCCCGACCTAAGGCCTCAACCTACCTATTTGGCCCGACCTAAGGCCTCTACCTACCCATTCGGCCCGATCCAAGGCCTCAACCTACCCATTCAGCCCGACCCAAGGCCTCGCCCTACCCATTTGGCCCGACCCAAGGCCTCAACCTACCCATTAGGCCCGACCCAAGGCCTCGTCCTAACCATTAGGCCCGACCCAAGGCCTCAACCTACCTATCCGGCCCAACCCAAGGCCTCAACCTACCCATCCGGCCCGACCCAAGGCCTCACCCTAACAATTTGACCTGACCCAAGGCCTCACTCTACCCTTATGACCTGACCCAGGGCCACCGCCCAACCACTTGGCCTGACCCAAGGCCGTATCACTTCAATACCATACCCACAATCAATGTTTTATTTTATCCATCCATCATGTACCTTTTGTTCAATCGAGCTCACCTGTTCGTGTTTTAGCATGATTAGGGTCCTTGACTTGATCTGTCGACCAACTTTGCCTAGACCTAGACCGTGACGTTTATCTCAACCAAACCAACCATTTGGTACTGCCGAACATGCCTAAACGTTCCTGTACCTTACCTGTTATATACCCTGGAGCTACTTCCTATGCCTTGGATACCAGGATTATATCACCCTTGTTTGGATAAACTATCAACCTTTGCCTACACATCGCTGGTTTGCTCGTCAAATCATGTACCCTAGTCGTACTATTGCATTTCAACATGTGTCTGCTTCCTTGGACCTACCCCACCACCTTACCATCCTCTCTACAACATGTACCCTTTATCAACCCTATCCCTGATTTCCCGTTCACTCAATCTGCGATAGATTTGAGGGGGATTACCTATATCCTTAACATGAGAAACCACTTCATATTATTGTCCGCGCAGCTTTACAGAACAAGCTACACGACAATAAGGGGCTAATGTAGACACCAAATTTGTGTCTTACGACCCCTTGTGACCCGCATCTCATCTCGCAATCTAACCTCATCACCTAAACCTTACACAATTATTTATTAATTACCTTATAATTGATAAATCCACATCACCTTACCCGCCACCTCACTTTGCCACCTCATCATGACCTAGCCCTAACCCTAAACCAACCTAATTAGGACCCATGACTTGGTCTAGATTCACATCCATAACTAATGCCTCCTTACTCGCACCCAAAGCCGACCTTCTAGCCACTTGGCCAAGCCCGCAACTGATCTCTCGGGAGAAAAGCAGGGAAGGTGGGCTATTTTACTAAAAATAGCCTACTTTTTCCTTACCGATGCCGGTTCCTACTCGACCGCCGTCGGTTACGCAACTGCCATCAGTTCCCTGTAAATGGGCTCCCCAAACCAAAACAACGGATCAGGATTTCATTTTTGGAGATCAGTCAAAGGATTTCTGGATCAACAGAGAGCATTGCGAGCGAGGAACAGAGTCCTGATCTTCATTTAATCAAGCAGAGACGAGAAAAGAAACCAGAAGTGCTTGCAGTAGAGGAGATCAACTTACATCTTCGCCAAAACCAGTAAGTCACATCTTGCATGTCCTCTATTATAACATTTCTTATGCTCTGTGAATTTCAGTCCTCCTAAATCTGTCTCTGAATCTACTATCCAACGTGTCATTGCATCTAACTGTTATTCTTTTGCTTCTAATTATCCCATTTCCTAATATCATCCATAAACCAGCCTTACAAAACACCATAGCTACTAAGAAGATCCTAGAACCCACCGGTATCGGTTATTAGTAACCGGCATCGGTTATCAGTAACCGGCATCGGTTCCTCTGATCAAAAACCAGAAAACCAGCCTTTCTCCTACCCAGTTCAATGAAACAATTTAATTGATATTTTGCAGTCTTTTGTGTTAATTCATATTAGCAGGGGAACTGACCACCTTCGAAAGGAAGTTTTATATTTCCTGGCCCCAAGGCAGTTTCCTCATTTATTGTTTAATCAAAATCTTGTGGTCTTGTGTTCTTATTTGCAGGTAGTCCTTCCAAGACAAAAAGGAGTTCTCCGCAGTCAACCTGATCTTTCTCTACGGTACGCACACACCATCTCGACATTCAACAGGTATTCCTCCTAACCCTAACCTCATCTGTTTCTAAAAGGAATGAAAGGACAGAAGCAACTCTATTCCCAGAAGCTGAAACATTCCGAGTGAAACATTAGGACAGAAATGTAGTGTTAGGCTTAATCCCTTGATGACCCCAACTGTTCCTACTTCCGTTCCATCTAGTTGTACTACTCCTTTCAGCACTGGCTCATATTTCAAACCCATTTGATCCACTATTTGCTTCGGCATCACTGAACTACTTGCCCCAGAATCAATCATGCAATTGTGTACTAATTTATCCCCGATGATTAAAGAAACATAGAATGGAGGGGGTTTCAAAACTTTACCTTGTTGTCCTCCATGATTCCCTTCTGGCTGAGCAGCATTCGTGAGGACCTTCTCTTGCATATGGGCCTGCTGGTTCAAAGTTGACCAATTCTTCATGGCAGCTTGTAGAAGATCTCTTTGTCCTGGGATGGATAAAGATTCCCACATTGATATATTCACATTCATCTTCTTCATTTGATCAATGATGCTGAAAGGGGATGAATTGTCCTTTTGCTATCCCTTACTTGGTGCAAACTTTTCTGGAGCTTGAGCATGTGCGTGTGTGTGCTACAACAGGTACCTTAGGCTGATTTTGCACATTTGGAGTTATGTTTGGTCTACTGACCCCTTGTTGTGTAAGAGTGGGTTAAGAAACAACTGGATTACATGGTTGTCCCTCTCCTATGCTTCTCTTCTTTGACCGTGTGTGTTGGTAGCCACACCTTGAAAAGGCTATTGGTTAACTCCACAAAAGTCTTCCGTTTGCCAATTTGCCAATGTGGTTTCTGTTGGAGGTCCTTCTTGTTGCATTTCTTGCTGTTGATTTTCCTCCTGGCTTGGTCCTTGAGGAACACCAATGGTTTGCACCATCAAGGCCTGATTTAGTGCACCATTGAAACATGCTGACTGATTGTGAGGTAGATTGCAAGGGTAACACCAGTCGTACTCCTGTGCCATGTTATTTTGTGTCGGGACCAAAGCTCTTGAGGACGTCGTTGCATTTGGATCATACAGTTGAAATTGCCTGGCAGCTTGAGGTTGTCCTTGGTTTTGGTTTTGATTTGTAGCCTGAGGTGGTGGTCTATTTTGTTGGTATGGGGGCCTAGCTTGGTACTGTGCTTGAGGCTGATGCGGTCTAGCACTTTGAGCTTGTTGTCTTTTGATAGTCACTAGCTCATTTCCAAGGTTCTACAGTTGTTTCATAACTTCCTGCAATTCCTTTGAAGTATTTGAAGAAGTCGACGCCTCATTATTGCTTTGATTTCTAGGAGTTGGAATGGGATTCAACTCTGGTGCTTGACTGGTTGTAGGATTCCCCATATCCGGATAGAGAGGCATTGGTGGCCTTGGTGCAAGCTTGCCAGCTTGGATCAAACAGTTCTCTGCTCTGATAGCTATGTCGTAGGCCCCTGGCAGTGTTGTTCCTCCCATTGATTGGATCATCATGGCTATGTCTGAATTTATAACCTTTAAGAAATAAAGGAATGATCCTTCGGTGGTTGGTCTCATAGCTATTGGAATCCTGTCCCATGTTCGTTAGGAGCCCTTTTGATTGTTGTCAGTTGTTCCAATAAAGACAAATTGTCTGCCCTCTCCCCGAATTGGTTGTAAAGAGTTGAACAAAGTTGGTTCCAATTCGTAATAGACCCTGCTGCTAGGATCCTAAACCATTGTAAGGCCTTACCTTTGAAAGATGAAGCCAACAACTTAACTGCAACATCCATTTCATTTATTTCGTGAATTGCACATGCATTAGCAATATCCTGGATGTGATCAATAGGAGTAGTATGATTTTCTCCTGTAAAATAGGGTATATTCTTTAGTGCTGCAACTGGAATTTGATTCTGAGCATTTAGGGCAAGTGGACTACTACCCGTGAAATTGACAAAGGGATTCGGTGGTAGATGTGCCATTATGATTGGCCTGAGAACCCTGGTTGATGCGAGAAAAGGTCTACCAGGTGGAGGTGTAGACAGAGTCCTGTTAGGTGGAGATGGTGATATTTGTGGTCTTCTTCCTCTCCTTCCTCTGCCTGGTGAAAGTTACAAGTGGAAAAATAGCCCCTCTTCTCGAGTATTGGACCTGGTTTGAATTCTTCTCATATGCCTGGGCAACTTTTGCTGTTACACCACTGAATTCTATCCCCTTCGGAGTCGCCAGATGTGTTAGAAAGTGAGCCTCAAAAGGCTAGATTCTGCCAAGTTACACACCAAACCTGACAATATTGAAAATGGAATTTTGAAAGACCTGTATTTTTGATATTTTAGAGTTTGGAATTTGATTTGGAATGACAGTTCCGAAAACCCAAAAATGCCAGACTTCCGAAAAACTAAAATCTGAAAATAAAAAAACATGAAATTTTGAAAGTCAAAATCTCAAAAATCTAAGAATACCCTTTTGAAGATTATCCCCCAATCTATTAATTGGTGAAATTTTGACTTGTTTTGAGGAAGTTAATCCCTTGAAAATTGATTTCAAAGTTCAGCCTGGAAGGTGAAAAAACTGTAAAACTTGCAATTTTTTAAGTCTGAATTTCTTGAAAATCCCTTCAAAATTATAGAATGACCTCTCGGTCCCACTGGGCATGCCAAAAATATTGATGTCGAATCGTAGCACCCCTAAATGTCTGCAACACGATGGGTTGAGACTCTCAGTGTGATTGCATAACATGGAGCTTTTCCCAAGTGTGGGACCTTGCAAAATCGAAAAAGCTCTCCGGATGAAGGGCTGGTTCCTATTCGTCTGTTTAGATGCACACGTAAAATGCAGAGGGTTTACTAAAAACCTAATCTAACTTGCCAAGGAGACAGGGTAAGAAAATGCATAAAATAAAACCTAAACTACGAAGGTGATGCACCGAGGAATGAAGAACACCTGTTTTGCCAATAAACACAGACCATTAAAATGCAATGCAAGATCATACACAGATAGCCAGATTCATAGTGAAAGATCAAGGGGATGCAAATGAATACAGAGAGGGTTGAGAATCATCCACAAACATGCATTAATTTGCTCCAAAGATTGATACAACACACTGCAAAATGGCAAGAGGCAAGGTTGCATTACAGTTTCAAATGGGAGGTTTGAACTCCACAAGTTCACCTGCCAAAGAGAAGAAGGGAGGGGCAAAACAGAAATGTCCAACCTTTAGAAAGAAGCCCCTCCGTACAATTTATAGGAAGAATGAGAGAAAAGAGAGAGAAAATCGAAATCTGGCCCAACTACCTCCAAAATGCACTTAACTCATCTCATAATGATGGTAGGTGAGAACCCAGCGAACCCAAAAGTGGCGAATTGTATTTTCCATTTTAAGAATTTGTTCTCACCCAATTAAAGATCTAGTCTTAGTTAGACAGAGGACCTCGTAATCTTTCCGAAAAGTCCAACCTTGCATGAATCCGAGCTCCCAGTCAAAAGTTATGGCTATCTGAATATCTGCGCCAGGGTCTGCTTCCTGTCAGCGCTCAAAATGTTATGTCTCCTGAAGGTGCGCCAAGGGCGCATCCGTGTGTGTGTCGATATCCTCTTCTATGTGCCAAGGGAACATACATTTCTCTATTGACACTCTGTGTCGTGTGCCATTTCTGTGCGCCAAGGGCATATCGTTTGCCCTGTCGACATCCATTGTCGTGCGCCCCTTCTGTGCGCCTTGGGCGCATCGTTTGCCCTGTCAATATCCATTGTCGTGCTCCACTTCTGTGTGCCTTGGGTGCATCATTTTCCCTATCGAAATCCATTTTCATGCGCCACTTCTATGCACCTTGGGCACATCATTTGCCCTGTCGACATCCATTGTCGTGCACCACTTCTGTGCGCCTTGGGCGCATCGTTTGCCCTGTCGACATCCATTGTCGTGCGCCACTTCTATGTGCCTTGGGCACATCGTTTCCCCTGTCGACATCCATTGTCATGCGCCACTTCTGTATGTTAGGGATTTGAGCTTCTCTGATTTCTCCATTCTCCTGCTTGTCTATATCTACCCGGGGGGAAAAGATATATACAACAGGGGACCATTTCGAGGACAACCCAAATTTTGGTTGGGTCAACATCTATTCCTCGTGACGATATGATGTAACCTAGGAGCTTCCCTCATGTTACACCAAAGATGCATTTTTTTGGATTTAGCGTGACTCCGTATTCTATCAGACGTAAAAGAATGATGCAGAGTACTTCTAGATGGTCACAACGCTTCTTGGCCTTAGCCAACAAGTCATCTATGTAGGATTCCACGATTTTATGAATTAGATCATGAAATGTATATGTCATAGCTCGCCGGTATGTAGCACCAGCATTCTTGAGACCAAATGGCATAACAACATAGCAATAAGTTCCCCAAGGAGTTATAAACATGGTTTTAGCTTGATCTTGTTCAGATATTCTGATTTGATTGTATCTCGAGAATCCGTCCATGAGAGACAAAAGTTCAAATCCAGCTGTCACATCAACAATGACGTCAATGGATGGTAACAGGAAGTCATCTTTAGGACACGATTTGTTAATGTCTCAGAAGTATATGCAGATGCGTATCTTTCCATTTTTTTTGAGAATGGGAACAATATTAGATACCCATTGAGAGTAATCGACTGGTTTGATGAATCCTACTTGGAGGAGTTTCATTACCTCCTCTTTTACCATGAGAGCTACTTTGGGTTTCATTGGTCTCGATTTTTGTTTAATTGGTTTTGCATCTGATTTAGTGACAAGGTTGTGCACCACAATGTGGGGTGCAACCCCTGTTATTTCCTTATAATTAAATGCAAATTCCTTCTGATGTTCTTTGAGGATCCGAGTGTGTTTTTTTACTTCTAACGGAGTTAACGAGGATCCTAACTTCAATATCCTTGGTTCATCTTCCATTCCGATGTTAACATCAATTGTTTCTTCGATTAAAGAGGCATTACCTTCTTCAAACTCAGGTGGGGCTGGAGGTAAATCTAAATCGTCCCCATTTTCTACTGTGTATATGCTAGGTTCCATTTACGAGGGAAGCTCCATCATGGGATTTCCGAAGTAGGAAGACGAATGTGGGATTAAGGACAAATCTATCATATGATAGGAGAGATGTAATGGCGCATAGGCGTTTAAGTAATTCAGAGTGGCCATATCACTATCAATGTGGTCTAGGATAGTAGATTTGTTTTCATTTCCATTTAAAAGAGAATTTGTCATTGTTTTTATCAATGGTTCATCACGAAGGGATACTATGAAACGGGTATCCTCTAACTTACTGTTTGGAGTAAAACATGATGTTAAAGTTGCTATTGAATCAGTGAGAAGATTTTTCTCTCGCGGGATTACTTCAATTGATATGAAGTCAAACTCCTTGCTTAAATTCAATACAGCTATTTTGTAAAGCTGTAAGTGCTCAGCTTTGGTTTCATATATCTCAGAGACTTGGTTTGCTACCAATTGTGAGTCTCCTAAGACTCTGATGTTATCAACACTGATTCTCTTAGCTAAGATGAGGCCTAGGAGGAGGGCTTCATACTCAGCACCGTTGTTTGTGCATTTGAAATTTAGTTTAAAGGCAAATGGTAGGACTTTCCCCTTGGGAGAAGTAAGGATTATACCAACTCCATAATGACATCTAGCCCCATCAAAATGGAGAGTCCAATATTTAGCTGGGAGTATAGATGTTGGGATATTTGTTGTGTTAACATCTTCTACCTCTACCATGCAGAGATCTACCGCTGGGAGAGAACCGACATTCAGGGGATATCCCATGCCTACAAAATCAAATGGTAAGAACATTGGTAGATCTTGTTCTATCAATTCAATGATTTTTCCAGTAGTTCCTAATGATACTGTTTCTACAGTGTTAGCCTCATCTTTGGGGGCTGGGGTTACCTTGGCTAGGCTTATAGCTTTAAGATTTCTCATAGGTACCAACTTTTCTTCTGGTTTTGTGTTGGTAGGTTTATTAAGTTGGTTTGTTGGGAGTTCAAACTCCGAGTGCATGCCTGGTCTTTTCTTTAAGTTAGCTAGGTGTACATCAAATGGTTTTGGATCATCTTTGGCTACAAATATCTTTCCTAAGTGTAAAAACCTTACTTATTGAAATAACGTAGAAGGGATTGCCTTCATGCGGTGTATCCATGGTCGGCCGAGGATCATATTATAGTTAGTTTCCTGATCTATAATATAAAACTCAGTCAAGATGGTTTTGGGTCCTAAGGTGACCGGTAATATTATAGTTCCAACTGAGGTGGCTTTAAGGCTATCATAGCCCCTTAGTGTGTTTCGAGTTGTGGAACAATTGGTTTCTCCATACCCTAGCTTTTGAAGGAAAGAGAAGGGGACTATGTTAACTGCTGCCCCATCGTCTATCATTGCATGCTTTACATAGTTGTTTTAAACTCATACTTGTAAATGTAAGGCTGGATCACCTCGGCGTGCAATCTCAGCATCTATCGGCATTTTGTTTATCTCGAATATGAATTCGACATCCCTATCCGCCTGCCCCAGAGGATGAACATCAAAGTCTATATGATTTACCTGTGTTTCAGGAGGTGGAGTGATGTTAATTAAATGACCTAAACCTAATGCTTCTAAAAGAGCAGCCCTGTGGGCAGGAGAGTTCTTTAGTAAGTCTAAAAATGAAATGTGCGAGAAGGTTTTTGTTAGGTCATTAATTAAATCATAGGCACCCATAGGCTTTGCTACTATTTGTTGGAAGTTATCTGTCCCTGGCAGGTGGCTTGGACTTGGCTAAGAGAAATACTCTCGTGTCCTTGTTACAACTTCGATGGGTAGTTTTGGGTTTAACTCTACTAAACCAACTATCTTGGGTCGTGGCTGACTTCCTAGTTGTGGCGTAACTAATGGATTTAGTGAAGTTGAAGCTTCATGATCATTGTTTCCTGTCATTACACTCTTGTTCGTCCCAGTTAGATTTATCCTGTTGTTATCGTGATTTTGGGAGTGGATCATTAAAGATCTTCAGGGGTGCGTTTTGAGGGGAAACTGCCCCTAAAAAATTATTTGATGTTGGTGACGTAGGATCTGCCAAGAACATATCCATGAAAAGTTGTTTTTGTTCATCTGGCAAGCGTTGCATGAATTTATTGTAGTCACGGCATGTTCTAGTGTCATGGCCCTCGAATTTTTTTGGAAACCAAAGGACGAATTAGGATTGTAATTCCTAGTTTGTTGGTTTGGTGCATATTGTGGCCCAAAATTTTGATCAAACCGTTGCCTATTAGGATTAAAAATTTTGCATTTGTTGTCTTTGGTTTGAATTCTTGTTTTGGTACCTAGTTGAATTTTGGCTTAGACTCTGTGTGGGATTTTTCCATTGTTGTTGTTGTTGTTTGTTGTGGATGGTTAAAATCCACTGTATTGATTGTTGGGGTAAAGCTGTTGTTTCCTTGGTTTTTTTTTTGTGATGGAGTATTGACAACATTTACCTTCTTAGGCTGGTCAGATTACTCCATCTGTTGTTACACCTTGATTTTTATTAAGGATTTTAGGTCCTTGATTGACGTTCGTGGTAGTAGGCTAAGTTGTAGTGTTCTGGTATGGAGGTGACTAACCTCCTATTTTCTCCATATATTTTTCGACCACTATCGATTGCCGCTTGATCTATTTGAAGAGCACTCTCGAGTAATTCATCGTAAGTTCTTAATGGGAAATTATGGACTTCTTCCTTCACCTCTGTGCTAAGAGAATGAAAGAATAAATCGCATAGTTCCATCTGATCCATGTTTGGAGAACTTTCCGAAGAATAAAGAACTGTACGCCACCTTTGGATGAAATGGGCGATAGATTCGTTGTGTTATTTCTTGATGTGTAAGAATTCCCTGATTCATGTCCTTGATAATTTGTTCATGTCAAAGGCTTTGATGAATTCTGACATGAGCTACTTGAACGAATGGATGGAAGCCTCAGGTATTCTATAATACCAATCGAGAGTGATGCCTTCCAAGTTTTTGGGAATATCTTAGCAACAACCCCATCCCATGGAGTAGTTCTCGAATCGCTGTAGGATAAGCTTTGATATGTGCATTTGGATCTCCCTCACCTTTGTATTTGGGCAAGTCAGGAAGAGGTCTTGGAAGCATGACGCTTCGTATGGTGAAATCTAAGGGTTCTTTCAAATAATTATGAATAAGTCCCTATCGCATAGGTTTCGACCATTGATGGTGCATGTTGAGGGAGCCGGCGGTGGAATGGGTTGTTGATATGGCATAGCATATGTGTTGGTAGGGGCATAAGGAAACACCTGTGTTTGAGAAAACATGCCAGGAGAGGAGAACATATCCCCTTGTGGTGATTTGGAGTACATGTTTAAGTATGATGGGGTATTGTCCAGGAATGGATTGTTTTGTACTAGACCGGGAGGAACAGTGTTAGAGATGGTGGGTCTAGTTGGCGTTTGTTGTGAATACTGAGGAGTCATGCCTAACGTGCCTACTCCGGTGAGGAGGTCTAATTGGCTAGGATGGTGTGGAGGATTGGAACTTCCTACTTGTATGAATTGAGAATTTTGACTTGTTTGGGTAAGTTCTAACTCCCTAACCTTTTCTACTAGAGCTGAAATGACTTCATTTGGTGAAGTCACAATACTTTGCCTTGACAGCGTTTGTTGTATATCATGGTGTTGTTTAGGCACGTGATATCCTGCTATGAACTGATCGCTGCCCTGCCAAGTTTCCCCGAGGGCATTTCCTATATGACGTGGTATGGAGGTATTTTCTTGGAAAGAGATTTCAGGTTGTGTTTGTAAACCTCCTATAGGTGGGTACATTCTCTGAGAGTGTTGTTCATTCCTAGGATAACGTATTGAATATTCATCATCTAAAACCAGGTATGGGTCTGATTGTCTACTAATTTGTGGTCTAAGCAGCACCTGAGGAGATGAACTAGATTCTTCGGTGAACATCATATTATTCGAGCCTGAAGGCTCTGTTTGTTGTGTTTGAGTGAGCTGATCTAACTCCTCAGTTTGAAAAAGATGAGTTATATCTGATCCTTGGAGTTTGTGTTGACAACTGGTTAGCTGAGTAGTTGTCACCCCATACTGAGAGTGAGGGTGATGATTACCTATTTTTTTGGGCGTAGTATGCCTCAAGGCCCAAGAGGGGCCTACCATATGCATCGAATCCTGACATATTCGGGGGGTATATGAATACCCGCAGAATAATGGGAAGGAGAGAAGGTAATGGTGAAAGCTAATGAGGTAGTAAAGATGAAAGAATCATTTTTAATTTGAAAGAACCAGTAGAAATTTGACTCCAAACTAGAAAGTAGAAAGGTTCATGTCAGGTTCACCAATTTTGTATGATGGAAAAGTGACAAGTGAGTGTGGGAATCTACAAGTAACTCTTCCTCGCACCCGACCTCCCGAGGTCATGCCGAGACATCCGGTGGGGATGGAATATGTGTGGGATACAAATAAAATAGCTAGGAAATCTAATATCTTCTATACGCACTAGTGGAAATTACGAATCTAAGGCAAAGAAGGCCCTTCTAACCTGAACTGGTGTGATAGATCGATCAGCAAGGATGACTGCTCGAAGGCTCCAATCAATATCGAGATCTGGCGTGATTCGGTTTATAGGTTGTGGAATACGTGGAAAATGACCTGGGATAGTTTCGTGTATGTCTCCAGACAGGGTCATAGAGTGGATGATGGATGTAGTTGATTCTATGGGCAATTATCTAGCCTAGTCCATAACTCCTTAGCTTCGTTAGCTGCTGTGTCTAGCAAGGATAACTGTTCGATGATGATAGGTGGAAGTGGGGTAGATCTGAATACTAGTGTGCGTAGGCCACTGTCTATGTCTGATTCACTTACGGATTCATTGGGTTACGGGATTTGTGGATCGCAACCATAGAATCTTGGTTGTTGTGGTCCTGCTATGGTCATGTACGAATTCAGTCCCTGATCCCTAGTATCTAATAATCATATGCTTTCTTAGCTTCTATATTCAAAATTAATAGTTGTGTGTTCTTCTCAGAGTACCTCATAGGCATTCTTGCAGCCTCAATTCTTAGGCTAGTATCTATGTCTGTGAGAATGTCTCCTGCATCTGGTTGTGGGACCAAAGGATCACAACCAAACGTTTTCTCTCTTTCAAACCCCTCCACAGTCATGCGGGCATGTATCTAGGGTAATCTGTAGTTTGGTTGACTTGACCAAAATATGTGTGCTTGGTCGTCTTCTATGTTTAACCCGTGTAGTTGGAAACTGATTTGTTGCAAGTTCACCGTTGTTTGGAAGACTTAGATCCTAAGATTTTGATCTATATCAGTTATTGCTGTAATGAGATTGGGTTGAGACATGATTGGCTCAAATACGAATTCTCTGGGCTCCCTAGGTCCCGTGATTGTCATACAGAAGCAACAATATAAATTAACTACAACAAAGTGAAATTTAACTACTTTGAATATATCTATAGCATATATGATTTCTCTATTTTTGTATTTTCTAATGAACTATTCGAATGAATCTAAAAGAGTAACTGTTTAACATATCTAGAATTGACGGCTAAAAATAAGAAATTAAAACAAACAAGATAACCGAGTATAGCTATTTGTCTGTGCAACTTTGAGCCTATTCTAAACAATGAAATAACTGATCTAATCTATATGCAAGACTCTCGATCCTACCTTAGAAGTGAAGAATGAATCATAGTCTCTCAGAAACTATCAATCCCCAAAACTTCCCTGGCAATATTGAAATTGAAATTGACTAAAATAAAGTGATTAACTACTCTATTTGATATGTGTCTAATTTGGAACTTTGAAAGCTAGAACCTAGATTCTGCAGAACAGTGGCGAATCAGATGGTGTGTGTGATCTTTTCCCCTCAGTGTGATCTCGTCGTTCCTTCATGTTCACATGGATCTAGAAAAGCGTGTAATGCTAGCATTAACAAAAGTAGATATTGGGACAAAGGCAGCTCAAGATACAGACTGAATACAATGTGCGTAGGAGAGGGATAGCGCAAGGGTACAGAGCTTGTCTTATGCAATTCCTAGTGGGATTTATTGCGAGTCATGCAACATGAAACGTCCAGAACCTGAAACTATCCTATTTGAAGAACAAAACCTACAACTTTAATGGCTTCATATTGAAAACAAACTATTCTACTCCAATGGATTGGATAAAATGATAACAACACCTGCACAAGATGGATATGTGGCTTCCTAATAGCAAAACAACACTAACTAGGCATGCAATGAAAGAAACTAAGAACTCTAAGCAAAATGAAAACTAAATCTATTGCAAAGAGAAATTCAGAGGAAAATTTGAGGGGCCATTTGCTTGAGCACAAGCCAACTATTTATAGCATTTGCATTTACCCAAGGTAAAAACCAAATAGAACTCTTAAACTATAAACAATAGCAAAACACTATTCCAGGGAACCAGAATCATAAATGCAAGCTTATGGCGGTGAAAGAAAGCTGGTAAAACTTTGAAATTACGTGAGTCATGTTAAAAGAGCTTTCTAGAAAATGCGTACAGGACCGCCGCCCTGAGCAGGGTGGCGGTTACAGGACTGCCGCCCAGGTAGGGCGGCGGTTTCGTCACTGAAGAGTAAAAGGCCAAGAAAATAGGGGAAAAGGAAAAAAAAAAAGCATGCGGGGGCTAAGCAGGGCATGCGGGATGTTAACGAACACTTGGAGATCTTTTCTGGATCTCAAACACCTTACGAGGAGACCTGTATCATCATTGGGGCATGTGTTACGTTGTTATTGGCAGCGCAGTACCCTACAATTTCGGGTACGTATAGTTTTCATGGCCACAAAAAAAGACAAGTGTGGACACGAGAAAAAGGAAAAGTCCGCATATAAAGGCAAACAAAGAAGACAAGTAGAAACAAAGAGGTTATCATAGAAATATGTAATCTTGCAAAACAAGTGCTGCATATGAAACACCCATTAGCATGTTAGAGTGATAACCAATATGTAAAATAGTTTATGAACAAGTAGTATAAGATGCTATGTACAAAATGGAACAATAACACCTGGCTAAGATGAATGTGGATGCCCCCAATAACCAGTATAGGAAGGGTAGAAGGCGAACATCCATGCCATGTGTAGTGTCATGTATTTGTGATCACACTAAATAAAGGTGTGAACGTATGTGTTTGTATGATAATGACATATAAGAGAGAAATATACCATGTGTAATAAAGTGAACATGTGAAACACCAGTAAGCAAGATTAAATGCTACCAAGATAATGTAGTATGTTGTGGATGGATGGAATGGAATGAAATATGGAATGATAGGAGTAACTTTCCCCTCGAGTGTATGGAAGTGTATGCAGTGAGGTTCATTTTGTTTTCCCCCTCAACAACCAAGAGTGAGCCATAAACGAGAGTGTGTCATTAGGAAATGGTTGAGTAGTGTAGGTTGTGTCTAGCGCACTGTGATGAGTATGTATGTGTAGTGGTGATGAAATGTGACATGTGGGGAAATGTGCATGGAACCAATAACGTAAGTGTATACCACGACTTGGCTGAATAGAGGAGTAATGATTTAGCCCTAAGAGTATATCACTATGGGATGAGTGGTAGTAAGTGGTGATGAATGATGTGATTGTATAGAAAATGTGTGTGAACCCTAGAGCTGAGGCATATATCACGACTTGTTGAATGAGTGAGTGATGATTTAGCCATAAACATATATCACTACATGATGGAATAAGAAGGTGATGATTTAGTGTATAACGTATGTCACTAAAATATGGGTGATGAAGTCAGATGGAGCATAAACGAGTATATAGTGGATAAAATAAGGTGGTATTTTATCACTAAGTGTGGACAACTATGTGATGAATAAGAATGAGGTGGTGATTTATCCTATAGTGTATACCACTAAGTGATGAGTAGGATAAATGATGATGTAGTAAAATGACGTAGGATAGGATAATAACATGTGTGATGATAGGATGTAAGAGGATAAATGAGAAATGGATGAAAATATTGGTGATGTAACCTAAGGTTTATACCACTACATGATGTGATGATGAGTGTGGGTGACAATATAGCCTAGAACGCTGGTCACTAGTCCGATGAATGTGGTATGATGACATGTTGCATGTAGGTAAGGTCCATTTGATTGGTAAACCCTCGAAACTTGAGTACAAACAAAGGAACTAGAGTGCGTCATAGGGTGATGAGTGCAAAGCGTAGAAGACAATGCGGTAAAAACAACCATGTAAAGGGGTAGAGTATGTAAATGTGCATTATGGGCAAGCCAATGTGGCAAATGAAGCTGATCATCCATAGGTTGAGGTTCATCTATAGTATCAATGCGAGGAATATGAATGCTAGTGTGAGGGTCATGGACACAATATTGGAATGGATCATGATCTCAGAAGACACTATACTCAACACGCTCATGTAAGAATTTGATGCAATAGTGGATTGTAGAAGCAACAACTTGCATGGCATGGAGCTATGATCTGCCTAACAAGAAATCATACGAGACAAGGAAATCAATGAAAAATAAAATAGTAGGGAGGGTCTTAGGACCTACAGTTAAAGGCAAGGTAATGTGGCATAGACATGGAAAAACATAACCATCATAAGCACAGAGTGAAATGGAAGAAGGGATAATGTCACTAGCAGATAAACCTAAGGCTTGGAGAAAGGACATAGGGTACAAATTAAGCTCAGAACCATTATTGATAAGAGTACGGTTGATATCAACATTGTAGATGCAAGACATGATGTAAAGTGATGGGTCATCATCAAAGGGGTGAATGTCAGTGGGAGGATTGTCTCGGACTGCTATATGTTTAGAAAAGGTCTCATAAAATGTGTCATAAAGGGAATCCAGATGCATGTCAACAAAAATATCAGTAGTAGCAAAGAGGGTTTGAACATGGTGAAACAAATCAAGGTGGGTAAGTAGGTATCCAATGATAGAGATATTCATGATTGTGGAATGAAAATTCCCTAGAAGCTGGTAAAAAAGATGTTGGGTTCACAAAAATGATTAACTAAAATTAGAATTGTATGCAGGAAAGTGGTCATCCTAGTTAATCTAATTAGGAGGAATAAAACACTGTAGTAAAAGACTAAAACAATATGAAATAAATGCAAGTAAAGTATTATAAGTGAAATAAAAGCCTAGATGTGTAAGAGATTAGCAAGAAATGGCTTAACTAATTATTGTAGATGGTTGTACAATGTCGTAGGTCTAAGAAAAAAATCTGGAAGTGCAGACAACACTCAGGGGCCCTGCGAAGGACATATGTGAAGGATCTGAAGTGACTAGTGCGCTTGAGAGTGTACTGGGGTGCACTGGGGCACCCTAGTCTACAATCTAGGTGCTATGAATACTATAAATGCTCAAAAATTCCAACTGGTATGGTCGCAAGTTGGTTCCGAACCTTCCCTGTTTGTTACAATAGATCTGTCAAATGAGCTAGAAAACAACCTATAATGTAGAGAGAAGTATCAAACCCTATAAAAATAAAAGATTCATATGAATGGGTCAGAATGACCTCAACTTCCAAACTAGTGGAATTATCACTGAGCCTTACACTACATTTCAGACCCATATGTACTTCTGGTGTGTGCATGCATGTCGTGCCCTAGATGCATCCGTGCTAGTCACTTTTTGAGAAGTAGTGAACAATATTAGCTATAGAAAATGTAAATAACATGTGTGCATGGAATAGAATAGAATCCCTCCCCCTTTGAAGTGTGTGTGATGCATATTTCCTAGTCTTGATGCACGACACTACGTGGATGCAAGTGATGTAGTGGATGCAACCCTAGATGGAGTCACAATAGTGTGTAATGTTATGACCTAGAACCACCATTATGGTCTTATAAATTTATATTTATAGGGCTCTACAGATTAATTTCATAATTAATCCCAAAAAATATGATCAAGAAAAAGATAAAGATGACCAACAACTAGAAATGCCCCAAAAATGATCAAACGGGGATTTGCATAGATCGGGGTGCCCAGGGTGGGACAACCGGCACCCCAGTAAAGGCTAAGGTGCCATGATTTAGGGTTAGAATGTCAAGGTAGTTGCGAAATGGGTGGATAAGTGCTAGAAAATACATGAGAACTACAAAATAAAGTATAAAATAAATATACCCAAAAGGTGGGATTAATTAGTACTTTGTACAATTGAGAACCTTCTAAATAGTAGTATAAGACCAAGCCAAATTATGTGTAAAGTGCATAATTTTGTGTCTACAACACCACCTCCCCTTGATTGCTTTGGATTGCTTGATTGAAGATGATGATAGATTGATTGTGGATGAAAATGGATTGATTGAATGATTGAAGATAAAAATGGACGAGTGATGAAACAAATTGATAGAACTTTGTTATGGATTGAGAGAGATGTCTCTCATGGAGGAGATATCTGAATTTATAGTTGAGGAATGGAGTATTAAATGGATAAGATGAAGCCATGCTAGATTGGGATCAAGGGTTGAGAATGCATGTGAGGATTACAGGATTCTAGAGTGGAAGACTCTATAATTTTGAATTCAAAATTCATGGAGAGAAGAAGCTTCTATTGAATAAAAATTTAATAGAAGGAGAAGGTTAGAGAGGCTTCTAGAAATAGAAGCTTCTAGATTTAGAGATGTGATTAGAATTAGAGTTATATTAGGTTAATAAAGATGAGTAGGAGTAGGATAGGTATAGGGATGTGTAGAGTAGGTGGTAGGTGAGATGCAAGAATATTAAATTCCTATAAAATGTTAATGAAAATATTATGATGATAATATGATATACTAATGGATTAAAAAGATTAATGATGAAAATGGGATATTGGATGAATTAAAAGAATTAATGATGAAATTATGGGATAAATAATAAATAATGATAAAGGGTAAATATTATAAAATGGATTAAATAATAATAATTAATCTCACGATTAATTATTATATGGATGGTGTTAGGATAAATTAATCATATTGAAATTTTAGATGTCTACATTTTTGCCCTCTTCTAATGGTTATTGCATAACAATGACTGTTCGAAGAAAAAGAAGAAAAGATGATGGGATGGTGATATGATGCCCCCTTGAGGGGTTAAGCAGAGAGGAATGAGTTGGGTACCCACTCAAAAAGAGGAGATACCCAAATTAGTAGACAAGAGAGGATTAGAGGATGAGAAGATTTGAGTATTCAGAGGATTAGAATTAGAGGATTATAATATTTGAGGATTCAGAGGATTAATATTAAAGGATTAGAATATTGGAGAGAGGTGTTGATGGCAAATCACAACACCCCTGAATGTCTGCAACTCGATGGGTTGAGACTCTCAGTGCGATTGCATAACATGGAGCTTTTCCCAAGTGTGGGACCTTGCGAAATCAGAAAAGATCTCCGGATGAAGGCCGGTTTCTATTCCTTTGTTTCGATGCACACGTAAAATTTGCAGAGGGTTTACTCAAAAACCTAAACTAACTTTTCAAGGAGACAGGGTAAGAAGATGCATAAAATAAAACTTAAACTACAAAGGTGATGCACCGAGGAATGAAGATCACCTTTCTTGCCAATAAACACAAACCATTTAAATGCAATGCAAGATCATGCACAGATAACCAAATTTATAGTGAAAGATCAGAAGGATGCAAATGAACACAGAGAGGGTTGAGAGTCATCCACAGGAATGCATTATTTGCTCCAAATATTGATACAATACACCACAAAATGCCAAGAGACAAAGTTGCATTACAGTTTTAGATGGGAGGTTTGAACTCCACAAAATCACCTGCCAAAGAGAAGAAGGGAGGGGCAAAACAAGAATGTCCAACCTTTAGAAATAATCCCCTCCTTACAATTTATAGGAAGAATGAGAGAGAAAAGAGAGAGGAATTCCAAATCTACCCCAACCACCTCTAGGTTGCATTTAATTCATCTCATTATGGTGGTAGGTGAGAACCCTAGCAAACCCAAAAAGTGGCGAACTGTATTTTGCATTTTTAAGAATTTTTTCTCACCCAATTAAATATATCCAGTCTTAGTTGGACAAAGGACCTCATAAGATTTCTGAAAAGTCGAACCTTGCATGAATCCGAGCTCCCTGTGAAAAGTTATGGCCATCTGGATATCTGTGCTAGGGTCTGCTTCCTATCAGCGCTCAAAATGTTGCCCCTCCTGAAGGTGCGCCATAGGCACATCCATGTTTGTGTCGAAACTATCTTACCTATGCCAAAGGTGCATCCATGTTTGTGTCGACACTCTCTTACCTACACCAAAGGCGCATCCATGTTTATGTCGACACTCTGTGTCGTGCGCCACTTACCTACGCCAGGGGTGTGACTTTTTCCATGTCGACACTCTGGTGCGTGTGCCACTTACCTACGCCAAGGGCGTGAATTTTTCCATGTCGAAACTCTGGTGCATGCACCACTTACCTACGCCAAGGGCGTGACTTTTGTCATGTCGACACTCTGTGTCGTGCGCCACTTACTTGTGCCAAGGGCGTGACTTTTTCCATGTCGACACTCTGTGTCGTGCACCATGGCAATAAATTTTGGGGTCTGAGTTTCTTTGATTTCCATACTCTTCCGTTTATCTATATCTACCTAGGGGGGAAGATATATACAACAATTTGGTGACTCAAAGGGATCACCTGCCTGCTAGGTAGAAGATCAGTGGCCTTTTAGGAATCCATTGGGTATGGAGTCATAAGAAATAACCTGAAACCAACCTGATATCTGATCTCGAGCCTGATATCGGAACCCCTTCTTCAAGAGCACACTGAACTACAAAAATTCAACCTGAGAGCAACAAAATCTGTGCCAAAACACTTAGGGAAACTAAAACCTAACTACAACAAGACAATGTGCCTCCGCACTTAGAGGAATTGAAAACTAGGCTAATATTTACAAGGGTAAACCTTCTCCTTTTAGTAGCAATGTTTAAGATAGATTCCGTTAACCGGAATCGGGAGTTCTTCTCCATCCAATGTAGACAATTGGAAGGCATTACTACTTTTACATCCTGTGACCATTTAGGGACCACTCCAAATGGCATCGAACTTGGAATGCTTTCCTGGTTTTGCCCGATCTGCATCCCATTTTAGAACTAGGTCCCCTTCCTGGAAGGTCTTTGCTCTTGCCTTCTTATCAAACCATATTTTTACTAAGGCCTAATCCTTCTCAAGCATCTGAACTGCATGTTCTCTTATTTCTTCCAATTCCATCAACTCTACATACCTAGCCTCCATTGGTTCGAACTCAGACAACTCCAACTGCTTCATGAGTTACAATGCTGGCAATTCTAATGATACAGGCAATACTACCTCTTTCCCATAGATCAACTTGTAGGGAGAATTACCTGTAGATCTCTTTGGCATTATCCTGTCAGCCCATAATGCTGTTTTTAGCTTGGTATGCCATTTCCTTTGGTTTGCATCCAGATTCCTTCTGATGATTCTTAGCAAATTCTTGTTCGTGGACTCTGCTTGTCCATTACCCTGCGGGTAATAATTTGAAGAGGTGCTCAAATAGATTCCATTCTTGAAAGCCCATTATGTAATCTTGGAACCTATGAATTCCAATGCATTGTATGATATGATAGTGGCTGGCACACCGAACCTGGTCACTATTCCTTCATAAAAGTCTAGTATGTTAGACTCATTTGTTTCTTTGAGCACTACTGCTTCGGTCCACTTGGTGAAATAGTCCGTTGCCGTGAGAATCCACTTGTGGCCTTGGCTTGAGTTTGGATTTATGACCCCAATGAAGTCCAATCCCCATTGCATAAATGGTTGGTCAACCAAAATTGGGTGCAATGGAAGTGCTACTAGTCTTTCTTTTGCTGTGAAGAGTGCACATTTCTTGCACTTTCTTACCCATGCATAACAATCATTGAAGACTGTTGGCTAATAATACCCTACCTTCATTATCTTGAGAGATGTTACTCATGGGGTGAAATGTCCTCCAGAATCTCCATCATGAAAATCTCGTAACACCCTCTCAATTTGACCTGTCCCAATGCACCTCAATAGAACTCTATTGATGTCCTTTTTAAACAAAACACCATCAACAAGCACATATGGAATGGCTTGTAATCTAAAGTATCTCCTCTTTGCTTTGCTCAATTCTGGAGGGCATAGGCTTGTCTGTAGGAAGTGTATCATATTCTGATTCCAACAAGGAGTGGGTGCATCATCATTTTCCTATTCTTGACCATCCTTTAGTATCAAGACAGCCTCTTTTTCATCACCTGCTTCAACTTGTTGAATCAAGACTAGCTGTTCACATAGTCCTTTTCCACATACTAGCTTAGTTACCTTAATTTTAATGTCATATTCCATGACACGAGTGATCCATCTTGCATGTTTCTCATTCAGATCCTTGTTTAGAAGGAAGTCCTTGACTCCCGCATGAGAGACCAACAATTGGATATTGTTGTTTGAGACTAGGTGCTTGAATTTCTTTAAGCTCCTGATTACTGCAAGGACATGCTTTTCAATGAAAGAGTTTCTAGTTTCGTATTCCTCTAAGCCTTGACTGAAGAAAGTAATTGGTTGTTCTATTCCTTCTTTGTTTTGTTGTACCAGGATTGCAGAAATCGTGTCCCCACCACCAAAGGCATATAACATGAAATCCTTGGAGAAGTCTAGATTGACGAGAGTTGGAGCTTGAGATATAGCCTCTTTTATTGCCTCAAAACTTGCCTTGCCTTCAGATGTCCAATTAAATGCCATGCTCTTCTTTAACATCAGCATTATTGGCTTCACAAGAGCAGCAAAATTTGGCACAAATCTGCAGACAAAATTGATCCTTCCTAAGAAGCTTTGAAGAGCCTTCTTATGACTTGGCAATGGCAATGCTCGAATTGCTTCAACTCTTTTTGGGTCAATCGTCAACCCTTCCTTTGAAAAAATATGGCCTAGAAGTTTTCCCTCGTGAGCCAAGAATATACATTTTTTGGGATTCAATGATACCCCAAATCTTCTACATCTCTGAAATACTTGCCTCAAATGTAAGAGGTGATCCACTGCATTTTTTGAGAATACAGTGATGTCGTCAAGATATATCAGAACTATTTTATTGATCAACCCCTTAAATTCCATATCCATTGCCCTCTGGAAGGTGGATCCAGCATTTGATAGTCCAAATGGCATCTTCTTGTAGGCATAAGTCCCCCATTTGGTGGGGAAAGCCATCTTGAACTGGTCATCTTCTTTCACCATCACCTGATTATACCCTGAGTAGCCATCTAGGAGAGAGAATCTCTCTGAACTGGATGCTACTTGCAATATTTGTTCCATTGAAGGAAGTGGGTAATGGTCTTTGAGAGATGCTCTATTGAGGTCTCGGAAGTCCACGCACAACCTGATATCTCCTTTCTTCTTCCTGATAGGAACCAAGTTTGCAACCCAGCTTGAGTGCTTGATCGGGAATATAATGCTTGCCTCTATTAGCTTGTTAAGCTCTTTCTTCATTAGAGGCTCAATGTGAGGGTTGACTGGTATCTGCTTCTGCCTGATCGGCTTAGCATCTGGATCCAATTCTATTGTATGTTGTGGCAACTTCAGGTTGAATCGTCTCAAGTCTTCATAGCTCCAAAAGAAGACATCTGGAAATTCTTGGCAAAGCTGTATGAAATCTGATTTCTCCTGCTCAGTGGCCACTTTACCAATTTGAAGTGTTTTGCCTTCCCCAACCAGAATTGGCTCTGAATCTTCTCTCTTGACCTGTATGTTAGCCTTTTCCTTATGGAACTGGTCATTAGGGTTGAAGATATATTCCAATGTTACTAAACCCTTAGGAAGCTTGTTTATCCGCAGCTGCACTACTTGATCCCCATACTACTGCTCTAGTCTATCCTGATTTCTAGCTGAGAATTCAGCCTCTTCTTGTAAAAAATTGACGATCTGTTGATCGTTCTCAAACACTTTCCAGCTTGTGTTATTATCTGGCACTGTTGGCCTCACAATCACATGGATATGTGGCTGTGTTTTTTCTCTTTTGATGTTTTCAACCATATCAAATGTTGCTCCAACTGCTGCGAGCCTATCTGCAACTTCATTTTTCTTCCTGGGTATGGACACAATGTTGAAAGCTTCGAAATCCTCAATGAGGTCCTATGCAGGTCATTCTTTGTAGCATGTTGTCCACTGACCTGGTTGACGATTAGCTCACTATCTCCGAACACCTGTAAGTTCTTTATGCCCTTTTTCCTGGCCCAATGAAGTCCATGAATCAATGCCTCATATTCAGCTGTGTTGTTTGAACAGGAAAACTGGAAACATAAAGCTGAATAATATTTGATGCCTTGAGGTGAAACAAGCATAGCTCCTCCTCCTGCACCTTGCCTACTCCTTGATCCATCAAAAAATAATTTCCATACCTCATTGTCATCCTTATGGTCTATTTTTGTGATGTTAGGAATAGGCTGGTTTTCTTCATGTATACAATAGACTCCTAGCTCAGATTCTTCTATTTCTTGGTAGGGATCAAAAGCATGTACCTTGCTGGCCCATTCATCAAGAGTCAAATCTAGGATGCTTCCAACTTTGGTGTCAGCTTCATCTGTGCTTGGATAATCTTCTTGGTCAAATGCTGAATAGTTGGCATTGATTTGGCTTGGAGTATGAGGCTCAATATGAAATTTTGCAATTGGTTCGGATCTGATTGTGACCTTAGTACCATATCTTGTTCTGAACAACATGTGTGACCAGTCAGCAAATAAGTAGCCTCCAATCCTAGCTGTGAAATCCCTTGATAAGCATAGGGAAAAGAGTGGTGGCAAATATATCACTGACACATCTTGTGAAATGGTAACGTTGGGGCATGCATGCAGGGTAAGATTCAAACCTTTAATCACTCCCACCATTGCTACTGCTATCCCATCCAACTACACTACCCCCTTTGATAAGACTTCATATTGGAGACCCAGATGATCAGATATTTGCTTGGGAATGACAGAACTACTTGCCTCGGAATCAATCATGCAATTGTGTACTAGTTTATTGCCAATGATTAATGAAACATAGAATGGAGGGGGCTTCAAAACCTTACCTTGTTGTCCTCCATGAATCCCTTCAGGCTGAGAAAAATTTGTGAGGACCTTCTCTTGCATAGGGACCTGCTGGTTCAAAGTTGACCAATCCTTCATGGCAGCTTGTAGAAGATCTCTTTGTCCTGGGATGGATAAAGATTCCCACATTGATATATTCACATTTGTCTTCTTCATTTGATCAATGATGCTAAATGGGGATGAAACATCTCTTTGTTGTCCTTTAGGTGGCACATTCCTTTCTTGTGCATGGGCAGCAACAGCTGGCATTTGAGTTGGTTTAGAAGGTGGTTTGGGCTGTCCTTGAATGTTTGGAGCTGCATTTTACTTACCGACAACTTGTGGAGTGATGGAAGGTTGTAGATCACTTGGAGCCGATGATTTCCCTTCACCCATATTCCTCTTATTTGATCTTGTGTTAGCTGCTACACTCTGAGAAATTGTTTGATTCATGCCACAAAAATCCTCAGCTTGCCAATTCACAAGTGCAGTATCATTTGGAGCCGTGTTTTGCTGAGATGTCCCTTGTTGCTGATTTGTTTCTAGACTCACTTCACCCTCAACACCAGTAGTTGTCACCATCAAGGCTTGGTTTAAAGCACCATTAAAGCACATAGATTGGTTGTGAGGTTCATTGCATGGGAAACACCAATCATACTCTTGAGCTATATTGTTTTGGACTGGCACTAATGCTTTAGAAGCAGATGCAACATTGGGGTTATAGGGCTGAAATGGTCTATTGGTGGGAGGCCTTACTTGGCTTTGATTTGCAGCCGGATTGGGTGGCCTATTGGGCTAGTATGGTGGCCTAGCCTGGTACTGCACTTGAGGCTGATACGGTCTAGCAATTTGAGCTTGCTGTCTTTTGATAGTCACCAGCTCATTTCCAAGGTTCTGCAATTGTTTCATAACCTCCTGGAGTTCATTTGAAGCACTAGAGGATGAAGTAGAAGTTTCATTTGAACTTTGATTTCTAGAAGTGGGAATAGGAGCCAAAGTGGGTGTTTGACTAGTGCTTGGATTTTCTAAGTTTGGATACAAGGGCATAGGAGGCCTAGGAGCCAGCTTACCAGCTTGAATAAGACAATTTTTTGGCCCTAATGGAAATGCTATAAGCAGCAGGTAAGGTCGTGCCTCCCATAGATTGAATTAACATAGAAATATCAGAATTCAAAGCCTTAAGATAGTATAGAAAAGAACCTTCAGCTGTTGGCCTAACGGCCACTGGAATTCTATCCCAAGACCTTTGAAATCTGAATTTGAAGTCAGTCAGCTACTCATTGGGAGCTCTCTTCATAGTTGTCAATTGTTCTAGTAGAGACAAATTGTCTCCCTTTTCTCCAAATTGCTTGGAGAACTATGCATAACTGATTCCAATTTTGGATAGAACCAGCTACAAGGCTCCTAAACCATTACAATGCCTTCCCTTTGAATGAAGATGCCAACAATTTGATAGCAACATCCATTTCATTTATCTCATGGATTGCACAAACGTTAGCAATGTCTTTGACATGATCACCAGGAGTGGTATGATTTTCTCTAGTGAAAAATGGAATGTTCTTCAATGCTGCAATTGGAACTGGATTCTGTGCATTGAGGGAAAGTGGACTGCTACTAGTGAAATTGACAAAGGGATTTGGTGGTTGTGCCATTCTGATTGGCCTGAGAACCCTTGTTGATTGGATGAAAGGTCTACCAGGTGGAGGGGTTGATAAAGTCCTGTTAGGTGGAGATGGTGATCTTTGTGGTCTTCTTCCTCTCCTTCCTCTTCCTTGTGATATTTGCAAGTGGAAAAATAGCCCCTCTTCTCGAGTATCAGACCTGGTTCAAATTCTTCTCATATGCCTGGGTAACTTTTGCTGCTACACCGCGGAATTCTACCCCTTCGGAGTCGCCAGATGTGTTAGATAATGAGCCTCAAAAGGCTAGATTCTGCCAAGTTACACACCAAACCTGACAATATTTAAACTCAAAATTTTAAAAGACCTGTACATTTGAGATTTTAGGGTTTGGAATTTGATTTGGAATGATAGTCCCGAAAACCCAAAAATGCTAGATTTCTGAAAACCTGAAATCCAAAATTCAAAAAACCATGAAATTTTGAAAGTCAAAATCTCAAAAATCTAAGAATACCCTTTTGAAGATTATCCCCCAATCTATCAACTGGTGAAATTTTGACTTGTTTTGAGCAAGTTAAGCCCTTGAAAATTGATTTCAAAGTTTAGCCTGAAAGGTGGAAAAATCTGAAATTGTAAAACCTGCAATTTTTTAGTCCAAATTTCATGAAAATTCCTTCAAATCTATGGAATGACCTCTTGGTCCCACTGGGCATGCCAAAAATGTTGATGGAAAATCACAACACCCCTGAATGTTTACAACTCGATGGGTTGAGACTCTCAGTGCGATTGCATAACATGGAGCTTTTCCCAAGTGTGGGACCTTGCGAAATCGGAAAAGCTCTCCGGATGAAGGTTGGTTCCTATTCCTCTGTTTAGATGCACACGTAAAATTTGTAGAGGGTTTACTCAAAAACCTAAACTAACTTTTCAAGGAGACAGGGTAAGAAGATGCATAAAATAAAACCTAAACTACAAAGGTGATGCACTGAGGAATGAAGAACACCTTTCTTGCCAATAAACACAAACCATTTAAATGCAATGCAAGATCATGCACAGATAACCAAATTTATAGTGAAAGATCAAAAGGATGCAAATGAACACAGAGAGGGTTGAGAATCATCCACAGGCATGCATTATTTGCTCCAAAGATTGATACAATACACCACAAAATGCCAAGAGGCAAAGTTGCATTACAGTTTTAGATGGGAGGTTTGAACTCCACAAATTCACCTGCTAAAGAGAAGAAGGGAGGGGAAAAACAAGAATGTCCAACCTTTAGAAAGAATCCCCTCCTTACAATTTATAGGAAGAATGAGAGAGAAAAGAGAGAGGAATTCCAAATCTACCCCAACCACCTCTAGGTTGCATTTAATTCATCTCATTATGGTGGTAGGTGAGAACCCTAGCAAACCCAAAAAGTGGCGAACTGTATTTTGCATTTTTAAGAATTTTTTCTCACCCAATTAAATATATCTAGTCTTAGTTTGACAGAGGACCTCGTAATCTTTTCGAAAAGTCAAACCTTGCATGAATCCGAGCTCCCTGTGAAAAGTTATGGCCATCTGAATATCTGCGCTAGGGTCTGCTTCCTGTCAACGCTCAAAATGTTGCGCCTCCTAAAGGTGCGCCATAGGCACATCCATGTTTGTGTCGAAAATATCTTACCTATGCCAAAGGTGCATCCATGTTTGTGTCGACACTCTCTTACCTGCGCCAAAGGCGCATCCATGTTTGTGTCGACACTCTGTGTTGTGCGCCACTTACCTGCGCCAAGGGCGCGACTTTTGCCATGTCGACACTCTAGTGTGTGCGCCACTTACCTACGCCAAGGGCGCGAATTTTGCCATGTCGACACTCTGGTGCGTGTGCCACTTACCCGCGCCAAGGGCATGACTTTTGCCATGTCGACACTCTAATGCATGCGTCACTTACCTGCGCCAAGGGTGTGACTTTTGCCATGTCGACACTCTGTGTCGTGCGCCACTTACCTGTGCCAAGGGTGCAAATTTTGCCATGTCGACACTCTATGTCATGCGCCATGGAAATAAATTTTGGGGTCTGAGTTTCTTTGATTTCCATACTCTTTCATTTATCTATATCTACCCAGGGGGGAAGATATATACAACAAGAGGATTAGAGGATTATGAGATTAGAGGTTAGTGGAGATAGTGTATTTTGGATTAGAGGATTCCCCAGTCAACGATGTATGACAAGGGTGAAGATTTAGGATTTTTATATTAGAGGAAGCCCCCATTGTATGAAATGGAAAGGTTTACAAAGCTATGGGAAGCCCCCGTAGAGGAGGTGAAGAGGTCTCTCTAAAATGGCTACAAGACCAAGTTAGATACTCTCTTACTAACCTACTATGAAGTTATGGATGTGAGATGGAAGAGCTTCACCAATGGAGGATAACCAAGATCAAATGCCTATTAGCTTGGCTAATGCAAATGAGGTCTAATGCCAATATCTCCAAATGTGAGAGAGAAAGACTTGTGAGTGAATTTTTAAGTTTGAAAGGGAGGGGTGACCCTTCTATTTATAGATTTCCAAATGAGAGGATTTGGAATTTGGGTGCATGTGGGACTAAAGCTCAAAAATCATTTTTTGATTAGATTAGGATAAACATGCTTTAGGCTTAGATAAGCTTGGTTTAGGCTAGTTAACTAGGGTTTAGGCTAGTTAAGCTTGATTATCATGTGATTAGAGACTCATTGAGAGTTAGGAGTGGTCTGGATAACCAATTTTGACTGATAGATAGCCTATGAAGCCAATAGAAGTGGTCTAGAGAGAACTAGGGAGGTTCTAAATGGTCGAAAGGAGGAATGTTTAGCTAATAAGAGAGATATTAGCCAAATAAGCTGATTATAGGAGAAGTATGACTGAGAAGGTGTCATGAATGGGCAACCGAGAATGGAGCAAAGAAGGGTTGATTAACGAAGTGTCATCAATTGGTTGAATTGGAGGAAATGCTAAGTGTAAGCATATTTTAGGTTTCTACATTTTACCCTCTTTGAGGTGGCATAAGTAATGTCACTTCAAAGAAAGTAGACAAGCATAAACAAGTAGAATGTTTTTGAAGGGATAGAAGAAAAAAAGAGTGGGATGAAAGATGCCCCCTCGATTGTCGATGGGGTGATAGAAAAACTCGATCGATGATCGAAAAGATGACAGAAAGAGAACATAATAAAGAATAGTGTGAAGAAAAAGAAAAGGGATATAGAAGAAAAGGAGAATGAGGAAGGGGGAATGAGCCAACATCCATCCAGTGCCTTTTAAACAATTTTATTTTTCATCATATTGCTAAAATCTTCATCATCGGTCTTTATTAAAAAGAATGAACAAAAGTGTAATATGACATGAAAATCCATATACGAACAAATGTTCATTGCTAAAAGAACTTAATCCATGTAACATACAGAAAGCAATGCAATACAAGGAAGCAAACAAACTCATTTAACATGGAAATAAGTACAATCACACACACTCAAACCAACAACGTTCAAGATAGTTGCACAAATATTTCTTTATCAAGTTGCAATCCCAAATGTTTTGATAAATGAAAATGGTAGGAATGATGCCCCAAGAAAATTTTACATGCAAGGGAAAGGATGGAGGACACTTGGGTTTGATTAAAAAGCAATGTGCACGATGAAAAAAGTACTAGGCAACTAATCATGCCCCAAAGTATAGATGAAGTAAGAAACGTAGCTTTTGTAAATGGTTGTAGATCAAGGTGATCCATAATTTTTTGTTTCAAAACACATGAAAATGACTAGCAAGATACGAGATGAGTGCCATGTGAAAGACACAGATTTTAGCCACAAACTGAGTTGATTACCAATTTTAGTCCATTTTTGAAGTATTTACGATTTTTTTGGATTTTTCGATGGTTTTATAATTTTTAATTTTTTATTGATCAGAATAATTTAAGAGATAGGAAATCTCCTAAAATTACAAGCAAATATTTTGAAAATGCCCCAGTGGTGCAGAGATAAGAGCTAGGTGGAAAATAATGCCCCAGGATGGTGTAGATGATATCAAATGTCTTGTACATGAGATATTCTGGTAGATGCTAACACTTGGGATGATACTAGATGATATTGGTGTGGGGGGATAGATTTTTGATCATGCAAAACCCCTCTTTCCCCTATTGATGATATGATATGCGATGATTAGCTTATCATACATGCATGATGTAATACTTAGCATTTCTATATATATGATGTAGTAAATGATGTTATATGTGATGAATGATAGATGATAGATGTGATAACAAACAAATTTATAGTAAAGAAACACACAAGAAAGAGTCAACAAAATTAAATATACAACCAAAACTATACAAATTGACAACTAAAAGAAATTTAACCATTACTTTGTTTTTGCAGGACAACATTGATATATTTTCAGATGTTTTTGGGTTATCTTGAAAGACAACTAAAAGCTTCGTCCCTAGAAGGGATATTTTCTGAATGTTTAGATTTTTGCATATTCATTTTCTGAATGTTTTTACATTTTCTAAGGTCATGTTCCAAAAGCAATGTTCAAGAACAAATAAGCGTGGATGCCCCCAGTGTGATGCGAGAATATACAAAAGGAAGAATTCCACGCATGTATGTATGAGACAATGAAATGTGAAGGTGCCCCCAGCGTTGGAAGGGAATATACAAAGGTAACATCCTTCCTATAGATACAAGAGTAAAACAAGCCAGATCACAGGTTGTGTAAGGTAGACTTGGTAGCGTTCCTAGACCTAGCAAGGGAAACTAACCCTAGATAGTGATGAAAATTACCCATGTCGAGGAAAGAATAACTTGTGAATGATGGATCCTCCTTGAGAGCCAGAAACTGGTTTTCACTCAAAGACTTGCCCACAGTGCCACAATTGTGTGGTTTTCACATGTGGATGAACTACTTTTTCTTTACTGTTTTTCTCAATTTTCCATTTTTTTGCTTGTTTTTTAGTTCTTATATGATATTCTCATCATGCTTAAGCATAGAACCACTTGAGGTACATGGCATTCGTATGTTCTGGAAACTCTTCACCATCTGAGTATGTAAGTTTATAGGATTCTGATCCATAATTAACAACCACCACGTAAGGGCCTAGCCAGTTAGCTTCAAACTTACCTTTCTTTTCTCTGTCCTTAACGGTATTCCTCTGATTTTCTTTTAGGACTAGATTGCCTACATCAAATTCTTGATGAATGATGCATTTGTTATATCCTCTGGATACTATGATTTGATAGACCTTCATGTGATTGAGTTCTTTGATACACTTTTCATCTAATAGTTCCAACTCTGCCAGGCGAGCAACTCTGTAGTCCTCATCTTTATCAAGATAGTCTCTAAGATATATTCTCAAGGAGGGAAGATCCACTTCCAAAGGTATGATGGTTTCATTTCCATAGACAAGTGAATATGGGGTCACACCAGTAGGAGTGTAGATGGAGGTTCGATAGGCCCAGAGGGCAGGATGTATGCGTAAGTGCCAATTACAACCGGTTTTACTGACCATTTTCTCCATAATCCATACAGGGGTTTTATTAGTAGCCTATGCTTGTCCATTTCTTTGGGGGTAATAGGGGGTAGACCACTTGATTTGGATATGGAAATGTTGACACAATGTCTTTACCATTTTGTTTTTGAAGTATTTTCCATTGTCAGTGACAATGGCTAAAGGGATACCGTAACGACAAATGAGATGGTTCATGATGAACTTTGAAATTTGCGCACTGGTGACATAAGTAAGAGGGAAAAGCTCTACCCATTTTGTAAAATACTCATTGGTAGTGATAATGTGAGTGTGGCTATATGAAGAAGAAGGATGGATCTTCCATATGAGACCCAGGCCCCATTTAGAGAATGGCCAAGGTGTCACTATAGGCTGCAAGGCTTGTGCTGGAGCATGTATTAAGTTTCCATATGCAAGAGGTTGCAATACCTCCAAAAACACACATAAACAGCTTTGCAAATAAAACCAGGAGTTTCCAAATAGGTTGCTTCTCATTCTGGAATTCACACTGATCTATTACATCATTACAATTCTCCTTTTATTTCAAGACTACTCTAAAACCCAGCTGTTTATGTGTGTTTATGTGTGTTTATGTGAATCCAGCTGCAAGAGGTTGAAATACCTCCAAAAACACACATAAACAGCTTTGCAAATAAAACCAGGAGTTTCAAAATAGCTTTCTTCTCATTCTAGAATTCACAGTGATCTATTACATCATTACAATTCTCCTTTTATTTCAAGACTACTCTAAAACCCTAAAATGCCAAAAACCCTAAAATGCAAAACAACTCGGATTGACCCCCAAAATTTTCATGCCAAATATGCATTCATAAATTAGGGCTCACATGAAATTTGGACTTATTCTGACAAGCACAACAAAAGTTATTAAAGTTATAAGACCTAGTCAAAAGCGGAAAAAACATTCGAAGCCAATTTTAGGCCACTAGATGACGGAATCCGAGCCCGAAAACGTGCCAAAATGAGCGCAAACCTTGCAAGAAAAGTTATCTCCAGTATAGTACTAATGTATATCTACCACCCTGTAAAATTTTAGGACGATCCAACGGTCGGATCAAAATTTATGGCCTCTGCAAGTTATGCTCCCACATCATTCTCCCTTGGTTGAAAAGAATTCAGCTCCTGCGAATTCTGTTGACGGAACTCATCTAATTTTGCACTATCAATTTTCCTCAACTACCACTTAGGAATCCAAGTGTTTTCTTCTTGCTGCAAACCTTCCCACTGTACCAAATATCTGTTGTAGCTCCCATGTCTAGTAGTGATTGTCTTTTGGTCCAAGACACGCATTACCCTCTCCTTTTTCTCCTTCGGCATCTATTTCTTCCAGTTTATTTCTTCCTCCTCCGCAACATTTTCATCATGACCTAGAAACTTATATAAATCAGAAACATTAAAAATTGGTGAGATAGCAAAGTTTTCAGGTAGCTCCACCTTGTAGGCATTATCACTCATTTTCTTCAGAATCCTAAATGGCCCAATCTTCTTATACTTGAGTTTATTATATGTTCGCTTTGGAAACCTCTCTTTTCTAAGATGAACCATCACCATATCTCCTTCTTCAAATACACTTACTCTCCTACTGGCACCCATGCAGCTGTTTTATACTGTGCATTACTCACTTTTAGTTTTTCCCTCACTTCATCTTGTAGCTGTAGAATGTGTTCTGCAAATGCTTCTGCATCATCACTAGTTTCATCTTCACTCTGGTAGAACAATTAGATCAAGGACGCCCTTCGGATTCCTACCATATACAATCTGGAAAGGAGACCTCCCTATTGACCTGTTTACCAGGATATTATATGCAAACTCAGCTTGAGGTAAAGCTAAGTCCCATTGTTTTGGCTTTTCTCCAACTATACAACGTAGGAGATTTCCCAAGCTTCTGTTCACTACTTCAGTCTGCCCATCAGTCTGGGGGTGATATGCACTACTGAACTGTATTTGTGTCCCCAATTTCCTTCCATAGAGTCCTCCAAAAGTGACTCAAAAACTTTGTGTCCCGATCTGAAGTGATCGTTTTTGGAATTCCATGCAATCGAACCACTTCTGAAAAAAACAAATCTGCAATTCTGGAAGCATCATTAGTTTTTTTACAAGAAATAAAATGTGCCATCTTAGAGAATCTATCAACCAATACAAAGATAGAATCATTCCCTCACTGTGTGTTAGGAATCCCTAACACAAAATCCATACTCAGATCAACCCATGGCCCTGTAGGGATAGGTAATGGCATATATAACCCAGTATTCTGTGCATGACCCTTAGCCATTTGACACACTCTACATCTTGCTACAACCCTACTGATGTCCCTCTTTACCTTTGGCCAATAATACTTTTCTACGACAAGAGAAATTGTCTTACTTATACCAAATTGTCCAGCCAAACCCTCCACTATGCAATTCTCTTATAATATTTTCTCTCATTGAACCAGCAGGGATGCACAATTGTTTCCCCCCTAAACAAATAACCATCCTGTATCAAATAATCAAAAGAATCACTACCTACTATTGGCTCCTTAAGATTTTTGACAACATCACTAAAATCTAGATCACCTTCATACAATTCCTTAACTGCCTCAAACCCTAGGACTTTATTTTCCATTGTTGTTAAAAGGACTACACGCCTACTCAAGGCATCATGCAACTTGATTCTGCTTACCAGACTTATGCTTTAAAAAAAAAGTATATTCTTGCAAAAATGAAACCCATTTTACATGCCTACTATTTAGTTTCTTTTGTGTGTTTACATACCTCAAGGCTTCATGGTCAGTGAAGAGTAAAAATTCCTTTGTTACCAAGTAATGTCTCCAGTTCCTTAATGCCTAAACAATAGCGTAAAATTCTACATCATAAGTAGAATATTTCCTCCTGACTTCATTTAGCTTTTCACTGAAGAATGCCACTGGTCATCCTTCTTGACTCAACACAGCTCCAATCCCAACATGTGAGGCATCACAATCAACCTCAAAGACCTTGCTAAAATCTGGCAATACCAAAACAGGTGCTTTTGATACTTTCTTCTTCAATAATTCAAAACTATCTGTTGGTGCCTTGGTCCATACAAATTTATCCCTCCCTTTTGTACACTCTGTTATGGGTGCAGCAATGCTACTGAAATTCCTGATGAACTTCCTATAAAAAGTTTCCAATCCATGAAAACTACGAACCTCTGTCACATTCCTTGGAATAGGCCATTCCAGAATTGCCATTACTTTTTCCTCATCCATCCTCACTCCATCCCCTGATATGACAAATCCCAAAAAAACAATACTCTTTTGAAGGAAATCTACACTTCTTTAAGTTTGCATATAGACTCTCTTTACGTAACAAGTCTAGCACCAATTTCAGATGTAACAAGTGTTCTTCCACCGTCTTACTGAATATCAAAATATCATCAAAATAGACAACAACAAACTTACCATTATATTCTTGGAGTACTCTTTTCATCAACCTCATGAATATACTGGGTGCATTAGATAGCCCAAATGGCATCACCATCCACTAGTATAATCCATCTTTTGTTTTAAAAGCAGTTTTCCATTCATCCCCTTCACGGATTCAGATCTGGTAGTAACCACTCCGTAGGTCAATCTTGCTAAAATATCAGGCTCCCGCTAGCACATCCATCATATCATCCAATCGCGGAATTGGAAACTGATACTTAATTATGATATTTATTTATGGCTCTACTGTCTACACACATTCTCCAGTATCCATCTTTTTTGGGAGTCAATAACGCTGGAGTTGCACATGGACTCATGCTTTCTCTCACTAACCCTTTCTGTATTAGATCTGTCACTTGTAATGTTCAACTCTTCACTCTGTGTCGGACTCATCCGATAGGCTGCCTGGTTTGGAAGGGCCGATCCTGGGATCAAATCAATATGGTGTTGAATATCTCATCTTTGGGGGTAACCCATCTAGTAGCTCATCTGGTATGACATCTTTGTATTATTTTAGTATATTTTCTGCTGTAATAGGTATATTAAAGCCTTCTTTCTCCAGCTTCTTTGACATTAGTGCATAACAACATCCAGCTTCTTCCATTTCTGTAACAAACTCTTTTGTAGCCAGTAAGCCCTCACTCTTCTCTTCTTCCTTGAAGGGTAATAAGACCACCTTTACACCATCCTTCTAAAAGGTATATGTATTTTTCCCTCCATCATGTGTAACCTTTCTATCATATTGCCAAGGCCTACCCAGTAATATATGACATGCATCCATGGGATAACATCACACCACACCTCATCCCTATAGGTATTCCCAATTGAAAACTTTATAAGGCATCTTTTATCTATGGTTACTTCATTTCCTTTCTTGAACCATGATATACGATAGGGATATGGGTGCTTGTCACAGCTCAGATTCAGTTTATCAACCATTACAGTTGAAACTATATTTTCACAACTACCACCATCAATAATAATTTTATATACCTTTCCTCCAGAGGTGCATCTTGTTCGAAATATATTTGTTCGAAGCCACGAATCACCACTCTAGCAACATCACGTTCTTTCTCCTTCCTTAAGAAAATCATCGTCCTCCTTATCATGAGGGTTTCACCCAAGTCTGCAGCAACCTCCATTTCTTCTTCCTCTTCAGCCTCAACTAGATTTACTTGTGGTTTTTCTCCTTGCCATCTATCTTGTGTAGGATAGTGCAGACACTCAAAAGCTCTGTGCCCCTCTTCACCACATCTGTACCATGTATATTACCTTTGGGGGCTATTCCAGCCCTGTCCTCCATTATAACCTCTTCCCCTCTGAAATCCCCTACCTCTTTGGTAGTTACCATGGCTTTGACCAAAATCTTCATGCCCTTATGTATTAGAGGATTCACCTTTTGTAGATTCAAATCTACCCTTGCCCCTCATTGGAGATGATGATGGACCTCTCTTCACACCTCTTCTAAAATTACTCCTCTTGTTCTTTTCCTCTGCCTTTAATGCAAGTTGATAAGCATCATCTAGGCTATGGATCCGGAGCATACTCAACTCATCTTGTATGGTGTAACTCAACCCATTTATGTACCTTGTAGCCTTTTGTTCTTCAGACTCTCCCTGTTCCACCCTGATTGATAACTTGTAAAATTCATTAGTACACTCCTCAATGCTAAGATCCTTCTACCTTAGGTTTTGGAACCTTCGAAAGAGTGTCTGAGCATAATCTACAGGAAGAAACTTTTCTTTTAGCTTCTTTACCATTTTATTCCAGTTTCAGATCTTGCCCTTTCCACTCCTTTGTCTTTCATTTTGTAGGTGATCCCACCAGATCAATGCATGTCCGGCTAACTTAGTGCATGAAAACTTAACCTTCTTCTCCTCTGAAAGGGTTTTCCACTCAAAGAATTTTTCCATGCGATTTAACCAGTCAATCAACTCCTCTGGTCATAACCCTCCACCATAATCAGGAACATTAATCTTGATGTCGTCATTCTTTCCCTCCAAAGCCTTGATCAATCTCTCCTCAAATGGTATCTCATTCAAGGTTTCTTCATCTCTCTCATTTTCTTCTTCATCTCCTCCTTCATTCATTAATGGAGTCTCTTCTTCAATATCACTATTTGGGTTTGCATCCCCATTTGCATGTCTCCTTCTAAGGTGGGTAACTTCCCCCGTGAGCTCAACAACTTGTCTCTGTAGCTCCTGCATATGCCTATTCATCTGGGCATAACCCCCCCTCCCACGTCTAGCCATGGTTATATAAAACAGAGGTAAAAACTACACATAAAAATGTAATATGTTACCTTAACTATTTCCGCAAGATCAAAATCCAGCTCTGATACCAATCGATCTGAATCCAGCTGCAAGAGGTTGAAATACCTCCAAAAACACACATAAACAGCTTTGCAAATAAAACCTGGAGTTTCAAAATAGCTTACTTCTCATTCTAGAATTCACACTGATCTAATTACATCATTACAATTCTCCTTTTATTTCAAGACTACTCTAAAACCCTAAAATGCCAAAAACCCTAAAATGCCAAAAAACCCTAAAATGCAAAACAACTCGGATTGACCCCAAAATTTGCGTGCCAAATATGAATTCATAAATTAGGGCTCACACGAAATTTGGACTTATTCTGAAAAGCACAACAAAAGTTATTAAAGTTCTAAGACCTAGTCAAAAGCGGAAAAAACATTCAGAGTCAATTTTAGGCCACTAGATGACGGAATCCGAGCCCGAAAACATGCCAAAATGAGCACAAAACTGTGCACACGAAGCTGTCCTTAGCATAGTACTAATGTATATCTACCACCCTGTAAAATTTCAGGACGATCCAACGGTTGGATCAAAAGTTATGGCCTCTGCAAGTTATGCTCCCGCATCAGTTCGATAGGCCCAGAGGGCGGGATGTATATGTAAGTGCCAATTACAACCGGTTTTACTAACCATTTTCTCCATAATCCATACAGGGGTTTTATTAGTAATCCTATGCTTTTCCATTACTTTGGGGTAATAGGGGGTAGACCACTTGAGTTAGATATGGAAATGTTGACACAATGTCTTTACCATTTTGTTTTTGAAGGATTTTCCATTGTCAGTGACAATGGCTAAAGGGATACCGTAATGAAAAATGAGATGGTTCATGATGAACTTTGAAATTTGTGCACTGGTGACATAAGTAAGAGGGAAAAGCTCTACCCATTTTGTAAAATACTCATTGGTAGTGATAATATGAGTGTGGCCATATGAAGAAGAAGGATACAACTTCCCTATGAGATCCAGGCCCCATTTAGAGAATGGTACAAGGTGTCACTATAGGCTGCAAGGCTTGTGCTGGTGCATGTATTAAGTTTCCATATTTCTGGCATAGTTCACACTTCTTTAAAAAGTTGTAGCAATATCTAATTCCATGGTAGACCAATAATAACCTACTCTCAATAGCTTCTTAGCTAAGACCATGTTGCTAGTATGCGCTCCACAAATACCACCATGTACTTCCTTAATAGCGTGGATTGAGTTAGCAACATCCAAATAGCGAAGCAGATTCCCGTTGTAGCCACGACGATAAAGGGTTCCTCCTAGGAGGGTATAACGGGCTATTCGAAAGATAAGGGATTTATTTTTAGAATGAGTAATGTATGGTGGAAAAGTGTCATCTTGTAGGTATTGAAAGATAGTGTCATACCAGGGGGATAATGGACCAAAAACTTCACATACTAAACATGACTTCGACATATCATATGCGGGCACTTGTAAATGCTCTACGAAGAAAGTCATTTTACTCTCCTCAGGTGGGATGCGTAACAGAGACCCAATTGTAGCCATAACATCTGTAGATCTATTATGTGACCTTGGATTTTGCTCAAATATGATTTGTGTAAAGTAATCCTTCAGAGTTTTGACCATTTTCTTATATGGAATGAGTTTCTCATCTTTAACCTTGTACTAGTCATTAACTTGTTTAATGATAAGTTGAGAGTCTCCGATGACTCGTAGTTGTCAAATGTTCCAAGTAATAGCTAGCTTGAGGCCAATAATGAGTGCCTCATACTCTAAAATGTTATTAGTGCATGGAAATCCCAACCAGAATGCTCTTGGTATGACATCGCCTATGGGAGTGATAAGCACCACTCCTGTTCCTAATCCATGGAAAGTAAATGATCCATCAAAATGGACCTACCATACTACAAATTCTTCAACACACATCATATATGCATCTGGAAGATCCAAACACAAAGGTTTCGTACCTAGTAGAGGCACTTCTGCTAAGTGATTAGCCAATACCTATCCTTTTAAGGATTTCTGATTTACAAACTCAATATCAAATTTACTTAGGAGAATGATCCAATTATCCATTCGACCTATGATGGTAGGTTTGGATGAAAAGGTATTTGAGAGGGTCAACTTTGGATATGAGTTTGGTTTTATTGTTTAGGAGATAATGAAGAAGATTTTGGAAGGTAAAGACAACTGCCAAGTAGGCCTTTTCAATTTGCAGATAATTTAACTCATAAGAAATCAAGGTGTGAATTAGATAATAAACTGCTCTTTCTTTATGATCCAGGTCGTATTGGTAAGCAGTGCACCAATATCAAACTGGGTAGTGGATATGTACAAGAGGAGAGGTTCACTTTGGGTAGGCAGTATGAGTATAGGTGGATTGACAAGGTACTGCATGAGCAATGCAAATTCCTTCTGACAGTCAGGTTCCCGGTTGAATGTAATGTCTTTCTTCACCAAATGAGTAAATGGGTGACACTTATCTACAAGCTATGAAATGAAGCGACGGATTTCCTAAATCTTTCCTTGTAAAATCCTCAGTTTCTTGAGATTTGTGGGTGGTGGAATTTCTGTGATACCTGTAACCTTAGCAGGGTCCACTTCTATCCCTCTTTTTGAAACTTTGAAACTTAGGAGTTTTCTTGATAAAACACCAAAGACACATTTCTTAGGATTCAAGCGTACCTTATAATCTTTGAGATGCTGAAAAATACGCCTAAGCACTTCCGGGTGCTCTTCTCTACTCTTGGATTTTGCTAGGATGTCATCAAAATAGTCTTCCATGATGGAATTCATCATATGATGGAAGATAATGGTCATGGCCCGCTGATAAGTAGCCCTAAAATTCTAAAGTCTGAAAGGCATGAATTTATAGCAAAATTTCCCCTAAGGGGTGATGAAGGTTGTTTTATACTGATCTTCTCCAATAATCCGCATTTGGTTATAACATGAAAATCCATCCATTAAAGACAAAATTTCATAGCTAGCAGTGGAATCAACTATCATGTCAATGTTAGGCAAAGGAAAATCATCTTTAGGGCATGCCTTATTGATGTCACATAAATCAGTACAAATTCTTATACCGACAGGCTTATTTTGTACAGGGACTATGTTGGATATACATTCTGAATAATCGATGGGTTTAATAAAATCAGCAGCTAAATTTTTTTTCCAATTCTTCTTTGACAAGGAGCGCCATCCTAGGGTACATATTTCTCAACTTTTTCTTGATGGGTTTGGCATCTGGGTGCACAACAAGGTTGTGTAAACTAACTCTGGGTCCAAACCAGGAATATCTACATATGTCCATGTGAATATATCCATGTATTCCCTTAAGATCTCTACAAATATCTTTTATTCCTGAGCTGAGAGTGAAGCCCCCAACTTTATCATTCTAGGCTGCTCTTCTGAGCCAATGTTGACGCTGATTATTTCCTCAACAAGCATCTTAGAAGCATCTTCCATCCATGTAGGATCAGAGGGAAGAGTAAGATTGACCTTCTGTGGTAGCTCATTATCATCTTTAAATGGATAAACTACTTCATCCATAGACTCTTCATTTTGTTTATCTATGAGTGTTTCAAAGAGTTTTTCACTGTGAGACTTTCCTCTATCCTTTTTACAAGGTTTCTCTGAAGTGTTTGTACTCTTACTTACCACCTTCTTATTCAAATTTCCACACATATCTACTTCTTCCCCAAAGTATGCACATGTGTTCTAGTTGAATTGCAAATCCTTTCTTGTGGTCCCCAGCTAGAATAGAATCCCTGAGTCCCATGAACTCTACAAATGCCTCATCATTTTCAAAGAAATCATAGTGGCATGTGAAGTTGTTGATCCCAATCTATAAGTTTCAGGATATACTAAGGGCTATTTGATAATTGGTTAAGGGGATTGGATTCAGATAAGGTAAGGACCGCTGAATTTGGGAATAGGTTAGTGGAAGCAAGATCCTCATAGAGGATATACATTGGGAATCTGCATCGCTATCAAAATGAGATGAAACATTCCTCATGTTCAGAAGAGGTGGTGTCAATCTCAGAGGGTAGAGTATTATGAGGCCTTATCCCCAAGCCATGTTTATCTGACTTAAAACGAGGGATGTGAATAGGCTCTAGCTGGCCTTGTGCATTAATGCCACATCTAAACCCACTATATCCCATGACAAACATCATACGATGACCTTTGATGTACTGGGGTGCTTGATGGCATGAAGCTGTGGTACCTTCTGGCACTCTGCTAGTAGGATATTCTAACATTTTCTCCTTAGATAGGAGACCGCTAGAGAAATTTTTTTCTAATGGTTTAGGACACTGCTCCCAAGAGCTCTTGAATTGAAAATAAGGCTTACCATGTGTTCTAGGAGATACTGATAAATTTGATATTAACAATGCCTGTTCAAGAGTGAATGGCTCACCTGCACCATATTTTTCTAACGTTGCTTCCCATGAAGAGAACAAGTTGACCAACGAAGGAAAATCCTGATTGCAAGGCATGAGTGATTATGGATCTACCTTATTCTTAATAGCTTATGTTTGTAGAGGGATAACAACATCCACTGAAGGACATTCATAAGCCACACGAGAGAAGCTATGTAAAGGCCTATAATGTGTCAATAGTTCCAGGTCACCCAAAATGGTAACTAATTGACCTTCATGACACAACTTGATGCATTGATGGAAAGTCGATGGAACAACCTGCATGGCATGAATCCATGGGTGCCCTAAGAGCATGTTATATGGAAGGTCTAAGTCAAGGACATGAACTTTCATGTCATGAAAAGTTGGGCCTACCTCCATGGGAACTACTATAGTACCCACTGATTCCCATTCTTCATTGTCGTAAGCCGTGATTGATCATCTTAGCTCCCAGATCTATTTCTGAATGACCTAGCTACTTTAACCATAGCTTCAAAGTGCAAATGTTTCAGAACAGATCCACTATCCACAAGTACCCTCTTTATTTTGTGATGAGTAACCACCACTTCTAAGTATAAGGGAAATTTATGTTATGGGTTGTTACGAGGGATTGCGGTGTGATCAAAAGTAATATGGTAATTGGAGTATAGGTGTGCAATCAATGGCTTAGAGGTGTGTAGGGATCTACATCTATAGAGACTCCTCACTTTTGTAATGTTTTAAACAATATGTTCTTATGGATGAAGTAGAGATTTTAAGGAGATTGAGAATGGATATCATAGCAGGTGTTTTCTTTAACTGATCCTATAAAATTATTGACCCTCAAGGGATAGGTTGATGGGATCTGGTATGATTAAATGATCATAGGTGATTCATCCCTAGTGCACAACATTTACATTTTCTAAGATAAAGATAGTGTTGACCTGTTCATTAGAGGAGTGAATACATCCTATGAGAAAATCAAAGGAACTATCATTAGTAGGGTAAACATAAGAGGTAGTTCTATATCTCATTGGAGGTTTATGATCTGGATTCCTTTTCTTTTTATTTGCATGATTAGGAAAAGGTTCTTTGTAAATGCCCATTTTCTGGGGGGTTTGAGAGACTTGAATTCATTGAGGGTCTAGAAGGGGAGAATATATAGAAAGTCTTACCCTCTAGAAAATGAGGTCTTGTATGTAGTGACACAATATTAAACACCTATCTGTCTTGTGCCCTTTAACACCATTGGAAGTCATTGTAATTCATGATCTTTGAACCAAATATGTTTTGGAGCATCACTATGGGTATGACACTGTTCACTGTTGGATATTCCACCATTTTTACATTATCTTACTGCTTTAGTATAAGGCTGGTACGGATTCCTTTAATGGCGGTGAATGTGTCATTTAGTAAATGCCTTGGGATGGAGGTCCTTGTGAGAAGCTTTAAAAGTGGTCCTGTCTGTATGGCTTAGGACTCTTTTGGAGTCCATAATGCCTTCACCAACGAACGATTCTTAGCTTCTTATTGAAAGAACTTTGGTTTGTCTATGGATTTGGCTTCATGTTTGTCTTTAACTGGTTTAAGCATCCCCTTTGTACAATGAGGGCCTTCTCGATTTGACCATACCTTTCTCTATGACTTCTTGAAGTTAGAGCCATATATTTATAAATGGAAGGCTCATTTTTGGGTTTAAGTTAGGAACAAAGATTCTCACTAGATGCTTTTCTAGTAAGCCCCCACAAGGGAAACACTTGCTAACCCACAGCCATCATTGTAAGAAACTTGCAAAGGTCTCATGGAACCTCTTTTATTTGGCATTATAAAGGTCATTCATTGTGATGTCGTTTTCCATGTTGAACGAATAATTCAATGAACGACTATTTCCCTCTTAGCATGGGCCACGTTGTAATAGATCCTTTAGAGTATGTTAAAGAACCACTTCTAATGCCAATTCCCCTAGAATGAAAGGAAAGAGTTGTATCAATATATTATTACTATATGCGACCTCTTGACAAGCCATATAAAAGTCTTTGATGTGATCCTGAGGATCACCCTTGATTTTATATTTTTCAATTTTTTGAACGGTGCCCAATTAAAATCCGAAAAAGCCCTTGGTCATATGGTATGGTCTTATGAGGGCTTAAAACTTGTGACTCCTACTAGTAGGTGCTTAACTTGAGCCCCCTATAATTTTATTTGTGTGGTGAAGGAAACAACAATTTATTTTGTTTTAGTGGCAACTACAATAAATAACAGAGAAAAATATTAAAAAGCTTGTAACTTTTGATCGGTAACTCGGTTTTGAGTGCCATTTTTTGCAAAAGTACTTTTTTTTCATGATTTTTCCATTGGAGTTATTTATTTTGAGACTTGTAATATAATTATCAAAGTGCCAAATATGGAGGAGTGTTCTAATCAATTGTGGATGTAATTTCGGCTGAGCCCGACATCCTAAATTTTTGGGAGTTGCAGTTTGTACCTATCATGGATGATATGCTTTTCTATGAAGTATGTGGACTTCAAGAGGATATTGTAAAATTTGTGGAAGAAAACAAATCACTCAAGAAGTGAAATTATCATCTACAATCACTCATTCACGATAAGGATACACTAATACACTCCCTGTAGAACAAACTTGCTAGCCTACAACATCACCATCATATTGTGGACAACCATATCCATGCTCCTAGTCCACTTGCATATGTTGCTCTTATACCCACTGACATGGATCTGCCAGTCTTTGATCCTGAACCTGATTTTAATGCTTCTAAACCTATGAGGCTTGTTATTGCATGTTCTTCCACATCTGTGCCTATTACAGTACCACATGTTGTGTATACTACTTCTGCTCAGCTGTATGGATTTTTTGAGAAGCATACCACTTCATTCCATTCTCGCATGCTTCGTTCTATGGGTCTCACTAGTAGAGTCATTGGTAGAAAATTACAGGGTATTGTTTCCTCTATTCCACATGTTAAATGGAATTCTTGTCATGAAATTGGTTTTCAAGTAGATACTTCATTGGGATCACACATTAATAGAGCTCCTTTTTTTGTTCGCTCAACTCTTTCTGAGGATCATGAGCAACACATGAGTTCTACACCTTCACTCAGGATTGAGAAACCCAAGATTTCATCTGTCAGACATGATCAACTTGATACACATTCTAATATTCTTTTGTATTCACCCACTGTGCATTTTGTACCAATTCATATGCATGCATCTTCTTCATCCATCCGTGTTGATTTGGGGTGGATATTTGATCACTCGTGGTGGTGACATAGGCATTCATTGAGAGGACACTACAGGTGTGGCTCCTCCACCATTCAACCTCTTGCTCCACTTTCTATACCTTCTGCATTGTGATGCTTCTTGTTTTGAGCATTTTTCTTTAGCAGGTGTAGTGTATCTCTCTTATTTGTTGAGACATTTTGTATCTGTATTTTTGACACTTTTGACATGTTGACAGTCTCTCTTATGGGGGAGCTATCTCTGGTGGAGCCCAGTGTTAGTTTATTAGTGTTTGAGTAGTTGGTTTTGACAACTCATATAGATTTGTAGCATCACTCCACTCATTCAACAATATGAGAGGGTGTGGTGTTGATCCTGCTTCTTTAGGTTTCGCGTCCTTACCTTAGTACCTTGGATTTTCTTGGATCGTGACACTATAGAGTTTGTGTCCTTACCTTGTTGCTTTTGTTATTGTTCTTGGATCATGGTACACCTATTTGCAGTAGTTGGTCAAATTATGTTTGTTGTTTTTTTGCACTTTCGACATCACTCCATTGATAGTCTCCTTGTATGGAGCTATTCTGGTGAAGCCCAGTGTTAGTTGTTTTTGAGTTCTATGATTGAGTAGTGGATTCAGACCAAACTTATTCAGAATTGTATGAGTTTTTTGAGCCGGGCTTCTTGGGATGCCTTAGAGTGGGTTTTGACTCTCTTTACTTTGTTGTTACTAGTTTAGGGTACTTTATGGTGTCCCTTTTTCCCAATTATTGTACATGAGTACCTCATTAAGGCCTAGTTTCCGGGACTCATACTCTAGACATGCCACTTCTATTTTGGCCCCTAGCTTCACTTGGGGGGGGGGGTGTTAGAGTAGGTATTTACCTTATCTCATGTTCACCTAGGTACTTTATTTACCTTTATTGTATTTATCCTCACCCACTTATGTGTGTGGATATTCGATTTTATCTTATTTAGATATTAGGAGATATTATCTAGTTATTATGTATAGTTATTTCCTTGATCTATGGTATTGACTAGATCCTTGATGTCTAGTTCTCTCCTAAATCTATGGTCTTGACTAGTTATTTGATGACTAGTTATTTCCTTGATTTATGGCTTGATCTACGACCTTGACTAGTTCTTAGATTGTTATTCCTTGCCTATTTAAGCAAGGCCCATCTTAATGTATTGCATTGAGTTCCATAATAATATATGATATTGTTTCTCATTTGTTTACAAAGGTTTTATGTAAAGTTATTCTGGCGAGTTGCTTTCATCTTGTAGATTGTGGTGTTTGATTAACATCTGTGTTCTTGGCTTGATATGATCTGGTTATCATTCCTTTCATGTAACTCATTCTGAATGAGTTGTTCTTTAGTAGGTGACATTGGTCTTTGTATTTGAGTCGCCTTAAAGGTATGGTTAGTGTATGGATCAAAGTGAAACTCACTAGGTTTCATTTTATCTTTTTCTCTGTATGCATTTCTTCTTGAAGAGCCTAAGTTTGCTAGTTTCTGGTTCAATTTCAAGATTTTCTTTTGAAGGTTCTCCTCTTCAACTAGAGGTTCCTCTTCTTCATCGAATTTGGGAGGAGGGGAAGCTTTACGCTCAATTTTCACTTTACGTGTAACTTTGTAGTGATGTCTTCGTGATGGGTCCCCTTTGATAATGGCATGATGTTACCCCCAAAGTAGAAGCGTATCCTGTCTCAAAGGGATTGTCTATGTCTAAGAGTGATACCCGTCCTCCTACTTTAGGATTAATGACCTTTGTTTTTGCTTCACGCTCTTGTGGAATTTTAAATCCTAATTCTAAGACTCTTGCGAGAACTTGATCTCTGTTATAATATAGGAGTTCATCAAATATGCGTAGGTCTAATCTTTGTTGCTCTTCGGAAGAGTCTGACTCTTCTCCACTATGGTCAATTAATGGCTTTGCATCCTTGACTTGAGAAAAGAGAGGTGCTAAATTGTTTCCACTAAATGGGAAGGTTTCGAAAGGGTTTTCTCCTAAGTCATGTTCATTTGATTTGGTTCCCATCTTTGTGTTTTTAGGCATTACTAACCAACATTTGTATGTAGCTAGCATGAATCCTAAAATGTATGTTTTTTAACAAGTCGTACGAGGTGATGTTTGAGATATTTCACAGTGTGTCCTAGATGCAAGGCTATGTAATTTTTTTTATCAAAGAACACTCATATGAACACCTAGATGTAATAATCACTCGGATTTGTTGTTATGCCAAGTCTACACCCTAAAATGGATAGTGACAATGCAATATCAATATGTAGGTCAAGTTAGAATTCTAACAAGGCCTAAGCATCGATGCGGTATTGATGTAGTCTCTTGAAGAGATATACCAAAACTAGTTTGAGTGCCGATGAAAGATAAGTTATCTAAAAAGTGGAAGTCGTGACTAGATATAATGTAACAACGTTATCCTGATACATTAATCGAGTAAACAAGGTGCTAGTATGAAGACAACATTATTGCGATAAATATAAGGTGATATCAATACTTTTAAGAAGACTTAGATGATGTTGATACTGAAACCAAGTAATGAATATACCAAGAAGATTTTTAATCATGTGAGCAGTGTAACCATGCAATAAAGGGACTTATATCACGTTCTCAAGAAATTGAAAACACGATGTAAGTACCTAGATTGTGCGACTAGAATGAAAGAAAAATTATAAACTCAAGAAGAGACAAGTGATTAACTAAACTCGTAGTAGTGAAGACAATATTGAAATAAAGATTAGAGGACTATCAAAGATACAAAAACATACCTACACACTTTAGATGTTTAACAACTCAGCCGTAAACATGGATGGGTGTAAACAGACAAAAAAGTGGTGAGTACTGTCTTTGATAAGATGCGCGAGGTATGATCCCTTCTCACCCCAAAAGTGGAAAGTGAGAATGCATGGGTATAGATCAAAAATATGAAAAATACACTAAGCGCCACTTGGGCAGAGCTTCACCTCGTCCGAAGGTGAGAAAGAAGCTAAGCTAAGTGAGACGTCGTCTAATTTTTGTGGTAAAAAGTACTTAGATCAAACTTAAGTGGGATCTTTTCCTTGTTCCATAAAAAAGGTTCAGACTCCAAGTAAGTTTCCACTTCATGATGGCTCGATGCGAAAAAGGACTAGTAAAGTGGGCTCCAAGATAGAACAGCCTCCCTAATAATATCTCTCAACTAGGTGTTACAAAGCTGTCTTAAGCGAGCAAGATTTACCCAAAAAGTCACAATGACTAATTTAGGAGTATCTCAAATTTACTTTACCCCCTTCAAGTACATTGGGCAATAAATGTGTCCATGTGTAATCTCACTTGGGCCATCATACGAACAACCAGTAATGCGAACTCACAAGGAAAACTAGTCAAGTGGGTAAGCAGAGTGCTTCTTGTTTCATCCACAAGGTTACTCAACGGTGGATTACTTTAGGGTTCCTGGAACCACCCCCATTTTTGTAGCTTAAGGCATTATGCCAAAGGGGTTATGTTCAATTTGAGCGGATAGGGATGTACCCTTTTTTGAAACCTGCAATACAGTGTGATGAAAGTGGTGTGTTTTTTTTTTAATCTTTTTAACTTAAATGTGGTTTTAAGTGAGCACACCATTTGGTAAACTGCATGTAAACACATGTATTAAAGGGTTTGTATTGTTTCGTTTTGATGAATTTCTTTGAAAAGTGATTTTGGTCCTACATACCAAGGTTATTAATTTTCCAAAACATCGTATAAAGGAGATAAGATGTTGTTTTTGATTTCCTAGATCATCCTAAGATGCATGTAAAGAGCATACACAACAAGGTATCTCACTCAAATTTGTAATAAATGGAAAATTCCTAAGTACAATGTGAAAAGGAGTTCCTTTTAACCAAATTTCAAAGCTAATTAAACTTTTTTGCAAGTATGAAGAAAGTAGTGAAACGTTTCTGATTCCCAAGATCACCTAAAAAGGCGCGAGGGAGGAGCATACGCATCTCAAACCTTCAAAAATAAAGATACAAATGTTTTTTTAACTAAGTTAGTACAAAAAACTTAATGCAAAGGAAACCTTTAAACCATTGTTAGAACCCTGCAAAAAAGTTAGAAAACCAAGGAAATTGAAAATTTCTAAAAATGTATTTTTAGCAGTTTTTAAAACAATTTCTAGTAATTTACATTTTTGGAGGTCTCCGGGGAACTTTTGGGAGTTTTGTGATATAAGTAACTATACTAATGGTATATTAATTTTGAAAGTTCCCTCACAAAGTATGCATTTTTTCTCTTTCCGACGCCTATTCAAACTCCAAAAATGGGTTAACGAGTCAAAAGATATGATTAAAACAAAGAGCACTAAAAAGTTGTAATCAAAACCGGATCAAACAAATATACCTGTGCCCCCTCAGGTGTATGTGCATGCCATTTTATGTGTGTGCACACCCCCCTTATAGAGACACCTACATGTGGGTTGGGGTGCATGCACACCTTTTTATGTGTGTGTGTGCCTTTGAGAAAAATGACATTCGGTTAGGTCTGTAGGGTGTTTGCACTACCCGAGAGATGCATGCGCACGGTTTCAGTGTGTATGCCACGGTTGGATGTGTGCACCATGGGTTACAGGGTATGTGTGCCATGGTTTAGGTGTGTATGCCATGGTTTGGGTGTGTGCACCAGCTTTATGGTACCTACGTGTGGGTTTTGGTGCCTGCATGCCTCTGTAAAAAAATGACAGTGCGAAAGTGCCTACGTTGGTAAAAAGGTGTATGCATACCCCTTCCCTGTAGGTGGCTAAAAAACACAGGATTTTTCAAAAAAAATCTCCAAAAATGTCAAAATTTTGTTAATTTGTTTCAATTCTCGGCAGCACTTTACCTCCCTTGATCCTGCAAAGAGCACAAAAGCAAGACAATCCTAGCTTAACTAGTTAGGAAACCTGATTTTAGCCATTAATACAAAAATATTAGTGAAGATGAAAAACTTGAAACTAATCTTAAAAACTTTGAAAAATTAATCTTAGAAAGCTTGAAACTAATCCTAGAAAGATTGAAACTGGAAAAATTAGAAACTAAAATAAAAGCTTCAAAATGACTCCATTAATGGAGGATGGACCAAGGGCCCCACTGGGCATGCCAAATGTATGCAATGGAAAGGTTTGCAAAGCTATGGGATGAGGTTAAAGAACCTCAAGCTTGACTAAACTCAACCATGCACCATAAGATTAGAGCTAAACAAGAAACTATCTATGTATATATAAATTTGAAACTAACATTCAAACCCTAGCATATATACTACTCTCTACTCCATGAAAGCTTAATGAAAATGAACCTAGTTAGATTCTAAGCAATCAAATTATGATGTGTTGTTTACTCTCAATACATAGTGAAGAGGTCTCTCCAAGTTGGCTACATGGCCAAGCTTTAGATATTCCCTCCTACTAACTGTACTTTGGAATGTTATGGATGTGAGATGGGGGAGCTCTTACCAATGGAGTATGGCCAAGATCAAATGTTTTATTAGCTTAAAGCTAATCACAAATGATTTCTAATGCCAATATCTCCAAATATGAGAGAGGACTTGTGAGTGAAAACAAGGTGTAAGGTTGAGAGGGAGGGGTGACCCTTCTATTTATATATTTCCAAATGAGAGGATTTGGAATTTGGGTGCATGTGGGACTAAAGCTCAAAAATCAATTTTATATTAGATTAGGATAAACATGATTTAGGTTTAGATAAGCTTGGTTTAGGCTAGTTAACTAGGGTTTAGGCTAGTTAAACTTGATTAACAAGTGATTAGAGACTCATTGAGAGTTGGGAGGGGTATGAATAACCAATTTTAACTGATAGATAGCCTATGAAGCCAATAAAAGTGGTCTAGAGAGAACTAGGGAGGTTCTGAATGGTCGAAAGGAGGAATGTTTAGCTAATAAGAGAGATATTAGCCAAATAAGCTGATTATAGGAGGAATACAATTGAGAAGGTGTCGTGAATGGGCATCCGAGAATGGAGCAAAGAAGGGTTGATTAATGAAGTGTCGTCAATTGGTTGAATTGGAGGAAATGCTAAGTGTAAGCATATTTTAGGTGTCTACACCCGTTAAGGGGTTAGGATTGAAGATTGGAGATTTAGATTTAGATTTAGAGTTGAGGATGTTAGAAGATTTCCCAACCAGTGGGTGATGATTTTGGATGTTGGATGAGAGATGATAAGATTTGGACATGGATATTGATTTATTCATAAAGGATTGATTGAATAGGAGGATGAGGAGGCTATATAGTTATTTAGATGATGATGAGGATTACGTGTGGATGATGAAAAGGATAAAATATTATGATAGAAGGGAGTATGCTACCATAAATTTTCCACTGTTATCATCATTAACAATTGTTATTGATGTGGCATAGATCAAAATGCATCAAGGTATAAATACCATGATGATTGAATTACCAACTGCCCTTATCCTCATATCATTGGATAGATAAATGTAAAAAATATGGTCCACATATTAATGAATGAAAAATAAAAAGATACAAAAGGGGCCTCATATCATTGGATAGATAAATGTGAATGTAGACAAACAAGTAAACACATATGAGAAAAAACACATACATTGTATTTTTGTATATTGTGTTTTGTTTTGATGGATTATTTGAATGTTTTTATTTTTTATATTTTGGATTTTTGAAGTTTATATTTTTGGAGGTTTAGATTTTTTGGATTTGGATTGTGGATGTTGGTTTTTAAGATTTTGGATGTGATAGGTGATGGGGTATGGAAAGCAATGTAAGGTGGGATGCGAATTAATCTTATAAGTTCCAAAGTATGTTTAGGTAGGATGAAAGGTAAGTATTGAGGGAAATTGGATAAGTGGATAAGATATGGATTGGTTGATAGGTTAGGATTATATGAGATGTGGGATGGGAGATAAATAGATAGGATGAGGAATGTGGTATATGATAAGATGGGGGATACAAAATATGATAAGATATGCCCCAAGTATAGGGGGTACAAATGAAGAGATAGATGTGGTGTGCCCCCAAGTGTAAAGTAAGGTGACTAGTGTGGATGGATGGATGAATTTGATTTGACCCCAGGTGTTAGGTAGGATGGGAAGTGAGGGGTATCTAAAATGGATGATGCCCCTAGTGGATGGTAATAAGGTTTCCCCCAGTCATGATGATGACAGTTGAAAAGGGACATGAGGGGGATTGGATGAAAAGGAAAGGATAATCATCTGCCTATGAATGTTCGATCTAAGGCAAAAAGGATGTGGATGTGATGGATGGAAGGAAAAATAACATCGATGATGAAAATATTATGAGCCTAACTACACATGTTGTAAGGTAAGAGTTAGTCTAAAACAAAAGTGTGACCAAGATCTAAACAATACCTAGCAACATGTGAGCCCTATGTCTCTGCGAGATCAAAGTGTGTGTGATTGTGAGGGTTAATTACCACTTGCAATGAAGAATTAATGAGTAGTATGTAACGATAAAATAACCAATGTATAGGGAGTGATTAAGTCAAATAAGTGGATGGAGGGTGAACAGAAGGATAAACCGTGCATTGCTCCACTACCATCTAGGTTTTCATAGCCCCGATGGAGATGCATTTGATTCTTGTCAAAACATTTCCGTACTGCCCATCCAAGCATCCATAACTCTAGTAAAGATGCTAGAAAAAATGGTAGAGAGATTTGTGAGGTGGATTTTATTTGATATTTTAAATTTTGAGATGATTTTTTTGCTTTATGATATTTGCATTTTTTTGCACAAAGAGCTTCTACTCTCTTGAAAAAATATCATGGGGTTAAGAATCACTAGTGGCCTAATGGGGGGATGGAAATGATTGTGGTGATGAAATTGGATAGAGTGTCAAAATATGCACCCAAGGTTCTTCAACACAATTTGATTAAGTGTGTTAAAGTGTATAGATCTCTGGGAGGATAATGGTGCTGGAATGTTGGAGGTAATGGTAGACCAAGGTCACACGGTTGTAGTAGGTATTATTGTCTTACAAAATGTGTAAGAAAGCTGATCAAGTGTTAAAATGAATGGATTGGGATACAAATGGATGTGATGATAAGAATGGATGAGATACAAATGGATTTTAATGTAAGGAGGATGGGTGGGAAGGAAAGAGCATCTATGTGTAGGTGACGAATTATGTGCTCAATCAATTTTTAGGTGGTTAGTATTTGTAGGGTTATTAAAGGATTTGTGATTGAGTTGAGTGGTTGGGATGGTAGGATCAACAAGAGGAGTGGTAGAAAATGGTTTTTGATGGAGTAGTGGGAAGGATATTGGTAGTTTTAGGTGTATAACCTAAGCCTAAACGACCAAGATTTTGATTAAGGGAGATGGGTTCTCGAATTCCTTATTTGTGGATACCTAAGCCTTTGCCTCGATGTTTTATATTAGCAAACATATTCTTAGCTATAGGGTATGAAGTGGATGGGGAAGATGATTCCATGTGGTCATCATAAGACTGGGGGTAGTAATTTTTTTATCCTTTAAGAGGCCAGACTTAACAAAGGATGGGAGGTGAGATTTTTTTTGGTTATTAGTTAGGCAATGACGTTTGGATGTATGATGAGATGTGGATGGATGATGATGTTTGGGTGTCGATCACGGGTTTGGATGATGTTTTAGGTATAGGACTGGGGTGGAAAGGTGGTGGATGATTAACTAAAATCTGAGTATTTTAGAGTTAATATAAGAAGTACATCAGTGAGTGAGAGCTAAACTAAATAAGGAAAAGTGACCCAAGAAACTAAGTACATAAAAATGTGAAACCATAATTAAAAAGTAGGGTTAGAAAGAAGCTCAACTAATTCGACGAACTTGTTGGATTGTGTCGTAGAGATGAATGGAGAAATAGGAGGAGAAAATGACTATGCCGAAGTCCTAAAAAAGTGTAGATATGATCAATTGGGGTGGAATGGGGCTCATGCGAGAGGATCATGGTGTCTGTGGGCACCCTAGTATGAGTTTTGGGCACCCTGGTTTTCAGAAATAGCCTAAAAAACCTCCTATGAGGTGTCACTAAATATTCACCTATGTCCTCTCTTTTTCACACCAAATGTTGTTGAACTACATCAGATGTCGTTGCAATATCTATAATAAATAATCACTTAAAAAATGCCAAGATGAGCATCAAATCCCTAAAAAATAAAGATGCATATAAAAGGGGTCAGACTATCCTCAACGACCATAATGGTGAAATTACTAACTAAGCACTACACTACATCTCAGACCTGATGTAGTTCTGTGTCTCTCTGTGTGTGTGTAATCATGCCCTAGGTGCTCTTGCACCAGTCACACTTTGTGAAGTAGCGAGCAATAACTATGTGTAGAAATGTAATAAAATGGTGGATGGAATAGAATAAATTTCCCTCCTATGCATTGTGATGTAGATGAACCAACCTTGTCCCTTGTGATGGAGCTAGATGGATGCAAATGAGCTCTAGATGCCTTAGATGGAGTGCAACCTTACGTGATGGTAATAACGCTTAGTGCTTGGTTCCTCATTATGGTCTCATAACTTTATATTTATATGGTTCTCTTGATCTAATTTTGTAATTAACCCCAAAGAGGTCGACCACTAAAAATATAGAATGCTAAAATGACTAGAAAGTGCCCAAAATATGGAAGTAAAGTGGGAAAATGATCATGGCACCCCGATTGAAACTAGGGTGCTTGTGGGTGCCCTAATACTGGCCTGTGTGCCCCAGTTAGGACTAAAATGACGTAAAATGATAAAAAAAACTGGGCATGCATGTGTGGGAGGTCAGTAGTGATGATAGAAAGTAAATTAAAATGGCCAAAAGATGAGGGTTAATTAGTAATTTCTTCACTCAAAAACCATATGAATAATAGTATGAGACTGGGACTAAATAATACCCAAAGTGTGTGATTTATTGTTTACATTTTCCCCCACTTTATGTTGGTGAGTGGAACTCTTGGTAACATAAAGTAGATAGAGATGTGAACTTGATGTCCATGTAGAGTGATGTAAGAAATGTGCCAAAGGAATAGACAAAGCATGTAGTGACAAAAAAATGGAGTGTGGAAAATAAAGATGCAAAAGAACAAAAAGTGATGAGAGTGAACCTAGGGTGGAAATGCGTGTGTAGTTGCCAGTGTGTGATGTACTTGCATGTTAGTATGAGGTGTGTGTTGCCACAAAATGTTATTTTTGACATCATTGTTGTTGTTGTTATTATTGTTGACTACTTTCTTCTCATATGGTCGTACCTACAAGGAGAAGATGATCAAGTAGTCAAATACTTATGTACATATGTCAGAAAGGCATGTAAAGACACATGTATATAATAAAATTTAAGTAATGGAAATGAAAAATATAAAAGGAATATGTGCACCCTGATCCATGATGAGAGAAAGAGTGTAGAGATAATATCCTTTACTATGAGTTTTTTAGGTGATTTCGTGCCACCCTAGCTATAGAAGTGTATGGAGAAATATGTATTATTATCCAAATTATAACTGCTTCCCTAAATTTGTGTGAAGAGATCTCTATACTGCCTGGTTTTTAGGGAAATCTGATGCCAGTGGCTGAAGTAGAGTAGAGAGAAATTCCATTGTATCCTCTTACATGTATGTACTCCCCAGAATGCTAAGGAAAACCATGTCCTAAAAAATCCACTATGTATGGGGTTCGTAAATTGGTTTGAAGCCACTTACTATATAACCCACAATGCCAATGGTGGAAACTAAACTGAATTAAAACTGGTGTAGAAGCGATATGTAGTATGTAAAACCACAAATGATGTGCCCCCTCTTTGGGGGTGCATGCAACATCACTAATAGGAGAATATGGCCCCAAAAGAGGACCAACCACATAAACTATTCCCTGAAGGGGGAAGGGAATGCACTTGGTAGAAAACCAAGGTGCACACAAACAAGTGGCTATAAAACAAGTGTTAGTACAAAAAAAAACATGCATGTAGAATACAAATGTATGCTACACAGACAATATAGAAGCTAGAAAACAAGTAAACACACAAGAAGAAAATCATATACTGCCAAGGTGGGTTGTAAACATGAGACACCACTCACGATGTCACAAGACACTCAAGGACGTAGTGGCCGCATACAACAAAAAAGTGTGCACACCGAACATAGGGCAAGACCCGCATACAAAAACAATCAATAGGAGACAATGTAACAAACAAGTATGGAAACAAATATCCCTGCATAAAAAATGTTGCACATTAAACACCTGTTAACATGTTAGAAAGATAACCAATATGTCAAAAGCGTGTGTAAGAAAGAAATGAAAAGTGATAAGTACAAAATGAAACAATAAAACTTTTGAGAGATGAATGTGGATGCCCCCAACAACCATTATAGGAGAGTTAGAAGGTGGGAATCCATTCTGTTGGTGAGAGACATGTATCTGCGATCATAACTAGAAAAAGAAGTGAACACACATGTGTGTATGGTAAAGATGATGAAATATAAGAGATCTAACTAGTATGTGTAATAAGTGACCATATACAAGCAAATGTAAGAAAGAGTAAAAGCAACCAAGATATGAAAAATGTTGTGGATGGATGGAATGGAATGCAAGATGGATGACAGAAGCCACATGCCCCTCAAGTGAAAGGAGTTTTATGCAATGAGGTTCATTTGGTTTTCCCCTTTAGTAGTCAAGAATGAACCGTAAATGAGAGTGCATCATTAAGAAATGGTTGAAGTGTGTGTTATATCTAGCACATTGTGATGAATGTGTTGATGATATGCAACCTAGAGAGAAAGTGTGTGTGAGCCTTATAGATAAATTGTATATCATGACAGGATGATCGAAAGAGTGTTCATGTAGCCTAAAGTGTATATCACTACAAGATGAATAAAGGGAGTGGTAATGTAGTCTAAAGCATATACCATTACAAAATGAAGGAATAGGTGACCTTTTAGCCTATTATAACATATGTCACTAACCTAGTAATGTCATAAGATGGAAGGATGAATGATGAATGTATAATTATGATAAGTTCAATTTGATTTGTAAACCCTCGGTAGTCGATTATGGACTGAGGAACTAAAGTGCATCATAAGGTGGTGAGTGCAGCGTGTAGAAGATGATGTAGTATGCGTGATGATAATATATGACCATATGATGTGTAGAATGTAGTGTATGATGTATAAGATGCAATGAAAGATGTGTATGTAGAGTAAAATTAGTATCCATGATGAGTAGTATGTAATGATAGATGCAAGTGTGACACATGTATGATGAAGACTAGTATGATGTATGACGTGTAGATGTGTAAATGTGAAAATGATGTAAACTAACTATAGAATTTAAGATGTGTGATGTGTGAATAGACATAGTGTGTAGTAACTATTGTGCAATGTGTGTGGTTCATGTGTGGTATGCCCTCGATAGTCAAGTGTGAACTAAAGCATGAGAGTGTGTCATCAGGAAATAGTCGACAGTAAAGTGTAGATGAATATGCCTACGTGAGGAGATTGATGCATGTTAATGCAAATATGATATACACATTAATGATACTATGGTGGGGGGGGGGATGTGATAGATGCTATGCCCCAAGAATGTAAGATGAAAGACACGTAAACCATAAGTAACAGTAATAGCGATGAAGCCATAAAATAAATGAGGGTCATAAGTAGGAGGGTAAAGATCCTCGAAAGTGAAAGCAATTCAAGCTAGACCATGATGTGAACATATAGTGACATCGCAAGTAGGATTAAATGAAATATGTTCCTAGTATGAATCATTTATGAAGAGGGTGCAAGTAAATGGTGGGTGCGCTAATGTATGTGGGACATGCGAAGGTGTAGGTGATAGAGTGACATCTATAGACTAGATAGGCCCATGATAAGGAATCATATCAGTAGTTGTAGTAGATGACATAGAAAAAAATGCATCTATCACACAAATAAAACCCTTAAGTGGTGGAAAGTAATGTGGTTCATCCATAGGATGACGATAATTTGGAGAGGTGAGAAGATTATGGTAACAATATTTGAAGGGATAAGAGTCACGAAAAAATAATGTATTTAGCACCTTCATGTAGGAATTTAAGACCTTAATATACAACAACAATTTGCATGGCATAAATCCATGGCATACTACGAAAACAATTATAAGGGACTGGGAAATCCATGATAAAAAACATAATATTAACATTTTTGGCCCAAGGGTAATGGGAAATGTAATGTGGCCAAGGAATGGTTGAACCAAACCATCAGATCCATGTAGCGAAAGGAGAGATGGACTAATATGGGAAGAAGAAAGTCTTAATTTTTCAATGAATGACATTGGACATAAGTTAAGCTTAGATTGAATGTCACCTAAAGTACACTTGACACCCATACTGTGGATGTTAATCACGACATATAAAGATGGGTCATTTTTCAGAGTTTTGGATGCTATGGGATGAGAAAAGGTATCTTCAAATGTTTGATGTATCAAGTTAGGGTGCATACAAATGTGAGAAGTAGTAAGAAGCTGTTGGAATTGATGCAATAAATCGAGATGCTTAAGAAAATAATCATTGAGTGAAATACTCATGATTACTAAACATTAGGCTGATGAGAAAGGAATTAATGAAGATCCTAGAAGTGTGAAGATTGAGTCAGGTTCACCAAAATGATTAACTAAAATATGAATGTTTTAAAGTTAATCTAAGAAGTAAAACAATGAATGACAGCTAAACTAAATAAGGAAAAGTTACCTAGGAAACTAAGTACATAAAAAGTGTGAAACCCTAATTAACTAGTAGGGTTAGAAAGAGCTTAGATGATTTGAAAAAATTACTGGAATGTGTCATAGAGATGAGTGGAGAAATAGGAGGAAGAAAATGTGTTGAATTCCAGAGAAGTGTAGATATGAGCAATCTAGGTGGACTAGGGTGCATGGGAGAGGATCAGGGAGCATGTGGGCACCCTAGTTTGAGTTCTGTGAACCCTAGTATGTAGAAATAGCCTAAAACCATCCTATGATGTGTCGATGGATGTTCTCCTGTGTTCTCTCTTTGTCACACCAACTTTTATAAATTGTGTCAAATGTCACTGCAATATCTGCAATAAGGAATCACCTGTAAAACCCCAAGATGAGCATCAAATCCCTAAAAAAAGAAAGATGCATATGAAGGAGTCGGAATGTCCTCAACAACCACAGTGGTGGACTTACTAACTGAACACTGTGCTACATCTCAGACTCGATGTAGTTCTATGTGTATGTGTGTAATCATGCCCTAGGTGCTCTTGTGCTAGTCACACTTTGTGAAGTAGCGAGTAATAACTATGTGTAGAAATGTAATAAAATTGTGGATGGAATAGAATAAAATTCCCTCATATGTAGTGTGATGTAGATGAACCATCCTTATCCCTTGTGATGGAGCTAGATGGATGAAAATGAGCTGTAGATGCCTTAGATGGAGTGCAACTTTAGGTTATGGTAGTAGTGCTTAGTGTTTGGTCCCTCATTATGGTCTCATAACTTTATATTTATATGGTTCTCTTGATCTAATTTTGTAATTAACGCCGAAGAGGCTGAAAACCAAATATATAGAATGTTAAAATAGATAGAAAATTTCCAAAAGATGGAAGTAAAGTTGGAAAAGGATAAGGGCATCCCGACTAGGACTAGAGCACCTGTGGGTGCCCCAGTACTGGCCCGGGTGCCCCAGTTAGGAATAAAATGATGTAAAAGAACAAAAACAGATTGGACATGCATGTGTAAGAGGTCGACGTCAATGATAGAAAGTAGAGTAAAATGTCCAAAATATGGGGGTTAATTAGTACTTTCTTCACTCAAAAACCATATGAATAGTAGTATGGATCGAGACTAAATAATACCCAAAGTGCATGATTTAGTGTCTATAGTGGATAAAGAGGTACAAGAATAAGAATACCTTGGTTAATGAGGTTTTGGACAAAAGATATAAATTACATACAAAAATAGGTCAAATGTCCATGGATATAATGGAAGTCACAATAATAATGTTCCCAATACTAAGATGGTTTGGGAAGGTTTTGATTGTGTGATTTGATTGGGGGATGGATGATCATGTTTAAGGTTTTTAGATGATGGAAGATGGTGATAAAGGATTATCCAAAAGGAGTGAAGTGGGTTGGGTTAAATGGTTTAGAACTAATAAGAAGAAATTGTAGACACAAAGTCATGCACTTTGGGTAATTAGCTAGTCCTAATTACATACTACTATTCATATGATTCCTAAGTACAAAGAGTAATGATTAACCCATGTCTTTGGCCACTTTTCTTTGCTTTATGCTTCTGCCTTCAGTCTTGCACTAATACTTTCTCAGACTTTCTTTTCACCTTTTGGCATTTTTCATTCTCGATACTAGCACCCAACCAGGATGCTGATACCAGGTGGCCCCATTCCCTCTAGGTGCCCTTTTCCTCTTTGTACTTTGGTCACACTTTTTGGGTCCTTTCTAGCCACTTGAACATCTTATATTTTCAGTAGTCATCATTTTAAGGGTTATTTAAAAAATTCAAGCAAAGGATTCATATAAATATAAATTTATGTGATCTTAATAAAGGACTAAGCACTAAACACTATCTATCACCACATAAGGTTGCATCCATCAAGGCATCTATAGCTTCATTTGCATCCATCTAGCTCCATCACAAGGGACAAAGGTTGGTTCTTCTGTATCACAATTAATAGGAGGGCATTCTATTGTTTCCATGCAAAGATTATGTACATTCCATATCTAGCTACTTTCTCTCTATTCACAAAGTGCGACACACACAAGAGAAACCTAGGAAAATTTTTGCACACACACAAAGAACTACATTGGGTTTGAGATGTAGTGCTACAATAAGTAATAAGTACATCATTGTGGAAGCTGAGGATAGTCCAAACCCTTATTGTGCATCTTTATTTTTTATGATTTGATGTTTATTTGAGGGTTTTGTAGGTGCTTTCTTCATTACAGGTTTACGGGAACCTCGGAGATCCTAGTGTAACACACACATGAGAAAAGGTGAACAAGTGCAAACCTTTTTCCACACCTTAGACGGAATGTTTTGAGCATATACATAGACTAGGGTGCCCAGAAAGAAGAAAAATACACCCACGGGAACCCTCATCCTCTCCAGGTGCACCAGTCCAGGAAAATCTTCCAGATCTACATTTTTCTAGGCTTCTATGCAACAGTCTCCCATTCTTGTTCACCGGTCATCACATACGACACAAACCAACAAACTCTGTGAATCATATAAGGATCTTCTAACCCTATTTGTAACTAGGGTTTCATACTTTATTTCTTAGTTTCTTGGGTATTATTTATGTATTTCATTATTTATTTATTTATTGCTACTAGAACATTTAGATTAGGCTATAATATTACATTTTAACATAATAATTTTGGTGAACCCCATGCTCAAATCCATATTATTTCTAGGGTTTGTTTCTTATGGATTTCAGCCGTAGTGTTTGATTTAGGTCTCTTGAACTTAATTTCTCCTCCCATAGGGTTTCTAAATCAATGGATGAGGTCTCTACATTAATGGATATAACTAAAAATCCCTTTTCTAACTCTCACAATGTTCCCCTCCATAAAATCAAAGTGTCTGATAGTGAGAAGTCATACGATGAGGGTGCTAATTTCAATCAAGACCAATTAAACACACTTACTGATTTTCGACAAGATTTGCATAATAATCCCACCCATCTTCTACATATTCCGCATGCTTTGGTCACTACTAAAAATACTCGTGATACTGTCATGGCTCCACTTATTGCTAACTCTTCAGCTCCCATGGTCTCCACTCAACCTCTCGCTTTAGTATCCATTCCTACCACTATTAATCCTATCCTTCCACCTAATACTCCCAATGTACAACCTAGTTCCTCTTCAAATACTCATAATGTAAATTATTTATATTAGGATTTGTAGACACAAATTTGCCAACTACAACTTTCCACTTCTTGTGTATCTCCATATATTGATTCCACTTAAATTCTTCATACTCCTTTTGTACCTACCATTTCTGCATATCCATTACCACCAAACTTTAACTCCCCTAAGTTGTTAATATTTTAAGGCCACAGTGATCTGTAAGAGAATCTCTACGCATTCCATATGGTTTTCTAGATTTTGTGGATGATCACATTATCCCAGATAAGCTATTTCCTTGTAGTCTTCATGATTATGCGATGCGTTGCTTTTATGGCCTACCTGTTCACTTGGTAACATATTTAACACATTTGGTCGATGATTTTATCACTCACTTATCTATCAACATCGAATGTAATATCTTATATTCCCAACTTGCACAACTAAAACAAGGATGTAACCAACACTTAGTGAACTATGTTTTGTGATACAAAAACAACTTAGCTAAGATATCAAATGTGCTTGTAGACTTTGAGCTTTAGGAATTTTTGATTCAAACTCTATTGCCACCTCTCTAAGAGAGTGTTCTTTTTAAGAAATCTCCATCATTCGATTAACTATGTCATAATCTTAAGCTTCACAAAACTAATCTCTTATCTATAGGAAAGATTAAATTTGAAGAGAAAACATCATCCTCTACACGTTTTCAAAGTAAGTCGACCTTCAAACCATCCATAACTAAACCAAATGACACAAAAATTAATATTAACAAGGTATCCAATACCAAAGAGCTTCAGTCGTAACCACCACGATGTACATATGCTAAGTTAATTGTCCCTCCGCATATATTACTCCCACAACTTATTGATAATAATCTTATTACACTTCTTTCCCCCACTTGAATTAGATCCATATCGAGTGAAAGAATGTAATTATAATGAAAAATTTCATTTTGAATATCATCAATGCATAGGGAATTCCATAGATATTTGTTTCAAGCTTTGTATTCTTATTCAGGACCTAATTAACAATGGTAAAATCAAGCTTCCAAAACCTATGGTTTCTGCACCTGTCAAGACAAATCATAAACTCAAAATCTTTAGCAATCTGTTACCAAAACATGACATAAAAGAAGCCAAATCCTTGACTAATTATGTATCTCATGCAACATCTCCTCATGTATCAAGGGATCTTGACTTTCTAGTTGCACATAATGATGCTTCTCCACCAATCATTTCTTTATTTAACCATGATTATCATGAATCATTTTCTTCTAATCAATTACACATCAATGCCTATATTGGATCTACCTCCATCAATAATACCAAGGTTGATCCATAATGGACCATCAACGTGTGTTCTATTCCACTTATTTATGCTATTGGCTACCTAATTGCATGAATTTCATATCCAATGAACAAATCCTATGGTGTTGTCAAGTTTCATGTTATAGTTGGCCCTCTCACTATGCTAGTGCCCTTCCTAGTGGGTCAAGCCATTAACGGATGTGAATGTGTTTTAGGTCTCAAATAGATCCATAGGTCTAAGTATATTATTTCCATGAATCATTTGGGTATAAAATTCATTCACAAAAATCAAGTCAATTTTGTTTGTTGGTGTGCCTCCATCTAATCCATGGTCACTATCTCCTCTTGTAGTTGCCACTACATCACTGAGTCCATCTATTACGTCATGAACTTTAGCACCTAAAGCAAAATATTCTCCTAGATCACCTATTTTCACACAACCTACATGATGTCATCACTCTACTAGTCCAGTACATCATTCTAGGACCATTGCTTAGAATGCTCCTTCATCCAAATACAGGGCTCCACCTTGTTTTATTCCACGTAGGTGTCCATTACCGCTGCATTATGATTCACATAAGTCTCCATCACCCACACATTGTTTTTCACCAAGGTACCCACAAAATACCCATCCATCACATGTATATAGAATTCACTCCCTTGCATATCATCTATCTCATATACCATCACTCTTAGAAAATGGTCACATTCCTTTGTCACGACCAATATCGGGTAGAGGACCCTCATCCTTTACTTGTTATAACCGAATCAAAACACCCTCTAGTTTGCACAACTGTGTGTGTGTGTGTGTGTGTGTGTGTGTGTGTGTGTGTGTGTGTGTGGGTAACATGGATACTATCTCCAAGTTGTGTGACTTGTTACTTGAGATAGACCTCCAGAGAAAGCTAGTTCTTCCTCCTAATCTAGTGCAAAATAAATCTACTAAAATGAAGCTACTAAGTATCTTTATCCTATAATTTCCAAAGGACTAGGGAGAGAGAAATAACATGCAAATGAAGGAAAGCTACACTACAAAGGTGATGAACCAAAATAAGGGTAAGATAATAATCCCCCAATGTGTAAAAATGGAGGAAAATGAAAAATTAGAGAGGGTGACAACAATTCTCCACAGTCTAACAACAACCTTCAAAAGAAAATTTAAATGCATAAAAAATAATAATAGATCCCTGCAAGAGCATAGAGTAGACACAAAAATCTACAATAAGATTAGAGAGGTGAGGATAATGCAAACAACACAACAAGGGAATATACATCCATAACTTGCATCTATTGCTTCATTAATATGCATTATCCAAAATGTTACAAAAGAAAGGCTTTGATCACCATGTAAGGAGTCCATTATAAAGGCTTGCAACACATTGGCTTCACAAAACCAAAATGACAGAGTTTGCTACTCAAAACTATCCTCCTTTACAATGAGCCCAACACTTCAATTTATAAAATTTTGAGAGGAGAGAGAGAGAGGGGATGCAATTCCTGAAATTCAATTTCCCAAAAATTTCAAGTCATAATAAATGAGTGTGGTTGGTGGTTTGGGACCTGAAAAAAGCAATCTCAAGGTGTCCCAAAACTTTTACAAGTGAAGGAATGAATTTCCTATGGTCATTGAATGCTCTTTCTAAACCACTTTCCAACAACACCAAACAGATCTGGGTTTGTTTTCCATAAAACTCACCATAAAATCTTCATCAATTTATGAATTTCTTGATTTTGTGTGTCAGTCTTGGAGCCACAATTTTAACGAGACCAATTTTGTGAAAATATGTTGATAATTGATCTATTCATGGCTCATTGAGTGTAGACAACTATTCTGAGTTGTATAGGTTTACTTGGCCTTCACGGGACTGAGAAATTAAATCTCTTGCTGGAAAGGTCATTTAAGTTATTTCCTTATTTTGTAATGTTTTATGCATCCCTTGAAATCATTTTTCATTTAAAGTTTTGTGGGGTCCCATATTTACTTTCCCATCCTCATTTACCATGTTTATAGAAAAAAGGGTTTTTTAATGCTTGACATTATTTATAGCCATCTCGGTACTGATTCACCGTGATGGATATCACCTCCTTAGGATTTGCATGGCACCAACCAATCTTACCTCTACATTGGCGAGCTCGTACCTTTTGCTTCTGAGTCATCCCCCTTAGACCCCCATCTCATTTGCCATGTCATCACCTCGTATTACGGATCCATCTACCCTGCAGTGAACTCAGCTCTTTATGACCCGTGCCACTTATGTGCCCACATTCTGACTCACCCATAACTTAGGATTTCCACACTCTTTGGCTCCACATCGGGTTCCTGGAACCTATTGACCATACACACCGGGCTGTTGACTCACCTCCCATCCACACTAGACCATCATGGCGATTTTAAGTTTGTTGAGCACACATGTCACATGGGCCATGTGGGAAATTTCCACCCACCATACTTGCCTTCGGCCTATTCTGGGAATTTCAGCATTAATGGGTCCATGGCTACACAAATGTTCTATAGACCTGTCTCAACTATTTATTTCCGCCATCTCTGCATGCTCGACCACTTCGGTGAGTTCGGCAACTTAGGGCACGCGTGTTCAGGACATATGGGCCGAATCCATTCATATTTTCCACATTGTTTTCACCATGGTCTCAGACTTAGCTCGATCCAGTGACATTACTCAAAAATGGCCATAACATGTCTGCAATTGCATTGACTTAGTTCCTCAATGATGCACATGTCAAACTTCCTCCATAGATTTGATTATTCAATGGCATGTGAATGATTCAATTAGGTCCACAATGTTTCAAGAAAACTCATTCGATCAAACTTTGCAATGATACACTAGGGCTTGCCACAAGACGAGCTTGATAAATGCATGGTCTGAACTAGTTAAGCTATGTGAGATCACCTTCAATGTGGCTCTATGAAGAGTGAACCAAATCGTCACCATAGTGAATCACTTGACCCAATGTGCAAGATTAAGCTTGTTCTAATCTCCCACCACAAAGAAATCCTTGTGGTTCATTTGAGACATGGATCCTCCCATATAAAGCTCAACATATGTGCCCTTTATACCATGCTATACCTTGCATGTAACCAGCTTGACCTGCATTCGATGGATTTTGTCACAACCTGACCTTTTAATAAAATATCTCTATCCTTGATAACAAAAATAGCTCAATGTGGATAAAATTAGCTTAGTATTTCTTCCTCGCAATACCTCAATGAGCTTGTACTAGGTTGAGGGGCTTAATGTAGATTTTGGCTTGCTAAGTTAAGGGAATCAACTCAGTGAGTTTCCTTTGGCAGCTTAGGCTATTTTTGGGTTCCATCATTTCTTTTAAACGTTCAATGCAACCCGTTGAACCCTGAGTGCTCTAAGTATTTCCCTGAAGATGCTTTGGGGTGTCTTCAGAGTAATATACCTAATTTTTATCATTTGTCTTGTAAGGTGGGCTTCATGTTTTTTCATTCCAAACTGAATGGAACTCTCAACTCAGACAAGACCAAGAAGTAGAAAAAATTCCTCCTATAACCCTGATTCTTCCCTAAGAGTTGAAATTTGTCCATTTCTTGTGAATGACTATGGAAATCCCTTGGGGGGAAACCTGATTTATTACCCAATCTCACCCGAGCGGGGTGAAACTAGATAACATTAGTTTTATCGGATTGCTCACTCATCACTGCATACTTGGGGCCATTGTGCTTTTTTCTAGCATTGACAGACATCTAACATTCACCCTCTTATGCACCTACATTCTCACATATACATCTTCAGACACTCTGACATTGTTAATAGCCGATGACCACACTCTCATGGTTCAGTTCACACATTGATTGTTAAGGGTATCCTATATACATGAACCTCACACACTCTACACCACTCGATAATACACATCACATCTTCACACATCATATACTTTTCTACACATAAAATCTTTCATATATTATGCATCATCCACACTATGTGATTCAATACACCCATACATCATACACATTATACAAACTAAATTTTTCTAACACTTTACATTATGCACATCTTTGACATCACATGTGCTTTTACACTTTCCACACTTATATAATCTACACATCTTGCATTGCATACTACACACTCTAACATTACACATTACACCCTTTGCACATCACACACCTATGGCCCCTACTATACATATTACCTATTTTACTCATCCTCCTCTATGTGTAGCACACATTCCCCAACGATGCACTCTAGTTCATGGTCTATACTTGACTGTTGAGGTTATATATATCAAATGGACCACACCACACTCACACATTTAACCATTCAATTTTTATCTCCTGTGACATTCCTAGATTAGTGATATACACTATAGGCTACATCATCACTTTCTCTTACATCATTTAGTGATATACGCCATAGGATGCTTCATCACTTCTTCTAACATCCTTTAGTGATATATTCCATATGCTACATCATCACTTCCTCTAGCATCCTCTAGTGATATACACTTTAGGGCTAAATCATCACTTTTTCTACTCATCTTGTGATATACGCTTTAGGCTTAAATCATCACACATTCTCGCCACCTCATATTTGTGTCGCCATATCATCACTATACATTCACCACACCATGCTACATTAATCAAGTATCATACAACACATCAATTTGAACCATTTTTCAATGATGTAGTCTCGTTTACAGTTCATTCTTAACTGTTGAGGAGGCATAAACCTTTGGACCTCACTACATACAATTCCATTCACTTGAGGGGCACACAGCTCCTATCATTCACACTGCATTCCATTCCACCTCATCTACAACATTCTACATAGCTTGGGTGCAATTTACCTCTTTCTTACACTTACTTGTTACATGTTTATCTCATTAGACATGCTAGATAGATATCTCATATGTCATTATCTTTATCATACACATATGCACATTCACTTTCCTTTCTAGTTGTGATCATAGATTATATAGATCCATTTCACACAACATGGATGCTTGGAACAATACTTATTACCAGTCCTATCTTGGCTCTTGGGGGCATCCACTAGTGTACACTACAGGTGTTATTGTTTCATTTTATTTCTAGCACACTAATTTATCAGATTATACACATCTTGAAATATTTATTATATTTCTAACATGCTAACGACTTCTACATACCATAATTATTTGTTAAATTACTTGTACTTGCTTCTCATTATTTTCCATTGTATGTGGGATTTTACCTTTGTCTCGTGTGCACACTTGTTTGGTTACGGCCACTACGACCTTGATTGTCTTGCGACATTGTGAGTGGTGTCCCATGTTTGCAACCCACTTTTAATAGTACATTTTCTTCTTGTGTGTTCTAGATTACACAGTGTTTTTTTAGCTTACACTTTGTATTTTACATGCATGCTTGTTTTTCCTTGTACTAATACTTGTCTCCTAGCCACTTGTTTGCATGTGCCTTGGTTTCTATCCAAGCACATCCCCTTCCCCTTGTAGGGAAAAATTTTAGAGGTTAGTCCTCTTTTGGGCCACATATTCCTTTAACGACATCACATGCATCCCAATATGAAGGGGGAATCATATGGGAGAATCAATCACCCCATATAACATTATATACAAAGAGGTAATAATACAACACAATTTTAGTTTCAGATGGGACTTAGGCTAAGACCTTGGGTCTTGTAGATCGGCCTTTCTTGGATTGCTTAAACTAGGGGGGAAATCCAACGGTCTTTCCTAGAGTTCCAGTAACCAAGATATAATTACATAGTTATTCAAAATTTCAGAAGGGATTTTGATAGGGCAAAGAGTCCTTTAACACTGGGCATTTACACAAAATCCATTACAGGGAAGAGATTCCTTAGCACATACACATCATTAGTAGTGGTTTTTTACACAGCAGGAAGTAGTTAAAGGTTAGAAGATGACACCATATAGTTCTCCCTACACTTACTCCCATTACATTGGCATGGGATCTCCAAAAAAATGCACACGTCGACATCATTTACAATGATCCTTTACACACCCCTTTCCTCATCACAGATCAGGTGCACATGTTCCTTTTTCACACTATTCGACATTTTTTACATATTTTGATCATATATATACATATTTGACTACTTTTTGGATTCTCTTTTGTAGGTCCATCCGTATGGGAATGTTAGGAAATTAATTAATTATTAATGTTTACATTATAAATATTAGGTTTGAAAGAATATATTGTTTCAACAATATATTATTCATGGAGTTTTGTTATACCCGTAAATTTTATAAACGGGTAAGTTGTTTGATACACTTCCTATTTTATAGGAAGAGGTTTTGTCTATTATATAGGCTATGTATTAGCCTAATGTATTGCACAAGATATTAAAAGATAATATAATTATTTTGAGTGATTTACCTGTGCAAGTCTGATCTAAAATCAATATTTGGTATCAGAGCAGGCATGGCTCTCTGAGATAATAGTAAAGGGGCAATATTGTATTCTTTTGCCCAGGTGGATGGAAATTTATTTGTGATGAATTTTTGCTTTGTTAGTTTCATGGAGATTTAGATTTTAGAATTTTTATGGGTTTGTGAAGAAACGAATTCTAGAAAGAGGTTTCAGTTGAATATCCTCTCAAGCTACAGATCGAACCAAAATAATTATAGTGAGTTTGTTGAAGGGGCAAAGATTTCATTTTTCACTAGTCGTGTCCGGGAAGGCACACAAGAAGGAAACTCTCCTGCATGAGATCATAGTTACAAATCTGCTCGAGACTAAGCCTGGTCAAAAACTTCTCAACACTGGTCTACGTGATTTGTTTTGTTAGAATAATAGATATAAAATGATTACTCATACTTATGCCGTTTGATGCCACTGGCTTTCTCATTCTGATTCTTATCCGGATCTGATGGACATCCTCATTAAATTATGTTCTGCGTTTAGCTTTGGATTGATTTCATATTGGTATGAGTTTTTTGATATTACATTACTCAGGCTCAAACATCACAAGAGGATTTAAAAACTTCTAGACAGAGCTGCAACCCATTTTGATACAGCGTTTCAATCAGTTTGATCTGCTCATTGTCCTTACATAATTGTGTTGATCCAAGACTCAAAGGGAAGAAAGGCGACCCACATTGCATTGAAAACTTGGCTGCAGTTTATTGATCCTTAGTTGTTCATTGTACGCTTTCAAAACAATCATTGCCCTAGATATCTGTACTCTCAGATTATTGATAGTCATTACCTCTTCGTCGTTGAGAATCAAAGCTACGTTTTCAGTATGACATAGTGGCTGCAGTGGGACTGAGGTCGCTTTTGTATATTCTTCCTCTAAATGAATTTGATGGAGCTCGTCTTCCTTGTTTGAAGAGGTCTCTAGATTTCGCTTTGAGTTCTGTAGATCCGTATGTATAAGAATTTTCACGTGGCAATAGGAAAATTATTATTATTGAAACTGGCCTTGCATGGTGCTTCAACCCTCATCTCCTCCACCGAATGGTCTAGCATAATTCTGTCCACGTGGTGAGTTTAGTTCTATTTTAGGATATTTTAGTTGTTATCAAGTGTTAAGTCGACTTATAAAGTCATGTTTATTAGTCAATTAAAATTGTATCATGAGAAGTATAATCTTAGAAGGGTCCATAGTATCATCATCCGTTTGTTGTTTAACATGGTATATTCTCAAAACAAATAGTCATTTCCATGTGTCATGTTTGAAATGTATATAGTAAAATAATTGTGAATTCCTATGTTATTAGGTGTCAAGTGTCTTGGTCATTTTGTAGAAATGTCAAATATCATTGTTATGACATTAATGTTAATAGTCATTGTGAGTTGTAAGTCATTGTCAATCAAATAGGTGATTTAGGATATTCGTGTCAGAGTCAAAATTTTTAATGTCGTAGAAAGTATCATTATTTCATGTTAATAATTTTGTTGTCAATGAGTCAAAAAAAATAAGTTATTGTCGTCAAGAGTCGTGTCATTGTACAAAGAAAAAAATTCCTCTTGAACGCATTTTTGGTGTTACCCGACGTTCGGAAACTAAACTGTTTCACATTGTGGGAGGAGAGACAAAATAAAGTAAAATGTGAAACTTGATGAGCTTCAAAGACATATTCGACTGAGTTAGCAGTAGACCACTGAGGATGGAGGCACAGGAGGATGGAGAGTCATTCAGCGACCTCTTGTCAGGTCACCAACGATGGGGCCGCACAGAATGATTTGGTGGCACAGTGTGTGCAGTGTGAGTACTTGTTTTTTTAGTTTTGCAGTGTTCCAGATTCAGTTGTGTGGTGTGAATTTTTGCTTGGTGTGATTCTTTTTCAGATTTCCTGTTGTGTGTTGAATAAGTGAAATGTTCACAATGAGGGGGGGAACATGGTCTCATTGTTCCATTTCCATTATGTTTTATTGTTCAGTTTTGGAAAGCAATATTTCCTACATGATTCCCTTTGGTAGTGACATTGTATATTATTGATCAAAAAGTATTGTAGCAATCATGATGTAAACGTTTTTTGGTAAACCTGTAAAAACCAATTGTGTAAGGTTTTTAGGTAAAACCAGTAAAAACCAATTGTGTAAGGTTTTTGGTAATCCTGCAAAACCATAGTGTGAAAGGTTATTGGTACACCTGCAAAACCAATTTGGTAAGGATGTTGGTAGAAGCCGAAGAAAACCAACAGTGGAAGAAATGTGCGTTGGCACATGTTCAAGTTTTGTGCAAGCCCAATGCTGCCACATTTGCGGAGTTGATCATGAGCACACAGAGGTGGCAGGCTACAATCAGTGAACGAGATATGTTGTACCATGTAAACATTAAGGGGGGGAATGTTAGGAAATTAATTAATTATTAATGTTTACATTATAAATATTATGTTTGAAAGAATATATTGTTTCAACAATATATTATTCATGGAGTTTTGTTGTACCCGTAAATTTAATAAACGGGTAAGTTGTTTGATACACTTCCTATTTTATAGGAAGAGGTTTGTCTATTATATTGGCTATGTATTAGCCTAATGTATTGCACAAGATATTAAAAGATAATATAATTATTCTGAGTGATTTACCTAGGCAAGTCTGATCCAAAATCAATAGGGAAGTGGTAGAAAATATCAACAAAATCAAAAACATCACACACATCGAAACCACCAATAGGTACAACACCACATTCACACACACATTTCTGCCCTACGGTCATTTTCATCACCTTTTAACACTTTTTCATCTTTAGTCTCCACAATCCATATTTTATCACTCCACACTTTGTTTATGTCCTTCAACATGATTTCTACATCAATATACATTGGATATTATGTACACATATCTATCTACTTTATCTTACCAAGATTTCCACTCACCAACATAAAGTGGGGGGAAATGTAGACACAAAATCATGCACTTTGGGTAATTATATAGTCCTAATTACATACTACTATTCATATGATTCATAAGTATGAAGAATAATGATTATTCTATGTCTTTGGCCACTTTTTTTTGCTTTACACTTCTGTATTTAGTCTTGAAATGGTACTTTTTTAGTATTTCTATTTCAAATTTTATGAATTTTTCATTCTGGACAAACTAGCTCTAGGTGCCCCCATCCCCTCTAGATTCTCTTGTCCTCTTTGTACTTTGGTCACAGTTTTTTGGGTCATTTCTAGCCGGTTGAGCATCTTATCTTTTTGGTATTCAACCTTTTCAAGGTTAATTATGAAATTCAAGTGAAGGAATCATATTAAATATAAAGTCATGTGATCATAATAAAGGAGCAAGCACTAAGCACTATCTATCACCACCTAAGATTACATCCATCAAGACATCTATAGCTCCATTTTGCATCCATCTAAACTTCATTAGAAGGGAGAAAGGTTGGTTCTTCTGCCAATCAGACTTCATAGGAGGGGAGTCTATTTTTCCATGCACACATTATTTCAACATCTAGCTACTATTCTTGCTATTCACAAAGTGTGACAACGCACAAGAGCAACCTAGGGCATAATTCCACACACAACACATAACTACATAGGGTCTGATATGTAGTGCAATGATCAGTAATAAGTCCATCATTGTGGCAACATAGGACAATCCAAACCCTCATTTTTCATCTTTCATTTTTAGGATTTGATGTCTATTTGAGGGTTTTACAAGTTCTTCCTTCATTGTAGGTGTATGGGTACCTTGGCGGTCTTAGTGCGACAAACACATGATAAAAGAATTAATAAGTACGAACCTATTTTGACACCTTAGAGGAGGTTTTCTAAGCATCTACGTAGACTAGGGCACCTAGAAATAAGACCAGGGTGCCCACGGGTGCCCCCATCCCTCTCCAAGTGCTCTAGTCTAGTAAAATCTTTTAGATCTATATTTTTTTAGGATTTTGTGTGAAGATATCTCATCCTTATTCATCCAGTTGTCACTGTGACACAATCTATCAACTTATGTGAATCAACAAAGGATCTTATAACCCTCTTTCTAACTAGGGTTTCATAATTTATTGCTTAGTTTCTTGGGTATTATTTCTGTATTTCATTATTTATTTATTTACTGCTGGTATAACATTTAGATTAGGCTATAATATTACATTTTAACATAATTATTAATGGTGTAGGATTCGGTATGAGATGTTCTTTTTGATTTTGATGTATGGAGTGAATTATATGGTTGTGGCTTAGAAGATGAAGGGGATGGATTAGGCCTAGGGACCAAAGTGGATGGTTTGGGCTTGGAGGTTGAACTAGATTTGAATGATTTTGGATTGGCTAGATTATGTGTTGTTAAGGTAGAGGGTTCTGGCTTAGGATTAAATTGTTTGGGATTAGTAGATGTAGATGAAGGGGATGGGATACATTTAAATAAAGGGGATGAGACCTTAGATTTAGATGAAGGGGATGCTTATGATATGGGGGTCACATTAGGTTTGGGTGATGTTGGCTATGAAGGAGATTTGGGAGATGGGTGTGGTTAATGTAGTCATTTTTACTGATCTACTAAATTATAACCCCATGTGTGACAGCCTATCACCCATCATGCATTGGACACTCACCCAAGGCATGCACAACAGCACCAAACCCCTCCTTTATGTGAGCATTTTGAGAAGATCTTGCCATTGTTAGAGGACTAGTTGCAAATAAGTGAATATTCATGTAAAAGCACAACATGAGCTATCATATCCTTATATAAAACTAGTTAATAACAAGGGAAACATTATGTCATGAAATAAAAAGAGAAGATCTGTCATAAAATATGAAGAAGTAACACTAGGGTTTGCACCCCTGAACCTGATATTTAGAACATAACCATATATTTATATTGATCATAGTCTTAACAACCACTTTACATTCAAAAATGTCATATCAGATGAAATATATCAAGATAGGGATATAACCCATATATTAGAGGTCCTAGCTATGTTTTCTTTATTACAAGAATTTTACAGACCCATCCCTTAAACATGATAACATTTCTATAGTCCTCTAATGAGAAACCCAACTCTTAGGGCCTCCTAATATTTTATGGAGAGATTTTCTTTCCTCATACTATATGTCTCTCATCTATGTCTTCCTCGATGTGTCTTATTTTCTTCCAAGCATCTCTCTTTATAGCATCCACACCCACCGCCATGCCTTGTCTCAAGATTAGATCAGATGCAAAGTGTCCATGTGGTCCTCCAATGGTGCATGCTTATTATGCTATGTGCTCTCCAATTTTTGCAATGATGTCTTCCTAGGAATATTCCATGCATGGAATATTCTTTCCTTGACCACCAAGTCTCTAAGTTGGAACCTTATCGACTCGGCATGCCTAGTTGAGTCACATTTTTCCTCAAGTGTCTCTAGAACGTTGAATATGGGTAAGTCCTTAGACCCCGTGTATTTTCTATGCATGTTCCCTAGTTTCTCCTAAACCCTTTTCATGCACACTTATCTGCGCACCCTTCTTCCTATTGGTCCCATGTGCTCACGCACCCCTTTGGAACTTAGCAGGTATTTCGAGGTCCAACATGTGGTGTTAAGGTAGAGGATTTTGGCTTAAGATTAAATTGTTTGGGATTAGTAGATGTAGATGAAGGGAATGGGATATATTTAGATAAAGGGGATGGGATATATTTAAATAAAGGGGATGGGGTAGATTTAGATGAAGGGGATGCTTGTGATATGGGGATCACATTAGTTTTGGGTGATGTTGGGGATGAAGGAGATTTGAGAGATTGGTGTGGTTAGGAACCACATTAGATTTGGTGGATTTAGGGGATGAAGTAGATGAAGGTGGCATATGAGCCTCATTAGATTGGGTATAAGATGGGGTGGGGAGAGGATTGGGATTGGATTTGTTAGGTTTAGGAGTTTTTGACTTAGGATTCCCCTTAGATGTTTTAGGATTGGGGATGGTGGATTTGAAATAGGATTAGAGGATATGATAGTGTTAGGTTTAGGTGATGAAGGGGGTACGATAGGATTAGGTGTGGATAAAGAGGATGAGGATGGCATATGGGCCACATTAGATGGTTTAGGATAGAAGAGGATGAGGGTGGCTTAGGAGTCACGGTGGATGAGATAGTTTTGACAAGATTGGTTGTACGTGATGGAGGGGATGACATAAGCTTAGAGGATGAATTTGACGGTGGATTAGGGGATGTGGGATTGTCTAGGTAAATTTATATAATATCAGATTGAGATGATGAAGATGACGAGGATGGATGACATGTGGGGGATGATAATTTTGGGTTAAGTTGTTGGGATTGTTGTGGATATGTGAATGAGACTTGATGACAAGTTTTATGATGACTAGAAATAGGGGTTGATATTTTGGATGAGGTTGGATAAAAGACATGGGTTTTGAGGGGATGAAGATGTAGGACATGATGATTGATTTAGAGGTTTGGATTTTTGATGAATGTGTAGGCTTGGGATTGGTGGTTAAATTAGTGAGGACATAAATGAGGTCCTCTTGTTCTAGGTCAAAGTAAATGAGGTGGTAAAATTTGATGTAATTGGTTTGTGGGGATATTTTTTTATGTTGATTAGGTCATGGTGTGGATTGGGATGATTTGGGTTCATTAAGGAGGAATTCAATGGGGTGAGGGGTATGGATCTTAGGAAGAGGAAATTGTGGATGGGTTTGGTTAGGAGGTGATTGGTTGATTGAAGATTTAAGATTTGATATTTTTTGATTGAGATGTTCGATGATTTTTTAGGATATTACGATCAACATGGGATAGTTGATTCAGATCACAAGAAGAGGATTATTTGAGGTAGGATGTGAGATTTGAGATTTATTTATTAAGGTGTTGGATAGTGTGTGGAATTTAATAATTAAAGCAAGATGATTTATTTTTATGGGTGGGGGATGACGAGATAACTTGGTTGATGGATCTATAAAAGAGGAAGGGGTTTGAATGTTGATTTGGAGAGGATGGGGATTGAGGATCAAAGGCCATGATTTGATAGGATGTGTGGGTAATTAGATTAGGATTAGGATTGTGGATTAAGGATGGTGATGGGATTTTGATTGGGATTTTGTTTGATTAAGGATGTTTGTTTGATTGATTAAATTTTAATGTGATGGGATGGTTAAGGGTTTTCACAAAAAAAAAAACAAACATGTAACACACACCCTAACTATTCAAGTGGGTTTATAATCAAGCTATAACCCGCTTTCAATACCACACACACCGATGGTGGTGATAAAAACTGTCTCTCCACCTATGTGTCAACCACCTATGTGTCAATGTGGATTCGTCTAGCAAGTGATCTTAGGGAGTGCATCCTCCTTGCACTATAGCTTGATATGTGGCCAAAAGGGATACCTATTATAGGATAAATAGGCTTACTAGGGGAGTCACTGATAAACCTTGTGATACGTGGGGCCCATGTGTATATTGCAAGCATGTTTTCTAAGGCATGGGTTTTTAGGACAAGGAAGTCCCTCATTTCACATCACTCTTAAAATAAGAAAGTGCTTAGCCAATAATGACAACTGTCTAAAATTTTGTATACCCCGTCGGAACATGGGGTGTGTTTATGTGCGTGGAGATGAAGCCAACAATCACAAAACCCATAGGACTATGAAAAGTGCATGGATATAACTTCCACATCATGTTTCCCATAAAAAATAAAAAATGGGAATGCTAGCCTCCTTTGATCCTCAAGATTATCCTAGGATGCAAGAGGAGAGCATACATGGTTTCTACTTCAGGATGATCAAACAACAAAGGAAAATAAACAAAGGATGATAAATGCAAGATAATTAAATGCTAGACGATAAAATGAAATGGAAAATATTAGTATTTTTATGATTGGGCCTTCAAGAGATGGCCTTAAAAAAAGGTCATTACTTTTAAATTGATTTTTATCTTTGGTAAGTGTAGGAAGCTACACACAAAGTATTAGTAGTTTAGAACCAGAAAATATAACTCAATGTGTAGTTAAAATGAAAAGATTTAGGAAAATTATAACCATGAATAAATTATACAATAAAATTCTAAATTAACTATTTTAATACATATATATTTTTAATACATTTCGAGAAAAAAATGGAGTCGTTTCGAGTTCGGGATCAAAAGTTATGGCTCTCGGAAGGTAGGAAAAAAAGTAAAACAAAGGCGCCAAAATAGAACAAAATCACCAATTTAGGAAATATGTGCCAAAAACATAAAAAAAATGCCAATTCAAGACATAGGCACCAAAAATTAGGTCATAGGCACCATTTTGTGTGAAAAATGACAGATGAACACAAAAATTCAAAATTTGAAGGTGTAAAAAAAAGTGAAAATTCTAGAAACTTTGACAACTTATTCTAGGGATGGAATAAGATTAGAAATGATGAAAAATGGGGGGTAAAGTCCCATGCTGGGTGCCAAAAATTTAATGCAATAAAAATATTATTGAGTAAAAATGCAAGAAAACAACTAAATTGTTCTCCTATGCTAATCCTCTTAAACAAAACCTTATGAAAAAGCAATAGATTTAAAGGGGGGGGGGAGATTATACCTACACTTAACTAAAATATTGCATAACTTTTCCTTTCATGTGGTGGATTTTCTCTTGGATGGAAGTTGGATTGAACTTGGATGCTTCAGATTGCTGGTGGATTCACTTGGGAAACACCTCCCCTTGATTACTTTTGATTGCGTGATTGAAGATGATGATAGATTGATTTTAGATGAAAATAGATTGATTGAATAATTAAAAAATGGATGAGTGATGAAACATATTGATAGAAATTTGTTATGAATTAGAGAGAGATGTCTCTCATGGAGGAGGCAATATAAATTTAAAGCTGAGGAATGGAGGATTCAATGGTTAAGATGAAACCATGTTGGATTGGGATCAAGGGTGGATAATGCATGTGAGGATTAGAGGATTCTAGAGCGAAAGACTCTAGAATTTTAAATTCAAAATTCATGGAGGAAAGAAGTTTCTATTAAATTTAAAATTCAATAGAAGGAGAAGGTTAGAGAGGCTTTTAGAAATAGAAGTAGCTAAATTTAGAGGTGTGAAGATGTGATTAGAATTAGAGCTAGATTAGCTTAATAAATATGATTATGGGTGAGGTTACATGGAAAGGCTAGGTGTAGGGATGTGTAGAGTAGGTGGTAGGTGAGATGTAGGAATTATTAAATTCCTATAAAATGTTAATGAAGGATTATGACGATAATATGATATAAGAATGGATTAAAAAAATTAATGATGAAAATGAGATATTGGATGAATTTAAAAATATTAGTGATGAAATGTTGGGATAATGATAAATAATGATAAAGGGTAAATATTATAAAATGGATTAAATAATAATAATAATTAATCTTAAGATTAATTATTATATGGATGGTGTTGGGATAATTTAATCATAATTAATCATGTTGACATTTTACATGTCTACAGAAAGAATTCTAAATCGGTCACGGTAAAAGGAAGTACCACTTAACACATGGGAAGGGCTTGAGGTGGGTTGCCCCAATATTGACTAGATGAGTTAGCTGGGTGGTGGATGGTTACACGAGAGTTGACAAAAAACTCGATGGGGGGTTCCAAATGCATGCAACGAGAAAATTTGGTGGTATTCACACATGAGCTAGGTTGTAGGTTTGAGAGATGACATAGCTTGATGCAAGGTGAACTAGGCATACATAGGGGCCATGAAGGCCAAGACAACAAAAATTAGGGAGGATGATCAAGGATGCGAGATGAGTTGGGAAATGGTCGACACAATTCAAATGACCTACACCAAGATATGTTTGATCCCAATGAGCTCGAGGAAGGTTAAAAAATAAGCACATGGAATTCCAAATCATAGAGCTAAGGGTGTGTATGAATATGTATAAGCACACAAGAAATAGGGGTGATCCCAAAATGATGAGAAAAATGAGATCGATAGAAAAAATGAAAAAGAGATTGATGGGATCTTGAAAAGCTGGTGGGAGAGCTCATGTAGAGATCGGGATATATAGTTGAGCTTGATGAGTGTGCTGGTAGGAAGAGCTTGGTTTGGAGTTCACCAAGCTGAAACAGAGACCAAGCCAAGGAAAAAGTGAAGTAGGGTTTGAGGAGCAGGATATGATGACATGTAAGAGGTAAGAAGGTTATAGGAGGGGTCAATTTTTTCTGGATTGAACGCAATGAAAATAACAAAACAAAAAACCAAGACAAGAAATACCTCCAAATTTTGTTTTATTGCCAGAATTATCCATGGATAGCCAAATTTATATGGAAAATCCTAACCGCACAAACACCAAGCTAAAAACCACAAAAAATAAACTCAACAAAATGAGATTAACCTGGATTAGTACCATATTACACAAACTAATAAGGATTAATGAAACTTGCACAAGAATCCAAAAATTTTAAAACCGAAAGTAATTAGCAACAAACCAATAACAAGTTACACATTTATTAAAATAACCTCACTTTGATACCCTATGAGAATGAACCAAAAGGATCAATGGATCCCATGAACATTAAGTTTGTTATACTTCAACGGAAATGAGAATGTTCTCCAAGTATTCAACAATAAAAATTAATCACAAGCCAAATGTGCATGCATAAGGAAAAACGGGTCTAATCATTCTCATAGATCAAAAAAAGAGTAGATAAGGGAGTTTTGTGTAACTCCCATGCCTGGACATGTCATAATCCCATGATGGAGTGAGGAGTTATAATTATAGGAATAAGATGTAACTCCCATATGACAATATGATAGTTTCTATAACAAAATTCGTCATATGTCATATAACTCCCTAATGGACCTATGAATCACCTAAGTGAGATGAATCACCATGTGTGAGGTGGAAAACACCTATAACTAAATAAAAGGCAGAAAAAATACCTCACACCAACAAATGCATGTTTAAGGGTAGCCTCCCCAATCTTGCTACATGGACATATCTCGAATTTAGCTTACAAATCCCACTCTGCATCATCTAAGCCCAATATAAATAAATAATCTATGTGTCTCCCAATGTATAACTCTCATGGGTGAACATCCCACTGCAAACACAAGCACACACAATTAACATATAAATATCTCTAAATAGCAAAAAACCCATCACAAACGTATCAAATTCAGGCCAAACATCTTCTAAATTAAATAACTCAACAAAATATTTGTCCGGGTATAAACCATATGGAATAGGTCAAAACCATGGGTGAAAAATATAAAAATCCATATGGTCTCGATTGATGTGCAAAATCAGACCAATTGGTCCATTTTTAGCTTTTAGCCAAAAACCTACAAAAATTTCAAATTTACAATTTTTTTGAAAAATATACTAAGATCATATAAAATATAACATTATTGACACTCACCAGATCCTCTATAGTCTAGGTCTAGATCACCTCTACTACACACTTAGATATATATCAAATCATCTCCCTAACTTGTGTCATCATGACTCCCTTAGATCTCTCTTGTTCATGATCGGTAACAATTATAACTTAAAATTATATTTAGTTATTCCTATTTATTTATTATATTAGTAAAAATCAATTGTGGCATTTAATCCACTTACACATTACCTATGGTACTAGTTCACTTATCCATTTGTAATGGTACAGTCTGTATCTTGGGGCACATTTCTCAGTTTTTAAACTCATATGCAGTATTGCAATCATCATTTTATTCACCTCCATGCTAATAAATCATTACTATATCTCGCATTCCTTATGCATTTGTTCATTCAATTATTATTTATTGACTCTATTGTTGTCTATAATTTATACCCTTATAAACTAAATTACCTATCATTAGTATCTCACTCAATATTGTAACTCCCACTACATACATCCTAGTCATTCTCTGTTGAACTATTATATCCATTACTTATTCATACTTCTTCACTTTCATCTCAAGTTATTATGTTTTACACTCTCCCTTTCATCTAAAAAGGGAAAAATATGTAGGGATGACTATACAAGGTCACCTTATTCTCCTCTCTTATTAGATAATTAATAACCAAGAACAATGGGTTAACTATGTAAGGCTATCCTCTCCTATATAATTTTCATATGAATTTAGCAATTTGGCTATGTAGGGCCACATTTTATAACAAAATGCGATATAATATCAACACCCAAAGTGGCCACTCATGATTACCCAAACATACTAAGCACTAAATGTAACAATATCCACTATGAATACAAGGAGAAAATTATAAATATTCAAATATAAAAATAAACACCCACATTAAATATTATATCAGTACACTTGTCTAATGCATGGTGGGGGAAATGAGATGTCATTTTCCTTTCAACTCATAGGCATTTCCAACAATTTTTGAGAGCTAGATGCATCTGCAGTGGTGTAGTCCCATTATTAGGGCCAAGCTAGAAGGCCCCGTGGCACTCTTCGTTCAGTATTAGGAACACCCAAGTCCCACACTATTACAAAATCAAGTACTTTTTTGGGAATTTGATCACCTCCTTACTCTATGAATCCACCAGGTTTGAATCTCCACATTTACAAACACTTATTTCTGCAATTGTGATATCCCATTTTGGCACCTACAACACACTTCTCCCTCATCTCCATGTGGCTCAGCTGATGGCCCACCTTGTTTACAAAGTTTGGTTGTCCTATCTCAACATGCTTATATGTTTCTTTCTTCAAAAATCTCAAAGGTATTATTTTCCTTTCCTTTACAGTAGTAAATTTCATTAATTAGTATAAAGGGGGCACAAATGTAGACACTAAAAATCACTATTACATTATATTTTTGATAGAATTATATGTTTATGAGTTTTGGACAAAGAAAAAAGATCTTCATGTTGTTATTTTAATTCTTTGATCTATTTTACATGTTCATAGATGTTGAGCAGGCAAAATATGGGACTAAGGAGAGGGAACATAGAATATTTGCATGTGGTAGCAAGGCATATTTGAAGGCGTAAAAGGATAGGGAAGGAAACACATGTAAAAGATAGATTGATTTAGGACTTAGCCATTTTCATGGTTACGGGCTATTTTTGGAGATAGCGTATGGAGCTTACAATGGGAGTGGAGACTTGCATGGCGACAGAAAATGTTATTTTGGGAAAAGAATGTCTATTAAGTTCCATGCATGAGTTCAAGCTAATAATAGGATTACTAATGCCAACTGGTTAACTATAAGAGATCTATTTTTAGTGCACATGCATGTTTGCTTGTTATTGTAAAGGTGCATGACTATTTTCAGCATGCGACCTATTTTTGTAAATGCATAAGTGGTGAAGGGAAAGTCCCCCACCCTTATAAATATGTAGTAGTTTGATGTATATTACTGGTGACATGTTGTGTATGAGACTATTGTGGAGTTGTGCTGCCATATTTGATGCACGCATAGACTTATGATAACTAATTATTGTAAGAATACTTATGTGTTTATTGTGTTTTAATATAATGGAGTGTGTTAGGTGAATAATGGTGTTAAACATGACATGTAACTAGTTCTTACATGGTTGAATGTCATTATGTCTATTTCTTGATTTATTACTCTTTTAGATCTAGATTTGGAGTATGCTCTTTGGAATATTTACATTGTTTATTGATATGAATAAATTACATCTTCATCATGTTCACATCCTATACAAGAAAATATAAAGAGGGGCTCAGTACCTTTGTACATTCTTTGAGGTGAGCGCTCAGCTTGGGTCTGGGTGATGTGTCAGCATGTGCTTAGGTTATTCATGGTAAATTCTAGGTTGCATCATTGGTTCCATTGTTGCCAAGACCTCTTTTTCAGTTGTTTTCAGGATGGTTTGCAGATGAAGACATACCGGTTGACCCTAGAAAGTGTTGAGGAGTGGATAAAATATCTAGAAGAAGAATACGCATGGAGATTCAGCACTGAATCTAAGTTTGATGCACGTGTGTGGGTGGAAAATAATATATACAACTCTTTGTATCAGAGATTTTCTTTGCTATTTTCCTAGTAGAACTATACAGAGTGGTTGGTTACTTATGTGTCTAAGAGAAACTGGAGGTATCGCACACTTGTTCTGGACATAAGGAGAATTTTAGGCCTTGTATGATGCTGATTTGATTTGGACACACACTATGAATACTTGGTTCCATGGTGTTTTGAACAAATATATCCTGGAATACTCAATTTCCACTTATTCTTTCCCAGAGGTAGCTGAATTCCTAATATTTATGGTATCCTAAGGGAAATTACTTGCAAGGAATTCCACTGGCGATTAAGATATTGCTGATAACCCTAAATTTAGAGGAGAATAGGCAATGGCTAGCTAAACCCCACCATATGCGGGGGTAGGAGCAGGTTTAGTGAAAGATGGCATGACCTAGCAAAAGAGAGGTAGAGATAAGAAAGGTGGATTAAGTATAATGAGATGCATGAGAGGGATATAGAGAAGTAAGTGTGACATTGCAGAGTGGATGGAATGCTGAGAAGAAAGATGGCTTGTGAAGGATTTGGAGCTCACCCAGAAGGCTTGGAGCCAGAGCATCAGAAACTCCCCCATTTGGGAAAGCATGAAAGGGAACAATCCTCATCCTCGTACATAGGAGTGCACTAACAGAGATAACCTAGGCCGTAGGTGCACATCTGAATCTACCTAGAAACCTAGCCCTTGCGCTTGGTTTTCTGAGTACCTAGTACATCCAATAGTCAACAAACTAATTTGGGTAGTAGGGAAGCATGAGTAAGTCAGATAGACAAGTACATCTATGGTAGGGAAAATGTATTTGTTGTTGTTTGGAGGTACCTTTTCAGGTGCATCATCTACACAAAATTTGAGTGCGTAGAATTTGGGGTTCACTTCTAGGAGTAGTACCACCACGTAGACTGTAGGAGTTTAGTATAGTACTACATATTGGGACACACAGGAAGTACATATTCTGGTCCACTTCTGGTTATGGGTGGAGGGTCAGTGGGTGTAGGTGGCTCTAGTTCAAGTGGATCTGGTGGTTCTGGGGGCAAAGGAAACACATGAGGTTCTAGATCATGTGGGCAGGGTCCACACCAACCTTAGAATATTTAAATGGAGATGTATCTTCATCTTCCATAGTATAGGGACATAAAATATGTTGTTGAAAACATGCACATGTGTGAGATATTGTGGCACACAAAAGTAAGCATGGCTTCTGAGCATGCAAGGCAAGTCAATTTGTAACTACATTACAGGGACACCCACACAGTTGGTATAAGAAGTTTGACCATGATCAAATTTGTGTATATTATGCATGTTCAAAGATGCATTCCTTAAAGAGTTCTATATCCACTGAATTTGAGAAGAAGAGTATAAGCGCGCTCAAGGATATTAAATAAGGGACTACTAAAAGTTTCCAGGAGTATGATGCCCATTTTAAAACACTTTTATCTAAGCTTTCTTATGATATTCACGCAAGTCCAACATGCACAATGGTTTGTTGGAGGTCTGATCACACATTTTTAGAAGGGCACTGTCACATAATACATACATAGATCCATGCAAAGCACTTGAAGAATTTTTATGTACTGAGGCATTCAGGAGTATAGACACTAGAGTTCAGCCCATTTTTAGAAGCATAGATTACAGCCATGGAAAATAAGTTGGAGAAACTATCGATGAATTTGGCACATGAGACATGCACTGGGATTTGGTGTATAGACTGTGAAGTGGAGGGGCACACTAAAGATAGTTGTCCCAGTAGAACAATACATTCATTATTGCTAGACTGTGAGATATGTCACCTGAACCATGATGCTATTCTATTGCCCATTATTATAACACATGATAAGGAATAATGTATCCTTCTATTGTAAGATTTTCCTGGTCTACAAATCATGATACAAAAGACTGTAGGTTGATTGGTCAGATCCATGATGCTATAGATATTGGTGTGTGACAGAAAAGAGTATCTGATAACTCTAAGGGTAAAGGTGAGCATCAGGATCATAATCACAATCAAGCACATTATGATCAGAATGAGGGGTGCTATGAAGGAGGACATGGTAGAGGTCAAGGATACCATGGTGGATTTGGAGGTCGAGGTTGCCATGGTGGTGGATGAGGAAAATTCCCTCATGGAAACATGATTTACATGTAGATCACCTGACCACTACAGGTGCGAATGTCCTCAGAATATTACATGTTGTTTCTATGGGAAGAATCATAGCTATGAGGAATGCCCAGATCTATATGAGCATCTTAACAAGCAACATAAACATGAGAACAAAGGTGCAAGGATGGTTAGGATACAATGCGCTATGGAAAATCAGTGGATGCCAAAGTTGGCATTAGAACCTGAGGTATTGCTTGTAAAGATCACTACATGCACTGAAGTTGCGTGTGCTAGAGAGGCATTACCAGAAAATCCTACCATCACTAAAGGAGGATGTTTTACATGCAAGGTACTGGATCTTGCACACCAGAAGGAGGTTTATTAGGAGACCATGGAGGTACTCAAAGACCTTTAAGGGGAAATACATGTTTAAAGGAGCAATCACGGAAGATGGAACTAAAGAAGGTAGCATAGATGGTCCAGTCAGATATTGATGACTTGAAGGAGGTACGCAGAATGTTGCTAGGAGAATATTATTCCATTACTAGGGAGTTTGCTAAAGGGAAACAATCCACGCACGAATATTGAGAATGGGCATTAGATCCTACATGTAAATATTCCCCCCCACAACTTAGATTATGATAAGGAGATCACTTTGAATGTTGTTGTCAATGGATGGCTCTTGAGTAATATATTGATTGACATAGGAGCAGAAGTAAATGTGCTTACTTTAGATGCATGGGTACAGATGGGGAGACCTACATTACAACCATCTTCTAATGTATTGTTTATGGCTAATCAAACTAAGGGCACTCCTATCAGAGTTTTAAAAGATGCATCCATTACTATACAAGGGGCCAAGTTCACTGGGGATTTTGAGGTTTTAGCACTTGCAGAAGTAGACAATTTCCTAGCTCTACTTGGACACCCTTGGTGTTACACAAATAATGTTGATCTTCAGTTCAACAAGGGATATATCAGTTTTGATAATGAGGAGGAAATATTTATTATCCCTTTAACAGATGGGAAATCTATGCCCTATGTTGAGCCTTTGAGTGAGGAAGATCTGAATAGGATTTATGTATGCACCATTCGGGACCAAGAAGTACTCGAGCCATCTAAGGAAGGAATCATTTAGTGGGAAGATGTGCAATCTATTAGCAATACTACAAGTATTACTTGTGATAATTGGGCTCATGGTACTTATGAGATGGTTGGATGCAAAGTAAGGAGCACATTTGTACAGGAAAGAAAACCTCGTTGCATCAGGAGGATAGGTAACATATCTGTACCTCAGTACACTGGGGAAGGAGACCCTACGATATTCCTGTGCCATGGAGGAATAGTGGATAGAATAGTTGGAAAGAAGAAGTATGTTAGCATATACCATGAGAGGGACAACACTGTGCCAGTGGGTGGTTCACATGGATAATCTTGTAGAATGGAATGAAGTCAGGACTGTTCTTACAACTCAGTTTTCCAAGAGTAATGCACCTACTCAAATCTGTACATATCATGGTAATCAACCTGTTCAACACCATGTTCAGTAGTGTGAGAGGCTCTAGATAGAGGGGTAGGAAGATTTACCACTTCACTATGGGTGCAAAAACTTTATTCCACTTTACAAGGTTGCACATGCGCTTGGTATGTATATGCAGAGCTACATAGAGAAACTAGAAATTGGATAGGATTTGATTGTAGGTATGGTTCAAACTTTTGACTACTTCTCTACTAAACCTCTAGTAGAAGAGGCATTAAGGGTTATAAAGTGGTTAACTATGGGAGATAGTACAAAGGAGGAAGATCTCATTTAGGAGTTATTTGATGAGAAAAAATCAGGGGTAAATTTTGATGAAGGAACAGAGAAAGATGCCACGCTACTTAAGTGCTTGCTTTGAGAAAGAAAAAGGGAAGATGGTCTACATAGTAGATGATGAAGAAGTAGAAAATCTGGATATAGATCATTCAATAGGTACACATGAGGTTCTTGGACAATGTGGATAAGCAACACATGGCCTATCATGAACCTATGAGGACAAAGAAAGTGAATATTGGTATGGATGCTGAACCTAAAGAGGCAATAATTAGAGATTATTGGTCTGAATCTGAAGTAGCAAAAATAGTGGAGTTGCTCTGTGATTTTTGAGGACTTATTTCCTAGGGCTACCATGAATTGAAAGGAGTGCATGAATCATTAGGAGAGATGAAGATAAAGCTTAAGGAAGGTCATGCACGGTCAGGAAGAGACCCTACAGGATGAACCCTAACCTACGCGTAAAGGTCAAAGAAGAAATTGACAAGATGTTGAAGTCTGACATCATCAAGCCCCTAGAAGAATCATAGTGGGTTAGCCCCATGGTTATTAGTATAAAGAAATATGGTTGGATTAGGATTTTTTTGGATTACAGAGAACTAAATGCTGCATGTGTGATTTATCCCTTTCCTACACCTTTCATAGAGGATACATTAGAAGGAGTTACAGGGCATGAAATCTATTCTTTTACAGATGGATTCTCAGGGCACGAAAAAATAACTTTCACCACTGTATGGGGAAATTTTGCATATACTGTGATGCCCTTTGGTCTAAAAAATGCACCTCTTGTATTCTTGTGAGTAGTTGTTCAAGCATTCCAGGACTTTATTCACATCTTCTTGCAAGTTTACTTGGATGATTGGATGGTGTATGGAATGGTTAAGGATCATTGTGACAATTTGTGATTAATGTTTGAAAGATGTAGACAGTTAAGCATCTCTTTGAACATCAAGAAGTGTGTGTTTACTACACCTTTTGGCACTCTTTTAGGGAACATCATCTATAAGGAAGGTTTGTTAGTAGATCTAGCTAAGGTTGTAGTTATTGTCATCCTGGAAGAGCCTACCAGTTAGAGTGAGGTTGTGGATTCTTAGGTGACACTGGGTATTATAGAAAATTTATTAAAGGATATGCTAAGGTTTCCATACCCTTGGAAGAGTTACTAAAAGGAAAAGGGAACATTTTATTGGGGAGAATTGCAACATCACACATTTGAGACATTGAAGGAGAGACTTAATACAACTGCCTATTCTACATTTTCCCTCATGGGACCAACCATTTCATGTACATGTGGATGCCTCTGGCACAACCATTGGCATGGTATTAGGTCAGTCTGCAGAAGGAATTATAGATCATCCTATCTATTTTGCTAGTAGAAAGTTGACTCCTACAGAGCAGAATTATACAACTACTGAGCGTGAAGCCTTTTCAATGATCTATGCACTACATAAATTCAGACAATACCTTTTAGAAACACCATTTGTATTTTACACTGATCACATGGCATTGAAATACTTGATAAACAATCCTATTTTACAGGGGTGCATATGTTGATGGGTGCTTTTATTCCAAGAATTTGATTTCACAATTGTTGTAAAATGAGGTAAAATTAATTCTGTCCCAGACCATTTATCATGAATTCAGTTGGGGGAGGACACGTAGACAATTGAAGATACAATGTTGGATGCACATAGTTGTATAGGTTACAACGGGCATCTTTAGAAATTGGAGGATATTGCTATCTTTTTACATACAAGTGTGGCACCAGAAGGAATGAAATCCTTGGAGAAGAAACAACTTGCAATTCACATGACATATTTTATGTTGATTAATGGTGACCTATACAAGTTAGGCCGAGATGAAGTATTACACGGTGTGTACTAGATCATGAGCACATGGACATCATGGAAGAGGCTCATGGTGGTATTACAGGTGGACACTATGCAGGTGACGCCACTGCGCATAAGATTCTACTCACTGGATTATGGTGGGAGACCCTCTAAAAGGATTGTAAAGCATATTGTAAGGCGTGTGATCACTGTCAACGTGATGGTAAACCTGGGAAAAGAGATGAAATGCCTTTAAGACCTATTCCTAGTGCAGATCCATTTGAGAAATGGGATATAGACTTTGTGGGTCCTATTTCACCATCTGTGCGTAGAGCTGGATCGCACTACATCATCACTTACATAGATTATCTTACAAGGTGGGTAGAAGCAACACCTACCAAGGATTGTACAACAACTACAACAGCCAAGTTCTTATGGGAAAATGTTCTTATAAGGTATGGTGTTCCCGCTAAGCTTGCCCAGTGATAGGGGTACACACTTTCTGAATGAAATGATCAGGATTCCTATTAGATGAATTTATGATTGCACACCATAAGAATACACACCCTATCATCCTCAGGAAAATGGGACTGCTAAGGCCTTTAATAAGATTTTGAGCTAGACATTGACAAAAATTTGTGACGTTGGAAGAAAATATTGGGATGATAAATTTTTTGTCATGCTTTGGGCATATAGAACAACATACAAGAGGTTGAACAAAGCCACACCCTTTCAGTTGGTGTTTGGCGTAGAAACAGTTCTTCCTATGGAATTCATGTTACCTTCTTTGCGTATTATGCGTGCTATAGGTTTAGCTGATGAGAAATTTGGAAGAAAAAATTGATAAATTGATATAGTTGGATGAGAGGCGTGCCATAGCATGTTGGAGTTAAAATCAGGAAAAGGCCAGGAAGAAAGCATGGCATGATAGGAACATTAGGGATAAAAATCTTGAGATAGGAGAGATGGTGCTTCTTTATGACTCTAAGTTTCTATACCATCTAGGCAAGCTTAAAGTACATTGGTTGGGACCGTATATTATCACTCATATACTTGAATTAGGCACTTGTTAGTTAGAGAACACTTGATGGAATACGGTTACCCAGTTACTTTAACGGGAGTAGGTTGAAGCCCTACTATAAATAAGTCTTCTTGGTGTTTGTAATAAGGTAATGTTTCCATTTAGACTAGGTTTTCATTTATATATTTCCTTAATGTTTTCCTTTTCATTGTTATGATTTGTCAATTTAGTTGGTGTTTTGTGTAATAAGCACATTTGAGTGCTAGAAGCTAATTACCATTTGAAGAAATTTTATGCACAGAGGACTGCACATACCATTGGTGTGGGGTGGCTATTTACAACTTGGTACACATAAACAAACAAACTACTATAGGTGCTATTCAAGTTTGCAGAGGAGTTGTTAGAAAGGAGATTGCTTTAAAAAGATGACCATAGATGGAGATAAATGAGGGAACAATATAACATGAGGTAAGCAACAATAATGGAACTACCAAGGGAAGGCATAGTGGTGAGGTACTCGGGCACATGGAAGCATGCTGAAGAGAAGTCTATAGCTAGAAGGTAGGAAGGCACTAGAAGGTTATAGCTGGGGCGTGAAGATGTAGCATGTGGATATTGTGAAAATGGTCAATTAATGAGAGGATTGTTGGTTGGTGAAGGAGCAATAAATGCACTAAATTTTTGAAAATATATATAAGGATGTGATGTGGGTTCATTATTACCTTTGCAATCACAAGTATTTGAGCGAGCTAAGTGTGATCAAGTCGAGTGAGTCATATTGAGGTGCGGAGAGTGTGAAACTAGATGTGGAGAGTGGATTATTATGTAGAAGAGGCTTGCATCCCCATTGGTAAAGGGTTTGAGAAAAGCAGAGGCATTCGAAAACAAGCTAGGGCACGTGGTTTCCAAGCTAGGGCATGTGGATTCAAGCTAGGGTTTGAGTTTGCTCGTTATAGATAACGAAAAGGTGGATTTTTATGATGGACACCAAAGAAAGTACCTAAGTAGGCATGAAAGGAAATAAGAAGGTAGAAGATGAAGTTGAAATGGCTCCTAAGAGTAATTTTTTAGAAATGCAGTACCCAGAAGGTGTGATAGTTAGACAAGAGTGGGATTCCCACATTCATAGGTGCAAAATAAGTGATTACAACCACTATACATATGAAAACAAGAAAGAGTTGGATGCATTATTGAGTACAAAGACCAACAAGTGCACTGTGGAGGATATGCCAGTATATGACGATGCTGGGGAGAAATTTTTGAAGCAGGTAGGATTCTATCAGTTGTATGAGCTCCCATATTTTGGCAAGTATGAACCATTATACCAATGGCTGATGAGCAAGGGTCCATGAGGACTTCTTCTATTTCACCGGACAAAGGGTTAGAATCAGAACAACCCTGATTTTGACACTAATAGGATTGAAGGGCATATGGATAGACCTTGCTAGTGATCTGACTGATAAAGAAAAAATCATAGAGACAAGAAAGGATTTGGGGTATACTAAGGGTCCTACATGGAATGGACATTGATAAATTGAAGAAGCATCCAATGGTGTAGGAATAATACATTTGGTAACCAAGTTGAATGATCAAGAGAGATGGTCATAGGTGAATACCATGTGGCTGCATGCTGTGAAGAAAATGTCTCAGGGAGTAGTCTACAACCTAGCAAGCTACATTGTAGACACCATTATTGAGGAAGTGCACACAGGAGAGAAGATAAGTTTTGGTGCTATCCTCCTTTCCCTTGTGTTTGTAGAAATTGGAGTGCCTGATGGGCCAAATAACAAGATTTGGGAGTATCCCATGGAAAATAAGTCCTTCATGGAAGAGGTTTGACAAATATTTATGTGAAGGATCAATGAGTGGGGCATTTAAATAGAGGGTGGAGATGTGGTATGACCGAATTCACATGAATTTGAGGAAGAGTGGTGCATTCCCAAGGAGCTACCTTCGGTGGTGGGAAAGGTGGTACATTTTGTGGTGTACCAACATTTCTGCATCACATGATTTTCTATGAGGGATGGGGCATGGAGCCCATGGTGCAAACTTCCATATGCCTTCACAGCGTGCTACTTCTAGGCATCAGTCCACCAATTTACTGATGCATGCCTACCTAAATTTAATGAAGACAAGGTAGAATGTGACTACCACACTCTGAGGAAGGCATATGTGTATCCAGGCTGGGCTGCCTATATTGAAAGGCTCATCTCAAATGTCATAAGTATGAATCCAGTAAGCTTAGATATTGGAGATAGTGGATCCGTGCATATACCTTAAGACTAAGATGGAGAATAATAAATATGTAGAAAATGAGTTCGCGCTCCTAGGGCCACCTAAAGGAAAACATACAGTGGAGAATGTGCCAGCTCCCATAGCCTACAGAAACCATAGTGGTGGATGAGGAGGATGAAGAACATGAAGATAGTGGTGGCTTAGATCATAGAGGCCAAAGGTAGCCCACAAAAAGAGTAGAGATAGAGCACGTGGGTACTCCACCTCAAGTACAAGAAGAAGACAAAGACTTAGATGTAGAAGCAATCCATGGAGAGCACCACTTTAAAAGGGTATTCAGAAGAATAAGGACCCAAGGTGTGGGAACCCCACAGTCTATGAGGAGATCACCATGACTCTCTCCTTAGAAAGAGACAATATGAGAGGAAGAAGAGAAAACTAAAGTTGAATGAAGAGGTAGAGGAGTCTGCAGAGAGTGCGCCTGGAACCCCTATAAAACCAAAAGATGTGGAAGAACCCAGGGATGAGGATATGAAGGATGAAGAGGAAGATGTGCAAAGGAGGTAAAAGAAACAAAGCATGATATTTCTCAAAACATCGAAGATCAAACTCCAAACCTTGGTGATCAAGTTCCTAAGGGGCCAAGATTGAAGAGAACCAGTGGGGAGTATGTTGGGCCAAACATGGGCTATGATTGAGGACACCAATAAAATTATCCATGCCCATTTCCAGAGTACAATGGGCCTTAAGGGGTTGTATGGATGGGAGTTGATGGACCTAGACATGGCCACTATGCATGTGAGGAAACAACTATCCTTGGTCTATGCAAACTCACATGGATGAGCCGAATTTTGATGTATGTGAGGAGTCATGTGTGTCCTAAAGAATGAAGAAGGCACCTCAGAGTAGGAACATGACTATAAAGCCCACTCTCATGTCTGATGAGTAGGTAAGTAATGCATTGGTTAAGGTATCTACAAAAGTGGTGCGTAGAGGAACATAGATAAGGCTACCACTATTAGATATCTATGAGAAGATAACAAGGAAAAGGCTATGCAGAAATAACATGTCTAAAAGGGGAGAAGGAATTAGAACATAAAAATAATGAAGCCTTCATCAACATGGTAGAGGAAATTGGTGACTATGTCCTGAAAGTAAGACCACACTTAGAGTCTAAGGTACCTGAGAAGTTTCCTTTAGCTATGCATTATGTGCATATGTTAGTTGATTTGGTGCTTGAGGATGGACCAATTCACATGCCAGTGCCAAAAGACCCTGAAAAAGGAATAAAGAGAGCAAGGGCCTCCGTGATTAGAAATATTTCATCATACGAGGCATTGCTCCAAACTTTACAGGAAGAGCTGAAGAAAACAGATCAAGATTTGAACATCTGTGCAGCTCCAAATGTAGTGATCAGAATAAGAACTATATTGGAAGATAATGAAGTTCTAAAAGCAATGAAGGATGAGACTTTAGGGTGCACAGAGAGATTGGCATTAGTGAAGCAAAAATCATGAAGCCCTTACAACAACACAACATTTGCATAAGGAAAGGCTGGATGATCTTGGAAATCTCATAGCACAAAAGATGGATCTTACGGAGGGAGGAATATCTGATATGGCTAACGTTGCTATAGTATTACAGAATGAAAAGGGAGATATGACCCAAGATGAGTTGGAGTGCATTGCTATAGATGTTTTGAAGAAAACCAGAAATGTGCTAGATGATTGGCAAACCTTGGAGGCTGAGATTAAGGAAGAATATCTCGAGTTGATCTTGCCAATTCAAGCAACGGGTACTACAGAATAGGAGTCCATTCTTTGTAAAGTACTTCTTCACATTCTTTCATTCTTATTATTTATTCTTAGGGAACATTAGGAGGAACCCCATTGCCAGGACTAAAATGTAATTAAGTGTGGGGTAATGTTGAGCAGACAAAATATAGCAGTAAGGAGAGGGCACACAAAAGATTCGCATGTGGTAGCAAGGCATATTTGAAGGTGCAAAAGGATTAGGAAGGCAATGCACACAAAATATAGATTGATTTGGGACTTAGCCATTTTCATGGTTACGGGCTATTTTTGGAGATAGAGTATGGAGCACACAATGGGATGGAGACTTTCTCGACACACAAATGATATTTTGGGAAGAGCATCTATTAAGTGCCATGCATGAGTTTGAGTTAATAATAGAATTACTACTACCAGTTAACTTTAAGAGATCTATTATTAGCGCACTCACATGTGTGCATGTTATTTTAAAGGCGCATGACTATTTTCATCATGTGACCTATTTTTTAAAATGCGTAAGTGGTGAAGGGCAAGTCCCCACCCTTATAAATATGTAGTGATCTGTGTAGATTAGTGATGTGTTATATATGATCTATTGTGGAGTTATGCTACCAGATCTAATGCGTGCATAAACTTATGATACTACTTATTGTAAGAAGCTTATGTGTTTATTGTGTTTGAATATAATGGAGTGTGTTGGGTGAATAATGGTGTTAAACATGACTATAACTAGTTCTTACATGGTTGAATACATTATGTATATCACTTAATTCATTACTCTTTTAGATCTAGATCTAGAATATGCTCTGTGGAATATTTATGTTGTTTATGGATATGAATACATTACATCTTCATCATGTTCACATCCTATAAAATCAACTCTAAGGAGGGACCAGGTTCCTTAGTGCACTTTGGGTAAGCACTCAGTTCAGGTTGGGTGATGTGCCAATGTTCCTAGGTTATTCATGGTAAATTCTAGGCTGCATCAATAGATCTATTTTACATGTTGCTATTTTACTTTTTTGACTAGATTTTCATCCTATATACATAGATCTATGACACCTTGCTTTTTATTGGCATGAGTGAGTTAGTATTGTCATTGATGTAAAATATAAATGCACATTAATGAAAAAGGTTTATGAGGTCTAGGTGTGTATGAGGATTCTGATAATGATGATGCTATGGGTACAAAAGATGTGGTTTGGTTGCAAGGATGAAGACACTAAGAATTTCTTGGCCTAGCAGGCCTAATCAGGAGAACTAGTTAGCCTAGGTGATAGCACATGGAGGATAGAGTTACATGGTGGATTTAGGAGCATGGTCAAGGAATGGAGAACATGAGGAAAGTGTGTTGAGACAATCATGTGAGTCTTATAGTGCATGTATAGGTTGAGAACATGGTTTCAGGTTTTCATCTAGACATAGTCTAGGTGTTTGGAGGCCTAATTAGGCATGATCATCAGTTATAGAGGTATATGAGCTCATGGAGGTATGCAGAGGTGTGAGACATGTTGTATTAAGTATGTTAGGACCTTTTAAAGAGGTTTTATGCACAATCATGGTGTTTTCTTATAGTTGGTTATGGCCTGACTACGAAAAACCCTAAGACATAGTTGTACAATTTCTTGTGGTTGAGAATATGCATAGATATTTGTGACAAGATAATGATTGGATATGGTTCATAGGGATGTCTTAGATGTGTGGGAAAATTTTCAAGTCATGATGATGAGAAATTTGCAAGATATGAGGTTTTGTGTCATATCAAGCTCAAGAGAGTGCATTTTCCATCTTGAAGTGAGAGAAATATTCTTGGTTGGAATGTATGATGTTTAAATGGGACCATGATCCTTTCAAGTATATTGAGTCATGGAGTTAATAATATATTAGAGTTGGAATGAGATCAAATGAGCTCTTAATATTTATGAATGATTGCTAAGAAGGTAAGTTAATGTCAAATCCCTCCATAAATTGTAGTTTACTGAGTAGATAGGAGGAATTTTCTACTTGCTCATGAGATTAATGATTCTTTGAATCATCAAATTGTGATGATTGGAGGATGGATAATACTCTTCCAAATTCCATATGGCGGTGGTTTGATGTCTTGACTGTTAGTGAAAGCCCACCTAAAAATGCTTGTTTCCAAGAAATTTCAGTTTACTCTCAAGGTTTTCCATTATACCTTATGACTATAAATTGATATTCTGAGTTGTTGGGGAGAAATGATATATTTTTGGAGTGACTTTTAGATCTTAGTGAATTTATTTACATGTACCTGCATAGGTCAAAAAATGATTGACTAGTTTTTAGGACTACAAGGGCAGTTTTAAGCAGATCATGAAGAGTGCATTGAGAACTCTTTGGTACTTGTGGAATTGGTTATGATGATTGATTACCTTTTGAGGGTATTTTATACATCCCATATGATGTGTTGTATGTATTTTTTTGAGCTCTGGAAGTGAGATTGACGCTGGCATGAATAAGGTCACAAGTTGACCTAGTTTGATTGGTTCAGGACAACAGGGATTTGGTTTGAAGATTGGTATAAAAAGACTAATATTTTGGATTGAGTTTATCATTCCTATACATTAGAGAGTAAAGAGGGATTAAATTTTAAACCTATTACATGTATTTATAAATCTTTAATGTGTCAAAAAGGGTGTAATAAGGTCTTAGATTCCAAAAATGGTTTTTGGGCAACTCAAGTGTTGCTTGAAAGGAGAAGTATGTTCTATTAGACTTTACAGGTTGATTCGTGAGGTCTAGACATTGTTGAGTGATGATATCCTTATTTCATTTCATTTCAATTGAGTAGGTTACATGTCATGGTTGAGTTGTTTTGGTATGGTCTCTGGACTTCATTGTTGTATGACTGGTTGTTGGAGATGCCTAGTTTGAGTAGGAAATTAGTCCTACTTGTTGATGATATGAGATAAATGAGTGAAGCAGAGTTCCCTGAGCTTGTGTAGAATGTTGTAAGGAATATTGTTTGAGTTTTTTAATCCTTTGGAGACTTTAAAAATATGGATGAATCCCTTGGAGGTCATGGAGTGCTCGGTAAAGGAGAAACTAGCCTTTTAGGCCTAGTGTGAGCTTGTTGGTTATCTTGATGCATTTCTGGCCTATATGGGTTCTTATTAAGTTTTTATATGATGTTATAGGTCTATTTTAGATTCTTAATGACCAACCTTATGGGTCAAGGCTGACCTAGTAGTGTTTAGGATATGCTTCACCTGTTTAAGTGAATGTATTTGTTCATTTCGAACTAGTTGTGTGTGAGGGAAAGTGCGAGCCTAAGAGAGAGAGTGAAGGAGGTTTAAGGGCATGAAGGTAGAGATGAGAGAGTCCATGAATTTTTTAGGAGAGTTGAGAAGAAAATCAGAAATGGAAATTTTCCTAATCATCCCATGAAGAGAGAAGAGTTGAGTGAATTATGAGAGAGTGTGTTTGAAGAAGGTTTTGAGGTGTGTGAGACTGATATTTGTGATCACTATTTGTTGTGTAAGCAACATATTTTCATTGGTCCATTCAAATCTTGTGTTGATGAGTAATATTCATGGGGTTATAGCATCCTTTTAGGGTTGGTAGTAATGCTAAAAGGGTTTAAGGGGTGGGTGCTCCTTGTGAAGTGGTGCCTTCACTAAATAAATCTTGTGTGATGTGTCATATTCATGAAAGTATTTTGGTTTGTGTAATATAATCAAAATTTCAGTGGGTTTTCTTCCCTTAATGGTTTCCCACTTACATCTTGTGTTCTTGTGTACTCTCTCATGGTTATGATCTCATGTGAATGGTTGTTATATGTTTTGAGCTCACATTAATGCATGGTTGAATGTTAAATGTTCTACACAAGTTAAATTGAATAAATTTCAAGTTTTTGAAGGACTGATTCACCCCCCTCTCAGTCCATTGTGCTTCCAAAAATTTATATCAAGAGAAGGTCCTTTTGAAGAATTTTAATCACTTGAAGGAGATCCTTTGAAGCACTAAAATGGTGAGTCATCATAGTGGCACTTCTTCCAAAAGGATCCCTTGTTTGATGGAACAAACTATGCATTTTGGAGCATCTAGGATGAGGATTCACATCATGTCCTTAGGGTTTCAACATTTGGCAATCTGTGTTATATGGGTATACAGTTCCTCAAAATCCTCCAACCAACACTATAGACAAGAAGCTTAGTAGTGACAATTCCATGGCAATGAATGTAATCATGTGTGGTCTAGCTGAATTAGAACTTGTGAAGGTCATGCACTGTATACATAAACCAAAGCTATGTGGGAGAAAATTCAGGTCATCTATAAAGGTGATTCCAAGGTAAGGATGGAAAAAGGTCCAAACTTTTAGAAATTAGTTTAAAGGCCTAAAGATGAGAGAAGAAGAATCAATTGTTGCATATTTACTTAGAGTTGATCAAGTTGTAAACTCCATGAGAGGTTTAGGTGAAGAAGTAAAAGAAGAGGTAGTGGTTCAAAAGGTATTAAGAACTCTCACTCCCAAGTTTGATTCCAAGGTGTTTGCTATTGAGGAAGCTAAGGATTTAAGGTCATGCTAATGGATGAGCTTCATGGCATCTTAACTACTTATGAGATGAGGATCATGGATTTTAAACCTGTAAAGAAGGAGATTGCTTTTCAAGGATTGAAATGAAGTCAAAAAGAAAGAAGGATTAAGGATGATTGTGTTGCTCCTTAGATTGATGATGATGAACTCTTTGACAATGATTTCTAGAAGACTGAAGGTTGGTTCATGTAAGTACAAAGGAAGTTACCTTTTAAATGCTTTAAGTGTGGTAAAATAGGTCACTTTTGCTAATAAATTCCCTCACAAGAACAAGGATGAAAAGATGATGATGAGCATGATCATGATGAAGATCATGATGAAGAATACTCATTAGGTTTGATAAGGGAAAGAAAATTTCAAGAAGTTTGATAACAAGTAAAATTTCAAGAAGAGTTTATACTCAAAGGAAGAAGCTTGTTCATTTGAAGAAAGTAGTTATGGTAGTGTATCTAATTTGATTCCTGAAATCTAAGAATGATGATGTTGGTGATGAGGTCTTCTTCATGGAAAAGGATGTTATGAGCTCTAAGAAAGAAGACTCCATATTGTTTAGTGACTCATGCATGCATATGAGATGAAGAAGAAGAAGATGACATTGAAATTGAGCTTATGTGTGTTCAAGGAGAGATGAATCATTTTGAGAAGAGAAATAAGAATTTGAAAGCATTAATCAAAGAGTATGAAGGTAAGATCCATGAACTTGAAGAGAAACATTGGTCATAAATAGGTAAGCTAGATGAGAAATTCAAGAGGCTAGAATGAAAAGATAAGTTTCTTGGTTACAAGCCTATGCAATCCAAAGAAGAATGAATGCACTAAACTTGAAGAAGAGATGATGTTCCTAAGGGAGAGTTTTTTGAAGCAAGTCAATAAGGTTAAATCATTACTAGAAATTTGAAAAGAGCACCAAGAATCTTGATGATTTCTAGGATAGTCAAAGTTCTGTAGGAGCAAAAAGATTGGTTTGGGATTCAAAGATGACATCAAAGGAAAATAAGTTATACAAGAAGACATTATTTCCAGCAAGGATATTGAAGGTCTAAGCACCAAAGAGAAGTAAAAGGAGAAAATTTCAAAGACAATGTGAAGAAAAATTCAATAAGGTAGCCTAATGCTTCAAGGTATGAAAGATCCTTTAATGGTTATTGTTATACTTGTAATGGATTTAGACATAGAGTAAACGAATGTAGGAGGTTTTTAAAAAATGATCACTCATGGAGAGATGGTGATCAATGATATGTCATGGAAATATTACATGTTCTAATTGTCATGAAAAAGGGACACACTACTAAATTCTTCCTATATGAATCATCTAATCAAACTTGGAGAAAGAAGGTCCTAAAGGTAAGAATAAACATGGTGTGTTTTAATTGTAATAATGTTGGACATGTTGCTAGAGAATTGTTTCTATGGTTATTACAAGGAAAATCATGAGGTTTCAGACTCTTAGCGTACAGGAGAAAAGACAGGGTGGGCTATGGGAGCCTAAGTAGTGAACAATGTCATTTCACTAAAGTAGATATTAAAGAAAATCAAGAAGAATCACATGTTACAGATCAGAAGGAAGAAGGAAAAGGTGTGTCACAGGTGTCTAAGAGGTCATAGAACCTCCTTAGATTGTTTTTATAGACTCCTCATGAAGTAGGATGTCTCTAATAGGATTATTATAGGAATTATCATCCATATGAAGCTTGGAATGGAGGGGAAGAAAGCATGAATACTGTGAAAATGATGTTGTAGCAGTGTATATCATGAAGTCAAGAATATTTCATTATGATCTTGAAGTTCCTCAAAATTTGTGTAGAGATGATTTAGGCACTATCATGTTACACACATGTTAGTTTCAATGAAGAAGAATTCAGTCATTTAACATGATGACTTGATCATGACCATCTATAGCTAGTGATATGGTGTTCTCCAGGTATGTTTATGAGTTGAATTAGTCTATTTTTTGTGTCACAATCCCTTGTGATATGATTTGAGGTGTATCAAGTTAAGTTAGGAATCATGGAGGTACCATGAATAAGTTTGAAGCATGATCAAGACTGTGAAAGATAAGAAGGTATGTTTTTCAAGTTAATATGAATGGTTACAAGCCTGTGAATGTATGTCTGTAGAGCTATGTCTAAGTAATGTATTAGTCCTTGAGAAGGATTGCAAGGTTATACAAGTTAAGTGTGTTTTGCATCATGGAAGGTGGTATATATGTTTCATTCTATCATAAAAAAGAGTAAGTTTAGCAGTGGTGAATCAGTGTTGTAATTCTATGAGTGATATGACTGGGTACATATATGTGTGGGTTATAAGTCAATGGGTCATGTATGAGGTTTTTCTAGTATATTTATGCATCTTGGAATAGGTATGCAAGTAACAAAAACATTATGAGATCTGTGAGGGACAAAATGAATGAGTGTTTTAGTTAATAAGTATGGCTAAAAGTCTATATGAAGATGTTTGTGTATGTATTGTTGTCTCAGATAAGAATGTGGTATGTAAAATGGTTTGCAAGGCTATAATGGTCAATAAAAGTGATATGAACCTTGACATGGTCTATTTAAATCAATCAAATACTTCAAAATATGAGGTATGCCTTTTGAGTTTATTCATGATAATTGTAATAAAGTTATAAATTCATTAAGTGTTGTTACATATCATTGCATGGTGTTCATGATGTTTTATAATGGTGCATAAGCTTGATGGATAATATTGGTCTTTATCATTAAAATGTGAAGAATGAAGTGTTCAATAGACCAAGGTATAGTAGTTGATCAAACATATCATGATAGGGAAAAGCTAACATGTTGTGTAGTAAATAGTAAGATACATGTCTGTGAAAGCCTCTTGAAAAGGGGAGCTGTTAATGATATTCAAAGGATGTATTATGGGTCAAAATGGTGTCAAGGAGGCTAGTAAGGAAGAGTGATAGTTCTTACAAGAATTTTTGTAGGGGGATCTTATCCATTTGAAGCTCAACAAGTTGGTTAACATACAAATAAGGTAGAGAGTACTGAAGGACTGTCTAAGGACTGTGATGATTTTCTCAACCCATTTTTCATGACCTATGTATGCAAGGTATGTAAGATTTTATTTTTTCACTTTAAGTCAGTGAGATTGAGATGGTATGATCCTTAGGGGGAGTCCATACAGGTGTTGTTCTTTGATGTTTTATATGTTCTTAAAGCAAGGATGAAAGTTGGACTAATTTTCTATGAAGAAATATGCTTTAGGGATCTCAGATCCTAAAATTTATTTGCAATCTAGTAGTAAGGTAAAGATTAAGTTTGTCTTTGATGTATCTATCAGCTGATAATAGTTTGAATAAGGAGTCGAAGAATGATGTTTTGTGCTCAGAATGATTGTTTGGCATGTTTGTATGCTGAGATGTGCCTCTTCCCAAGCATATGCTACGTAGTGTTTCAAATGCTCATCATGAGGCCATAAACATAGAGTCAAGAAGAAAGCAAAATAGGTCTTTGAGATTGTATTGATGATGTTTGGTTGATGTTTCCAACCAATATATGACTCCTGATAGGCTGAAGGAAGATGATGAATGTCATGCTCAAGTATGTGATTTGTCATTAATGTAAAAATAGGGAGAAGAACTAGGTTGTTTTCCATCAATGAAAAAGGGTGAGATAATATTGACATGTGAGTTCTTGTTAGTGTTTTCATTGATGTAAAAGGTGAAGGATCATTAATGACAAAGAAGTGTATGAGGTCTAGGAGTGTAAAAGTATGCTTGGAATGATGATTTTCATGGCAAAACAAGGTGTGGCATACTTGCAAGGATGAAGAAAGTGAGAATGGATCCCAGCTTAGTATGCCTAATCAGGAGGCCAAGTCATCATAGGTGATAGTACATGGAGGATAGAGTTTGAATGGTGGCTTGAGGAGCATGTTCTAGGCATGGAAATCATGACGAGAGTGTGTTGAGAGACTCATGTGAGTCTCAGAGTGTAGGTATAGGTTGATATCAGGGTTTGCAGGTGCTCCTCTAAACCTAGACTAGGTGTTCGGAGGCCTAATGAGGAATGATCATTAATTTCATAGATATGTGGGCCCATGGAGGTGCATGCATAGAGGTGTGAGACATGTTTTCTCAAGCGATGTTAGGATCCTTATGAAGAGCTTAGAAGCAAAGGTATGGTGTTATTATACTTCATTGTGGCCTAGAATATGCAAAAACCTAAGACCTAGTTAGTATAAGTCTTAGTGGCTAAGAAGATGTAAGGATATTCATGAGAATGTTGATGCATTGGATAATGGTTTTTATAGGTTATCATAGAGTGTTGTCAAAAAAAATTTAGAGTTATGTAAGATGATAGATTTTGCAAGTTATGAAGTTTTGAGTCCTACCTAAGTCTCAAGAAAATCCATTTTCTAGCTCAAAGTGAGAGAAATCATTATTAGTTGGCAAGTGTGACAGTTTGTATTGGACCTTAATCCTTTCAGGAATTTTGAGGACATGGAGTTACAGAGATATATCAGAGGTGGAATGAGTTTAAATAAGGTCATGTACTATTTATGAACATGATTGTTAAAAAGGTAAGTTAAATTTCAAAACCCTCCATGAAACCATTAGTTCATGAGTGATACGATGGAGGAAATATGCTTGGTATGAGCCCATTAATATGAATTAAATCATAAAATTTGATGATTTGAGGATGGAGAGGAATCTTCCAGCTTCTCAGATGGTGGTGGTTTGATGTCTTGATTGTTAGTGGATCCCACTCATAAATGCTTGTTTCCAGGAAAGTTCAGTTTTTTCTAAGGTTTTCCATTAGACCCTATGTATAAATCAATATTATGAGTTTTTAGGGAATAAATTATATATGTTTGGATTGATTTAAAAGCTTGTTAAAGTGCCTTTGGAGGTACCCACATAGGTCAAAACATGAAGACTAGTTTTCAGGGCTAAGAGCGCAATTTTAGTAGTCATAGAAGAATGGAAGTTCTCTTGAGCACTTGTGGTCTTAGTGATGATGATTTATGGCCTTATAGGATGTTTTAGTACATATAATATTATGTGTTGGATAAATTTTTCTGAGCTCTAGAAGTGAGTTGAGGTGGCATGAAGAAGGTCATAAGTTGACCTAGTTTGACTGGTTTAGGATAACAGGGCTTTGGTCTGAAGATTGGTATGGAAGACCATTATATTGGATTGATTGATGATGGACTATCCATTTTAGAGTGAAATAGGGATGAAATTTTAACCTATTCCATGTATTTATAAATATTTAATGTTTCATGCAAGGGTGTAATAAGGTCAATACTTGGAAAACTAGTTTCTGGGCAGTATCAAGTTGCTTGAAAGGAAAAGTTGTTCTATTGGACTTTGTAGGTTGATTCATGAGGTCCTAGCATGATTGGTGATGATCCTTCAAGTCATTTTATTACCATTGTATTGGTTACATTCCATGGTTTATTTGTTTTGGTATGGTCTTAGACTTCATTGTTGGTAGACTAATTGTTGGAGATGCCTAGTTTGAGTAGGAATTTATCACCTACTTGTTTGTGTTATGAGATGAATGAGTGAAGCAGAGTTTCCTAAGATTATTGGATAGGATGTTTTGAGGATATGTGTTTGAGTTTTTTTAATCCTTCATGAGGTCCTTGAAAATTTTTGATTGATCCCTTGGATGGTCATGGATTTCTTGGTGAAGGAGAAACTAGCCTTATAGGCCTAGTTGTGTAGTTTGTTGGTTGTCTTGATGCATTGCGGACACATATGGGTCCTTGTTATGTTTATTTATATGATTTTTTAGGTATATTTTTAAGTTGGGTATTACCAATCTTATGGGTCATATCTGACCTAGAATTTTTTAGGATATGATTCACAGTATTAAAGTGTAATGTATTTGTTCAATTTGAACTAGTTGTGTAGTGAGGGAAAAAGTGCGAGCCTAAGATGAGAGTATGAAGGAGGTTTAAGGGCATCAAGGAAAGATCTTAGAGAGTGTCATGGATTTTTTTAGGATTATTTGAGAAGTATAGTCATGCAAGGGAAATTTATCCTAATCATCCCATGAAAGATAGAAGAATTGAGTTAAAGAAGGAGAGAATGTTTTAAAGAAGGTTTTGAGTGTGAAGATCTAAAATTGTTATCACTATCTATTGTAGTGTGCAACATATCTTCACTGGTCATTCATTAATTTAGGTTGTTTAGATGGGTAATATTGATGCACCTTAGGGGTTCATATCCTCCTTGTAGGCTTTTTTCCTTGCTAAATGTTTTATGGGTTGGTGCACCTTGTGGGGTTGGTGCCTCACTAAAAACATCTTGTGTGGTGTTTCATATTCATGCAATTCTTTTCATTTCTGTAATATAATAAAAAATTTTAGTGGTTTTTATTCCCTTTAATCATTTTCCAAATTACATCTTGTGTTCTTGTGTACTCTCTCATGGTTATTCTTATGTGAATGGTTGTTATATGTTCTTAATCTCACATTAATGAATGGTTGAATGTTAAATGGTTTATGTAAGTTAAATTGAATTGGTTAAGGGTTTTGAAAGACTGATTCACCACTCAGTCTATTGTGATTCCAACAATTTTATTATTTGTTATTATTTAAGCTTGGTTCAAGACCATACAAAAGGGTCAAAATCATACAACAGGGTTAGGACCGTACATACAGTCTTGACCATAGTGTACATAAAATATTTAGTTAGAGTTAAACATAAGTAAAGTATATTATTTCTTGTATATTCATTAGGAAACATTAAAAATTATATAGGCTGCGTATCTCCTATATTTTAGGATTTTTTATCAAGTACTAAACCACCAAAAACTCCATATCAAGAGTGATAGTTACTCATGTAACAATACCCACTCTAAATAACACGAGTTGTTTTTCTTTTTTGTTAAGGGTAAATAGTTTTGAAGGGAATATACCTTGTATACAAAAGGGCTCAAAAGCCAGATAGTAAAGGTGAGAGAAATAGCCCAGAGAAGGGAAAAACGACCAACCAAAGAGGGTTCAATAGAAAAATATGACAATACAAGTGAAGAAAGGATCCAAACGAACAATGATCCAAAAAGAAGTAGAAAAAATCAAAAAGCAACCAAAAGAGAAACAACATATAGAACTCCGCCAAAAAGTAGCACCAGAACCACCAGATAACAGCAACTTCACAGCCAAAAAATAGCATCACAGCAACCCATTACTTGATAGCCCTGTCAATCTTGGTCTTGATAGCCTGCAGTGACATGAAGAAGGCAATGGCAGGTGCCTAAGAGGAGTATCTCATATCCTCTTGAGCAATTGCAATATCTCTTTTCTCTTTAGGGCCCCAAATGTCCTCATTAACCCCACTTAAACTGCAGACACTATGAACATGTTGTTCAATGAAATTATAAATGCTTTTAAGGGAAGATAATATGCAGTCATTATGCCTTTTTACATTCCCCATTTTGCCATCCAAGGACTGTAATTTATTAAAAACTTCAGCAATAACCCCCTCTTCATCATCACTTTGAAGAATTCCTTTTCCCTTAGCTCTTTCCATATTTTTTATAGTCCCTTTGAGCTCTTGTATCTCCTTTTCTAATTTGTCCACTCTGTCCATCAAATCCTCCTCCTTGGGATCCTCCATCAGTTTACTGATATGAAGGAGATTCTCAGCAAGTTCCAGGTCTTTGTGGCTCCTTAGGACCCATTGGGAAGCATGGATTTTAGCTTTTATGCTCTTGCTTTTCTTGCTAGAAGTAGCAGCTTCAATCTTCCTTTTCAGCAGGGGGAGTGGAAGCGGTGCGAGCAGGTGGAGGTATGGAGGAAGAAGGTGGGGTAGGATTCATGGGGGGCAGCTAGAACAGTGGCGATGGATCAGGAGGATAAGCCCCTGGTGTAAAGGGACAACCCTAGAGTGGCTATGAACTTCCCTAATTGATTTCTCCAGTGAGTTTATCAAACAGTGAGGAAAGTTGATGATGATATTTCTATGAAAGTGATTTAGAAATATCAAATGTTTTTGAGGTATAGTCCGCAAATCTTCCTTCAAGAGTTACATACCTAACCACCATCCTAGAAAGCTCAGAAAAATGGCTCAAGAATTGACACCACCTTGATGCCAGCAGTCACGAATTCAAGATTCTCCCCATCGTCCAGGAACTTCTTGGTCTCCACCTCCCTGTCCACCTTCTTACTGAAGAATTTGGTGCCCTCTAGGCTGAGGCCCGTGATCTAGGTGATGAGCTCTTCCGTGATTTCAATCTCCATGTTACTGTATTTGACAATCTGATTCTTCCATCCCTGGGTGAATCTGATAGAAATGTATTGGTCAAATCCTTGAATCCTTTCAATTAAATTAGACAGACCCCTGATTTGTAGGTAATTCCAAAGCTCTGTATTATCTTTCCATGCCGGATTGTGGGTCAGTTCAGTTTTGCAAGGTGGACCCCCCATGTTTCCTCTGTTCCTTTTCCTGTTCTCAATGGTAAGAATGCTACCACTATGCGGGACAGGAAGAGCTTTGATGTTGGTATTTGAATCTTTCCTTTCCATGAAAAGAAGGTTTAATTATTATGCCATACTTGTAATTATTGCCCCACTCCTCGGCTTTCCTCCTATGCCTAGAAATGATGATAGTCCTTCTCACACATATCGCATCAATCATCCATATCTTATGTGATGTCATCATATTGTACTTTAGGATCCACACATTAGCGTCCAAATTACAGCCATTAGTGCTGATTTTCACTGCCATGTAGATAATTGATTATGGCTTTATTGATTTGATGTGGCCAGAACGTCCCCCCTAAGCCAAGTTTGAAAGGTATTAGTAACAACCGAGGTTAGCCAAACTATCAGTGACCCTATTTCCTTCCCGATAGGTGTGGGTGATTTTAACATTTTCAAAGCTCTTGCATATATCAATAGCTTCCCCAATAAAATATCTGATAGACCAGCTTGGGGTGTTGCTTTTTGTTTAATAGATTGATGATATTCAGAGAATCACCTTCAATTATAATATTCAGAATATTACAATCCCTGGTAAGTCTTATACCCAAAAGAGCCGCCAGGGCTTCAGAGTAATGATTAGTCTTCCTGCCCATTCTCCCAGAAAAAGCAGCAACAAAATAGCCTCTTTGATCTCTGATGACTCCCCCTCCTTCAGAGTCCCCCGGATTTCTTTTTAAGGCCCCATCAAAATTTAACTTGTGCCAATCAGTGGGAGGATTAATCCATCAAACTGTGTTTCTATCAATACCATTGTTATTCTTATTGACAATGTCAATATTCCAATCAGTCAGGATGTATTCTTTCCTTCTTCGAGTAAAGCCTATTTTTAGGAGGTTTAAATCTAGCAATATTATCTTGCACAACAATAATAATTTCCTTGTATACTTTGTTACATGCCTTTCTATTGTTTCTAAAAATGTTATCAATTACGAGCCTTCCAAACTCTCCACATAGTGTGGGGTGTAAAACAAGTTGCCACAATATTTTCACCACACAATGCTTAAATGGAGAGTCCCATTGTTCCCAGGCCTGAAGACAGGTAAGGGGAAAAATCCATCTCAAATTAAACTTTGCAAAAACAAGCTGCCAAATTTTGGAAGCAAACTCACAATGGAGGAATAAATGCTTTATATCTTCTACCTCTTTCTGACACATGCAACATCTATTCGGGCATGATGAATCCCTTCTTGATGAGGTTGTCATTAGTTAGGATCTTGCCATTAATAATTAGCCACCAAAAGAAGTTCACTCTAGGGGTTAACTCCGGCATCCACAGCTTGTGCCACTTAATTTCACTTTCCATGGATACAAAGAAAGAATTATATCCTGATTTAAACAGAGTATTCCCCATCAAAAGAATCTTTCCAGATGAGTTCATCCTTAAGATTTTGATTACTTATATGGATTAGAGAAAGTTTGATTCTGTAAAGATGAAACATCACCCTGTATATTATCATTCTCCACTTTGCATCCAAATAACACGAGTTGTTAATAACAAATCATTTGCATCCAAACCTGAATATTAGTGAATAATTACTCATATGGTTATTAATATTTATAACATCAACCTATAATGTAAGAAAAAAATAGTATTCCTAACATTCCCATAGTGTGAACACGGGGAAAACATCAATTTCGTACTTGCACTTACTTTCATGATTTGGTGATTTTCATAGGACAACCATAAAGCTTAATGATGGTTTTGCATATGGCTAAAAAAATTAAAAATGGTGGTTTTACAAGTGGTTTACCACAAACTACCAACAACTGAAAGTGGTGGTTTTTTTAGAAGTGGTTTACCACAAACCACATGATGGTTTTGCAAGTGGCTTACCAAAAAATACATCATGATGCGAATTATTTTCATAATATCTCATCAATATCTCACCTTAGGGGATGACACAGGAAGTTTTACTCATACAAAAAATAGGAAAATAATTCACAATGGACATGGAACATTAGTGTTATGTTCCCCCCTTCAATGTGATTTTTTTTTCATATAAATAGGGACACTGTAGACCACATGAAATTGAAAGAACACTACAAAAATACATGTCACCAATTTTATATGTGGCCCCATCATTGGCGAATGATGAGAGGTTGTTGATTGATCTCCAGCTCCTAATGCCTCCATCCTCTAGTTACTCACTTAGTATAAGAAATATTCAGAATTATAGCCACTATCCTCATTTATTTATCAATCCTCATTATCTTATTATTATTTAGTGATTATATTGGTATCATTTTCTTTGAGTTTTTCATTGAGGAAACACTTAGCTTGAATTATAAAATACGAAGAATAATTCCCCTTTTTCTTGCAGTAGAAACAATCAATTTCCTCTTTATTTTTGGATAAGTTCTTGTACTTATTTTTTAAGTACAATGTAGTTTATTCTTCTAAATATTCTTTAGTCCTTTTTTCCTTCAGCTAGGAGATCCAAAATCATGTATTCTAGAGTCTTAGAAGGCATCTAACCAAGAGTAAAAACAAAATTACTATAATTTGGAGGGAAACTATTCAACAATATAGTTTTTGCATCTTCATAATCAATTGAAGCTTCAAATTTTACAAATTTTCTAGTGAGAGATCTAAAATCATTAATGCGGTTAGATATGGAAACCCTGTAATTTATTTTGAATCTAAACAACTGAAGTTTTAAGGAAAGCTTGGCATTGAATTCTTTTTCTCAAAATGATTTGTTTAATTTTTCCCACACAAATTTTGATGTTTTCTCAAGATCCACATAATGTAATTTAGAATCTGAAAGAGCTAAGCCAATAATGGATTTGGGTTTATCATCCCTCATTTTCATTATGTTTCTTTAGTTAGATCCGATGGTATTGTTTTCTATCCCATTTACAATCTTGCTCAAAATTTTATTCATTAACCGCATATAGATTTTCAATTTCCAAATGTGGAATTGAGCCCATTGAATGTTTCTAGTGGAATGTCTATTTTTTTATGAAAGGCCCTAAAAAAATAAGATGTTAGTTTTCTTTCTATATTGTGTCCTATAGACTGTGGCTCAATATTGATATAGAGTAATACAACTAAACTTTGAAAAATAAGATATAACACATCCTGTGCAAGTTGGAGTACACTATTCTTTATATGATTTAAATTCCTTTCCTAGGAGTAAAATAATGAATATGGAAGAATTTTTAAATACCTTGAGAGACTAACAAGGTATAAGATAATCAAAATTGCTCCATCACACCTTTTGCGTGATATGTTTATGTAGAAGAGTGACCAAACATTTACACTACTCTTGAAAATTTGATCTCTCTCCAAAATGATGGACATGGATATTAATGATTTTGTAAGTCCATGTAAAAATAGCAAACAATTATTGAAAGCTTCTTTATGTTGAGAAAAATGCACTATCCATTTTCAAATATTATCAATCCTGATTAGAAACATTAGCGGTTTCCTTCACATAGTCAACTATTCACTTCGATATGACAAAATATTAATGAAGAAACTTATAATTTGTACATAGCCCATGTCTAAAAGAGGTGTAATACATCAAAAATTTGATAAGGTGCCCAAATTGATGCAACCTAAAATTTACTAGATAACACGCTAGATGCGCTAGCACATCACTCAGCCTAGACTGAGCACTCACCCGAAGCATGCAAAGGTACCAAGTCCCTCTTTAGGGTTGTTGTAGAAAGATATTAAGTGTGATGAAGGGATAAACATATAGTCTATAAACTAATCCATCATTTTACAATGCATGCCATATTCATATCTAAGAAAGAACAAGGTTTTAAACAATATCATGATTGAATCAAGAACATGCACTACTTGATTACACATAGGAATGACACTTAGATTCAACCAATAACTTTCATCTATTAATAAACATAGAAACTCCTTACAATATAGGCATTCTATACCGATGCGTGCATTGATATGATACAATAATCCAGTCACATGCACATTCTTCTCTATGATTACCTCTTATGCTCTGAATATACCTATATATCTCTCTCACCCCCTCTCTCTCAAGTAATTCACTATATAGAGGGTGGGGATTTGCCCTTCACCCCTTATCCATTCAAAAAATAGGCTGCATGCTACTAATAGCCATGCACCATTTATAAGAATAGCCACACATGTCAGTGTGCTATTTATAGAACTCTTACAGTTAACTGAAGTGACAATCCTATTCTTAGCTCGTTTCCTTACAAAACTCTTCGATCCAATCCTCTAAAGATAGAAAATGTGTGGCACGTGTTGGTGCAATTTCTGGGTTTGCACACTTTACTCTAATTCTCCATTTTCCATTTTTACTCCAAAATGTCCTTTTGGCTCGAGTTGGTGATCTGCAACTCATTTTATCTAGTTGAATGCTTTCAAACTGCCCTCAATGTTGTTATTCTGCCCTATTTTGAAACAAGGTCAAAGTTTCCCCCAATTTTTGCCCTAATATTTCATTTCTTCGGGCTGTGCCATCTTTTCCATTGCCAAATCATGCAAAAACTCAAAATTTATCAAATCATGAATTCGTGCAAGTGTTTCCCTAATCCCAATGTGCAAATGATGTCAACAAAAGATTATTGGTTTAAAATGAATAATTCTACCTTCCTTGTAAAAAAAATTGGTTTCTAAGGCATTCCCTATATTTTTTCACATTTTGACGGGCTCTCAGTCCGTTAAATTTATCATTGCAATCTTTATGCTGACATGGCAAGCTCTCATTGCTCAAGTGCGTTCAGAAAAAAAGTTTGTAACTTGTCATTTTTTTTGACTTTTGGCAAAAAAGAAAATGTTTTACCCGCAGCTCCACATTGCTATAGTAAAGTGCCTACGTGGCTCAATATGATTGGTTGGAGGATCATTAGGTGGCGGGTCACACTTAGATTTTTTGCTTTCATTTTGCAAAAATTCTCAAACTCCAACTTTTTCCCAAAGGCCCGCACCCAATGGGGAAAGTGACATGTGGCACAGGGCTAGGCGGATGGTGAAGGACTTGGGAAAATTTTGGTGTTTTTTTGGCTCAGGGGTGTCAGGGGAAAAATTTGGCCCACGAGCCCGCGCCTAGTGGAAAGGCGACACATGTCCAGGATGGTCAGGTGGGGTGACGAGGGTCATTTAAAAACTTTCCTTCATTTTTGAAAAAGTTCCCAATGTTAAATTTTTCTTCGAGGGCCTGCGCCCAATGGTTATGGCGACACGTGGCATGGGAGGATCAAATGGGTGGCGGTTGAGTTAAATTTTTTTCAAATTTTTTTGCTCAAAATGTCATGGAAAATTTTGACCTAGAGGCCCGTGCCCAAGTGGAAGGGTGACACATGTCCAAGGAGGTCGACCGGAAAAGCGGGGACTTGGAAGAGTTTGAAAATTTTGGCTTCAAGATGCTAAAATCAATTTTTGCCTGAAGGCCCGCGACAAGTAGGAAGGCGACACATGTCCGGGAGGAGTAATGGTAATGGGGGCCGAAGAAAACTTTTAGGAATTTTTACCCTTGGTATGAAAGGTAAAAAATGAAGAATAGGCCCGTGTCTAATGAAAATAGGACACGTGTCCTAAATTTGGTAGAGTTTTGGAGTGCGGAGAGGAAGTTGAAAATTTTACAAAATTTTAGTGAAGAATCTTGAGGTAAAAAAATTGAATCTGCGGAAAATTTGGAGGTGTTCCCCCGCATCCAGTCAGGGGGTGACACATGGCATGTTTCAAAAGGAAAAGGAAGAGCGTGGGCCCATAAGGGATTTTGTGCTTGCGGAGGAGTGAAGGAAAAAAGGAGTGGGTCAGCTCCGCAGGGAATGGGAGACCGCCACATGGTAGAAAGCGGCAGTGGGTGATCGGGCCCACGGGGTTTTTTGAAGAAATTTTCCTTTTCTCGAAGAGGGAGAAAATTTAATTATTTTAGCCATGACTTTTAGTAGGGCCCACCTAGGGACACGTGGTGTGTCCAGGGAGCATGCAGGGAAAATTTTCAAATTTTCCCAAAGTGAAAAAAGTTTTAAATGCAATTTTGGAGGTGTGGGCCCGAGCCAATCATCTTGTGCCACGTGTCTAGCCCTATCAGGGTTTAAAAAAAAGGTAATTTTGTCTTATGTGTGTGGAATCCCATCAGACACGTGGAAGGAAGAGAATTAAAGTTGATTTTAATCAATGGTTGCTGTACATTTTCATTTTTTGGGCGCCATTGGGGCTCCAAGATGCTTGGAATCGTCTTTTTTGCACCGATTCACATGAAATTTTATATGAATCTACATCCCATCAGCCTTTTAAGTGTAATGGCACCATTATTTTGAGAAAATTTGGTGCTCTGTAGTGTTTTTCATGGAATATTTTCCTCAGCCCATGAAAAACATTGTGAAAGGTAAAAAATGAAAAGTTACAGAGTTAAAATGATGAAGTAAAAGGTGAAAAATGATTGCATAAATGCATGCTGGCATGGTGGAATCTTAAAAACATGACCCTGGGATGGATAAGGACTTGAGTTCATGTAATATTTTAAAATTTTTGTCCATATTTGGCATTTGGCGAGCTGTTTTACAGTTTTATATCATTTTTCATCAAATGGATAAGGTTTTGTAACAAATTTGATCCCTTTGGCATATTATTTGCTTGGGATGCAAGGATCCAAGATGGTAGAGGATATATGATGTAATTTGGAGGCATTTTAGAGGTCTATTGAGAATTTTGGAGGAGGAGAAAAATTTTCACAAGGAAAACTGGAAGAGGTCCATTTTCTTTTGGAGGAACTACCTGAGAGCCATTTTTGATTCTTGTTTGCATCAAATGTTCATCATGTTGTGTTGGTTTCAGCTGTAAAGCCATCAACAAGCTTTGATATTGTTTAAATAACATTTGCTTGCTGATATATCTGATCAAATTCTTGGATTAATTGGTTTTATCTCTTGGCAAAGTTTGCATACACTTGTGTTTCAGTATGTTTTCAATTTATGTTTTATGCTCATGTTGCAATCTTGTGTTTAGGATCTTTCTGATCATACAGGGTCTCATTTCTAGTTGATGGTTTAATGGAATTTGAAATCTTGCATTCAGAAGAGCTCTCATTTGATAGAAGATAAAAAAATTTAAAATCATCTTATAGTCCTTGATTAATGAGACTGTCTGTAAACCTTTGGGTGCACCTTAGGTCATGATTAAATAGGGATTTCTGGATGCTTCATTGGTATTTTTCTTCAAGACTTTGTGGCAGGTTATCAAAGTTTGTATGGAATAGTGCATATTTGGGCATCCATGTGTGCACACATCCTAGTTGAAAGAGCACTTCAGATTCATTGAAACATCTCTGTTGTTTAGGTGTTGTAACTCATTTGCAAAGTTTCCCAATGAAGGTGATGAATCCAAACTACTGTTGTCCCAACATCTCTCATCAGAATTTCATTTTAAACTAACTCATCCTACCTACAATACCCCTGCATTTGCATTGTGTGTCCACAAAAGAATTCAATCCTTTCACTAAAATGCACAAAGTTGATCAGGGTTTTATCATGTCTTTAGCAGCTCTAGCTTTGTTTTGAGAACATTTCCATCATTTAGTAGTGACAACTCCTTTGAGTTTGGATAATGGATACTTGATCATGTTTTCACAAAGCCTCTTCCATATCATATGCAAACAACAAGGATATCTCCATCTCCTTACCATATAGGGGCTGCAATACAGGTTCTCTTGCCTTGGTTGATAGGCACAACCTAAAATAGTGAGGGTTAGATCAAAACCCTCTTGAAGGTGCTATCCACTCCCTCAATTCTTGAATGCAAACAAGTAGATAGGTGTGCTTCCCTGGCTATAAATGACATACAAAACACCTATCCATCCTTGAGTGTCTTGTGTAAATTCATGATGTTGTTCAAGTTGTGAAGGAGATTAAATCATGATACCAACACCTGAGTGGCACCGTTGCCGTGGACTTCTTGGAATTTCTTGGTGGTTTCGAAGTATTTGAAAGGTTTGAGCATTTGTGTGATTAATTATTTGAGCTGTTACATTTTTGAGACATCATTTCATACTTCAGATCTGCATGTTTTGGGTAAAAAGGATTTCAAACTCAGCCTGCTCTTATCATTTACCAGTAGTTTATATGATTTGGATGTACTTTTCTTGGTTGAATTAAGAAGAAGAAGATCTGATTTTTAAACCCTTGCAAAGTTTTATAGCATACATTTGACAGAATATTTTAGTGCTTTCTTGCACAACTAAGGTGGAAATCCTTAGTGGCGACTCCATGCTATTTGGTTCTTGAAATACCAGTTGTCTTACACATTTATGTCATTTGAAACTTATTGTTTAAATCTCTCAAACTGGAGGGAAGGAGATCCCTCTTCATCAAGGACTCTTCTAAGAAGTTGCTCACCGAATCAAGAAGCTTAGAACTAGAGGGAAGAAGAGTGTGGAAAGTGGTTGGTGATTTGGTTGTAAGAAAAGAAATCCCCATAGTTGAATTTGAAGGAGAGTAGCCTGTTATTGAAGATTATAATTCTTCTTCAAGTAGGTCTGATTCAAGGCAATCTTCTTGCTGATCTTCATTCTCCATCAGGTGAGGGACCTTCTTGTGTATTTAAAAAACCTACTCCTAGATCTGCTCCTGTGGTTTCTAAGTTTGCTAAAGTTTATCAAGAGAGAGAGCCTTTGGGGGGTTGTCATTTTAGAGATCATTCATCTATTCCAATTAGACCCATTACTATCCTGATCAGCTTGTTTCACCTCCAAGATCACCCTCACCTAACAATATGGCTCAACCTAGACCTCCATTTGTTGTTAACACATTTGGTCCTATAGATTTTTGAGGAATGGATGGTTATCCAAATGCTGTCCCACAAGATGTGAGAAATAGGTTACCAAAATTCCAAGGTAACAATGCCATAACTGGAGATCAGCATCTCAAACTCTTTGTTAACATGATGGAAGATTTTGAAATAGAATTTGAGGATGTGTATATTAAGTTATTTATCCATACACTTGAGGAAGATGCAAGAGATTGGTATAAAGCTTTGCCTGATAACTCTATTGATTCATGGACTGAGATGAGTAATGCATTCAGATTACAATATGGAGATAAAACAGATCCAAGGTTCCTTCTATCCGAGTTTGAGAATATCAAGAAGAATCCAAATGAGACTGTTCATGACTTTAATACAAGATTTAATAAAACATTGAGAAGGATGCCTATCATTTTGAGGCCTTGTGATGAATCTTGCTTGATCAAATATGCAGATGCATTTGATAAAAAGGCAGCCTATTACTTGAGAGACAAAAATCCTAAAAACTTGAGACAAGCTTTCACCATGGCACTTCAAATTGAAAATAATATCAAAGCTATTGGTAAACCACTTAAGAGGGATGGTGTGAAGCTAATAAACCCTGAGAAGCCACAAGCTAGCAAGGGTGCTGATTTAGAAGATTTTGTCAAGACTTTGGTAGGGGCTGTTAAAGAAATTTCTTACAAGTTAGCTCAGGATGAGAAAGGAATTGGGAAAAGTTCACAAGGACAACAAAGAAATCAAAACCATGATAGATTTGGAAATCATCCTAGGGGTGATCAAAGACAAGATGATAGAGGTAAAGGGCCTATTGGATCTGCAAGTAGACAACCCCAAGCACATGAAAATAGAGTGGTGCCTGACCCTTGACTGCTATAGTTGCTATTGTTCAAGAAATTTCTGATATGGATTTGTGTGACAGATGTTTTCTTCCTCATCCACCATGTGAAATAGACCAGAAAGATGTTGTTGATGATAATGAGAATGAAATGGATGATAATATTTGTATGATGGGAAGCTCTTCAGGCTCACAACAAGCAGCAACATCAACATATGTGATAAGTACAAGGACTGCTGTAACCTTTTGGGATTGCATAAAGAGGTTACCATTTCTTTCTCTTCCTCAAGTTCATGATGTAGATGTAGTTCAAGCTTTTGAAATTCCTAATAATGACTTTGAATATCTTAGGGCTTTAATGATCAAGAAGTATGATGGTGGTATTCCTTCAGAGGAAGATAGACAATTGTTAATGAATGCTGTGGTTGGTCAAGAAAAGGAGTACAATACTAGAAGTAAAGTTATTAGGGGAGCTGGTCCTCAAGACAAACTAAAGACACCCTTTCTCACAAGTATTCCCAAAGATAATCCTAGAAGAGAAACAATTTCCAAGAACCCTACTGTCCCATGCAAAAAATCTTAGTCCTCTCCATGCCCAGGCTGCCAAGAATACTTCTCCATCTGATGAACCTTCTTGTTTCCCTTCTAATGCTGTTTTGCCAAAGAATGTTCCATATGATATAGCCCAGGTATTGAGCCAAATTAAAGTGAGTGTTCCCATCATTGATTTTCTTAGAATACCTGAGCACAAGAAAAGAGCTTTTGAATACTTGGGATTGAAAGAAGAAAATGTTACCCCAAGCAGAAATGTAAATGTTGTTGAGAATCCTCTTCAAAGAATTGCTAGCCTTGAAACATCACCACCAATGGAAGATCTTGGAGAGGCACCTGAAGTATATTTGGGGACATCCTTGGTTGACTCCCAATTGAATGTTAATCCATTATTCACAACTTTGCTCATAAAAGGTAGGTTGCTTCACAATTGCATGTTTGATTCCAGTGCATCATGTAATGCCATGCCTCTAGAAGTCATGAATGAGTTGGATATCAAAGTGACATCAGCATATGGGAAATGTAAAGCCATGGATTCAAGGGAAGTGCCGGTTGTTGGTTGTGTGAAGGGGTTGGTAGTGCAACTTGCAGCCTATCCGGACAAGAATTTAAAACTTGATGTTGTAATTGTTGACTGCCCTACCAAATGGGGTATGCTTTTGTCAAGAAAATGGGTTGCAAGTGTTGGTGGTAGTGTTCAAATGGACATGTATTTTGCCACCATTCCCATTGAGGGTAGCCTTGTCCAACTCTATGGTGAAAAGAAGATGTTACACTTGATTGAAGATCCCAACAATGCTTCTTATGAAGTGTTGTTTGCTGATGTAGATGTTGACAACTTCATTGGTTTTTCTAATGGAAAAGAGAATAAGATGGATAAATTAGAGTGCCTTGGTATGGTAGGTTATCCATGGACATTACTATTTGATGGAGCTTGCTCCAAATTTGGCAATGGTGCTGGTATAGTGTTGGTTTCTCCTAGTTTAGAAAAGTTTCCTTTTTCCTTCAAGCTTAATTTTGAGTGCACTAACAACATTGCTGAGTATGAAGCATTATTATTGGGATTAAGGATTGTATGGAAATATGGAGTGAAGGATATTATTGCCAAGGGGGATTCAGAGCTGGTTGTCAAGCAAGTAAGAAAGTTGTATGCTAAAAAAAATCAGCGTATGAAACAATATAAGCATGCTGTTTGGGACTTGATTGAAATGTTTGATTCCTTTAACATTGTTTACCATGATAGAAGTCCTAATGATGCTGCTGATAAGCTGGCTGTCCTTGGTTCTAGATTCAACAATTGCACTGTTTCACCTTTTTGTGAATATGATATTGAGGTGCTAATAAGGCCAGTTATCCCGGATAATGTGAAACATTGGCATATTTTTTGATGATGATGCACAAGTGTTGAGATTCTTACAATGCCAAGGAGAGTTTATTGGTCAGAATATTAATTAAGAACCAATGGTGTGCATGAATGAAGGTAGAGAAACTTTTTTTGACAAGGATATTATACAATTGAAAACAAATACCATTCCTAAAGGTCTTGTTGCACTTGAATCCAATTTTAGCAATGTTGATTGCATCATAAGTAGAAGCTTGTTTGCTTCAAGGGATGTGGAAGAGCACAACTTGGGAACTAAAGACAAACCAAGGAAGATCTGGTTGGGTAGCCATCTCAGCAAAGAAGAGAAACAGTCCTATGCCCAACTTTTAAAGAAATATCAAGACTACCTTGCTTGGTCTTATTCAGAGCTAAAGGCATATAGAGAAGATTTATTTCAGCATGAGATACCTCTTGAGGCCAAAACCAAGCCATTTAGACAAAAACAAAGGCCTATTAACCCATTGATTTCCATGAAAATGTAAGAAGAGTTGAAGAAATTGAGAGATGGTGGCATTATTCAGCCTACTAGATACTCTTCTTGGGTTGCCAACCTTGTGCCAGTTAGAAAGAAGAATAGAGATATCAGACTTTGTATGGATTTTAGGAATATAAACAAAGCATATATGAAGGAAAACTATCATTTTCCAAACATGGAGAATATGTTGCAGCTTGTAACAGGGTTAGAAATGCTTTCTACTTTGGATGGTTTCTCCGGATACAATCAAGTAGTTGTTAAACAATCAGAAAGACTTAAGACAACATTCACTACTCCTTGGGTGACTTATGTTTTTGTAAGGATGCATTTTGGATTAATGAATGCTAGTGCTAATTTTCAAAGGGAAATGGATGTTGCCTTTGCTGGTTATATCAATGAGTTTATTGCAGTTTACCAAGATGATGTGACTATTTTTTCAAGGCAGCGAGCAGACCATTTGCAACACCTAGAGAAGATGCTGATCAGATGTAGAGAGTATGGCATTTCACTTAATCCAAAGAAGTGAAATGTTGGTGTGCCAAAGGCCAAGCTGTTGGGGCATATTGTGTCCAAAGAAGGTGTTATGATAGACCCTAAGAGAGTGGAAGCAATCAGCAAAGTGCATATTCTAAGAACCAAGAAGGGTATTCAATCTTTCTTTGGCCAAATCAATTTCAGTAGGAGGTTTGTCTCTAATTTTGCTGAGTTAACTCTTCCAATAACAAGCATGCTAAGAAAGGATCAAGTTATTAAGTGAGAAAAGGCTGCCATCCAAGATTTTGAAGGAATAAAGGATGCACTCAAGCATGCACCTGTTTTGGCAGCTCCAAACTATAAGATGCCTTTCCAAATTTTCTCTTTTGCATCTAAATTTACTATTGCTTCAGTTTTGTTACAAAAGATGAGAATGGAACTGAGAGGCCTATTGCTTTCTTTAGCAAGGATTTACAAGTAGCTGAACTGAAGTACACAATTATGGAGAAACAAGCATTTGCATTTGTAAAAGAAACAAAGATTTTCAGGCCCTACATTTTGAGTTCAAAGGTTGTTGCTTATGTTACTCATACAATGGTTAAAGATATCTTATCTGACATGGAGATATCAAGAAAGAGATGTAGATGGATCAACAAATTACAAGAGTATGATATGGATATCCAAACTAAAAAGATGGTAAGAGGTTTGGGTCTTGCCAAGCTCATGGCTGAGAGTAATTTGCAAAACGTAGAAGTGAATCAGCTAGAGGAAGGAAGGACAAACCTTCTTGAAAAATTGATTAATTCTGAATGGTACAAGGAAGTGATCTTCTACCTCAAGTACCTATGCTGTCCTAGTCACTTGAATAAAAATCAGAAAAGAGCCCTTAGCTGGTTTCTCAGAAATATATCATAATAGACCTTGGGCTAGCTTGGAAGAACCCCGAGGGTGTCCTCTTGAAATGCATGACTGAAGATGAAGCTCTCGAGTTGATTGCTGATTTCCATGGGGGAGTTTATGGAGGACATTTTTCTGGGAGAGTAACATCACATAAGATTTTAAGAGCTGGTTATTGGTGGCCAACTCTTTTCAAAGATCCAAACTGGCTAGTTAGAAGATGTGATAGTTGCCAATGTTTCTCAGGAAGATTGAAAGCTTCAGGCTCCCTTCCTTTGTAGCCTGTATCAATTAAAGCTCCTTTCAAACAATGGGGAATGGATTTTATTGGTGATATTTCAGATCCTTCTAGTGCTGGTTACAAAAGGATCCTTTTAGCAACTGATTATTTTACAAAATGGGTTGAGGCAATTCCATCTAGAAAGGCAACACACCAAGTGGTAATGGATTTCTTGTTGAATCATATCATATGTAGGTTTGGAGTTCCATTTAAGATTGTATCTGATAATGCTATGTGTTTTAGAGCCAAGCCTTTGATGGCAATGTGCAATGAATATGGGATAAATTTGACTTATTCTTCAAACTACAATCCACAAGGTAATGGACAAGCTGAATCAAGTAACAAGAACTTGCTCAAGATCATTAGAATAACCTTGGAAATAAACAAGAAGAAGTGGGGAGAATAGTTTAAATTTAAATTTTGGGATGATAGAATAACTCCAAAAAGAGCAACTGGTAAAAGTCCATTTGAACTGGTGTATGGAACTCAGGCTTTGCTGCCATTACACCTGTAATTATCCACTTTTCAGTTTTCCCAGCAATTGGAAGATCAAGAGCATGGCCCATATGAATCAAGAATCAATCAGATCATTGAGTTGGATGAAGAAAGGGGAGCTTCTCATCAAAGGCATGTCAGGTTTAGGGAGAAATTGAAGAAGTTGTTTGATAAGAAGGTCACCCCTAGAGCTTTCAGTGTTGGAGATCTGGTTTTATTGAGGGATAGTAGGCATGAAAACAAGGGCAAACATGGCAAGTTTGATGCTCTATGGATGGGCCCTTATTCCATTGATATTAGGATTAGAGAAAATACAATTTTTCTCAAGGATTTGGATGCGGATTTGTTGGAACTGCTTGTTAATGGCAGACATTTAAAACATTTCTTGGATTGAATCCCCATGTGAGGTATGCACAAGTTGTACATTTTGTATAGCCCTTGTTTTTGTTTTGTCTTCACCTTTTTCTTGCTGTTTTTGGCTCGTGGTCTGCCCTTTTGTCCTTGGAAACCATTTTTGGTCTAGTTTTCTCAGTCCTTTTTGGTTGAAATTCTGGTTCTTGGGCTGCTCTGCATTTTTAGACTCCTTACCCAATCGATTTCTGGCACTTGGTCTATGTTGTGATCTTGTGGAACTCGTTGGGAGTGCCCATCCCCAAGCAGGAGCCAATGTTGGAGTAATTTCTAGGTTTTCACACTTTACTCTAATTCTCCATGTTCCATTTTTACTCCAAAACATCCTTTTGGCTCGAGCTGGTGATCTGCAACTCATTTTATCTAGTTTAATGCTTTCAAACTACCCTTAATTTTGTTATTCTGCCCTATTTTGAAACAAGGTCCAAGTTTCCCCCAATTTGTGCCCTAATATTTCATCTTTTTAGGCTGTGCCATCTTTTCCATTGCCAAATCGTGTAAAAACTCGAAATTAATCAAATTCCCATGAATTCATGCAAGTGTTTCCCCAATCCCAAGGTCGCAAATGATGTCAAAAAATGATTCAGTTGGTTTAAAATGAAGAATTCTACCTTTCCTATCAAAAAAATTTGTTTCTAAGGCATTCCCTGTATTTTTCATGTTTTGAGAGGCTCTCAGGTCGTCAAATTTATCATTACAATCTTTATGCTGATGTGGCAGGCTCTCATTGCTCGGGTGCGGTCGGAAAAAAAAGTTTGTAACTTGTCATTTTTTTGAATTTTGGCAAAAAAGAAAATGTTTTACCCGTGGCTTCGCATTTGCTACAGTAAAGTGCCTACATGGCTCAATATGATTGGTTGGAGGATCATTGGGTGGCGGGTTGCACTTAGATTTTTTTTTTTTCATTTTAAAAAAATTCTCAAACTCCAACATTTTTTCGAAGGCCTGCACCCAATGGGGAAAGCTATATGTGGCACAGGGCCAGGCAGATGGTGAACGACTTGGGAAAATTTTGGTGTTTTTTGGGTCATGGTGTTAGGGGAAAAATTTTTGCCCTCATGCCCACGCCCAGTGGAAAGGCAACATGTGTCTAGGATGGTAAAGTGGGTGACGGGGGTCACTTAAAACTTTCCTTCATTTTTGAAAAAGTTCCCAATGTTAAATTTTGCTCTAAGGGCCCACGCCCAATGGTATGGTGACATGTGACATGGGAGGATCAAATGGGTGGTGGTTGAGTTAAAAAAATTTCAATTTTTTTGGCTCAAAACGTCATGGAAAATTTTGACCTAGAGGCCTGCACCCAATGGAAGGGCGACACGTGTCTAGGGAGGTCGACTGGAAAAGTGGGGACTTGGAAGAGTTTAAAAATTTTGGCTTCAAGATGCTAAAATCATTTTTTTCCCGAAGGCCCACAACGAGTAGGAAGGTGACACGTGTTCGGGAGGAGAAATGGGAATGGGGGCCGAAGAAAACTTTTGGGAATTTTTACCCTTGGTATAAAAGGTAAAAAATGAAGAATAGGCCCACGTCCAATGAAAATAGGACACGTGTCCTAAATTTGGTAGAGGTTTGGAGTGTGGAGAGGAAGTTGAAAATTTTGCAAAATTTTAGCGAAGAATCTCGAGGTAAAAAATTGATCTGTGGAAAATTTGGAGGTGTGCCCCTACATCTAGTTAGGGGGCGACACGTGGCATGTTTCAAAAGGAAAAGGAAGAGCACGGGCCCACAAGGGATTTTGTGCTCACAGAGGAGTGAAGGAAAAAAGGAGGGGTCAGCTCCGTAGTGAATGGGAGACCACCACGTGGTAGAAGTGGCAGTGGGTGTTTGGGCCCACGGGGTTTTTTGAAGAAATTTTCCTTTTCTCAAAGAGGGAGAAAATTTCATTTTTTTGGCCGCGACTTTCAGCAGGGCCCACCTAGGGACACGTGGTGTGTCCAGGGAGCATGCGGGGAATATTTTTAATTTTTTCCCGAAGTCAAAAAAGTTTTAAATGCAATTTTGGAGGCATTGGGTTTGAGTCAATCATCTTGTGACACATGTCCATCCCTATCAGGGTTCAAAAAAAGGTAATTTTGGCTTATGTATTCCATCAGACACGTGGAGGGCAGAGATTTAAAGTTGATTTCAATCAACGGTTGCTGTGCATTTTCATTTTTTGGGCGCCATTTGGGCTCCAAGATGCTTGGAATCGTCATTTTTGCACCGATTCACATGAAATTTTATATGAATCTACATTCCCTTAGCCTTCTAAGTTCAATGGCACCATTCTTTTGAGCTAATTCGGTGTCTTGTAGTGTTTTTTGTGGAATATTTTCCTCAGCCCGTGAAAAACACGTGAAAGGTAAAAAATGAAAAGTTACAGAGTTAAAATGATGAAGTAAAAGGTGAAAAATGATTGCAAATGCATGTTGGCATGGTGGAATGCCAAAAACGTGACCCTCGGATGGATAAGGATCCAAGTTCATGCAATATTTTAAAAATTTTGTGCATCTCTAGCATTTGGCGAGCTATTTTACAGTTTTATATCATTTTTCATCAAATGGATAAGGTTTTGTAACAAATTTGATCCATTTGGCATATTCTTTGCTTGGGATGCAAGGATCCAAGCTGGAAGAGGATATATGATGTAATCTGGAGGCATTTTAGAGGTCTGTGTAGAATTTTGGAGGAGGAGAGAAGAATTTTCACAAGGAAAATTGGAAGAGGTCCATTTTCTTTTGGAGGAACTACTTGAGAGCCATTTTTGATTCTTGTTTGCATCAAATGTTCATCATGTTGAGTTGGTTTCAGCTGTAAAGCCATCAACAAGCTTTGAGATTTTCTAAATAACATTCCCTTGCTGATATATCTAATCAACTTCTTGGATTAATTGGTTTTATCTCTTGGCAAAGTTTGCATACACTTGTGTTTCAGTATGTTTTCAATTTACGTTTTATGATTATGTTGCAATCTTGTGTTTAGGATCTCTCTGATCATACAGGGTCTCATTTCTAGTTGATGGTTTAATGGCATTTGCAATCTTGCATTCAGAAGAGCTCTCATCTGATGGAAGATAAATAGATTTAAAATCATCTTACTGTCATTGATTAATGAGACTGTCTGTAAACCTTTGGGTGCACCTTAGGTCATGATTAAATAGGGATTCTTGGAAGCTTCATTGGTATTTTGCTTCAAGCCTTTGTGGTAGGTTATCAAATTTTGTATGGAATAGTGCATATTTGGGCATCCATGTGTGCACACATCTTGGTTGAAAGAGCACTTCAGATTCATTGAAACATCTCTGTTGTTTAGGTGTTGTAACTCATTTGCAAAGTTTCCCAATGAAGGTGATGAATCCAAACTACTCTTGTCCCAACATATCTCATCAGAATTTCATTTTAAACTAACTCATCCTACCTACAATACCCCTATATTTGCATTGTGTGTCCACAAAATAATTCAATCCTTTCACTAAAATGCACAAAGTTAATCAGGGTTTTATCATGTCTTTAGTAGCTCTAGATTTCTTTTGAGAACATTTCCATCATTTTGTAGTGAAAAATCCTTTGAGTTTGGATAATGGATACTTGATCATGTTTTCACAAAGCCTCTTCCATATCATATGCAAAACACAAGGATATCTCCATCTCCTTAACATATAGGGGCTGCAATACAGGTTCTCTTGCCTTGGTTGATAGGCACAACCTAAAATAGTGAGGGTTAGATCAAAACCCTCTTGAAGGTGCTACCCACTCCCTCAATTCTTGAATGCAAACAAGAAGATAGGTGTGCTTCCCCGGCTATAAACGACATACAAAACACCTATCCATCTTTGAGTGTCTTGTGCAAATTCATGATGTTGTTCAAGTTGTGAAGGAGATTAAATTTGGATACCAACAACACACATGTTTCTACATTGTTGGTGTATTCTGCACACAAGCTTCTAAAAATATGTCTTCATGCTCTAAATCATCTAAGTTCTAAATGCTAAACTTTCCCTCTATGCGCAGGTTCTTCCTGTCCATTTGCGCCCTTAAACCTGGCCTACTTTCCTGCACATACTTCTTGTGTGAGTTTTGTCAACTGTTCTCTAATCAACATTACCCCACACTAATCTCATTGTTTCCCCGACAATGGGTATCTCAAAAAATTAAAGTAAAGAATAGAAGAGTGGAAAGAATAATAATGAAAGAATGTAGATGAATAAATAAGTTTTATTGTATCAGTTTGAATTATGAACTCTTGATACTCCTCCTTTATTTTTGCCTCCAAAGCCTACCATTCAATGAGTGCTTGTTCTACTTTTCCTGGAATTTCCATAACAATGGAATCCAATTAATCCCTCACAATCTCCCCTTTTTCATTTTGTAGAACCAACACAATGTTGAACATTGAGGTTATTCTTCCTTCTAGAGGATCCATTTTCTATGCAATGAGCTTCCCAAGTCTTCCAGCTACGGCTTATGCAGCTCTTGTGCTACTTCCATGGCCTCATGTTTTTGCTTAACCATTGAAAATCATTCTATGCGGCCCAATGTTTCGTTCTTCATTGCTTTCTAGACATCATTGTCTTCTTCCAGGGTCTTTATGTTGATAAGCGCCTTTGGAGTTGTGCAGATGTTCAAAGCTTGGTCTTCTTGCTTCAATACTTCTTATAGCACTTTCAACAACCCTTCATAGGATGCAATCTTACACATCACTGAATATTTCTCTCGTTATGCCTCTTGTTCTGAATTCCTTAGCATTGACATGCACAGAGGTTCATCTTCAAGAAATAGGTCCACCAATGTACCTACATAGTGTATTGCTAAAGGAAATGTCTGTGGTACTTTTGGATCCAAGTGTGGCCTAGCCCTTACAACATTGTCTCTAATATCCTCTGCGATGTTGATAAATACGTCATTTTTCTTCTATGCTAAGTCCCTTTCTACATTATGCACACTATTTCTACATCCTTTACCTTTAGCTCCTCGCACAATGCTCTTATCATTATAGATTTATCCATGTTTCTTCTCGCCACTTCAATATAAACTTTCACCAATGCATTTCTGACCTACTCATCTGACATGACAGTGGGCTTTACCATCATATGTCTAGCTTGTGGTGCCTTCTTTAGCCATCTCAAAATGCATGGCTCTTTGCATATATAAAGTTCAGACTCATCCATATGGGTGTGCATTAACCATGATAGTTGCTTTTGAGTGTGTAAAGTTTCCATATCCTCATCCATTAGCTCCTAGTCGAATAAATCCTTCTGTGCTATCATGCTCCAGAAGTGGATGTAGACAATTTTACCTGCATCCTCTGCATACCCCATGGCTGGTGGAATGTGCTCTCTACTCATTCTTCTAGATCATTACTTCTTAGGGACTTTAGCTATCAAATTTGGGACTTGTGTCTCCATTTTCTGAATAGTCTTTGCAGCTATCTCCTCTGGTCCCTCTTTTTCCTCTCCTCTTTCTTTTGATTCCTTACCCTTTTGTTCTTCTATGTTCTATGGAATTATAGGATAATTAGGCATAGTTTCCTCTGTATCTTCTGTCTCCTCATTTAACTTCAGTTTCCTCCTTCTGTGGATAGAGTATAGATGATCTACGTACCATGTTTGGAGTTGTACCTTGGGTCCTTGTTCTCCTGAACACCCTCTTAAATTTATGCTCCCCTTGGACTACATTCAAGTCCTCATCATCCCTCTCTTGTGGATGAGGTGGTGTAGTGGTGCACTCAACTTCACCCTTATTTATAGGATGTTTCCTACCTCTATGATCCAAACCACCACTATCTTCACGATGCTCCTTCTCATCCTCCACTTCAATTGGATATGTGGGCTTAGGCATTGGGATATTATCCATTATATGCTTTCCCTTTGGTGGTGATGGAAGAGCGAACTCACCTTCCACATACTTGTTATTCTCCATATTTGGCTTTAGTTGGAGATACACCAGCGCTACTCCAATATCTCCCACCACCAAACTTATTGGTTTAATTCTCAAAACATCAAAAATGAGTCTTTCAATATATGCACCCTACCTCGGAAACACATATTTCTTCGTTAGTGTGTGGTAATCACAGTCTACCTTATCCACGTTGAACATTAGTCACTGTGCATCTATAAACATGTGTACTAATGTCTGGAGGTACCTTTCTATGAATGCATATGGAAACTTGCACCAAGGACTCCATGCTCCATCCTTCATGGAAAACCACGCTATATAAAAATGTTGGTATACAAAAAATTGAACTACCTTTCCAACCACCAAAGGCAAGTCCTTGGAGATGTGTCATTCTTCCTCAAAAGCTACACAAATCCTATCATACCACTTCTCAACCCATTGCTTAACCTTTTCTATCATAGATCCCTCACATAAGTAATTCTTGAAGTGCTCTGCAGGTGATTTGTGTTCCATTGGAAACTCCCATACCTTCTCCTTTGGCCCATCACGTACTCCGATCTCCATGAACACTAGTGATAACAAAATAACTCCAAAGCTGAAATTTCCTCATACGTGTGCTTCTTCAATGATTGTCTCTGTGATATACCATAAAATGTTGTAGACTACTCCTTTCGACATCTTTTTGGTAATGTGCAACCACATGGTGTTCACTTGTGACCACCTTTCCTGGTCATTGATCTTTGTAATGAGATGTGTGGCCGCTTGTACAATTGGATACTTCTTTATTTTGTTGATTTCCATATCATGTAAACCCTTTGTATATCCCAACTCCTTTTTTATCTCCAATATTACGGTTTTATCTGTCATATGATCTCGTAAATTGTCTCCTATTTATTTTAACCCTGTTACTATGGAGATATGTGCGGCTGAAATTCTGACTCTGAGTCCTGAAAAGTAGAAAAATTTCTCATGCAATCTGCTCATGAGCCACTGGTATAAGGGATCATACTTTCTAAAATAATGGAGCTCATAGATTTGGTAAACTCCGATCCTCTCAAAGAGCTTCTCATCAACATCATCATACACCGACATATCTTCTGTCATATGTTTATTTATCTTTGTTTTCAACAACGCATCAAGGTCCTTCTTGTTCTCTATGGTACAGTGATTGTACTCACTCACTTTTCTTTTCCTTATGTGAGAATCCCATTCTTGGTCGATGATAACCCATTCTAGATATTGCATCTCAGAAAAATTATTTTCTGAGGCCATTTCTTCTTCTTCTTCTATCACCTTTTTCTTTCCCTTCACTCCTGCTGCAACTGCTTTCTTTAGTGCCATTTCTACCTTGCAATCCTTTGTAGATCATTGCTGCTCAAATTCTGTAAGGTGTGAAGAAAACCCTAGTTTTGATTCAGCATGCCCTAGGTGAAATTACGTGCCCCTAGCTCATCTTTATCACCTCACTTCACTCAAACCCTTCACCACTTGGGACATAAGCTTCTTCTACGCTTAGATATTTTTGTCACAAATGGTTACACACCTATCGCACCTTAAAAAGATCACTTGTCTCTTCACACTTGGCTTCTTTCAAACACTCTTAATCGTAATGGTAAAAATGAATTTGCATCCCTTCCTTATATAGATTTTAAAATTTTGATGCATTTATTGCTCCTTTATCTACCAAATATCCTCTTATTCAATGACCAAATTAGTTAGTTTTGAATGGTACATCTCCGTACCCCAGCTATAATCTTCTAGCCCACCTTCCTACCCTCTGGTCATAGAATTCTCTTTAGCATGCACCCATAGACATGAGTACCTCATCTTTGTACCTTCTCTTGGTAGTTATCATGGCATCTTCTTACCTCGTGTTATACTGTTCCTTCTTTCATTTCCATCCTTGGTCACTTTTGAGAAGCAATCTTCTTTTGACTTAAAGCACACCCATAACAACTTATTCCTTTCACCTTTCAATTCCCACAGTCTTGTACCTAGGTATAAAAAACCATCCCACACTAAAAGTATGTGTAGTCCTCTACACATAAACATTCTTCACATAATAATTAGCTTCATGTGCGCAAGCCCACTTATTACACAAGAACAACAACTAAATTGACAAAGCATACGACAATGAAGGAAATACGTTAAGGAAATACAAAATTGAAAACCTAATCTAGATGGAAATACTGCCTTATTACGAACACCAAGAAGACTTATTTATAGTAGGGCTTCAACCTACTCTTGTTGAAGTAACCATGTAGTCATGTTCCATCAAGTGCTTCTAATTGGAAAGCACCTGATTCAAGTATGTGAGTGATGACATATGACCCAAACCAATGTAGTTTAAGCTTTCTTGGATGGCACAAGAACTTAAAGTCATAAAGAAGTACCATTTAAACAATCTCTAACTTCTTATCCCTTATGTTTCTATCATGTCGTGCTTTCTACCTGGCCTTTTCCTACTTCTGACTCCATCATGTTATGGCTCATCTAGTTAAATCATATTCTCAACACGCTTTTCTAAAGAATGCTCATTATCTAAACCTCTAGCACGTGTAATGCATAAAAAAGGTAACATAAATTCTATAGAAAGAATGGCTTCTGCGCCAAAAACCAATTGAAATGGCGTGGCTTTGTTTAATCTCTTATAAGTTATTTTATATGCCTAAAGAACAACTGAAACTTTATCATCCCAATCCTTTCTTCCAACATCAAATTTTTTTGTCAAATTTTGGCTCAAAATCTTGTTGAAATCCTCAGAAGTTCTAGTTTCCTAAGGATGATAGAGTGTAGTCTTATGGTGTGCAACCATAAACTCATCTTACAGGATCCTGATTGTCTCATTCAAAAAGTGTGTATCCCTATCACTTTTCAAGCTTAAAGGAAAACCATATCTTGTAAGAACATTCTCCCATATAAACCTAACTGATGTAGCCATTGTATAGTCCTCCGTAGGTGTTACTTCTTCCCACCTTGTAAGATAATCTATGCAAGTAATGGTATAGCGCGATCCAGTCCTGCGTGCAGCTGGTGAAATAGGTCCTACAAAGTCAATATCCCTTTTCTCAAATGGTTATGCACTAATAATAGGTCTCAGTGGAATTTCTTCTCTTTGTCCTAGTTTTCCTAGACACTAATAATGGTCACACGCTTTGAAATACACCTTACAATCTTTATACAGTGTCTCCCACCGTAATGCAACAAGTATGACCTTCCGGGTAGTTGCATCACCTACATAGTGGCCACCTGCAATACCACAATGCATGTCTTACATTATATTCTTGCACTCATGCTTTAGTACACAACGATGTAATACTTCATCTCTTCCTAACTTGTAGAGGTCACCACTGATTAAGATAAATGGTGCCACGTGTATAGTAAGCTACTTATTTCCTAATGCCTTCATTCCTTCTGGTGACATACCAGTTTGTAGAAAGACAACAATGTCTTCTAATTTTGAGGGTGCGCGTTGTAACCTATATAACTGTGCATTTGGCATAGTTTCTTCAATTGTCTGTGCTTCTTTTCCTGAGTGAATTCTAGATAAGTAGTCTAGTCTAGAGTTACTTTTCCTTGGCTTCACCACAACTGTGAAGTCAAATTCTTGAAATAGGAGTACCCATCTACATATGCGCCCTTGCAAGACTAGTTTTTTCACCAAATACTTTACTGCCATGTGATTTGTATAAAATACAAATGGTGTAGCTAGAAAATACTGTCAAAACTTGTGCAATGCATAGATCATTAACAAAGCTTCACGCTTTGTAGTTGTATAATTTTGTTTAGCAGGAGTCAACTTCCTACTAGAAAAAAAAATTAGATGATCAACAATACCTTCTCCAAGTTGAGCTAATATTGCGCTAATGGCCATGTCAGAGGCATCCACATGCACATGAAATGGTTTATCCCATTAGGGAAAATTTAAAATGGGCACGGTAGTAAGTTTCTTTTGTTAATATCTCAAATGTGCACGTTGCTGCGGTTCTCCCTAATAAAATGTACCTTTTCCTTTCAATAACTCTTCCAAAGGTGTGGCAATTTTTGCATACCCTTTGATGAGACTTCCGATAGTATCCCATGAAGACCCAAAAATCCACACACCTCACTTTGACTGGCAGGTGCTTCTAGGCCTAGAATGATTGTAACCTTAGCTAGATCAAGCAAACAACAATTCCTTGTAGATTATATGTCCTAACAATATTCTAAAAGGTGTAGAAAATATGCACTTATTGATGTTTAAAGAGATGCTCAATTTTCTACATCGTTCAAAAATTAAGTGCAGATTGTCACAATGATCTTTCACAAGCCCATATATTGTCCAATCATCTAGATAAACCTGCAAAAATTTATGAATAAAATATTTGAATGCCTGAACAACTATGCATAAGAATATTGCAGGTGCATTTTTCAATCCAAAAGGCATCACAGTATAGGATAAAGCTTCCCCATTCAGTAGTAAATGTAGTATTTTCTTGATCCTCCTGAGCAATCCTAACCTGATGATACCCGGAAAACCCATCTGTGAAGGAATATATTTCGCGCCCTACAACTCCCTCTAGTATTTCCTCAGTAAATGGCGTAGGGAATGGGTCTGTTACACATGCATTATTTAGCTCCTTGTAGTCCACACATATTCTAATATGTCCATCCTTCTTGATACTGATCACCATTGGACTAACCCATTCTGACTCATCAAGGGGCTTGATAATTCCAGATTTCAACATTTTATCAATTTCTTCTTTTACCTTCTCATGTAAATTAGGATTCATTCTGTAAGGTTTGTTTCTCACTGGGTGTGCCCTGTCCTTAAGCTTTATCTTCATTTCCCCAAGTGATTCATGCATGCCTTTAAGTTCATGATACCCTCAAGGGAATAAGTCCTGATAATCCCTGAGTAAATCAATGATCTTTGCCACCTCCAAGTTTGACCAGTAGTCTCCAAATATGGCCTCCTTAGGCTCAACCTCTGATCCTATATTGACCTTCTTTTTCTTCATTAGTTCATGGTATGCACATGTATCCTTATCTACACTATCCAAGACCTCGTGCGCCCCCTGTGAATGATCAATATCCAGGTTTTCAACTTCCTCATCATCCACGAGGTACACCATCTTTCCTTTTTCCTTCTCAAGGAAATCACACGTTCAAGAAATATGGAGTCTTCTCCTTCTTCTTCAAAACACGTGCCTGATTCTATCTTGCCAAATAATTCCTGTATGAGTTCCTCCACCTTTGCACTATCTCCCATGGTTAACCGCTTGACAAATTTTAATGCCTCTTCTATTGGAGGTTGGGAAGAAAAATAGGTAAAGGTTATGGATCATTCCTGCAGTCAAATTCTTCCAATTCCCAGTCTCTCAATGTAGTTCTGCATATACATACCAGGCACATGCACATCCTTGTAGAGTAGAATACAATCTATGCACCCAGAGTGAAGGTGGTAATGCTTCCTATCCCACTGTCTAGAGTCTCTCACACTGCTGAATGTGATGCTGAGCAGGTTGATCACCATTATAAGTAAAAATCTACATAGGTGCATTGCTTCTTCCAAACCTGGTAGATAGTGCAATTTTGATCTCCTTCCACTCCATAAGATTATCTCTATGAACTACCCACCAACACGCTGTTGTCCTGCGCAATGTGTATATTAACATATCTCTTCTCTGAATGTGATCTGTCCACTGTGCTTCCATGGATTTTAAAAATACAGGAAGTTCTTCTGCCCCAGTATACCAAGGTACTAGCATCCTATCCATTGAACAGAATGAAGTCCATTCTTACGTGCAACCAATTTTTTTCACCTTGACGCCCTACTAGTTCATATGTACCATGAGCCCAATTGTCACAAGCAATACTCGTAGTATCACTAATAGAGTGGGAATCCTCCCATTGTAGGATGCCTTCCTTTGATGGCTCATTGACCTCTGGATCCTGAAAAGTGCGTACATAGATTTTATTTAAGTCCTCCTCACTTAGAGGATCAACATATGGTGTAGAATTCCCATCTGTCAAAGGTATCACAACCCTTTCCTCCTTGTTCTCAAAGCTGATATACCCCTTATTGAATCTTAAGTCAACATTATTCGCATAACACCAAGGGCATCCAAGTAAGGCTGGAAAATTGTCTGCTTCTACAAGTGCTAATACCTCAAAATCCCCAGTGAACTTGGCCCCTTGTATGGTTATAGATGCATCCTTCAAAACCCCTATGGGAGTGGCCTTAGTCTGATTTGCCATAAACAACACATTAGATGATGGCTGTAATGGGGGTCTCCCCATTTGTACCCATGCATCTAATGTAAGCACATTTACTTTTGCACGTGTATCTATCAAAGTATCAACAACCATCCATCCACAACAGCATTCAAGGTAATTTATTTGTCATAGTCAATGCTATCAAGGGGAATATTTGCATGCAGGATCTACCATCTGGTCTCAATACTTGTGCGTGGAGTGTTCCCTTTTAACCAACTTCCTAAGAGTGGGATGATGTTCTCTCATGGCATAACATTTTGCACACTTCTCTCAGATCATCGATATCAATTTGGACTGTCTCTAATGCTTTCTTCTACTCCTTTAAGTACTGTATCTCACCCTAAATATTCCTTAGCACTTCCATGGTATCCTAGTAAAATTCCTTCTGATGAGCAGGATCTTAGGTACCTTGCATGCAAAACCTCCTCCTTGGTGATCATAGGATTCTAGTACGATGCCTCTCTTCAATGCGTGCCACTTTAAGTGTGTGGTAACCTTTATAGTTAAGGCCTCAGGTTCTGGTGCTATCTTGGGCATCCACTGATTTTCCTCCATGCGCTGGATCCTAACCATCCTGATGCCTTTGTTTTCCTGCTTATGTTGTTTATTAGAGATGCTCATATAAGTTTGGGCACTCCTCATAGTTATGATTCTTTCCACGGAATGAACATGTAACATTCTGGGGACATTCACACCTATAATGATCAGGGGATCCACATGTATAGCATGTTCCTCAAGGAAACTCACTTCTTCCTCCACTGCAGCCTCATCCTCCATATCCACCACGATATCCCCATCCTCTTCCACGACCTCCTTCAAAATGGCCCTCATTCCTGTCATAGCGCATTTGATTATGGTCCTGATCTTGGTGCTCATTCATACCCTTAGAATTATCTGTTACACTTGTTTTTCATACCCCAATGTCTATAGCATCCTGGATCTAACCAATCAATCGAAAATCCTCAGTATCATGGGTCGTGGACCTATAAATTTTGTAAAAGTAGGATACATTCTTCCTTATCGCACGCTGTAACAATGGACAATGACTAACATCATGATTCAAATGATAGATTTCATAGTCTAACAACAATGAACATATAGATCTATAAGGGAAACTATCCTTGGTGTGGCCTTCCACCTCACAATCTATACACCAAATCCCCAAGCACATTTCACAAGCTGAATTCGCTGATAGCTTCTCTAACTGTTTGGCCATAGCTGCAATTTGTGCCTCTAAGAATGGACTAACGCCAGTGTCAATGCTCCCAACTGCCTCACACACAAAGCTACTTCCAGTGCTTCATGTGGATCAGTGTATGTCTTATGTGATAGTGCTCTTCTGAATGGTGTAATCAATCCTCCAACAAACCATTGTGCATGTTGGATGGTGTGAATATCATAAGAAAGCTTAGATAGAAGTGTCTTAAAGTGGGCATCATACTCATGTACACTCTCAGTGGTGCCCTACTTGATATATTTGAGCCCACTGATACTTTTCTACTCAAACTCCAGGATATAAAACTCTTTTAAGAAAACATCCTTCAATGTTGCATAATCCACACAAGTTTGATCAGGGTCAAACTTTCTATACCAATTGTGTGCATGTCCCTGTAAGGTAGTAGCGAATTGACTTACCTTATGCTCAGCAACCGTGATCCCTTTTGTGTGCCATAAGATTTCACACATGTGCACATGCTCAACAACATCCTCTATGCCTCTATACTCCGAAAGATGAAGAGACATCTCCATATAAATATTTTGTGGTTATTGCGGAAATTGACCACCTGATCCAGAACCTCATGTGTTTCCTCTACCTCTAGAACCACCAGATCCATTGGAACTAGAACCACCTATACCTCCATAATCCTCCACCTGTAGCTGGAATAGGACCTGTAGATGTAATCCCATGTGCTCTGAAAGTAGTACTATACTGAACCCCTACAATATGTGGGGTAGTCCCACTTCCAGAGGTGAATCCAACATTCAAAGCACTTACGTTCTATGTAGATGATGTGCCTGAAAACACACCTCTGAATAAAATTCAAGTCATTTGTCCTAGTATTAAGGTACTTTACCTCTTACTTCCCAAACTTGTTGATTACTTTTCATTCTAGATATTGGAAAACCAAGTGCAAGGGCTAGGTAACCAAGTGGATTAACATGCGCACCCATGGCCTAGGTAGTCTCAATTGGCACAGTCCTGTGTGAAGCCAAGGGGGGATCTCTATCATGCTTTCCAAGATGGGGGAGTTCCTGATGCTTTGGCTCCACATCTTCTACATGAGCTTCAAATCCTTCACAAGCCATCTCTCTCCTCAACGCCATAATTTATGCAACGGTACGCTGCTTCTCTATCTCCCTCTCACATGCCTTATTATACTTAAGCTGCATCTCCTCTCTCTTCCTTTCCACTGCTAGGTCTACCATCTTTCACCAAACCTATTCCTGCCCTCACATGTGGTGAGGTTTAGTTAGCCATCGGTTTACTCTCCAGGTTCAAAGTTACCATCAAGATCTTGATCACCAGTGGAATGCCTTGCAGATATGTTCCTCTAGGATACCGCAAAAACTAGAATTTAGCTACCTCTAGGAAAGAATATGTTGAAATTGAATATTCGAGAATATAACTATTTAGAACACCATGAAACCACGTATCCACAGTGTGAGTCTAGATCAGATAAACATCATAAAGGGCATGAAATTCTTCCTATGTCTAAACAAGTGTACGATACCTCCAATCCCACTTAGATGCATACATAATCAGCCACTCTTATAATTCTACTTGAAAAATAATGAAAAAGCTCTCATATAAGCTATCATATAGATTCTGTTCTACCCAAGTGCATGCGTTAAACTCAGATCCACTGCCGAACTGACATGCATATTCTTCCTCCAGATGTTATATCCACTCCTCAATACTTGTTAAAGTTAACCGATATATCTTTATCACGAACCATCCTGAAAACAACTAAAAAAGAGGTCCTAGAAATGGAACCAATGATGCAGCCTAGAATTTACCAGATAACACCCTAGACGCACTAACACATCACTTAGCCTAGACTGAGCACTCACCCGAAGCGTGAAAAGGTACCAGGTCCCTCTTTAGGGTTACTATAGCAGGATATTGGCATGATGAAGGAATAAACATATAGTCCATAACAAATTCATCATTCTACAATGCATGCCATATTCATATCTATGAAAGAAAAAGTTTAAACAATATCATGATTGAATCAAGAACATGCACTACTCGATTACACATAGGAATGGCAATTAGATTTAGCCAATAACTTTCATCTATTAATAAACAAAAAATTCCTTATAATATAGGCATTCTATACTGATGTGCACATTGATCTGATATAGTAATCAAGTCACATGAACATACTTCTCTATGCTTACCTCTTATGCTCTACATATACCTATATATCTCTCTCACCCCCTCTCTCTCAAGTAATTCACTATATATAGGTTGGGGACCTTCCCTTCACCACTTATCCATTCCAAAAATAGGCCGCATGCTACTAATAGCCTCACACCATTTACAAGCATAGCCACACATGTAAGTGTGCTATCTATAAACCTCCTACAGTTAACTGAAGTGACAATTCTATTCTTAGCTCATCTCCATGCAAAACGCTTCGATCCGATCCTCTAAAGATAAACAATACGTGGTGCGCATGTTTCTACATCATTGGTGTATTCCGCATGCCATCTTCTAAAAATAGGTCTTCATGCTCAAAATCGGCTAAGTCCTGGATGCTAAACTTGCCCTCCGCACGCGGGTTCTACCTATCCATTCACACCCTTAAACCTGGTCTTCTTTCCCACACAGACTTCTTGTGTGAGTTCTATTAAGTGTTCTCTGATCAACACAAATTATAAAGCAATGCACATGGATATAACAACTCAAGGTTCTTCTATCAAATTTTTCATATGAAAAAAATCAAATTTCTAGCACATCCAGCTGAAAAAGGACTACAAACATTGATCTTTTAATTTGATAAAAATACTTGGGATGATGTTCTTCTGTTGGTGTGAGGGATTTCATTTTAATATTATTAGGTCTTCCCATCACACATGGTAAGTCATCTCACCTTATGTGAAGTGATAGGCATTAGGTTTCATTAGGATCTATTTCAATTTACTTCATATAATATATCATACATGTCAGTGCATCATACAAGAGTTAAAATCCATTATGGATTTAACTCCTTTATCCCTTGTGTGGAGGTATGATAGGTTTTGCATTGGGAGTTACACAACACTACTACTTGTACCTTCTTTTCTGATACATGAGAATGAGTATACCTTTTCTTGCATACATAATTTAATGGTGGTTTATAGCTTGCTTAATACTTAGAGCTATGTTATAGTTCCATTTGAGTGCAGCCTGGTTGATGTGTGCATATTCTGGTTTGATCCTTATACTTACATTCTTTCACATGGTATTAAAAAATGTTATTGGGAATCATGTTACTCATGTTTCACCTCAAAGTTTGTGATAAAATAGATAAGGGTAATGGGTGTAGGATGAATACATGTGAATAGTTGGGAGAAGGTTACGCACGTTGTAGAATTTGATTAGACTGAATATGAGAGCTTCCTTTTGGCTGGAAGGAACTACCTGTAAAGCACAACAAGACCAAAAAATAGAGTTAAAGAGTATATGACAGTGGAATTCCTAGAAATTTCTAGTTCTGGGAAGTTTGACAATTCCTATATGGTTTTCAATCAGATGTTTTATCAAATTAATGAAAATAAATGTGAGAAATATAGGTCCTATTACTAACACTTTGATTTAGGTATCTCAAAACATTATCAACACACTAGATTAAGAAGATTATTGAATTACAAACTAATCTTGCATTAGGAAAGGTATGGTTTTGGTTGGGAAAGGTCATCGAGGTGTTGGGAAATTTCTGGGTGAATTTTAGTTATGTTATGGGTTGTTTGGTGAAAGTTATAAGCTCACCGTCTTAGGAAAAATTACCTGTCACAAAGACCAATATTGGTTAGGCGACCGAAGTCGGTACTGAAAAGTGACCGATGTCAATTGGGTGAATTGTGTCTATAGGGGAAATATGGTCATAATATTTAAAATACGTGTTTCGGATCTCTCTATGATTGCATAAAGAGTTGGGGGGTTTGGGGAAGGATGATATGATTTTTGTTAATACTCGACAAGGGAGGTAGAGGTGCTAGGGTGGGTGAAATTGTTCAGGTTGATGGAATAGGTGGTAAACAGGTGAAAGGTGGTATTTAGGACAAATAAGGATAAAATGAAACACATAAATGAAATACTTAAGATAAAAAAAAAAACTTCACTAATAAGAATGAATTACTTATCTGGTAACTTGTATATCTAAAGGTGATGGTGGTTAATGAGTGTTCAGAGATGAAATGGGGTTATGTCTAGTGCCATGATAATGGATCCTGTGTGCTTTGTTATGGGTGATCCAAGGATGTGGAGGAAAAAAATGGCTATTGGTGAAGAGTTGATGTGCTCTAGTTTGTCATCTGGTAGCTTGAATGCTCGAGAGTTAAAATGCCAAATATTGAAATGAATGAATGAATTGAAGAAGCTATGTAAAGAGTTAGAAACTCTTATTTAAGGTAATCGACAGTGGGTAGGGAACTGACGCTGGTTGAGGGATAACTGACATCGGTCAAGGAGAAATGGTCTAATTTTCCAAAAATAGGGGTTTTCTCCCAAATTTGGCGCGGTCTTTGGCTTAGTCCAAGTCTGGAGTGTTCAATGGAGTAAATTAAAGTATGGAATTAGTTAGAGGATTAATAGGTCATGAATAGTTAGGGTTGGAAAGAGTCTTATATGGTTAGGATAAGTGGGTACTTGGTCTAGGTTCTTTAATAGGATAGGAATACATCTAGGATCAGGTGGAAAGGTGAGGTGGATAAGTGAGGTGGCTAGGTGAGTTAGGTAATTACTTTTAATCTTGATAATTAAATTAATTACAATGTGTGCAATTGGGCATGGTGGGGGAATAATATTGAATTAATTATTTGAAGGTGATTTAAAGGGATGCGACCAAATTTTGGGTGTCTACATTTACCCATTTTTTTCGAGTAGCTTGTATTGATAAACGATATTGAAAAAAAAAAAGTGGTTACCCTAGGTATGGGTTGATGTGATCCCCCTCAAATGTGGATCTGATGAAGGAGTATGTTGAATCGGTGATGAGTTTGTTAAAATGATAGCTAAAGAAGAAAATAAGGTAATGTTTGGGCTCAAGCAATGGTTATTTTGGGTACAGGTAATAGGTAGGGGCATTCAAACATGCACACATGTATAAAATGTGACAAGGCACTAGCATGAAGAGCTCACAAAATCTACATTGTGAAAGGTCGATAGTTTATCCAAACAAGGTTGATGTGATCTAGGTATCCAAGGTATAGGATATGGTCCTGAAACACAACTAGGATAGGGGTAGGAATGAGCATTAGGTGGGTTCCATAACACCAGTAGGTTTGGGCTAGTTAAGATAAACATCACGACATTAGAAAAGGTAAGGTTGGTAGGCGAAACAATATGAGTAACATCATGGAAATGTATAGAGAGTAAGAAAATTCGAGTGTCAAATGGTTGAGGTTGGGTTAGGTTTGTAGGTAAGGCCATTAGTAAGGCTGTGGGTAAGGTTGTGGTATAGGACAAAAATTTCCCCAACTGAAGTGAAGGTCATAGGTTAGGTAATAAGGTAATAGGGTGAGCCACAAGGGCTTGGGTAAGGATGGGGTGGCAAGAAAAATGCACTAGGCAATCAAATGTGATGAAATGTGGCATAGTGGGCTTAAGCAGGGTGAATGATACCTGAAAAAGGTAAACTGATACTAGTCAAGAGAAACCAATGCCAGTTAACTAGGGATCCTGACCGACATCGATCAAGCAAATGTGGTAATAAAATATAAAACCTGAATTTGGAAAAGTTTATTTAGACTTTTCTATTTGTGGAAAATGACAGAGAGGATGGATTTGGGCTTTTGACATTGCAAAAAATGATAAGGCTATTTGTCAGGCTGAGTTGGAGTTTTTTTGAGTGGATCCACAAGACATTTCTAAGTGAGTGGATTGGTTAATAGTTGAGAGAGTGAGTTGAGCTATGGCAAAGGCATGGGAAGGTGCAGGAGGACCTTCAGTGTAGAGAACTGACATTCAACCAAGGAGATGACGTCGAGTAGAGGTAGGATTCAATCCTCATATGTGGTTTTGGATTAAAACCAAAGTAGAAAATTGAAAGATTTGGATGTTATATTTGATTTTGAAATTTGGGTAAAAATGATGAAATTGGGTATGGGGAGGGCCAAATGTAGGTTAAATAGGTTGGTAAATGAATGTGGGTGGGATTTACAAGGTTGTGGGTAGGTTTTTAGGTAGTTTTGTCAAGTTTTTGAAAGGTGGGGGCATGGGGATTCAAATTTGGAGCTGAACTAGTGACTGACGCCGATCAGGCATCGACCGACATTGGTAGGCTTTCCGACATGTAGTGGGGTAAAAGGGTGACCAGTACTAGTCAGGGTGACCAGTGCTAGTCACTGTAAAAGTGACCAAGTCCTAAAAATAAAGGCTTAGATGAAAAAATAGAGAAGAATGGAAGGGTAGAATAGATGGTGAAGCGGGGAGGTAGTGTTAGATAGAGTAGGTGTATAAAATGATAGAATTAGGTGGGGTTTAGGGTGAATGTAGGTATGAATGGTGGCGTTTTAGGTGAAAGTCATGTCAAATCGGTGAAGGCAGTAAAGTAGTAAACTAGAATATGTGAAAGTGTTTTAGGCAAGATAGAATATAGGGTAGGTGAGTGAACTTAGGTAGAAAATAGATAGGCTAGGAAAAGTGTGTGTGGGATGGGACTGGGTAGGTGCGAATAGATTATTAAAAAATGGTAACTTGCTTGACAAGTTTAATTACTAATGTTGCATATGCATCACCAGTTGACTATGTGGGATAGTGTGACACCATTGTTGGTACAGATGTGAGGTAGCATCACTGAGGATGAGTGGGACCATATGAGAGATGTTTGGCTTGTCAGTGTGAGGTGATACCAACACATCATATGAGATCATAGTTTTATGGTCACTCTCATCGATATATGGGACTTAGTGACCAATACCTTCCATCTACCCACCGGTGAGATGACTATCACATGCTGGAGGATGTGTACAATATTTTGTGAGCTACCGATTGTGGGGGAGATCCAGTATATCATATTTAGTCTGGATGAGGTGATTGAGCCTATGATCACAGTATTTGGTAGAGGCTGTGGGTGAAACCTGACTAAGCACAATTCCAGCATCAGCTATGAAGATATGTACACTCAACATCCAAAAGAGACCAGGTTGGCAGTATTGATGATGGTGGCAGTGGAATGTTATGCACTCCCAGATTCAGAGGGCGGAAGCTTTCCCTGAGCACTGATGGGGGACGACATGATTGAGGAGCGGGCTTGTTTTACATGGGCATTGACCTACTTGGTACACATGTATAGTGAGCTATGGGCCTATAAGAAGATAATGTGGTATAGTATCTATTGTACTTATCTACTACACTAATGGGCATATGAGCACATAGTTATTGTGTGCCTATAAGGACTTTTGAGACATGATTGACATCTAAGTGTCATGAGTGTTAGTTACAGGAGATGGATGCCGGTAGGGGCTCATCTATTGGTAGAGAAGGTGTCACATGATGTGACATATTATAGATGGATGCTAGAGGGGTTATATGCTAAGGATATTATATGGTGGCCATATGTGGATTTACCATATTATTGAGGTATGATAGAGAAAATGAAGGGCCTATACTTAGACAGATGTATATAGGGAGACATGATAGTGAGCGCAAGATGATTCCAGTGGATAGAGTCTAATGCCAGTTTGAGTTGGATCAAGATGTGCCCCCACCATTTCCTCAATATTGCAGAGATGATGTGGAGATACATTTATCTCCACCTCATCTTATAGGTCAGAAGAGCAGGAGGAACATGTCTCAGATAGGAAGGATTGATGATGTAGGTACCAGTGTCTCATACAGATAGTGGTGGGTAACATAGCTATAAGAAGCACCACAATGGCCATGATAGCGAGATGTGGCTAAATTTATAGTGTAGAGGGATGTACTATAGGGGTAGGTTAGTTCTTTACAATTACATCTCACACAGGCATAGGAATAGGTGGTCACCCTCCAGGGATAGGTGACTGGGTTACAGGGACAACTAGCTCAGGCTCCGACACAGGCTTTGGTAGGGGATGGAGGATATGTAACATATTTATAGGCATAGGTGATAAGGTTACATGCCTAGATATACACATCACAGGGGAAATTAACAACATCACAGGAATAGGTGATTGCATTACAGACATAGGTACCTGCACAGGAACTAACTCAGGCACTAACAATGGGAAAGGTTCCCATTGTACGGGCAAAGGAACTAGGACATGGTCCCATATTATAGATAGTAGGGTAGGGACCATTGGTACCTGCATAGGGTTTACAGGTAGGTGACAGAGCTATGACACCACCCCACGTGATATATATGGTCAGCTATAGAGACACTATGGAAGAGGTGAGATATTATCAGGATAGGATTTTTGATGCTGATCTTTAGGTAATGACATATGCTGAGCACATGGCCCAATAGGTAGCCAAGCAGAGGACTTGCAGTACTAGTACGACATGTAGTCAATGATCTCATGGGCATGTCTAGAGGGAGGTGAGATAGTTCACGGAAGTAGAGGCCAAGATGAGGGACTATAGAGATGATGAGTGGGTGGAGACCAGGACCACATGAGGGTATGGAGATAACAACAGAGGTGTCGGCCCCTCACATGGGTGAAACATGGATGATATCTAACATTCTATTTTGATTTCTAACATATATACCGGCCTATGTGCCGAAGATGTGAGATTATATATGAGAGTTTTTGAGATACTTGTATTTATATATGTATATTAAGTGTATTGATACACAGAACTTCAATGTATAGATGGATGATGATATTTATATATAATGCACTTGGTTTATTTCAATTATATTGTTTTCATGGAAACTAGATGCGTAGGCATGGATTTATAATGATGTATGGTTGATTTCATTTCCATTATATTGATGTTAGGGAAAGTAGACGTAGGCATGGTTGATTCGATGTTTTATATGGTTGAATGAGTTAATTTCCATTGTTGTGATGTTATGGAAACTAGATGTTTAGGAATGGTTGAGTCAGATGTAGGAATGGTAGATTTATATGTAGACATGTTGGATTCAGTATGGATTGTCATTGTATTGGCATCATGAAAAATAGATGGTTTAGGCATGATTGAGTTGAAAATTTCCAAGTTATTGTTTTTATGGAAATTAGATGATTTAGGCATGATTTGGGTGATGTTATGATGTATGTGAATTTCCAAGTGTTTATGTATATGGAAAATAACTAAGTGTGTTGGTTGAGGGGGAGAAAATGGTTGAAGAAAAGAGTGACCGAGCTTAACTCCAAGGGCCCCATGACCTCAAAGTGATGCCTACATAACCCCAGTGAAAGGGGCCTCAGGATGATGTAGTTCTCCCATAAATTAGGGATGAATGAGAGTTGGTTAGGTCAAATGAATACGTAAGTTGGATTGATAGGTTGGTTGAGAAAGGTATGTGTTAAAAATAGGAAAAGTCAAATATTCAATAGGTAATAGGCAAGGTAAGTTAGGCGTATGTATAAATGAAGGTATATAGGTGATTCAGTTTTGATGATTGGGTCCTGTAAGAACAAATAAAAAGGTAAAAAGAGATGAATTGAAAAGAAGAAGAATGCCCCAAGTTGGCAAATGTCATAAATGTCGTACCCCTAGACTTATTGAGTGTAAGTCCCTAGATACTTTGCATGATGTGATAGCTCTATAGGTGAAATAAGTGGTGTAATCACTATGTGTGAACTATACGTATCATCCCTTGAATGCGCATAAGAGAATGAAAAAATATAAGGTGGAGGATTGTGTTTAGCTTAACCTTGTTGTGGGTAAACATGCCCCTTCTACAAGATACTCAAAACTAGAATAGGCAAGTTCATGATTAAAAGTTTTTTTTAAATTTTTCTTGTTTTTTCTTTTATTTTTTCTTTCATAGAGTGATCGATGTGGGAAGTCTATGTGGGAGGAATAGAATATCTCCTTGAGGTTTTTGTGAAGTTGATCAATGCGGGAAGCTTTAGGATAATTTTTTTTTGCTTTGTCAGAAAAGTTCTTCTTTTGGATAGACTTTGTACAATATAGCTAAATTTTTACAGTTGTCCTTTGAGGGAGTAGTTTATTTATAGTAGAAAGAAAGAGAGGTAGATTTACCTTTGAGAGAATCATCTTTTTGTGAGAATTTTGACTCAAGGAGTAGTGTTTTTAGTTATCCCATCTATATTTTTGAGTTTTATTTTTGAGCTTTAGGTCATGAAAAAGACTATGAAGGAGTATAAGCCTCTTGTATGAAGGAAAAATCATAACACGAAAGAGATTAGATATGCAAGAGGGGTTTCAAGTGACGAATGACTTGGGGATTCCATCCTGGAAATGATAAAAAGTATCTGTTAGAATCATGCCATGAGTAGAGTCGTGATACTCATATTAAAGATAAGGCTAAATGACGACGGATGTTCACATAATTCTATTTGAGTCATTGGTCCTTGAAATAGGTAAATGCGAGGAGAGGTTCACTCAAGGGATAAGTATGTAAGTGACATAAAATTATGTAGTACTTTATTCAATAATAGAACAATCAAGGATGCAAGGAATTAAGGGGCTAAGGTTTGAGTTTACCTTCAAGAGAAGATAAATGATAAGCACCTAATCCATAGGTATGGGTGATAATGTAGGGTCCAAGCCAATTAGGGAAAACTTGACCCTTTTTCTTTTCTCTCCTTTGGTTACATGTTGGTTTCCCTTTAGGAAAAGGTTGCTGACCTTGAAGGTTTGTTCATGGACACATTTTTCATAGGAATGTTTGATATGTTTTTGGTAGATTTGAAGGTGGTCGAGAGAATTTAAACAACGTTCATCTAATAACTCAAGTTTTACCAAATGGTCTTGGAGGAAAGTTGTCATCATTGAGAATATAGGGTTTATATGAGATATGAAGAGATGGAATTTGGACTTCGAGTGGCAGTTTGACCTCTGTACCATAGACCAAAGAGAAAGGTGTGGTAGCAATTGAGGTATGGATGCTGGTGCGATAAGTCCATGAGGAAAAAGGAATGTGCGTATGCCAATCCTTACTAGTATCATTGACAATTTTCATGAGAATGTTTTTGAGGGTTTTTTTGGTTGGTTCAGCTTGACCATTTATTTGAGGATAATAAGGTGAAGAGAAACTGAGTTAACTACCAAAGTTATCATAGAGTTATTGTAGGGTCTTATTTTTGGATTGTTTTCTATTATTAGTGATGAGGTGATGAGGAACACCAAAGTGACAAATGATATGATGGTTATTGAATTCATATATTTTCTTAGATTTTTTTAGAAATAAGAGGTACAAATTCCACCCATTTATTGTAGTATTAAGTTGTTGTGATGATCCATTGATGACCTTGAGAAGAATGAGGGTTAATCTCTTCGATGAGATCCAAACCCCATTGAGAGAAAGGCCAAAATTCTCTGGCAACTTGTAAGGGGTGACTTGGGGTGTGGTGAAGGTTAGCGTGCTATTGACACTTCACAAAATGTTTAACATAGTCACAACAATATTGGTTAAGGGTTGACCAGTAATAGTAAAGTCAAAGAATACGTTTTGTAACAACATGACCAGTGAAATTTCCACCACAAATCTTGTCATATATTTATTTAATGGTGTAAGGAATTTCACAAATAGTGAGGCATTGTAAGAGGATACCATCAAATCCATGCTGTAAAGAAGACCCCCCATGATGATGTAATGAGAGACATTTTGGAGAAATGCTCACTTACCATTGCGAGTGAGATCCAGAGGCATGATTGAAAGGGAGAGGTAGTAAGAAAACTACATATACCATATATCTTATGGGTCAGGTTCAATTCTTCCCAAATAAACTATGTCATGGATGAGATAAGAAGGTGATTGGAATCATTGTACCATGACAAAGATTTTAGAGTCTAAAGGTGAGACAGGTATTTGTGAGGTGAGGAAAGCCATGGTATCTAAAAATTTGTTAGTGGATCGCAGAACAGTTTGAATGTCGTAGTTTATCAAAGGTAGTCAAAATCATGTTAACGTGATGCTTATACTTTTGAATTATTTTGTTACAACATTGGTATAAACAATTGACTTGGTTGATGACCAGTTGAGAATAGATAAAGATATTAATGGTTTTAACATCTGGGGAAATGGAAGTTTGGATACCTAACATGAGTGCTTTGTATTCAGCCACATTATTAGTACAATCGAAGTCAAGTTTGAAAGATAAAGGCACAAGCTCTCCATCAAGAGGAATGAGAATAACCCTTGTACCACCACCACATTGACATTTAGAACCATCAAAGAGGGTCATTTGATAAATGGTGTCATTAAGGGATAGAGTGTAGATAGATTCATCAAGAAAATCAAATTTAGAAGATTGATTTCTAGAAAGAGGTGCGTTGACAAGATGATCTGTAATGGTTTGTCCCTTAATGGAATTTTGATGGATGAATTCGAGGTATAGGTTTGCAAGGAGCATGAGCCAATGTGTGGCCTATTGGTGTTGGTAAGGTTTAACATACATGTAATACAAGGGGTCAATGTTGGTGACAATTTTTTGTTTTGGTTGAGTAGGTTATGATGAAGTTTGGTGGTGACGAAGACTAGGGCTAAGCAACTTTTCTTGGCATGGGTATATCTAGTCTCATATTTAAAAAGAGTATGACTTATATAATAAACTACGTGCTCCCTATGTTACTCATCGTGATGAGTGAGAATGACACCCAAGGAATGATCAATGGCAGAAATATAAAGATATAAGGGTTTTTAATCCTTTGGTTGGATAAGCACAGGTGGTTGAAGGATGTATTTCTTTAATTATTCAAAGGATTTGTGGCACTCGTCATCCCAATTGAAATAAAAATCCTTTTTAAGAAGATGATGAAAAAGGTGACATCGGTTAGAAAGTTGGGAAATAAGATGTCAAATAGATTGCAACATTCCTTGTAAACTACAAAGCTGTAAGATTAGTAGGTGGAGACATCTCAAGAATATCCTTGATTTTAGAAGGATTGACTTCAATACCACACAAAGAGATGATGAAACAAAGGAGTTTTCTAGAGAGAATGGAAAAGACCCACTTCTTCAATTGAAAGTTAACGCAATATTTGATGAGATGGTCAACGATAATTTTGAGCACTGGGAGGTGTTCGGTACGATGCTTAGACTTGGCGATAAGTTTTTTGACATAATATTCTAATATGCAATGCATGATGTCATGGAAGATATAGGTAATAGTACGCTGATATGTGGCACTAGTGTTTTTAAGGCCAAAGAGAATTATGTGATAACAGAAGGTCCCCCAAGGGGTGATGAAGGTAGTTTTGTGTTGATCTTCCATGAGAGATATCATCTCATGGCCGGATGTAAGATCAACAAGTTAATCGATATTAGGAAGAGGAAAATCATCTTTGGGACAAGCAAGGTTAAGATCATGGAAATCCATGCATATGCAGAGTTCCCATGTTGCTTTGGTGATAGGAACAATGTTAGAAATACATTGAGGATAGTCAATGGGTAGAATAAAAGAAACATAAAGGAGGCACTGGAGTTATTCTTTTACAAGAAGGGAAATGCGGGGATTCATTTTTTCGAATCTTCTATTTCATAGGTTTTAATTTCAAGAATAGTTACGATATTACGGACCATGATATTTGGGTCAATATCGGGCATATCGGTGTAAGATCAAGAAAAAAAATTGCTATGATCTTGAAGGAAAGAGGTGAAAGCTTCCTGTTTAATGGGATATAAATATTGGCCTACCTTTAGAATTCAAAGGTCATCTTGAGTGTGAATGTTGATCTATATGGTCGGTGAATGTAAGAATCCTCCATACCTATATAGGTGAGAATATAATCATCATCCTGATATTGAACGACGATTATAGAAGGTTTTTCATCATCAATCATGTCAGGATATGGGAAGAAAAGGGAAGAAGGAGCCTTGCAATCATGTTGATAATTCAGAGGTCCCAAGGAAATGATGTCCATGAAAAAAAAGTTAGGAGGGATGGATTATGGATCCATGGAATCCATGGGTGAAGGTGGCATTGTAGGTGAATGAGGTGGAGAAGGTGTACCTTCTTCTACAAGTTTGATATAGGATTTCTTAGAAGAAGGTTCCTCAAAAAAACCAAGACTGCTACGGTCTTTGTGTTTCCAAGTGGTTCAAGGTGTGACTGTGTGATGACCATGTTCATAAAGACTAAAGCCAAATATTTTTTAAGCACATCGATGAATAAAATTGGGGGCAAAGTGATGGTTGGTAAGATATTGGAAATCAAATGAGAACGGACGAGTTTGAATGGGTGGTTGTGGAGTATACGAAGAAGTGTCAAGTTCCCCATACGTCAAGTTAGTGCAAAGGTGGGTTGAATCATATGGAAATTTAGTGTTTATGGAGACTTCGATACTCTAGAGGAGTAAGAAAGGTGTTAATGTTGTAGAGGTGATACTCCCCTAAGGTAAGGCATTGAAAAATACCTAATAAAGGATTAGAAGTTGGTATTTGGTTAGTGGGAATGGAAGAATCACTAGAATCCTAAGAAGGGGAAGCATCAAGTGTTTGAGAAGTAGATGGGTTGGTTGATGGGCTAGCTGCGACATATATGGGAATAGAGGAGTTGGTTGTGGAAGGTGTGGCGGTAGAAGTGGTGGATGAGGTAGCAGCTGAAGAAGAAGTGGTAGTGGTGGTAGATGCCTTAAATGGTATAGGAATATCATTAGGTTGATAGAGCATATTATAGGTTTTGAATGACGAAGGATTTTATGGAATGGTGTAGTTGTGCCCTTCATGTTCAAATTTTAAACTGCGGTGTAATGTTGAAGGTACATAACCCATGCCATGAATCTAGGGTCATCCAAGCAGCATGATGTATTGTATTTCCCCTTCTAAGACATATAATAATTTAGAAATGGTACAGGGGCCCATGTAAATGTAGAGAATAATGGTGCCAAGGGTGGAAGTCATGGCATTGTTAAATTAACGTAGCATATTTGGGTTTTTATACATGTAATTGGAAGGGATGTGCATTTTCTTGTATGCATGGTAAGAAATAATATTGATACTGGTACCTCCATCAATCATAATGCCTCAAATGCATGTGTTATCAATGTAGATGGAAATGAATAAGGTGGGTTTAGGATCATCTGATTGAAGAGAGACAATATCTTCGTCAAAGGAACTAATAAACAGAGATTAGATGAAACGTAAAGAGATCCAAAGATGAAGATGGAGTAATGAATACAACCACATGATGTGGGGAAATGATAGTAGGAACACGTGTGGGGTCATTAGGTGGAACTTCAGTAGATTATAGGACCTTGATAAGGGCTTGATTATGAGACTCAGAGCTTTAGATGAGGTCGTACAAAGACATTTTGAGGGGGAATTTGTGAAGTTGTTTGATCATGGTATGATGTGCGACTCCATCAGAAATGGGATATTCTGGCCCACAGATGGTTACTTGGGGTGTAGGTACATATGGAATGTTGGGTAAAGGTGTAGTGGATGAGTTGCTTGTCTTCTCTTTTCCTTTTTCTTTCCGTGCTCTTGTGGAAACTCGAACCATATTGATATGAGGAAAAGAGGGAAATGTGTCATGAAATGTATAATGGTAAGAGGGACAAAAAACATAATGCGAGATAAGAGCCTTGTCAAATGTGTATGGCGCACTTGAGTTTTGGAGGTGGTTAGCCTAGCTCCCTAATCTAGACCATATTGATTTCAAAGGTCAGAGGAGGAAAATAAGGCTATGGATGTGGAGGTGAAGGTCGTTGAATGGATTTGGGGTTAGGCTGCATGGTATCAGGTGAAGGTGGAATGTGATCTTCATCCAAAATTTCATCCTCATCAAAGAGATCTTTAGGAAAACACATTTAAATAAAAATATTTTGAGGGCCTTAAAATTTTCAACATCATACCTTGACACATGATGATAGGCAAAAATATTGGTATCGTCAAACTGTTTTGGCTTAGGTTTGAGTGGGTCATAAGGCCTGAGAGGTGACACTTGTTGATGGCGAATCAAAGCACCCCTGAGTGTCCGCAACTCGATGGGTTGAGACTCTCAGTGTGATTGCATAACATGGAGATTTTCCCAAGTGTAGGACCTCACGAAATCGAAAAAGATCTCTCCGAATGAAGGCCGGTTCCTATTCCTTTTTTTAGATGCACACATAAAAATGCAGAGGGTTTAATAAAAACCTAATCTAACTTGCCAAGGAGATAGGGTAAGAAAACACATAAAATAAAACCTAAACTACAAAGGTGATGCACCGAGGAATGAGGAACACCTGTCTTGCCAATAAACAAAAACCATTAAAATGCAATGCAAGATCATGCACAAATAACCAAAATTGTAGTGAAAGATCAAGAATATCTGTGCCAGGGTCTGCTTCCTGTCAGCGCTCAAAATGTTGCGCCTCCTCAAGGTGCACCTTGGCACATCCGTGTGTGTGTCAACATCCCTTTACCTGCACCATAGGCACAAATTTTACCATGTCGACACTCTATGTCATGCGCCATTTACATGCGCCAAGGCGCAACTTTTACCATGTCGACACTCTGTGTCATGCACCAATGCGCAACTTTTTTCTTCATGTCGACATCTATTTTCATGCACCCTTTATCTGTGCCTTGGCGCATCTATCTTCATGTCGACATCTATTTTTATGCACCCTTTACCTACGCCTTGGTGCATCTATCTTCATGTCGACATCTATTTTCATGCGCCCTTTACCTGCGCCTTGGCACATCTATCTTCATGTCGACATCTATTTTCATGCGCCCTTTACCTGTGCCTTGGGCTATTGGTGATGCAATAAATATCAGGCTTTGATTTTCTTTGATTTCCATATTCTTCTATTTGTCTATATTTACCCGAGGAGGGAAAAATATACAACAATTTGGTGACTCAACGGGATCACCTGCCTGCTAGGTAGAAGATCAGTGGCCTTTTAGCGATCCATTGGGCATGGAGTCATAAGCAATAACCTGAAACCAACCTGATATCTGATCTCGAGCCTAATACCGTAACTCCTTCTCCGAGAGCACGCTGAACTATAGAAATCCAACCTAGGAGCAACAAAACCTGTGCCAAAGCACTTAGGGAAACTGAAACCTAACTACAACAAGACAATATGCATACGCACTTAGAGGAATTGAAATCTAGGCTAATATTTACAAGGGTAAACCTTTTATTTTCAGTAGCAATGTTTAAGATAGATTCTGTTAACCGGAATCGGGAGTTCTTCTCCATCCAATGTAGACAATTGGAAGGCATTACTATCCTTACATCCCATGACCATGTAGGGGCCACTCCAAATGGCATCAAACTTGGAATGCCTTCCTGGTTTTGCTCGATCTGCATCCCATTTCAGAACTAGGTCCCCTTCCTGGAAGGTCCTTGCTCTTGCTTTCTTATCAAACCATCTTTTTACTAAGGCCTGATCTTTCTCAATTGTTTGAATTGCATGTTCTCTAATTTCTTCCAATTCCATCAACTCTGCATACCTGGCCTCCATTGGTTCGAACTCAGCCAACTCCAACTGCTTCATGAACTCCAATGCAGGCAGTTCTAATGATATAGGCAATACTGCCTCTTTTCCATAGACCAACTTGTAAGGGGAATTACCTGTAGACCTCTTTGGTGTTATTCTGTCAGCCCATAATACTGATTTTAGCTTGGTATGCCATGTTCTTTGGTTTTCATCCAGAGTCCTCCTAATGATTCTTAGCAAATTTTTGTTCGTGGACTCTGCCTGTCCATTACCCTGTGGGTAATAATTTGAAGAGGTGCTCAAATAGATTCCATTCTTGACAGCCCATTCTGTAATCTTGGAACCTATGAATGCCAATGCATTGTCTGATATGATAGTGGCCGGCACACCGAACCTGGTCATTATTCCTTCATAAAAGTCTAGTATGTTAGACTCACTTGCCTCTTTGAGCGCTACTGCTTCGGTCCACTTGGTGAAATAGTCTGTCACTGTGAGAATCCACTTGTGGCCTTGGCTTGAGTTTGGGTTGATGACCCCGATGAAGTTCAATCCCCATTACAGAAATGGTTGGTCAACCAAAATTGGGTGAAATGGAAGCGCTGCTAGTCTTTCTTTTCCCGTGAAGAGTGCACATTTCTTGCACTTTCTTATCCATGTATAACAGTCACTGAACACTGTGGGCCAATAATACCCTGCCTTCATTATCTTGAGAGCTGTTACTCGTGGGGTGAAATGTCCTCCATAATCTCCATCGTGAAAATATCGTAACACCCTCTCAATTTGACCAGTCCCAATGCACCTCAATAGAACCCCATTGATGTCTTTGTTGAACAGAACACCATCAACAAGCACATATGGAATGGCTTGTAATCTAAAGTATCTCCTCTTTGCTTTGCTCATTTCTTGAGGGCATATGCCTGCTTGTAGGAAGTGTATCATCTTCTGAGTCCAACAAGGAGTGGCTACATCATCATTTTCTTGTTCTTGACCATCTTGTAGTACCAAGATAGCCTCTTTTTCATTACCTGCTTCAACTTGTTGACTCAAGGCTAGCTGCTCACATAGTCCCTTTCCACATACTAGTTTGGTGACCTTAATCTCGATGTCATATTCCATGACATGAGTGATCCATCCTGTATGCTTCTCATTCAGATCCTTGTTTAGAAGGAAGTCCTTGACTCCCACATGAGAGACCAATAATTGGATCTTGTTGTTTGAGACTAGGTGCTTGAATTTCTTTAAGCTCCTGATTACTACAAGGACATGATTTTCAATGAAAGAGTACCTAGTTTCGTATTCCTCCAAGCCTTGACTGAAGAAAGCAACTGGTTGTTCTAATCCTTCTTTTAGTTTCGTATTAGAGCTTGAGATATAGCCTCTTTTATTGCCTCAAAACTTTCCTTGCCTTCAGATGTCCACTTAAATGCCATTCTCTTCTTCAACATCAGTGTTATTGGCTTTACGAGAGTTGTAAAGTTTGGAACAAACCTGTGGACAAAATTGATCCTTCCCAAGAAGCTTTGAAGAGCCTTCTTGTGACTTGGCAATGGCAATGCTCGAATTGCTTCAACTCTTTCTGGGTCAATCATCAACCCTTCCTTTGAAACAATATGGCCTAGAAGTTTTCCCTCATGAGCCAAAAATATGCATTTTTTGGGATTCAATGATACCCCAAATCTTCTACATCTCTGAAATACTTGCCTCAAATGACAGAGGTGATCCGCTGCATTTTTTGAGAATATAGTGATGTCATCAAGATATATTAGAACTATTTTATTGATCAACCCCTTAAATGCCATATCCATTGCCCTTTGGAAGGTGGCTCCAGCATTTGATAGCCCAAATGGCATCTTCTTGTAGGCATAGGTCCCCCATTTGGTGGTGAAAGCCATCTTGAACTGGTCATCTTCTTTCACCATCACCTGATTATACCCTGAGTAGCCATCTAGGAGAGAGAATCTCTCTGAACCGGATACTACTTGCAATATTTGTTCCATTGAAGGAAGCGGGTAATGGTCTTTGAGAGATGCCCTATTGAGGTCTCGAAAATCCACACATAACCTGATTTCTCCACTCTTCTTCCTGACCGGAACCAAGTTTGCAACCCAGCTTGAGTGCTTGATTGGGAATATAATGCTTGCCTCTATTAGCTTGTTTAACTCTTTCTTCATTAGAGGCTCAATGTGAGGGTTAACAGGTCTCTGCTTCTGCCTGATGGGCTTAGCATCTGGATCCAAGTTCTATGGTATGTTGTGCCAACTTCGGATTGAATCCTCTCAAGTCTTCATAGCTCCAAGCGAAGACATCTGGAAATTCTTGGCAAAGTTGTATGAAATCTGATTTCTCCTGCTCAGTGGCCACTTTACCAATTTGAAGTGTTTTACCTTCCCCAACCAGAATTGGCTCTGAATCTTCTCTCTTGACCTGTATATTAGCCTTTTCCTTACGAAACTGGTCGTTAGGGTTGAAGATAGACTCCAACATTACTAAACCCTTAGGAAGCTTGTTTGTTCCGCAGCTGCACTACTTGATCCCCATACTGCTGCTCTAGCCTATCCTAATTTCTAGCTGAGAATTCAGCTTCTTCTTGTAAGAAATTGACGATCTGTTGATCGTTCTCAAACACCTGCCAGCTTGTGTTATTATCTGGAACTGCTGGCCTCACAATCACATGGATATGTGGTTGTGTTTTTTCCCTTCTGATGTTGTCAACCACATCAAACGTTGCTCCAACTGCTGCGAGCCTATCTGCGGCTTCATTTTTCTTCCTGGGTATGGACACAATGTTGAAAGCTTCGAAATCCTCAATGAGGTCCCATACCCTATTCTTGTAGCTCTTCAGCAAGTCGTTCTTTGTAGCATGTTGTCCCCTAACTTGGTTGACGATTAGCTCGCTATCTCCAAACACCTGCAAGTTCTTTATGCCCCTTTTCCTAGCCCAATGAAGTCCATGAATCAATGCCTCGTATTCAGCCGTGTTGTTTGAACAGGAAAACTGGAAATGAAAAGCTGAAAAATATTTGATGTCTTGTGGTGAAATCAACATTGCACCACCTCCAGCACCTTGTCTGCTTCTCGAACCATCGAAAAATAATTTCCAAACTTTGTTTTCATCCTTTTGTTTCAGGCTGAATGATGTCAGGAATGGGTGAATTTTCTTCGTGTACACAATACACGCCCAATTCAGATTCTTCAATTTCCTTATATGGGTCAAATTCATGACTCTTGTTTGCCCATTCATCCAAAGTTAAATTAGGAATTCCCTCGACCTTAGTACCTGCTTCTAGATCACTTGAACACTCCTCCTGATCAAAAGCTGAGCAATTTTCATTGATAGGACCTGGTACATGAGGCTCAATATGGAAATTGGCAATTGGTTCTGACCTGATTGTTGCTTTGGCCCCATACCTTGTCCTGAAAATCATGTGTGACCAATCTGCAGATAAATATCCACCGATTTTTGCAGTGAAGTCCCTTGATAGACACAACGCAAAGAGTGGTGGAAGGTCAATCACAGACACATCTTGTAGAACTGTAACATTAGGACAGGAATGTAGTGTTAGGCTTAACCCCTTGATGACCCCAACTATTCCTACTGCCGTTCCATCTAGCTGCACTACTCCTTTCAACACTGGTTCATACTTCAGACCCAGTTGATCCGCTATTTTCTTTGGCATCACTGAACTACTTGCTCCTAAATCTATCATGCAGTTGTGTACCAAGTGGTTTCCAACAATCAACGAAACATAGAATGGTGGAGGCTTCAATTTTTTCTTGTCTGGCCCCCATCATGTTGCACTGCATTAGTGAGAACTTTCTCATGTCCCTGGTTTGATACATTTGTGGCAGACCAATTAGCCATTTCAGCTTGCAATAAATCTCGTTGCCCTGGGATCACCAGTGATTCCCACATGGAAATGTTCACATGTGTCTTCTTCATTTGATCGATGATGTTGAAGGGGGATGAATTGTCCTTTTGCTGTCCCTTACTTGGTGCAAAATTTTCTGGAGCTTGAACATGTGCGTGTGTTGCTACAACATGTACCTTAGGCTGATTTTGCACATTTGGAGTTATGTTTGGTCTACTGACCCCTTGTTGTGTAAGAGTGGGTTGAGAAACAACTATATTAGACGGTTGTCCCTCTTCTATGCTTCTCTTCTTTGACCGTGTGTTGGCAGCCACGCCTTGAAAAGGCTGTTGGTTAACTCCACAGAAGTCTTCCGTTTTCCAATTGGCCAATGTGGTTTCTGTTGGAGGTCCTTCTTGTTGCATTTCTTGCTGTTGATTCTCTTCCTGGCTTGGTTCTTGAGGAACACCAATGGTTTGCACCATCAAGGCCTGATTTAGTGCACCATTGAAACATGCTGACTGATTGTGGGGTAGATTGCAAGGGTAACACTAGTCGTATTCTTGTGCCATGTTATTTTGTGTTGGGACCAAGGCTCTTGAGGACGTCATTGCATTTGGATCATACGGTCGAAATGGCCTAGCAGCTTGAGGTTGTCCTTGGTTTTGGTTTTGATTTGCAGCCTGAGGTGGTGGTCTATTTTGTTGGTATGAGGGCCTAGCTTGGTACTGTGCTTGAGGCTGATACGGTCTAGCACTTTGAGCTTGTTGTCTTTTGATAGTCACTAGCTCATTTCCAAGGTTCTGCAGTTGTTTCATAACCTCCTGCAATTCCTTTGAAGTATTTGAAGAAGTCGATGCCTCATTATTGCTTTGATTTCTAGGAGTTGGAATGGGAGTCAAACTCTGGTGCTTGACTGGTTGTAGGATTTCCCATATTTGGATAGAGAGGCATTGGTGGCCTTGGTGCAAGCTTACCAGCTTGGATCAAATAGTTCTCTGCTCTAATAGCAATGTCATAGGTCCCTGGCAGCATTGTTCCTCCCATTGATTGGATCATCATGGCTATGTCTGAATTTCTAGCCTTTAAGAAATAAAGGAATGCTCCTTCGGTGGTTGGTCTAACAGCTATTGGAATCCTGTCCCAAGTCCTTTGGAATCTGAAGTTGAAATCTAGTCATTTGTTCGTTAGGAGCCCTTTTGATTGTTGTCAGCTGTTCCAATAAAGAAAAATTATCTGCCCTCTCCCCGAATTGGTTGCAAAGAGCTGAACAAAGTTGGTTCCAATTCGTAATAGACCCTGCTGCTAGGCTCCTAAACCATTGTAAGGCCTTACCTTTGAAAGATGAAGCCAATAACTTGAACTGCAACATCCATTTCATTTATTTCATGGATTGCACATGCATTAGCAATATCCTGGATGTGATCAATAGGAGTAGTATGATTTTCTCCTGTAAAATAGGGGATATTCTTTAGCGCTGCAACTGGAATTTGATTCTGAGCATTTAGGGCAAGTGGACTACTGCCCATGAAATTGACAAAGGGATTCGGTGGTAGATGTGCCATTATGATTGGCCTAAGAACCCTGGTTGATGCGAGAAAAGGTCTACCAGGTGGAGGTGTAGACAAAGTCCTGTTAGGTGGAGATGGTGATCTTTGTGGTCTTCTTCCTCTCCTCCCTCTACCTGGTGATAGTTGCAAGTGGAAAAATAGCCCCTCTTCTCGAGTATTAGACCTGGTTCGAATTCTTCTCATGTGCCTGGGCAACTTGTGCTGCTACACCGCTGAATTCTATCCCTTCGGAGTCGCCAGATGTGTTAGAGAACGAGCCTCAAAAGACTAGATTTTGCCAAGTTACACACCAAACTTGACAATATAAAAAAAAATATCATTTAAAATTTGAAGGACCCAGAGGAGACAATCTTCAATCCGGAATTCGGGCCTTGTTGTGTAGCTGTGAATCCCCGAAAGGTACAGGCGGAACTCAGGTCATGTAATGCAACTTACAAAACCTGAATTGCCATGTGTCAGAACCTGGGACATGCCCGACACCCCAGAAAACCTAAAATGACTATTTTTAGGAATAGGACCATGCAATGCATCCCCCAAAACCTGAAATGACTGTTGGGTCTCTTTGATGTTCTCGGACCTCGAAAACCTGAAACACTAAAAACCATGAAATTTTGAAAATCAAAATCTCAAAAAACTAAGGATACCCTTTTGAAGATTACCCTCAGATCTACCAACTGGTGCAATTTTGACTTGTTTTGAGCAAGTTAAGCCCTTGAAAATTGATTTTAGAGTTCAGCCTGGAAGGTGCAAAATTTGAAATTGTAAAAACTACAATTTTTTAGTCTGAATTTCATGAAAAATCCTTCAAATCTTGTGGAATGACCTCTTGCTCCCACCGGGCGTGCCAAAACTATTGATGGCGAATCACAGCACCCCTGAATGTCTGCAACTCGATGGGTTGAGACTCTCAGTACGATTGCATAACATGGAGCTTTTCCCAAGTGTGGGACCTTGCGAAATCAGAAAAGCTCTCTGGATGAAGGCCGGTTCCTATTCCTCTGTTCAGATGCACACATAAAAATGTAGAGGGTTTACTAAAAACCTAATCTAACTTGCCAAGGAGACAGGGTAAGAAAATGCATAAAATAAAACCTAAACTACAAAGGTGATGCACCGAGGAATGAAGAACACCTGTCTTGCCAATAAACACAAACCATTAAAATGCAATGCAAGATCATGCACAGATAACCAAATTTGTAGTGAAAGATCAAGAGGATGCAAATGAACATAGAGAGGGTTGAGAATCATCCATAGACATGCATTATTTACTCCAAGGATTGATACAATACACTACAAAATTCCAAGAGGCAAAGTTGCATTACAGTTTTAGATGGGAGGTTTGAACTCCACAAATTCACCTGCCAAAGAGAAGAAGGGAGGGGAAAAACAAGAATTTCCAACCTTTAGAAAGAAGCCCCTCCTTACAATTTATAGGAATAATGAGAGAGAAAAGAGAGAGGAATTCCAAATCTACCCCAACCACCTCTAGGTTGCATTTAATTCATCTCATTATGATGGTAGGTGAGAACCCTAGCAAACCCAAAAAGTGGCAAACTATATTTTGAATTTTTAAGAACTTTTTCCCACCCAATTAAAGATATCTAGTCGTAGTTGGAAGAGGACCTCATAAGCTTTCCGAAAAGTCCAACCTTGCATGAATCTGAGCTCCCTGTCAAAAGTTATGGCCATCTGAATATCTGCGCCAAGGTCTGCTTCCTGTCAGCGCTCAAAATGTTGCGCCTCCTGAAGGTGCGCCATAGGCGCATCCATGTGTGTGTCAACATCCCTTTACATGCCATAGGTGTAACTTTTACCATGTTGACACTTTGTGTCATGCGCCATTTACATCACCAATGCCAACTTTTACCATGTCGACATTCTGTGTCATGTGCCAAGGCGCATCTATCTTCATGTCGACATCCATTTTCATGCGCCCTTTACCTGCACCTTGGCGCATCTATCTTCATGTCGACATCCATTTTCATGTGCCCTTTACCTGTGCCTTGGCGCATCTATCTTCATGTTGACATCTATTTTCATGTTCCCTTTACCTGCACCTTGGCGCATCTATCTTCATGTCGACATCTATTTTCATGCGCCCTTTACCTGCACCTTGGGCTGTTGGTGACGCAATAAATATCAGGCTTTGATTTTCTTTGATTTCCATATTCTTCTATTTATCTATATTTACCCGAGGAGGGAAAAATATACAACAACACTATAATAGAAGAATTTTCTAATAGCCGAGTGAGGATCTTAGCATAAGATCCTACCAAGGGATCGCAATGAGAAGTGAAAGTAGCTTTAGATGGAGGTTTGGGTGACTTCTGTTGAATTCTGTGGAAGGGATGTTACTGGAGGTGGAGATGGTTTGGATGGAGGTGTGGGTGGCTTTTGTGGAAGAGGCACTATTGGAGGTTGAGTAGTTTTAACTACCTTTTCAGTAGGTAGTGTGATTTTGGGCTTGGGTTGCACCTTCTTGGGTAAATGTGTTAGGATAGTGCATGAAGTAGAAGGGAATGCAGAAGATGGAAGTGGACAGGTCAACCAAGGTCAGAGTAAAAACACAATGAAGATAGTAGTAGGAGGCAATACATAAATTGTAGGTTGAAGGAAAGGTAAATGCATGAGTAGTGGAGCATGCGTAGGTAGTTTAGAAGGATTGGGGGGAATGGGAGGTTGCGATAATGATGTGGGTTGCTTCATTTTAGTTTTACCTTGGGTGGGAGGATTCTTGACCAAGGTTTATGGATGGGGGCCTAAGATGAATGAAAGTAGCCAAGGTGAAAGACGAGAAGTGGGAGAAAATGGGGTATGAGGCCTAAGAGGTTGGGTCTTCCTCTTAGGTGGGGAGATAGGGCTAGTGATAGTTTAGGGCAAGGTGGCTAAATCAATCTTCACGAAGGATGGGCTAGACACGGTGTCGACGAAAAACCCAATGTAAAGATAGGTTTGGGCGTAGGTGAAGGTATGAGTATAGGTAGAGGTTTGGGTGGAAGTGGTTATTGGGGTAACTATAAAGGGTTGGGTGTAGGTGAGGATGATGCATAAGAGGATATTATAACTAGATCAGGTGTAATAGATTTAATTTTCTTGAACACTTTAGGATAAATTATTGAAGTGTTTGCAGACAACATTTGCATTTGAGTCGATACATGAAGTCTAAGGTGTCCCCAAAGCATGGAGTAGTCGACATAATCCAAGTGATTGGCTAAATAAGAGAATGGCATAGAAGTGGAGGGGGAGGATTATCATTTGCTATTAATCCCTGTAAATAAATATGATGTTTATGAGAAAGTTAAATGGTTGGCTTCAAAATCTATGGGTAGAAGAGACGATAACAAATCGAAAGGGTCTTTACAATCCATTTGGGAGTTGTCACCAATAGGAAGAGATGATAAAAGTGGATATTTTATGGGAAAAGGAGGGGACAAGGTGGATAGTGTAGACTCTTCTATTGACGAAGTAAAGAGCAAGTTGGGCTCCTCCATGGGTAGAAGTGTGAGTGATGTGGGTTTCTCGACAGGTAGAGAGACGAGTGGGGTAGATGCCTTTGTAGATGAAGTGGACTAATTGATAGAAAAAATGGTAGATAAGGTTGAATCCTCCATGGGTAGAGGAAAGGAAAAGGTGGAATCCTCTTTGGGTGGAAGAAATCACACAAGGATTTCCTCAACTGATGGGATGGGAGGAAATTGAGTAGAAGGGGATGGTATGGTATAAAAAATTGCATGTACCTCTTAAACATTGGTATCATTGGTTGAGGTTTCATCAGCTTGGTTGGATGATGGGGTGTGATTTGGAAACAGATTCTTAAAGATGTGGATGTTTTGGTTAGCCGGTGCATTGGGATTATCTAAGACAAGATCTCCATTATCCAACATTTCTTGGATGATATTTTCAAATGTTTTGTAATTACTATCACTATGACCTCTGACACAGTTATAATTACAATAATCATTCTCCTTATACCATGTAGGCATATGACGAGAAGTGTCAAAACCAATATATGGTCTGAGGGGTGGAAGAGTTACAACTTCTGCATTTAGAAGCTTTTGCAAAACTGAGGAATAAGGCTATCCTATGGGAGTATATCATTGTTGTTCATGCTTGTATTGAAAGTTCTGAATAGGAGAAAGAATATAAGATAATTTTGGTTGGTTGGATGGATGAGATGGACTAGATTTCAAGACCACCACGTTAGCAGATCCTTTTGGTTTTGAATGATTGGTTTGCGGTTTAGAAGAAGCAGAATAGTTATTTGATTTGAATGGAGTGCTCTTGTTACACAATTATAATTTGTTCTCTTCGATAAAATGAATTTATAACTTCTAAGCCATTGTGAATGCCCCATCAAACATTCAAAAGGTTTGAAATTGGAGAGTTAGAGAGATGTTCTTGACACAAGATATAGTGAACAACTCTATTAGCTTAGTTTGTGTAAGTTGAAAGGTAAGCTGATTGGTAATGATCCAGTAACATGTGAAAAAATTTATGATAGATTCGTCTTTGTATTGGCACATCAGATATAAATAAATCATAGTGATGTTTTTAGTGATGTTGATGGAGAAATGATTGAGAAAGGCTTGGGCTAATTTATTGAATGAAAAGATAGTGTTCTTAGGTAAAGCACTATACCAGTGTAAGGCAGGTCCTGTCAAGGACATTGGGAAAGTTCAAAGAAATAAGGCCTCATCATGGGAATCAGATAACATATGTGTTCAAATGATCACAAATGTTCTTGCGGATCCTCCTTACTATTAAATCTATTAAACTTTGACATTTCCCAATGTGTAGGATAAGGATGAATTGGAATAGAAGGGTGAATAGGTTCATTACAAATATCTTTGTAAGTTAGAGAATTACGTGAACTCAAGAAAGACACTTCCAAGGTTTGCATATTATCCATCATCATTTTTATGAGATCAGTTATAGGATTAGATGAAGGAACACCCCCTATGGTATAAGGAGGTAAATAAGATGAATAAGGCATGGATGTCCCTCCAATGTGTGGTGGTGCCGAGTAAGAAAAATAAGAAGGGAGGATATAAGTAGTGGCATATGATGATGGCATATACCCTAAATGGGAAGTGTAGGTGAAAATTGGTGGCTGAGACAAGGTATAGGTATAGGTGGGCGAGACCTGTGCAGAGACCCTTATAGTGATAGGTGGTAGAGTAACAAGTATAGACATGAACAAACTCTGAAAATGGGTTGACACAACTAGAGTTTGTGATGTAATAATGACTGATGATGTGGGAATACCTACACTAATAGTCATAAATGATGGTGAGGTGGACATTGAAGGTGTGATATATATTTTAGGTGTGATAGATATCAAAGATGTGGGGGTGATATGATACATGACAGATGATAAGGGTGAAGCAAGAAATGTTGCACTAGTGCTGGCTGACACGGAAGTGGGGGCAAGGGTAGGAGGAATGGACACAAACATACCGTATAAGGGTTGTCTTGACGAGTCTCGGCTAGATGAATGAGCAAGATAATATTGCAAGGCTATGGGATTATGATCAAGGAGTTTTGTGAACTCCTCATCACTTGCAGATATAATGATAGAAGAAGTGGGGTCCATGGGTGAAGAAATAGAAGGCGATGAAGGACTAACAAGTATTGGTTGATGGTTAGCGTGAAAGACTAGGGTGTTTACATGTCTGTGAGTCAAGACCATTTGAATAGTGGTAGGATAGGTGGTCTGATCTCTGTAGATGGTGTAGAAACATAGGAAAAGAAGATATAAGAAATTCAAAAAATGAAAATGAGTCATTATTTTGACAGAAAAATCAAAAACATAGAGACCAACGTCGATCGGGAAACTAATGTCAGTCGCTAGACCGATGCCAGTTATTGTGAATAAATGACATATTTATAAATATGGAGATGAAGAATGTACATTGGGTGGATCTGAACTTTGCTGATGGTAACATAGATTCAAAAATGTGATAAATGACAGAAATAGATCACATAAAATATTTGGATGTGAATTGAATACTGTTTTGGGAGAAATAACCAAAACAACAAGGAACCGATGCTCGTGTGAAGAGGTAACCGATATTGGTTGCTGGACCAATGTTGATTATTGTGGAATGTGAGAAGATGATGAAAAATTTAAATTTTAGATGATTAAGTCAAATGGAAACACTAACCCAAGAACTGAGTATGGCATTGATGAGTCCTAACACACCCAGAATGAACTGAAATACACTAGTTATGATAGTGGGGAGTGAAGGATAAGAAAAGTAAGAAGAGACGTCCTCACTCCTCAAAATGAAATTTTAATAGTCAAATGCTAACAAAACATGTCAACCCTATGCTTTAGATTTTAATTTTATGTGTCTTATGCCATTTAAAACTGACTATGAGTAGAATAGAGTTTTTGGTCAATGAGTGTACCCTATAAGCAGTCTAGGCTGGTTTCAGGTGTATTTTGGCTAAGTGTACCCAATATATACTTGATAGTACATAAGGTCCAACTATGATATGATTACTGGCCACAACACTAGTTAGATCCACTACCAATCCGATTGTTAATCGTTGACAACAATTTCCTAGAAGGAAGATGTTTAAGAAGTGAGTAAATTGTTCAAGTGATTTGGATAAGGGTGTGTGCGTATAGAGTGTGAACTATCATTAATTTTTGCCAATAATGGTCATGACCTCCAGTATATAGATTGAAAATAAATTTAGCTGATCTAATGTAACATACAAAGGATGAAATGCAGATATTTTAAAGCCTAAATCGAAAGTGAAATTGGATGTAGCAAATAGAGAATAGGTCATGAGGATGATATTTCACTAAATGAATGTGCAAAAGAAAGTAAGAAGAATTATTTTTAAACACAAAATCATGAATTTCATTTAGACAAGTAGAAGAGAATATTGACAGGAGATAAACTTAATGAGAAATTTTTAGAAAAGAAAGAAACACACAATTGTCTATAAGAAGAAATGCAACGAAACCCATAAAAATAGGTCCCACTAGGTGTGTAGAAATGTTTCACCTCAAAGTATGTGATAAAATAGATGATGGTAATGGGCGTAGGTGGAAATACCTATGAATAGTCAGGATAAGGTTGCGCGCATTGTAGAATTTGATCAGACTAAATATGAGAGCTTCCTCTTGGCTGGGAGGAACTACCTGTAAAGCACAACAAGATGACAAGAGTGAGTTAAATAATATATGGAAGTGGAATTCTTAGTGATTGATATTTCTAGGAATTTTGACACTTCCTAAATGGCTATCAATCCGCTATTTTATAAAATTAATGAAAATAAATGCAAGAAATAGAGGTCCTATTGCTAACACTTTGATTTAGGTATCTCAAAACATTATCAACAGACTAGATTAAGCAGAGTATTGAAGTACAAACTAATCTAGCACTAGGCAAGGTATGGTTCTAGTTTGGAAATTTCATTGAGGTGTTGGGAAAGGTCTAGGTGAAGTTTAGTTATGTTTTGGGTTGTTTGGTGAAATGTATAAGCTCATTGTTCTAGAAATAGTTACCATTCACAAAGACTAGTATCGGCTAGGAGACCAATGTCGGGACTAAAAAATGACCGACGTTGGTTGGGTGACTAGTGTCGGTAGGGGAAATATGGTCACAATATTAAAAATATATGTTTTTCATCTCTATTTTATTTCACAGAGAGTTGAGGGGGTTTGGGGAAGGATGATATGATTTTTGTTATGACTCAACAAGGGTGGTAAAGGTGCTAGTATGGGTGAAATGGTTCAGGTTGATCGAATAGGTGGTAAACAGGTGAAAGGTGGTATTTGAGACAGAGAAAGATCTAATGAAAGATGTAAATTAAAGAATTTAGATAAAAAATCTTAACAAATAAGAATGAATTACTTATCTGGTAAGCTATAGAAATGAAGGTGGTGATGGTTGATGAGTTTTCAGAGATGAAATGGGGTTATGTCTAGTGTCATGACAATGGAGCCTGTGTGCTCTACTATGGGTGATCCAAGGCTATGGAGGAAGAGATTGGATGCTAGTGAAAACCTGATGTTCTTTGGTTCATCATCTAGTAGCTTGAATGCTTAAGAGTTAGAATGCCAAATCTTGAAATGAATGAATGAATTGAAGAAGCAGTGTAAAGAGTTAGAAAATCTTATTTAAGGTAACCGATGATGCTTAGGGAACCAACACCGGCCGAGGGATAGCCAACATCAGTTAAAGAGAAATGGGAAAAATTTCTAGAAATAAGGTTTTTCTCCCAAATTTAGTGTGGTCTTTGGCTTAGTCCAGGTATGGAGTGTTGAATGGCGTGAATTAAAGTGTGGAATTAGCTAGAGGATTAATAGGTCATGAATAGTTAGGGTTGGAAAGAGTCCTATTTGGTTAGGATAAGTGGGGACTTAGTCTAGATTCATTAATAGGCTAGGAATAAGTCTAGGATGAGGTGGATAAGTGAGATGGCTAGGTGAGTTAGTTAATTAATTTTAATTGCGATAATTAAATTAATTACAATGTGTGCAAGTGGGTATGGTGGGGGAGTAATATTAAATTAATTAGTCAAAAGTTATTTAAAGGGGTGCGACCTAATTTTGAGTTTCTAAAACTCATCCTCATCTATTCCCTAATAATCTCAGTTTCATGGTTTTACTAGTTTTTGCACAAGTTTTTAAACCATATTCAATTGATGCTCTACTTACATTAATTTTGTTTTATCTTGGTTTTCATGGATTTCTATGGTTTTATGTTGTTTGTGGTGCATGTACAAGTTTTATTTGGATTTTCAGGGGTTTCTTTGTTAGATCTAGCTAGTTACAACCATCTTTGGCATAAAGCTCTACTTTGGGGGTATTTTATGGTTTCTAGTTTTTCCTTGGAAGTTTTCATTAAAGTCCATTTTTTGAATTTTTATATTTTTTCCTAAATCAATATCCTTCCTCCTTCCCTACACTTCTCCCTCTCCACCCAACTCCTTCTTCATCTTTCTGAGCTGCTTCTCTCACCCATCTTGACTGAGCTCTCTTCTAGCTCAGAGATCTTCTCCTATATCTTGGCAAGCTACTTTCTTGGCTTGGTTCATAGTTTACATGTTGTGTTTTACCCTATTTGCATTGGATTTGAATTTCACTTTCAACTTGTATTAAAATTTTCTTCACACATCTTGTCTGTAACATCCACTTTTGTCACTCCAATCTTAGAGATTTTTTTTTAATCTTACCTCATGTAGCTGATTTAAATAACCATATATTTAAATCCAACATAAGTCTTAATGCAATCCATTTCCAATAACTATCATGAACCATGTGTAGCTATATGAGGGAATACTAAACTTTACTCGTTCTCCCTCAATGCTCTTTACGAGCCATACATAAAATATATTCTTTAGGTTCTCCTTTAACATGATATGATATATAAGTGATAACCCCTAAGTATGTACCTGGTTTCCACCTATGAAATCCACAGGCATCTCACAACTTAGATAATGGTTAAAACTCGATGGTGTAATCAGCAGTTACACTACCTTGCACAAGGTTTCTGAGTCATGTATGCCATGCTTGGTTCCATGATGGTACACTCGCCATTGGAATATTGTCATATCACCTTAATCACTGGCTTAATTATATGGATTTGTAGTCAATGGTGCTGTAAACAACTACAAGTCTTGTACAAGGAACAAGTCCAGATTAACCTACATGAAACTATACCTTGATGTCATCCTATTATGCCTATGGGAAAGTGAGTGTCTTTGTAATGATTCACATCAGTACTAGAATTCTTCCCTTCCCATAGCCATCATATGTTGGCATCAAGGTACCATCCCGTGGGGTTCTATCCAACCTTGTAACTCTAACAAGCTTCTACTTAAACAATACCATGCCACATTCTAAGTTCTTAAAAAGGGAATGCATTATAGCTGTTAAGTGGAAGTATTCAAATAATGACCAATGTCTCTAAATGGATACGACCACATAACAATGGTAGTGAGTTCACTTGTCAAGAGTCCTAAAATGAAACATGGTATCTCAATCATTTAAACATAACAAACTATTCTAGTTCCCATGTCTTCATCACTTAGTGAAGCATATATAGAGTCCTGTCCCATAGTATCATGATAGGTCAAATGTAGTTCCGATAATACTCATTTCTACCTATCTGTCCCAAATATAAGATAGATCACTCTTTAGATCTAAATTCCCAATCTTACTATTATTAGTGATATAAATTCAACTGAATAAAATATTGCCTCACATTATCAAGGAGTAATAACCATTAATATTGTTCTTACTCCTATAAGAAATCATGCAAGCTACATAACTACTCATCATTAGGGACATACAGAGTCATTCCCGTTATCCTTCTTTCAATAACACTTTTTCTATTCATTAGAATCATGCTATTCAATTTTACTTCAGCATTTATATTAGCCAAGTCTAATATATTCATATATATATATATATATATATATATATATGAATCTGATTCATTTTAAGTTTCTTGTTTCAGTAGTAATCCCAATTCTCTTGAGGAATTCTACAACAATGCCCAAACCTGAATTAGGTTTGTTTGTATAGTTACTGTCATTTTGGCGGTATATTCATTCTTCTTAGATATTCATACCAATTTCCTTGGCGTCCAAACATATATTCTATGCATTCCAAATATCAGATCGTCGTTATCCTTTATATGACTACACCATCATATCTTTACCATGGTTGATTTAAACTTACTAATTTTAGGAGCATAAATACTAAACTTTAGCCATGGATCTCATAATAAGTACTCATGGTGAGCACAATTTGCATGCTCCTAGCAGCTATTTCATCATTTGCATTAGGCATTATACCCAAGGTTTCATATAAGTTTGGTGTTCAAGAGTTTAGTCTCCCATAAAGTTCTTCACTAACTTCATCCCCTACCTTGTGGGTCCTTTTAGTATTTAAGTTTATCCTGCTTGATAATGAATTGTCTTCATTACACCTTGCTAGTTGGAATAAACTTCATCATTAACGATCATCCAATGATTCAATTTTCATAAAATATCACAAGCATATAGCCATATCTATACCGATATTACTACAACTTAGTATAAGTTGTTATAGATATTGTAGAGAGGCATCAATAGTATTTCAATGATATGAAGCAAGTATTTATTGAAAAAAAATATGGAATCTTTACCATGTTACAATACATAAAAAATGTACTCAGTAGATTTTCAAAAGAAAATAATTATTCAAAAACAACAAATAACTTCTTTACATAAATAAGAATATCTCCATTCAACAATTGACTGCAACTTAATCATTTTAAAATAAGCATATGATTCTATTAGATAACCAAGGCGATTCTTTACTTTACACCTGCTATCTTCGCTCACTTTCCTACAATGTTTAGGAAAGGTCAGTTCGACTAGACTGAGCAAGAAAAGTCCTTTATCCCATTTATCAATTTATGTAATTAAATGTTAGAATGAATCTATATAGAAATAGTAATCTCATTCTTACAATTTAATCATGTAATGCAACAACATCAAACTCTAATAACTTGATATTCACTTATTAGTACAACTCCTTTTACCTTCTTAAGTATTCCTCAGTGACAAAGTCTTATTAGCACTTCACATAAATAAGTTAAGTACAAACTAGAGATATGTATCCATACCCAATAATGACCATCAACTAATCAATACCACCTGTTATTATATATACAACCGAATTCCACATAACTCAAAAGGAAGTATCAAATATTATCAATCACAGAATGAATTTATATGATCCCATTCATAAATAGAAGTTGTTGCCACTATTGTTGTTGCTCAAACCATTCAAACAAGTATTCACCTTGGACACACACAAGGTAATCCATGCAACGCAAATGAAACCAATCACTTTCAACGATACCAAAGTATCCATCAAATAATTCCAGTCTAAATTCTACATTCTTATTGCTTTAATTCCCTGAAGTTTATATGTCACAACTTCCTAAAACAACATATCCTGAATTATCCGTTATATCCTAAGAAGGAATGAGACTTATACATCTCAAAGTTATATGCCGTAATAAATTATAGGAACTAAATATAAACCTCATTTCTCAATTGAACAGTCTGGTGTATTCCTTAATACAACACTACACTTCCTATTATATCCTACTACATTCTACTGTAATAAGAATTCTGAAAACACAGCCACTACTGAGGCTTGATTGAACTTATGTCTAGAAGTCTTAACTTCCTGAATTTGTCATATTTACTAGTATTTACTACTCCTCTATAATGGGAAAGTAATACAAAGGCTTTTATCATTTAATAGAGATTCATTTAGTTACATAAGATCCACATAATACAAATAAAATAATATTCCTTAAAAATCAATTTAAGGAAATGGAAAAAAAACTAAGTTTTAGTTCCATGGTTCCACCTTACAACTGGATCAACAATAACTTAAAAAATATATCCAGGGTGCCAACCAACTAAGACCCCTTAGTTTCAAAAAGGATTTTAAATCTGTCCTAAAAACAAGGCTCAATCTATCATTTTTCTTTCATTTCCATCAAGGCCAAGCTCTAATCATGCTTTTTCCCTAGTGTAAATCTGGTAACAAATATATATATATAAATCTAATATCTAAATTGAAGTATCTTCCCAAATGAGGAAGGAAATATTTTCCATACCCGTTCATAAGATAAGTTAGGCTTAGCCCTTCAAAACCTAATCTCCAAATTAATTTGGTGTTCTTACTATCAATTCAAACTGGTTTAGACGAATTCTAAGGAAGATAACAATTAATTAAACTCCTTATAACGAAGTGAGCCAAAGGCTCAACAACTCAACATTTATTTACATTGACTAAAGACACTTTCCATATCCTAAGAAAAGGAACAATCATGTTGAGCTTACTAGCTAACCAGGACTAAATGGTGGAAAAATAAGACACCTTTTGTAACTCAATTGTTTGCTATTGTCCAACCACTACTACACTAGAAGTAATTCCCATTACTTCCCAAATAGCTCCACCAAGAGTTATAGGGTTCATCATAACAGACAAGTGTCAATAATAGCATGAAGTGTTATTAGCTCACAAAAACACCATACAATCTGAGCCATGCCATAAAGGTTAATACCCAAATTTTCTTTATGGAGAGAGAGAAATAAATTTTTCTCACAGATCCATCAAAGGTAGAAGACAACATTGAGAAAACTAGAAAATCCTTAGCCCCAGTGGTATTCCCACCTCACTAACATTCAACCTGATGGAGAAAATATAAGTCTATTAATAACCTATAAATTTCAGATTAAACACCAACTCGTCTTGGGTGAATACCTAAAAAAACCTTTGTTTTCTATAGATGTTAAACACAAACTAGAAGTTGAAGAATAAACACCATTATCTATAATAGGTTTATTACCAGATCCCAATATCAAGATTCGGTGAGATAAAAGAAACCCCATGCACCCAAATTCAGTTTTACATAATATTATAATATTTCCACAGAAACCCAATATTATCTGGGTCAACCAAATCAAAAGAATGCAAACAAAATTACAGTGGTCCAAAAAATTTCCATGGAGTATCCTTTACAGTCATCATCGGAAAAAATGATTCGAGTAGTATAAAATATAGAAATACATTAGATACCTAGGTTTACAGTCATTTAACTTTCCATTTCTTTTCGTAGAAAAATAGAGCAAAAGAAAACAACAACCTCTAACCATCACGTACCTATTTTTCCTAGCTCAAACAAAATTACAATATGTATTTGCTCTAACATCTGATGCAATAAAAATATAAAAAGGGATAAGGAACAATTCTTGCCTAGAAATTCGCTTCCTACATCCTTTAAGATCTTTCTTAGCAAGTGTTATAGAAACAAAGAGTTTATGGATTCAAGATTGTCCACCTTGAACCAGCCAAAAATTCCAACATCCTTCCAAGCCATATAATGATGTCCCCCATCTTATAGATTTTCCTATAATAATGAACTTCTTCTTTTGAAAATATCTACATGAACGCATAGCTTGCTTGCCATGCACTGCTACTTGAAGTGGAGCTTTTCCCTCAAATCTCAACAATAAAACAAAATGGAGTAGTTATATGTGGGTTGCTTCCTTAGGAAGCTTTATGGATTTCCATAATTTTAAATGCACTTTTAATGGTGTTAAATGATAGAGTACCACACCAGTGACTCATCCAACTACTGCCACCATCCAACTCTCCTAAAAAATTAGCGGGATTTCCACAGTTTAAAATCCTTATTTACCTTTTTCCATGAAATTAATCGAACATCATTATCTTGTTTTCTCTCTATAACATAGGTCGAATTACTGTTGGAGAGAATAAATTATAATTTGGTATAAGACCAATGCTATAGAACATGCATAGCCTTAAAATTATTATTTAAATGCATCATAATTCCCGGAGTCAATGGAGTTACAATACATAATTTTACATAGGTTGGCAAGTCCCTTAAGGTCTATGACCCCCTTCAAGTTATCAATGATCTTATACATGGTGGTTTGGTTCTACCGGTTTACAGTCATTTAATTGCTATTCAACAATCCCTGACACCCCAAAAGGATTACGTGTAAATCACACAATCAATTTTTAATAATTCAAAGGTTCCAAATTTAACACTGCGATCCAAAATTTACAACCCCATGTCAATTAGTCTACAAAGTGATTAATCAGTAATATGGGTTAAGTGAATCTCTCCCCTCGACTCTAATGTTTAAAACACATTATCTTCTAAATATGTCATAATGATACATTATCTCACCAAACATGTATATTAGTTTTAGAAATATATATATAGACCAAGCCTAATGGGATATCATGGCCCAGAATTAATTTGCAGAAATGTAGATCATGGAGTAGATACTTTTGCCCTTAATTCGTTTGCTATACGTCATGAGACTTATTGACTTAGTGCTTACAAGCTTAAGCTTGTAACAATAATACTATTCTCGGAAATTAATTATCAACAACACCCTTAGTTTATATAATCACAAGATCAACATTGGTTCTTAACAACCATATTATTTCATGTGTCTTGTTTTCTCAACCTTTATTGAAAACACTTATTCCTTTTCTACTTGATGTCGAGATTGGTCAAAGACGACAATCTGGTTAAATTATTGACTGTATTTGAGGGGTATTACATTGTCGGGTTTTGTTAACGATTTGGCCTTTCTTTTTGTTTGGCTTCCTCACATTTGGTTTGGCTCAACATCCTCCTTCGTTCTTACCCATGGATCGCCCTTTAATGAACTTGTTGTAGTATGGTTGGCTCACTCAAAACTTATTCATCTTGGCTCCCCCATTGTTTATATTACTTCTAGGTCGTCGTAGTGTTTTCTTAGGCCTACCTTGCGATTAGTTGGACACTTTTCGTTGAACCTTGTTTCCATCTTGTCATGTTCATTCCTTCATGTGCATGTCTGTTAGCTTTCCCTGAGTCACTCAAACCTTATTTGGAGCCACGTTTAATATTGTTTAGCCCTTCCCTATGATCTGTCTTCACTATTGATGATCTTCCCTTCTTAAATCCTATGTTATCCTTGACCCTCTCTTGCCTTCTCTGCTCATGTTATCTATTGCTCGGTCCATTTTTCACATAGACCATTGAGCTAAACCCATCTACCTGCTTCGATCCACTCTCCCTTGGTTACATGACGTCCATATAGAGTACTTTTGATGATTTTTTAAATTTCATTTTGCTCCTGCCTTTTTTTCAAAGTGCGTCTACCTATTATTATATAAACCATGTGTGTTAAAAAAGCTTAGGTTATTTTTAGCCTAGTTTTTATATGTTTAGCTTATATTTAATTTAAAGTTAGGGCCTTATAAATATTTTAAAAGGAAGGATGTATATATATATATATATATATATATATATATAAAATTCAGTCATATTAATCTTAGGGCCTCCTAGTTTTTAATCCCTTTTATTTTTTCATTTATTGTTTATAATTAAATTGAGTGGGAAAATTATTTGAAAAATGGTATCACTAGGCATTTTTTTTGTTGATAGTTTTTTTAGGTGTGTAACGTGTTGTGGAGTTTTGTAGGCCCCGTGTGGAGGTTATTTTGGCTATTTTCAGGCATCTTTTTCATGTTTTATGATCCTTTTGAATCTTTCGTGAGTCATTTTTCATTGTAGTGCTCTTGTTATTGCTTGTGGGATTGTGTTCACATTCACCATAGCCTTGCAATAAGAGATCTTCTTATGTGAAATGTGACAATTTTTCTCCAACAAAACTATGTTTCCCCCTTTTTTCTTTCTTTTGGCCTTGTTTTGTTCTTGTTTTCCATGTTATTTTGCTTCTTCCAACTAAAACTCATTGTGTCCTCCACTCTTACGCATTTTTTTACCTACTGAAAGTGAGTGGCTGGATGTTTCAAAACACACAAACACATTGTACTATAACTTATGCATTGTTTATAAAGTACCATAAATAGGGGGTTATCATCATTTTAGGGTGTTGGAATCACATGTAGATGCATTCACGGTTGATTTTTAAATCTTACAACCTTATGTGGGTTATTACACCCTTTATTTCTTACATTTTAGATGCATTTTCAGTTGAGTCCAACTTCTATTTGAGCTTGTTTGTCCTTATGACTCTTCTTCACATTTCTCTTTTTGTAGATGCACCATAGAGGATGTTCTTTCTAGACTTAAGATTTACATGATTTCTTCATAGAATCTGACACTTCTTCTTGGTAGAGATAATTATACATCATGACATTTAGGAATGGAACATTACCTTACTTACAAAGTCCTTTATCTTTTTTTGTATGGAAAAGTACCTACACCAACTTATCCTTATCATCTTCAAGACTAGATCAACACTTGTGACAATGTTTATGGTTGTTTTTTGATACATGTTTCCAGCTCTCCACCATCACATGGTGCATATAGAGTGTCATCGCACTATTTGGATAATTATTCAGTCCTTATTTAGAGACCCTTTAGATATTTCCATTGCTACTTCTTCTTTTGACACAATTGTTTCCTCACCTACTTCATGTGATGATACTTGTACTAATACATAGTTTACTATTCATATTTTTGATGAAAAGGTTTTTTATTCTAGTTTTGATGACGAGAGTAATGATTAGGAAACATCTCATATCTCTCCTAGAAACCCTTTAGAGAATGTTAAACCCCCTCTTTACCCATTTTTTAGTAGACAAAGTACGACACTAAGGAGAGGGCACATAGAAGATTCGTGCACAGGAATAAGCTGCATTTGAAGGTGTGGAAAGATAGGGAAAAAACAAACCGTAGGACAAGATGATTTGGGGACTTAGCTATTTTCATGGTTATAGACTTTTTTTGGAGATAGCATGCAGAGCACACATCAGGATGGAGACTTGCATGACACACACATGCTATTTTGGGACCAAAATTTTATAAGTGTTATGCACAAGTTGATAATAATTAGAATACTACTACCAGTTAACTATAGGAGATCTATTATTAACAAACTTACATGTGTGCCTATTATTGTAAAGTTGCATGGCTATTTTCAACATGCAACCTATTTTGGGAGGTGTGTGAGTGGTGAAGGGAAAGTCCCACCCCTATAAGTATGTATTAATCTATGTAGTCAGAAATAGATACTATGTATGAGCTATTGTGAAGTTATGTTGTCAGATCTGATACACACATAAAATTATGATACTATTTAGTGTAAGAAGTTTTTATATTTACTATGTTTAATATAATGGAGTGTATTGGGTGGATAAAGGTGTTAAACATGAATTTAACTGGTTATTGTATGGTTATTTTCATTATGTTTATCGTTAAATTCATGATTTTTTAAGATCTAGATTTGGAATATGCTCTGACAAATGTTTATGTTATTTTTGGATCTAAATGCATTATATCTTCATCATGTTAACATAATGCACAAGCAACTCTAATGAGGGGCTTGGTACCTTTGTGCACTTTGGGTGAGTGCTCAGCTTAGGCTAGGTGATGTGTCAGCATGCCTGGGTTATTCGTGGGAAATTTTAGGTTGCATCATTGGTTCCATTGTTGGGATCTCATTTTCAGTTGTTTTTTAGGATCGTTCATAGTGAAGACGTATCGGTTGACCCTAACAAGTGTTGATGAGTGGATACAAGATATAGAATAAGATTACACACGAAGGTTCATCACTGGATTTTGGTTTGACACATGCACATGGGTGAAAAAGAATCTGCATGATTGTTTGTATGAGATCTTATTTACTATTTTCCTAGAAGAACTATACGAGTGGCTGGTTACTTATGCGTTTAAATGGAATTAGAGGTAACAAAAAAAATTCTGGACATGGGAAGAATTTCAAGCCCTCTATGATGTTGATCTCATTTGGACACCCACTGTGGATACTATGGTGTTTTGAACAACTATATTCTAGAGTACTCAATTTCCACTTTTTCTTTCCCAAAGGTAGCTAAATTCCAAATTTTATGGTATCCCAGGGGAAATTACTTGCAAGGCCTTTCACTGGCGATCAAGATCTTGATGGTGACCCTGAACTTGGAAGAAAAACCAATGGATAGCTAAACCCCACCATACACGGGGGCATGATTAGGTTTGGTGAAAGATGATGGACCTAGTGGAAGAAAGGAAGAGAGAAGAAAGGTGGCCTAAGTACAATGAGCCACGCGAGAGGGAGATAGAAAAACAACTTGACATTACAGAGTAGATGGCATTGAGGCAAGAGATGGCTCATAAAGGATTTAGAGCTCATGCAGAAGGCGTGGGACAAGAGCATCATGAACTCCCCCATTTGGGAAAGCTTTAGAGGGAACCCTCAATAGCCTCACACATGAGCACACCAGCAGAGATGACCTGGGCCGTGGGTACGCATCTAAATCTACCTAGAAACCTAGCCCTTGTACTTGGTTTTCTAGTTTCTATTACATGTAATAGTCAATAAAATAATTTGGGTTGTAGGGAAGAAAGGCTAAGTCACATAGCAAGTACATCTATGATAGGGAAGACGTCTTCATTATTTTTTAGAGATACCTTTTTAGGTGCATCATCACCACAGAATTTGAGCACGTAGAATTTTGGACTCACTTCTGGGAGTACCACACATACTATAGAATTTTAGTTCAATACTATTTTTGGGACACAGGGAAGTAAATCTTTTGGTCTGCTTCTGGCTACAGGTGGCTCTAGTTCTGCTGGATTTGGTGGTTCTGGAGGAAAAGGTAACACAAGAGGTTCTGGATTAGGTGATAAGGGTCCGCACCAACCCCATAATATTTATATAGTGATTTCTCTCCATCTTCTAGAGTATAGGGGCATAGAAGATGCTATTGAACATGTGCACATGTGTGAGATACTGTGGTGCGTAAAAGGGATCACAAATTCTGAGCATAAGGCAAGTTAGTTTACAACTACATTACAGGGACACGCACATAGTTGATATAGGAAGTTTGATGTAGATCAAACTTGTGTAGATTATGCAACATAAAAATATGCATTCCTGAAAGAGTTCTATATCCCTGAATTTGAGTAGAAGAGTATAAACGCGCTCAAGGATATTAAGCAAGAAACTTCTGAGAGTGTCTGGGAGTATGATTCCCATTTCAAAACAATTTTTTCTAAATTTTCTTATGATATTCAAACAAGATAACATGAATAATGGTTCGTTGGTGGTCTGATTACACCTATTAGAAGGGAGCTCTCACATAATACCTACACTGATCCACGCAAAGCACTTGGAGAAAATTTCTACGTTGAGGAAGTCATACATATAGAAACTAGAGTAATGCCGTTCCTAGAAGCATAGATTGCAACTATGGAAAAGTTGTTAGAGAAGCTATCGGTGAATTTAGCACATGAGAAGTGCACTTGGATTTGGTGTACAAACTCAAAAGTGGAAGGGCGCACCAAGGATAGAAGTCCGTGCAAGTCAGTGCATTCATTATTGCTAGAATGTGAGATATGTCATTTGAACCGTAACACCAACCACTACCCATTATTACAATGCATGATAAGGAAGAATGCATCTTGTTATTGTAAAATTTTCCCATCCATGACTCACAATATATAATACTTTAGGTTGATTGATCAGATCCATGATGCTATAGATATTGGTGTGTGATAAACAAGAGTATTAGATAACTCTAAGGGTAAAGTTTAGCACCATGATAAGAATCACAATCAATCATACTATGATCTAAATGAGGGGCACTATGAAGGAGGAAATAACAGAGGTCAAGGATACCATGGTGGATTCATAGTTTGAGGCTGTGGTGGTGGAATAGATGAGTTTCCTCTTGGAACGTGCTTTACATGCATATCTCCTAACCACTACAGGAGTGAATGTCCTCAGAATATTACTTGTTCTTTTTGTGGGAAGATTCATAGCTATGAAGAATGCCTAGATCTATATGAGCATCATAACAAGAAAAATAAACATGAAAACACGGGTGTAGGAATGGTTAGGATACAACACACTGTGGAAAATTAGTGGATGCCAAAGTTGGCACCAGAACTTGAAGTATTACCTATGAAGATTACTACACACGCTGAAGTTGCACGTGCTAGAGAAGTGTTACAGCAGAAGCCTACCATCACTAAGGAGGATGTTTTGCATGTGAGGTATCTGGATCCTGCATACCAGAAGGAGGTTTATCAGGAGACCATGAAGGTACTGAGAAACCTTCAAGGGGGAATACAGTGTTTGAAGGAGCAATCACGGAAGTATAACAGAAGAAGGCAACATAGATGGTCCAGTTAGATATAGATGACTTAAAGGAGGTATGTAAGATGCATCACCAAGAAAATATCATACCATTACTAGGGATTTGGCTAAAGCAAAACACTCCACATGTGAATATTGAGAATGGACGTCAAATCTTGCATGCAAATATTCCCCCTCATACTTTAGATTACGACAAGGAAATCACTCTAAATTTTGTTATAGATGGTTTAATCTTGAGTAATATATTGATTGACACAGGAGTAGAGGTAAATGTGCTTAGTTTAGATACATGGGTACAGTGGGGAGACCTCCATTACAACCATATTCTAATGTATTGTTTATGGCTAATCAAACTAATGCCACTCCTATCAGAGTTTTAAAATATGCATCCATTACTATACAAGGGGCCAAGTTCACAGGGGATTTTGAGGTTTTAGCACTTATGGAAGCAAATAATTTCCCAGATATTCCTGGGTGCCCTTGGTGTTATGCAAATAATGCTGTTTTTTGGTTCAACAAATGATATATCAATTTTGAGAACAAGGAGGAAATATTTGTTATCCCTTTAACATATGGGAAATATGCACCTTATGTTGAGCCTTTGAGTGAGGAATATCTTAATAGGATTTATGTGCATGCCATTCGAGACTAAAAAGTACTCGAGCCATCTAAGGAAGGAATCCTCCAGTGGGAAGATGCACATTCTATTAGTGATACCACAAGTATTGCTTGTGATAATTGGGATCATGGAAATTATGAGATGGTTTGGCATGAAGTAAAGAGCACATTTACATGGAGAAGAAAACCTCATTGTATTAGGAGAATAAGTAAAAACTCTGTACCTCGGTACACTAGAGAAGGAGACCCTATGGTATTCTTGCATGCCATGGAGGAAAAATGGACAAACCAAATTGAAATAAAAAATATGGTAGAATATACCCTATGTGGGACAACAACATGCTGGTGGATGGTTCACAAGGACAATCTTGTAGAATGGAATGAAGTCAGGATTTCTCTAACAACTCAATTTTTTAAGAGCAAACACACTTACTCAAATATGCAGATATCATGGTAATCAATCTATTCAGCACCACGTTCATTAGTGTGAGAGGCTCTAGAAAGAGGGGTAGGAAGTTTTAACCACCTTTGATATGGGTGCACAAACTTTAGTCCACTTTAAAAGGTTTCTCATGCACTTGGTACGTATATGTGGAGCTATATAGAGAGACTAGAAATTGCCAAGATTTTGTTATAGGAATGGTCCAAAATTTTGAATACTTGTCTACTAAACCTCCAGTAGAAAAGGCATTAAGGGTTATAAAGAATTTAACTATGGGAGATAGTGAAAAGGTGGAAGAAATCATTTAGGAGTTATTTGATGAGAACGATTCAGGAGCGGGATTTGATGAAGAGGTAGAGATAGATGCTACACTACTAAAGCATGCTTGCTTTGAGAAAGAAAAAGGAAAGATGGTCTATATAGTGGATGATGAAGTAGAAAATTTGGATATAGATCATTCAGAAGGTACATGCAAGGTTTTGGATAGTGCAGATAAAAATGCATGCTCCTATTATGAACCTATGAAGACAAATAAAGTGAATATTGGTACAGATGTTGAACCTAATGAGGAAATCATTAGAGATTATTGATTTGATTTTGAAGTGGAAAATATAGTTGAATTTCTCCATGATTTTTAGGACTTATTTCTTAGGGGCTACCATGAATTAAAAGGAGTGCATGAATCATTAGAAGAGATGAAGCTTAAGCTTAAGGAAGGTGTGATTTTGCTCAATAAAAGACCTTACAGAATGAACCCTAATCTACGTGTAAAGGTTAAGGAAAAAATTTACAAGATGTTGAAATTTGACATCATCAACCCCCTAGAAGAATAAGAGTGGGTTAGCTCCATGGTTATCAGTATAAATAAATATGGCCAAATTAGGATTTATATGGATTATAGGGAACTAAATGCTACATGTGTGATTGATCTCTTTCCCACACCTTTCACAGAGGATATATTAGAAGGCATTGTAGGGCATGAAATATATTCTTTTACAGATGGATTCTCTGGGTATCATCAGGTCATGATTGCATAGGAGGATCAAAAGAAAAAAAAATCACCACTAGATGGGAAAGTTTTACATATACTATTTAGATACTGGAAATTGATAGGATTTGATTGTAGGTATGGTCTAGAATTTTGACTACTTCTCTACTAACCCTCCAGTAGAAGAGGCATTAAGGGTTATAAAGCGGTTAACTATGGGAGGCAGTGTAAAGTCAAAAGAAATCATTCAGGAGTTATTTGATGAGAATGACTCAGGGGTGAATTTTGATGAATGTGCAAAGACATATGTCACGCTACTTAAACATGTTTGCTTTGAGAAAAAAAAGGGAAGATAATCTACATTATTGGTGATGAAGAAGTAGAAAACATGGATATAGATCATTCAGAAGGTACACAAAAGGTTTTGGATAGTGTAGATAAAAATGCGCGCACCTATCATGAACCTATGAGGACAAAAAAAGTTAATATTGGTACGAATGTTGAACCTAAAGAGGCAATAATTGGAGATTATTGGTCTGAATTTGAAGTAGCAAAAATAATGGAGTTGCTCCATGATTTTCATGACTTTTTTCCTAGGGGCTACCATGAATTGAAAGGAGTGCATGAATCATTAGGAGAGATGAAGATAAAGCTTAAGGTGTGTGCTTAGTTAGGAAGAGACCCTATAGGATGAACCCTAACCTACGCGTAAAGGTCAAAGAATAAATTGACAAGATGTTGAAGTCTGGCATCATCAAGCCCCTGGAAGAATCAAAGTGGGAAACAACCATGGTTATTAGTATAAATAAATATGGTTGGATTAGGATTTGTGTCAATTACAGAGAAATGAATGCTTCATGTGTGATTGATCCTTTTCCTAAACCTTTCACAGAGGAGATATTAGAAGGCATTTCATGATAAGAAATATATTCTTTTACAAATGGATTCTCTGGGTATCATCAGGTCTGAATTACATAGGAGGATCAAGAAAAAACACTTTCACCACTAAATGGGGAAGTTTTGCATACACTATGATGCCCTTTGGTCTAAAAAATGTGCCTGCTATATTTTCACACATAGTTGTTCAAGCATTCAAGGATTTTATTCACATTTTCTTACAGGTTTACTTGGATGATTAGACGGTGTATTGACTTGTTAAGGATCATTGTGAAAATTTGTGCTTACTGTTTGAAAGATTTAGGTAATTAAGCATCTCTTTAAACATATAGAGGTACTTGTTTTCTACACCTTTTGGAACTTTGTTAGGGTACATCATCTACAAGGAAGGTTTGTTAGTGGATCCAACTAAGGTTGCAGTTATTGTAAGCCTGAAAGAGCCTACCAGTCAGAGTGAGGTGAACGGATTCTTTGGTCACACTGGGTATTATAGAAAATTTAATCAAGGGATATGCTAAGATTTCCACACCCTTGGAAGAGTTGCTGAAAGGAAAAGGTACATTCTATTGAGGAAAACTATAACAATGCGTATTTGAGACATTAAAGGAGATACTTACTACAACACCTATTCTGTGTTTTCCCTCATGGAACCAACCATTTCATGTACATGTGGATGGCTCTAGCACAACCATTGGCATGATTTTGGCTCAACCTAGAGAAGGTATTATAGATCATCTTGTCTATTTTTCTAGTAGAAAGTTTACTCTTGCAGAGTAGAATTACACAACTACTAAGCGATAATCCTTGTCAATGATCTGTGCATTGTTTAAATTCAGACAATACCTGCTGGTAACACCATTTCATTTTACACTGATCACATGGCATTGAAATACTTGGTAAACAAGTCCGTTTTATAGGGGCACATATTCTAATGGGTGCACTTATTCCAATAATTTGATTTCACAGTTGTGGTAAAACCAAGTAAAAGTAATTCTAGCCCAGACCATTTATCAAGAATTTAGTCAGGGAAGGACATGCTGATAATTGAAGATACAATGCCAGATGCACAATTTTATAGGTTATAACTCATGCCTTTAGAATTGGAGGATATTGTTATCTTTTTACGTATAGGTATGGATCCTGAAGGAATGAAATCCTTAGAGAAAAAATGACTTACAATTTGTGCGACACCTTTTATGTTTATTAGTGGTGACCTATAAAAGTTAGGCTGAGATGAAGTATTGCGCCAATGTGTACTAGAACATGAGCATATAGATATCATGGAAGAGGCTCATGGTGGTATTGCAGGTGGGCACTATGCAAGTGACACCAATGTGTGCAAGATTCTACTCACTGGATTATGGTGGAAGACCCTCTACAAAGATTGTAAATCATATTATAAGGCATGTGATCACTATCAACACATTGGTAAACCTGGAAAAAGAGATGAAAAATCTTTAAGAACTATTCCTAGTACAGAGATGTTTGAGAAGTGGGCTATAGACTTTATGGGTCCTATTTCACCAACCTTGCATATAATTAGATTACACTACATCATCACTTACACATATTATCTTACAAGTTAGGAAAAAGAAACACCTACCAAGGATTGTACAATAGCTACAACAACCAGGTTGTTTTGGGAAAATGTTCTTATAAGGTATGTATGCTCGCTAATATTGACAAGTAATAGGGGTACACATTTTTTGAATGAGACAATCAGGATACTATTGGATGAATTTATAATTGTGCACCATAAGACTGCACCCTATCATCCTCAGGAAAATGGGACTTGCTGAGGCCTTCAACAATATTTTGAGCTAGAAATTGACAAACAATTGTGATGTTGGAAGGAAATATTGTGATGAAAAAGTTTATTCCGTCCTTTTGGTGTATAGAACAACATACAAGAGGTTGAACAAGGCCACAACCCTTTTAGTTGGTGTTTGGCATGGAAGCATTCCATAAAGAGTGCCATTTTAAGAGGGTATTTAGGAGAATAAAAACCAAAGGAATGGGAACTCCATATCTTGTAAGGATATCACCAAAAATCTCCCCTCAGAAAGAGGCAACTAGGAAGAAGAGGATAAAGGTAAAGCTAAATGAGGAGGTGAAGGAGTCTACAGAGAGCATGCCTAGAACCCTAGTGCAGCCAAAAGGTATGGAGGATACCAAAGATGAGGACATGAAGGATGAAGAGGAAGGTGTGAAGGAGGTAGAAGAATCAAAGCATGAGCATCCTCGCATACATGACACTACCCAAGATGTCAAATGGCCAACTCCAAACTTTGGTGCTCAGGTTCCTAAGGGCCTAAGAACAAGAAGAATAAGTGGATAATACATTGTGCCAAGTATGGGCTATGCTGAGGACACAATAAAAAAAATTTTGTGCCTGTTTTCAAAAAATAGTGGACTTGAAGGACTTATATGGGTGGGAATAGATGGACCTAGACATGGCCACTACGCACACAAGGAAATAGTTGTCTTGGTCCATGCAGAATCATATTGACAAGCCAAATTTTGATATATATGAGGAGTCTTGAGTGTCAAGAAGAGTGAAGAAGGTGCCTCAAAGTAGGCACATGAATATAAATCTCACTCTCATGTCTAATGAATAGATGGGCAATGCCTTAGTTAAGGAATATACAAAGGTGGCATGGAGGAACACAGATAAGGCTACCACTATTAGAGTACTATGAGAAGATAATAAGGTAAAAACTATAGAAATAACGCATCTAAAAGGAGAGAAGGATCTAGACAATAATAGTAATGAGGCCTTCATCAGCATGGTAGAAGAAATTAGTTACTATTTCCTGAAAGCAAGACCACATCTAGAGTCTAAGGTACCTGAAAAGTTTCCTTTGACTATGCATTATGTATGCACATTAGTTGATTTGATGCTTGAGGATGGACCAATTTACATGCCAGTGCCGAAGGATCTTGAACAAGAATTAGAGAGAGCTAAGGCCTCTATGGTTATAAAAATTTTAGGTTACAAGGGCTTACTCCAAACTTTACAAGATGAGAAGAAGAAAGAAGATCAAGATTTGAATATATGTGTCATACAAGAAGTAGTGATTAGGATCAAAAATATAGTGGAAGATAATGAAGGATGATACTTTAGGGCACATAAAGATATTGGAATTAGTAAAGAAAAACCGGAAAGCCCTTGCAGCAACACAAAACCTGCATAAGGAGAGGTTGGATTATCTTGGAAAGATCATAGTGCAAAAGATGGATCTTCTGGAGGGAAGGATATCTGCTATGGCCAACATTGTCCTAGTACTACAAAATGAAAAGGGAGAGATAAACCAGGACAAGTTGGAATCCATCGCCACATATTTTCCAGAGAAGACTTGAACTATGCTAGATGATTGGTAAACATTGGAGGCTGAGATAAAAATAGAATATCCAGAGTTGATCCTCCTAGGTGAAGTAGAGGGTGATACAGAATTGAAGTCCATTCTTTGTACATAAATAATTTACATTCTTTCCATTCTTATTCTTTATTGTTTGGGAATGTAAGTAGGAAAGCCCAATTCCAGGATGACAATGTAGTTTAGTGTGGGGTAATGTTGAGCAGACAGAGTATGACACTAAGGAGAGGACACCTAGAAGATTTATGCTTAGGAATAAGGATCATTTGAAGGCACTGAAGGATAGGGAAGGAAACATGTGTTAGGACAAGCTGATTTGGGGACTTAGCCGTTTTCATGGTTATCAACTATTTTTGGAGATAATGTGTAGAGCACACATTAGGATGGAGACTTGTGTGAAATGCAAATGCTATTTTGGGATGAGCATTTGATGAGCACCATGCAAAATTTGAAGATAATAACAGGATTACTAATGCCAGTTAACTGTAGGAGATCTATTATTAGTGCACTTGCATGCATGCCTATTATTGTAAATGTGGATGACTATTTTCATAATGCGACCTATTTTGGGAGGTGTATAAGTGGTGAAGGGAAAGTCCTCACCCTAGATTTGATGTGCGCATAAAATTATGATACTATTTATTGTAATAAGTTTATGTATTTATGGTGTTTAATATAATGGACTATATTGGGTGGATAAAGGTGTTAAACATGACTGTAACTAGTTATGGCATGGTTGATTTCATTATGTTTATCATAAATTCATGATTATTTAAGATCTAGATCTAGAATATGCTCTGTGGAATGTTTATGCTATTTATGGATCTGAATGCATTATATCTTCATCATGGTAACATCCTGCACAAGCAACTCTAAGGAGGGTCCTAGTACCTTTACACATTTCAGGTGAGTGCTCAGCTTAGGATGAGTGATGTGCCAATGCACCAAGGTTATTCGTGGTAAATTATAGGCTAAATCACCTATCAAAAATCAGGAAAACATGTTCCTAGCCTCATAATTTCATTACATCTTCCTTCGTTCCATGGTCTTTATACAAGGCTTATTCCACTATTTATTTTGTTGATGCTTCATACCTATCATAAATTTCTCTTATGTTTTTCGAGAAACCCTTTTGCGATGAGTATATGCCAAATCTTAGTTATCTTTTCAAAGTTCCTACTTGTGTTGTAGTACATGGACTTACTATTCCTTCTAGAGATATTTCACACATTCATATTTTGGATGAGTCCTTCATATCCATTATTTGAAGTTCCCCTTCTCGGACTTTATTCGCCTCTACCATTTTGTAGACCATCAATATTATATCTTTGCTTATGGATTCTATTTCTATAATTGTGGGGGTTCTTTTTCCTTCACTCCATATGGACATTTTTTGGAAAATGATCCATACTCGTGCTCTAATATTTCTACTTCCATGGAATTTTCTTCAGTTCTTATGCACATGTTTTCTAGACCTATGTCACATTTCAGTGGACTAGTTTAAGAGCTCTTCATATTGTTTCCTTCAATTTACTTCATGTAGTGGGTAGAATTTCAGTACACCATTTTTTTCTTCATAAAGGTACAAACACTGTTTGATGCAGATGGATTTTCTTCAGTCTATAGGTGGAAGACCACATCATCAACACTCTTCTTGAAGACTTCATAGAGTTATAGACTTCATATTAGGTTGTAGTATTATTTACTAAGCCCCTCATTGAATCCAAGTATCCTTAGTTGTGCTCTCATCTTGGGTGAGGTCCACTATGGCTACACATTTTTTAGTATTTCTAGTATCATTCTTATTCTTATATTCTTCTTCTTCTAGAAAGATTACAATTTGTACATGGGTACCCTCGTCAGGACTTTATTTTTTGAGAGCCATGTGATACATATTTCTTAGGTTTTTAAGGGGAGTCTTCTATCTCTTTTAAGTGCATGTTTTCCCATTGGTTTTTCCTCAATTATTTGAGATACTTATTGTACATGGGTACCTTTTCAGGCATAGCTTTCAAGATCCATTTCTCTTTTTGAATTTTCATTCCTCATCCTAAGGTATTATGGGGGGTGTTGGTGTGAGGTATTTCATTTTCCTCTTATTAGGTTACCCACTCATACATGGTAAGTCATCTCACCCTAGGTGAGGTCATAGCTATTATGTGTTATTATAATCTATAACATATTTTTTCATAGAATCTGTCACACGCGTTAGTGCGTCATACATGAATTACATTCCATTCTTGATTGTAACTCCTTTTTCCCTCATGGAGGTGTGATGAGTCTTGCATTGGGAGTTACACAATACTCCTATTTGTACCTTCTTTTATAATATAAGAGGATGAACATATATTTTTCTTCCACACATAATTTCATGGTGGTTTATTGCTTACTTACTACTTAGAGCTACATCATGGTTCTGTTCGAGTGTAAATTGGTTGATGTGCACGTATTCTAACTTGATCCTCTTACTCACATTATCTCACACCTTCCACTGCATGGATGGATAATAGAAACATATATAAAATGACCTCTCATTTTTTATTCTATTATCACAAACATAAAGACATTAGTGTTTTAATACCAAAAAAAAGATTTGGTAAGAGTTAAACAAAAATAAACTCTATTAATTTTGTATATTAATTAAGAAACATTAAAAATTATAATGGCCAAGTATCTCATATATTTTATGAGTTTGGCTTAACTACTCAACCACCCAATAATCTATATCAAGAGTGATTGTTACTCACATAACAATACACACTCTAATTAACATGAGTTGTTAATAACAAATCATTTACATCCAAACTAAAATATTAGTGAATAATTACTCATGTAATTATTCATATTTATAATATCAACCTATAATGTGAGAAATATATATTTTTAAATAATAATAATAATAATAATGTGAGAAATAACAATAATATTCCTAACAATAAGGTCTTGACCCCCTTTTTTTCTATTTATTTTCTCCACATGAGCCCATTTACCACTCTTATATTTTGGTTTGTGTCTTTTGGGTTGGCCTTTCCCACCACTAAGGTCATAATTTCAAAGTAAAAACTCTCACACACACACACACAAGTTTAAGATAATAATTTACTATCTAGTAACCACCTATCTATTTATCACACTCAGTTGAAAAATCAAGGAACACTTTTACATATTGCATACATAACGTAAGAGGGTATAGATTTGGTTTTACTCATCAACACACAATGGTTTGATTGAGATGAAGTAGACTATCCCATTATCATGTGGAAACACAAGGGATAAGTTAGGACAAGAGATAGTTTTATGCACATCAACACAAATCAATATGATAACTGCATGGAGTTTTAAATTTAGTGCAACACTTAGTGAATCATAAAGGGGTGACCAATGAGGACACTCTTACTAAAGAATTTAAAATTGTTTTATCTAGTGTTAGATTGAGTGTGTTGTAGGATACATAGGGTTTATTTTTTAGGTTCATGTGTGATTCCTAGGGTTTGATATGACACTGAAGATTCCAAAATGTGAAAAATAATGACACTGAGTGATATTAAAGTTTCTATAACCCCATTTTCTATAGGTTCAAAACCATATAGTAAGTTAAGGTTGTGCTATACGGTCCTGCCTTAGTTGTCCGATCCTGAATAGGAAGGAAAAGATGCATAGGTGATTTGCATAGAATCCAAAGTTTTTTCAAGTTCTAGATTTATCCTAACACATCTTGACTATCATATGAACCAACTAACTTACTCTTTGTTTCCCATTTACACTTGTGATTTCTTATATATCCTACTTAGGATGATTTTTATATTGTATATGCCTTGTATTTGATCTAAAATAATATTCTAAAGGAATTTTTAATTTTATTTTCTATATTATCAACTCAAAATAACTAATTAGTATAATTAGGGTTGATACACTTAACATCTATCTTTCTTACCTCATCTCCACGCTCATGTCATCCACTCATTTTCATCCTCTAGATTCTATTGGGCATCATTTATTCACTTATCACTCACATAATAAAATAAAATTCAATTATCTACCTCATCTACCACATGATTCTCTACATCACATCTCTCATTCATTTTGTCCCTTCACAAACTTGGGGACACTCATTTCTCATCACTTCCACATTTGATTATTTTTAGACATCCCACTTCTCCTCATTTGGCTTGAATTCGAGACACAACGTGATTCTCTACATGTCATGATCCATCACCATTTCCATAAACATAACCATGCATGAAATATAAAAACATCTACACATCTTTAAAAATCACAAAAACTCTATAAATCCAATAAAGTAATAAAAAACACTTTTTCATGGATGTTCTTCCTCCATGATTGCCCATTCATCCATATTTAATTCTAATAATCTTTTCATTACTACATACTTCCATTATAGTTCATTCAAATTCCACATCTTGGTATGATTCATAAATTCTGGTGACATCTTGATTATCTTGTTATAATATTTTATTATTCAATAGTTTCTACTACCTTTTCTTAAACTTGGTATCTCACCACTTTGTGAATTAAGAATGAATGTCCTCCTAAACATCCATCCACTATTACACACTTAATAACTTAATGTGAAGGCCTCAAGGAATTATCTATTTACCTTGTCAATTTCATCTCCATCATCATTTCCAATCCCTCCATCAATCCACTATTGGTTTTAAATCCCTTGCAAAATAAATTGAGAGAGTTGAATATCCTGTAAAAAAAAATATAAAAAAATAAAACAAATCAACATTAAAAATAATGCTATATAAAAATATCTCTCAAGGGTATTTATAGTACTCTATTGAGGTTATGGATGTTTGTATAGTAGTAGATTATTATTTTTTACTAGAATTAAATGTATCTCCATTTAGGGATATAAATGTTTGGTTAGAAGTGGAGCAATATATGACTTACAATTTTCTTCCATCTCGACAATCACCAATCTCATCGTTGAACTACACCTACACATTGACCTATTTTTTCACTCACTATTATATGGGTATTCACTTTAATTAGCAATTAAATTACATGTGCACACACTAGATCTCATCAAGACACATGGATAATATGTCTTGTAGTGATTTTAAGACCTTGTTCAAGTTCTTATTTTAGCTCATTTATTTTCTCATGACTTGTTCCTTATTTCTCATCACGTGCACACCTATATTATATTTTCAAAATATGATCATAAAAATACACACCCACTAAATTCTATCATTACATCAGTTTTCTTGCACACTTGCATTCCATTCCTCTTAGACCAAACATTCATAATCTTTTGCTTCCTTTTACACAATTTTGTATAATCACCACTTCTCATGTCATCTACCTTGCAATAATTCTTAATCATCAATATTGTGTTGGGGAAAAAATGATCTCATGCTCTCTAAGTTTCATCCAATCTTGTAAATATCTCACCACTTTTCCACTTGCACATGGTTGGGGAAACATTTTCCTGAATTATAATAATCATGCCTTTTTCCAAGGTTCATTTTATATCATTTATAAAGTGCCACAATTTTCATGTTGAGGTATCTTGGGGTGTCCAAAAATTTTCACTTGAGGGGGATATAAAATAAAATTATTTTTATCGTAATTATGATATCATATTGCCATTCATCTTATTCAATTGACCAAATAATATCTTCCTTGTGAAATCAATCTATTGATCCCTTTACCTACTCTAGATGAAGTGACTCATCGATCATATCTTTATTTTATTTTATATCCATTCAACCATCTAATCCCATGTGTGTGGGAACCATTTTCATAGGGTTGCAATAACTCCATCTCATCTTCAATTTTGTGCTACATCTTGTTTGGTACAACACATATCCAAAAAGGTGGAAAATATAAAAACTAGAAAATGTACCTTTCGCCTAAGGTCTCCTAAGATAAAAATACTAAAAACATCATAAAAAAATGTCCTTACAATTGAATAATCCCATTAAAAAATAAAAAATAAAAAATCCCACAAAAAGGTGATAAAATACACCTCATCACTTATTTACTAATCCTCACCCACTCACATTTAATTTTATCCACCCCACCTACCTATTTGCATTCCCAATGCATTAAGGACCCTTAACATATCCTACTTATATGTACATTGCACCCATACATGTCAAAACTATATATTCATTTAAAAATTATAAAATAACATCCACCCTCCTCATTCAAATCCCTTAACTCTTTGTGCACTAGTTGAGCCTATAACTTAGTTTTTGATTATTTGCTTGCATATTCAATATTTCAGGTTCATGGAGAGACAAATGTGGATCTTAAAAAATTATTACAGCTCGTGAAACTAAGTTTTTGGTAAAATTATAATACAAGTGTCAGTCATGCCTATGAATGGATTTTGTTCTCCATGTATTTTATTTTTCAATCATAACTGCAATCAGTTTGTAACTAAGTCAAGTACTCTATATATTTTCATTCATTTTTGGTCATTTTATTGCAAGAAAATGTCTTTTATCACCTTAAAAGGGTTAGGGATATTACCAAGGTAGATCCATTAACCACAAAAAAAACTAACATTTTTATGAGTGTTTTCATGCATATTTAGATTTAGATTTAGATATTTAAGTTTATCCCACCTTATTCAGTGAAAAACCTATGATTTTCCCTCACATTTTCAATGGTGACAACATAAGTTCATTTTGTTAGAATTGCATTGATTTCGGGTTTAATATTATACACTAACACATCTTGCAAGGTGATCAAAATATATGCATAAAATTTATAGTTACAAAAGAAAATTGTTCCCTGATGCATACTCATGATTTGGTTTGTGCATCTATAGTAGAAGGATATTCCCTGATGGATATTTCTATCTCCTCCATTTTATCACCGGTTTGAAAATTTTCCAAGATACTATAATTGAATTACAAGTCTAATTGTAATGTTTTAATGACACTTAGGAAAATCTCTCCATTTCTAGTCAATTTCTCTTGAAGTTCCAAGTTTTCATTCTCAAAGGAATGCCATCTTCTTCTTACCTCATAATTTGCCTCCCGAATCTGGTAACTAATGAATTATAGCTCCTCAAATTTCAGATCCTTGTCCATGGTTTACCTTTTGCAACATGTATCCAACTAAAAACTAAGCCACATGCAATAATCTTGAGTAAAAAACTATTAGTAATGCTTAAGAAACCATACTCTTATACCAAACTTGATCAACATGGTGAAATCTACTCACTCGTATTTTCTCGTTATAATGGATACATAATGAATTCTCTTAAATTATCATACTACGTTAAATTTGAAATTTTAATAAGATGAAATAGAATTGTAATTAACAATTTCAAACTTTACCCCCAGTTCTACATTCACATCCTCCATTTTCCATTTTCTTGTAAGACTTGAAATTTACGTGGATTGATTTAAATGTTTAAAAATAAGATTTAAACTGAAATATAAAAATAAAGTAAAATAAAGAGAAAAATAACTCCAAAAATTGTTAACGGAGTTCACCTCAAAGGGCTATGTCTCTAGATTCAAAAAATGTCAAACTGATCTTATTAACGATGCAAAAAAACACATTTATTACATCAATTATCCAAAACTGAGAAAATAGGACCTATAATCACCTCACACTTATTTTAGGAAGTCTCCATAGCCAACTCCTAGTTGTCATCTTGACTATGTTATCTTGTTGTCCTAAAGAGTCTACTTCACTTATAATTTCCCTCTCCAGAAAGGTAAAACATTTCTTTAGAATCATGAATTTCATCCAAAATGGACAATAATATCTCCATTATGTCCCTTTACATTATTTCTAAAAAATAAATTAGAAAAATATACATTCTCTCCATATTTTTGGTATAAATTATTCAAGAGGTCTTATGACTATACACATTCCTCTCATCACCCTTCAATAATACCCACCAAACTCTATTTGGACTCTTATTTTTTTGCACTAATGGGTTGGGTTTGAATCCCATACCCTTATCCATTGCCTCTAAGAATACATGATAATTATGGGATGTTAGTCCCAAATTTGGTGGGGATAAGTGTTTGTAAGGGCTTAAAATATCACGTGGGTTAGTATCTCTAATGTCGCTACGGCCAAACATTTGAAAAGGTTTGTTTGATGTGTTAACTTTCCTCAGCTAGCTTGCTACTTAGTATGTTTTTTTAGTATTTTTGATCATCTTGGCTTCATGGGAATTTTATCTAGTCCTTAACACTCAGGTTTGGTTGATGAGGAGATAAGGTAGTGTTCAATAGGTATGACCAAATTTCCTGTTAGCCTGAGCTCAAATCAATCCTTGTGAGTTGTATAATGTGACTTGGTTCAAAGTATGAGCTAACACTATCTATCTCAGTATTAGCTTGGTACTACATCTCACTCTATAGTTTGGTCTCCACCTTGTTGAGACGGAAATGAGGCAAGGTATCAAATACTGACTAATATGATGGTAGGGTACCCCTCTATAAAAAATTGGACCCTAATAATTTTTTTTGACCATCGAATACTAAAGGTAAAATCCATTCTTTTTCTCAGGAAGACTACCACTTATCACTTCCACATTTTGCCACTTGGTGCATTCTTGTTCCACTACTTCAGTGTCATGCAACATGTGCTTCATTTTTATAGCTCCACCCAATCTTGCACATATGGTATCTTCCTCATAAAATTTTTTTTTTCCTCTATTCAAAGTCGTCGGAAATATATCTTGAAGGGTACTTCCATATACAACTAGTTTTGAGAGATTTAAGGAAGATTGGAAAATGAAATTGACTTTTAGATCACACCTCCCCAATAAGAAATTTTGTACCAACAAAATTTTAAACTTGCAAAAAATGAAGTTATAACATCATCATCTATATTTAAATATTTTCTCTCCTGCCACTGACTTGCACCATAGTTTTTTAGATCATCTAGCATGTTTTCTTAACTGCACTACAATGTACATGGGTAATATAAAGAGGATCTCTCCTTGTTGCTGAATACAAATACAAGGGAATCAAATATTGCATATAATGGTGTTATATATATCACCAATTTTATAATTGGCATTTCAATGGTCTTAAAAGATTGCAATATCTAACTTGTAAACATAACTCAATGATACAAATGTTTACAAAAATTTCCCAATACATGGGTCTTTTAACATACATTTTGGAATATAGTTGACTTGTAATATAACAATAATTAAAAATGTTACCCTCAAACTTGGGGTCATAAATGTGCACCCAAAATATGTACATACTCAAATCAAATGATTTGAAAATTTCTTCTAGGAGTTCCTTTCTTTACTAAAACTTGTTCAAAATTAAGAAATGGTGAGTAATCACAAATATAAGAATGAAAATGAAATGATACAACCTCATGTGTGGGTTTTCTCATCACGATTGTTGGACAGAAAAAATTATTAAGTATGGAGAGCACATGGAGGAATGTGGCATGCAAGGTAGGAACATGCATGTGCACGTGGACAAGCTAAAGTGGTGCAGAAGGCTCATGCTCATATAGACAAAACTCCGGACTTAGCTGATTTTCTAGTTGATGGGATAAAAATAGAAAAGAAGGATGAAGTGCGGACCAAACAAGGGGATAAAGTGCGATGAATTGACATCCAAGTAAAGGATATTTCTAGAGAATGAACATGTAGATCAAGCACACCCATGGAGGTTATTGATAAGATTCAAGCAATTTATTTATAGGATGATATATTATTAGTTATGGAAAAACAAGCATGTAGTCTATTTTTGAGAATGCCTATTATTAGGACGTGCATGGGCGGTAAAGGGAAATTCTCCACACCTATAAATACTTAGTTAGGTACTTGTTATTATATCATCTCATGTTATGTATTATTGTTATGTTTCTCTATTATGGTTGCGCACATGAATGTGTGTACTAGGCGTTATGTATTAGATTCTTAATATGTAGTTGTTTCTGATGATTAATGGACAATTATGGCTAGATTATGATCATTGATGTAACTGAATATGTGGATGTGTTTATGCAATTGATATTAGTTAGTATTAATCTATAATCATTGTTTCCTTACTACACATGTTTCCAAAGTGAGTTCATGTAATGGTTTAGAATGTTTGAATGAGTACTTGGTTAAATATCATTATGGATCTATATGTTAACATATTGACAAGAAAACCAAAGGAGGGATTAGGTAGCTACATGCGCTTCGAGTGAGCATTCAATGTTGACTGAATGAGATGTCAACATGCATATAATTTGAGTCGATAATTAAGGGTACATTTTGGTTCTATTTCTAGGACATCTTTTCAAACTGTCTTCCAGGATGTTGCATACAGATGGCATATCAATTAAATTTTGAAATAATTGAAATTTGGGTAGAATATGGAAAAGATAAGTTTACACAAAAGTATAGTACGGGACTTGATTCCAATGCATGGAAGTGGGTGGAATAAAATATTTATCACGAGCTATATGAGATGTTCTTTAGCTTCTTTCTAGTAGAATTATATGAGTGGTTGGTAACATAGGCATCAAAGTAGTGTTGGGGACCTAGGACAATGATTTGGATGCATGAATATTACCAGACTCTTTTTTATGTAGATGTGGGGTGGAATAGAGCTATAGATCATTAGTGGGATGGTGTGTTGTGAAATTATACATTAGAATACACTATTTATACATATTTTTGTCTAGAGGTAGATGAGTTTAAGTTCTTGCATGAGCCTAGAGGATGTTATTTACACACCATCCCTTTGGAAATCAAGATCTTAATCATATAACTTGATTAGAGATCTTCCCTATGGATAAATAAACCATCACCACATGTAGGGGTAGGATCAAGTGTGGAGAAGGATAGCGCACTTGGAGGTAGACAGATAGAGAGAGGAAAGATGACTCAGGTTTAATAATTTTTGAGAACAGGAAATGACACGGGTGTAGGAAATTGAAGAGTCCATAGATTTGTGGAGGATGATGGGTTGTGAAGGTTTTCAAGCTCTCGTGGAAGATGAGGAGCTGCAACATCAGGCTCTCCCAATTTTTGGCAAGTGTAGTAGAGAGTCCCCTTTAGATATGGATGAGAGCATGTCAGAGGAAATATTGAGGACCGTGGGCACACATTTTTTCCTTCCTAGCCACTTAGCCCTTGTACATGGTGTTCTAGACCTAGAGTTAGTTATTAAGAAGCAGGCTAGTGCAGGTAGGCAAGTAGAGACGGGTAGATATTATTTTATGTTGAATCAAGAAGTGCATTAGAATACGAATACACCCATAAAAGCACATCAAGTGCCAATGTTTGGGAGTATGCTTGGAGGATTGTTTCCAAGAGCATTGTCAGGACAAAATATTGGCATGTAGACCATTGGGATCACTTTTGTAGGCGTTACGATCACATAAATAGTAGGTGTCCATTTTAGTACTACAACTAAGACTTAAGGGAGTTCATCAACTAGTTTGTAGCTCGCAAATGAGGGCACAAGAGGATCAGGTGGATTGGTTCAATGGCCACTTAGAACAAATACTGGTGGGAGTTCTAGTTTTGGATCTTATGGATAGGGTCCACATCCATAACAGCCACCTCAAGAACCTCTACAACCACAACAAACAACTCAAGTTTACTATGATATGTCTCTCCACTTACCATAGTATAGAGGGATTGAAGATGTAACAGATCATGTGGATAAGTGTGAATTACTATGGTGAACTAAGGGAATTACAACTTAAAACAAGAAGGAAAGATAATTTTCCATTATGCTTCAAGGGCACGCACATAGTTGGTATCAACAATATGATCCACATTAGACTGTGGTGGATTATAATGATTTGCACACTAGGTTTTTGCATGAGTTCCACATTCTGAAGGTTGTGTAACAGAGCATTAATGTGCTAAAATATATCAAGCAGGGATTATCTAAAAGCGTGAGGGAGTATGACACGTGTTTTAAGACCTTATTGTCTAAATTTTCTTATGGCATTCATCAAAGTCATCGTGCACAATGGTTTGTTGGAGGATTACTATTTTTGTTTTATAGAGATTTATGTCATAAGATGTATACTGATATGCGTGAGGACTTGGAAGTAACCCTGCACACTAAGGTGGTTGAAAGTGTTGAAACTGGGGTGAGCCCATTCTTAGAGGCACAAATCGTAGCCATGGAAAAGTAGTTGGAGAATTATGTTTTCCAAATCAACACATGAGAGATGTAGTGGTATTTGGTGCACTAATTGTAAAGTTGAAGGAAATACTAAGGATAGTTTACCACACAAGTCAGTGTGTGCGTTGTTAATAGATTGTGAAATTTTCCATAGAGACCATGATTGCCAGAATTATCCTCTTTTGTAGTGCACGATTTAGAAGAATGTGTCCATGTATTGTAAGATTTTACATTCTCATACCCACAACACTGTTGATTGTAGACTGATTGATCATATCCACAAAGCCATTGAAACAGGAGTGAACCAAACTAGTGTGGCAAGTGGATCAAAGAAACAAGAAGGAAAAAATAATGAAGGGAACAACACTAGGGATAATAAGAATGGAGGATTCTGAGGAGGATATTGAGGCCAAGGTCATGGTGGTGGTAGAGGTAGGTTTTCTAGAGGAAATTTTTACACTTTTGGGTCCCCTGATCATTATTGAAGATATTTCCCCTAGAATATAGTTTTCTCATGGTGTGGGAAACAACATAAGTTATAGGATTTCCCGGACATATATGAGCACATGAGTAACAAAAGAAGGACAAGGGCGCATGGATGATCAAGGTGAAACACATGAATACTGATCAATGGATGCCTAAGAAGATGTTTGATCTTAAGTTAAAGATCATGTTGGTTACTACATGTGCTGAGGCTACATTTGTAAATGAGCCTCTGAAGTCCAAACCACTCATTATAAGAGAATAAGTGATACATCATAAGTATCCATACATGGTACATAAGAAGGAAGTCTACCAAGAGACTATGAGAGTCATCAAATATTTTCAAGGTGAAATACAATGCTTAAAGGAGAAAGTGCATGAGAGAGAATGCACAAAAAATTTTGAGCTCTCGCAGAAGGATGTGGATGACCTGAAAGAGGTGTGCAAGATGTTGCGCTAGTATAATATCATTCCTCTACTAGGGTAATGGATACATGAAAAGTTACCATGTGTTGGAGTTGAGTTCAAGTGACAAATACTATATGTAAACTTTCCACCACAGTTCATGAGTTTGATAAGGAGATTTCACTTGATGTAGTAATTATTGGATGATTGGTAAGAAATATTTTGATTGATATAGGAGTAGAGGTGAATGCGTTGACTCTGGATGCATGGAATCATATGGGAATACCAAAATTATAACCATCTTCAAATGTGTTGTATATGGAAAAGAAAACTAGGAATATGCTTATTGGGGTTTCGAACGATGAACTATTACTATTTAGGGAGAAACATTTACTGGAGACTTTGAGGTATTAGAGCTTTATGAAGTAGACAACTTCCCAACATTACTTGAATAACCCTGGTGCTATGTGAACACTGGTGATCTGATCTTTAAAAATAGATACATAAGTTTTGATAACATCTATGAGTGTGTGAACATACCTCTGCATGATAAGAAGGAAGAGACTTATGTTGAGCTCCTGAATAAAGATGATATTAATCAAATTTATGCACAGATGACGCATGATCTAGAACATGTAGAAAAATAAAAGGAATGTGTATTTAGTGGTAATATGCACAGTCTATAAGTGATACTACTACTATTTCTTGTGATAACTGGGCTCATGGAATGTATGAGATGGTTAAATGTGAAGTTAAAGGGAGAGTCACAACGATGATCAGGGTGCGCATGGTGAGTCATTTGGGATCATATCAAGTACCAAGATATATTGGAAATGGAAATCAAAATACATTCTTACATGCCATAGAGACTCAGTGGATGAATGAAGGAGATAGAAGAAACATACTGGTTTATACCTTGTGCTGGACAACAATGCACTGGTAGGAAACACATGGAGATAACCTTTTGGAATGACAAGAAGTGAGAATCACCTTTTACACTAGGTTTACTTAGAATAATGTACCAACACACATATGTGAATATCATGGAAATAATCCTTCCTCATTCTACATCCAATCTGTACATAAGTTCTACTCCAAATTGCACGAATGTGCACGCACATGGTATGTCCATGCAAAACTGAAAAGGGAAACAAAAAAATGGCATGAGATGATTGTAGGTATGATTCAATTTTTTTATTAATTTTCTACTAAGCCTTCAATCCATGAATAATGTCTAATCATGAGGCACATCACATTGAGGGATAATGCAAAGGATGAAGAGCTCATGCTAGAACTGTTTGGTGAACAGAATTCCAATGCACACCTAGATATTGAAGATAAAATGAGCTATAGATAGGTTGCACCTAGAAAGAAAAAGAAAAAGGTAAAATGGTATACATGATTGATGCTAAATAAGTTGAAAAATTAGATGTTATCCACACTAAAGGTGCACATGAGGTGATGAACACACTAGATGAGAAGGCATACATGTATTATGCACTGATGAATACTAAGAAGATTAAATTGGAATAGACGATGTGCCTAAGGAGACTGTTATTTATGATTAGTTGGTCAAAGCAAGAAGTAGCAAAGATTATTGAGGTACTGCACAAATTCCAAGACTTATTTCCATGGGTATATCATGAGTTGAAGGGAGTGCACCCCTCTTTAGGTGAGATTAAGATCAAGTTAAAAGAGGGCATGTGCCCGATTAGGAAGAGACCTTACATGTTGAATCCTAACCTGCATGTGAAAGTGAAGGAGGAGATTGATAAAATGGACAAGTTTGGAATTATTGATCCTATTGAGGAATCTAAGTGGGTTAGCCCCATGGTTATAAGAATTAAGAAGGATGGGAGGATAAGTATTTGTGTGGACTATAGGGAACTTAATGCTTCATGTGTAATAGATCCTTTTCCCACCCCATTCAAAGAATAAATACTTAAAGGAGTTTTTGGGCATGAGATATATTCATTTATAGGTGGATTTTCAGGCTATCACTAGGTGCACATTGTGAAATAATATCAGAGAAGAAAAATTTCACCACCGAATGGGGAAATTTTTGTATAAACAGTTATGCATTTTGGATTGAAACATTTGATGACAATGTTCTCATGCATTTTTGTGCAGGTATTTTAGGATTTTATTCACAAGTTCTTGCAAGTGTATTTGGATTATTGGAAGGTATATGGATTATTAAATGATCACTGTGATAATTTGAGGCTCATGCTTGAGAGGTACAAATGGTTAAGTATCTCTCTCAACATTAAAAAGTGTATCTTTACTACACCCTTTGGAACCATAGTTGGGAACATCATTTGTAAGGAAGGATTGTTGGTAGACCCCGTTAAGATAGTTGTGATCTTGGGTTTAGAAGAACCTACTAATTAAAGTGAAGTGCATGGATTTTTGGGACATACTGGTTACTACATGAAGTTTATCAAGGGATATGCAAAGATTTCCGTGCCCCTGGAAGAGTTATTCAAAGCTAAATGGAATTTTTAGAAGGGTGATGTGCAACAAGTGTTTGAAACATTGAAGGAGAGGATAATCAGTACACAAATTTTTTTCTTTCCTTCATGGGATAAACCATTTCATGTACCCATTGATGCCTCTGACATGGTGATTGGTGCACTATTGGTACAACCAGGGAGAAGGAATTGTGGATCACCCCATTTAGTTTATAATCAGCAAGTTGACACCAGTAGAGAATAATTACACTACTAGTGAGCATGAAGCCTTGTCTATGATCTATGCACTACATAAATTCAGAAAATATTTGTTGACAACCTCATTTATCTTCTATACAGGTCACATGACATTGAATTACTTAGTCAACAATCTTGTTTTGCAAGGGTGCATCTGCAGGTGGATACTTATGTTTCAAGAGTTTGATTTCATAGTTGTCAAGCCAAGGAAGAGAAATTTAGGGCCAGACCATATCTTAAGGATTAATTCTAGTGAGTATGCACAGAGAAATGAAGAGACTATGCCAGATGCACAACTATTCAGGTTAAACCACGTGGCCATTGCGTGCATGTGTACTTTGCTTAATGATAAATCAAATGAAGTAAGAACTACCACCTAAAAATAGTTCTACAATTTAGCTAAAACAAAGCATAAAAACCATCAAGATAAAGAGCTAAACAAGATCTAAACTAACATTATAACTTTGAAAACATAAGATCAAAACTAACATACTATTTAAAATCTCTACTCTCCTAGATTACCTACAAAATGCATGGACCTATTTAGCTCTAATGGCAATTAAAAATTTCTTGTTTGATCCTTAAAGAATGCAAGAATAGGAATCTTAGCTCTAAACAATGGTGACCTCTCAAGAAGACAAAATGCAAGCTCTTATTCTCTTTGCTATATGCCTTGCATTTGCTCTCTTAAGAAGTTTAGGTGTAGGTATAAAGGTAGAAGGAGGGATCTTTATATAGCCCAATGGATAAAGGAAACACTTCATCCCTTTGCATGTGGCATAAATGTAAAACATGATTAGGAGTGGATAAGGTTGCTTTATCAAAGATAACCTCACTTTAGAAGGGTTTAATTTATGCTTAACAAGTCATGGGAGTTGGGGGGGGTTTTAAGTAATCAAAGGTGATAACTAATAAGTAGATGTAAGCTTATAGAAGCTAATTAGAGGAATATTAGTATGATTTAGGCTATTAGAAGGGGATTAAATCAATTAAATATTGATTTATTGGTTAAATGAAGTGAAAGGATAATTAATTAATAATAATTAATTAGTTTAGATAGAAGGGGTGATTAATTAATGGAAGGTCGTTAATTAGGTTTTTAGCTAGATAAGTGATTTAATCAATTAGCGTATTGTAATTAATTAATGAAAATAAGAGGGAATATGAGTGTTTTTGACGATATGTCATCGATTTTTGAGAAAGGAGATAATTAGCGCAACTTAAGTATCTAAATTGCTCGGGCATAATTATAGGTGTCCTACATTTGCCCCTCTTTGGGGGTGGTGTAAGTGACGCCACTTCAAAGATAGTAGATGAAAGAAATTTTTAAGGGATAGAAGAAAAATTAGTACGAGGGAGAGAACACCCCCTCGAGTGTCGATGGGGTGATGAAACGAAGACGATCGATGATCGAAAATGTGAGAGATAGATAGAAGAATGGGAAGAAGCAAGATGTCCTAGTGAGATAGAAGATTAGGGGTGAGAAGAAAGTGATGCAAAAGAAATATGTAGGAGGGGAGATAAGAGCTTAGCCTCTAGCCTGCGGTGTATTAGAACAATTTTGATGTCATTATATTAACCACAAGAGCTACGTCATCGGTTGTTATTAAAAATATAAGCATACGACAGAGGTAGAATGACATGAAAATCCATACTATGAACAATTATCCATTGCTGAGAATACCAACTCCACGCAACATACAAAATGCAATGCAATACGAGAAGGAAACAAGCTCATGTAAGGAGGGAAAACAAGTGACGAACGCACATACCCCAACCCAACAATGGTGAAGATAGTTGTACAAATGTTTTGTTATCAGTGCTGAAGAGATCCACAAGTTCGTGATTGATGACAAGGGTTAAAAATGGTGCCCCGAGCAAGGATACATGCAAGGGGAAAATGATAATGGACATGGGGTCCAAGAAAAGCATTGTGCACAATGAAATAACACCAGGCAAACAAAACATGCCCCCAGAGTACAAATGAAGCAAGTAGCTAACTTTGTAAATGGTTGTGAATCCATTGATCCATGAGTCGTATTAATTGGGGAAGATGTGAGACAAACCAGTAGGAGATGGAGAAAATACCATGTGCAAGACACAAGTTTTAGCCATAATAAGAAAGTTACTATTTTTGTAGGTTTTTTACTTTTTAGGATTTTGTGAAAATTTTTGCCCTGGTTTTTTTTGGATTTTTGATATATATAATGTTTGTATTTTCTTGTTTTTCCAAAATGTAGTGGAGAGTAGAAGAAAATAGAAGAAATAGTATGAAGGGCCTAGGGGTAAAAAAAGTGCCCTACGAGTGGAAGAAAGAAGAAACAAGCGACAAAAAAATTCCTTGTGTAGCGGAAAAATTAATAAAAAATAATTATTTTAAAAATAATTATTTACGAGAGTGTGGAGAAGAAGAAAAATCACCAGGGAGCAATAAAATTGTCTGAGGGGAGAAGAAAGGGGGATCGGACAGCAGAAAATGCCCCAATACGGTGAAAAATGAGAGAAAAATAATTATTTAATACAAATAATTATTCCATGGTGAATAGAGGAGAAAACGGGTTCTAAACGGGCCTCCAGGCCTTCATGACGGTGAAAAATGGGTTAATATACCCCACCTGGGGGGGTAAAAAACATCGTGACCAATTCATTTTAACTGAGCCGTTTTAGAATTTTTTACTGTGAGGCTCTGATAGTGATGAGTACCATGGTGATCACACAAGATCGATTGAGGTGTGCAAATGCAGTCCAAGGGTATCAGTGGCACATAGATGATGACCCCTTCGTGAGTACCTAAACCTAGGTCATTAATTATTGTCATTAATGCTTTAAATTTTTCTTTTATCCCTAAGAATTCACGTTAGTGCACATGCACGTAGGTGCAGGTGTCGGAGTGAGGGCGTAGGTGTCCCTTTGGGGGTGCACGTGCCACAATACACACATGCACACACACAGGCATGAAGTGCACACACCCCATTGCACATGCACACACATAAAACATGTGTGTGCATGTGCACATATGGGAAAGGGGGGCACACACATGAAAAACATAGCGCATGCACTAAAAAGGGGGGTGCACAGACCTAGGGGTATATGCACGCAAGTGCAAGCACCCAAATGCGTGGCGTACATGCCAAAAAGGGTGCGCAGGCACCCGAACAAGGGGTGAAAGCACTAGAAGACAAACATGCACATGTGCAAGTGTCCAAAAGGGGGTGAATATGCCCAAAAAGGGTGTGCAGGCATACTAGACTTGCAGAGAAAAGATAGAAAAAATGTCAAAAAGATGACACTCAGAAGAATTTTTTAGGATTTTTGGGTTAATCCTAAAATGATAGGTAGATTTGTAGAAGAAATGTTAGTAACTGAAGAGTGATTGGAAATTTTGTAGAGACAGTTACCATTTTTACAGACGCGGGGAGCGTCACACTCAACAGCCAAGGTAGAGAGTGAGTATGCACCGATGAGACCAACGTGCCATGGGGTATACTTCTCGAGGCAGTGGGGCTAGGCCCTGTGTCTCAGATGCCCTCTATTACACTGGACCATGGCCCTACTAATTGTGCTAGATGAGGTGATGGCATAGTGAGAGTCAATGCTTCAGATTACCCACAGGGGAGGATGACCGTGACCCTGGAGGCACGTATGGCGGATCCTTTAAGTGCAGATCATGGGCACCCCTGATTGAGTACAACTTGGGATGATGGGCTGATTAGAGTAGCATGTAGTGATATTTTTGATGTAGATGACATACCACATAGTGGTATGACCCAGTAGCCATACACGAGTGTATTTCCGACCCCACACTGCATCCGAGGGCATCTCTACATCATGTCTCTTATCAGTGGGGTTCTTACTTGTTAATAAGAAAGGGACTTTGTTCATGAGAGGACTATTACCTTTGGTTCACGGTATTTTCAGTGGCAAGAGATACTATTAGGGATAGTTTATTTTGGCCCACTTATATTGGGATTTACATTTGATTACCTACCATGGTCAGAAGACCATGGGTCCAGCCTCTTTACTACATATTTGGTCATGGGACCATATTGCGATCAGATGCCCTGTTGGCACTTTGCATGTCCAAGACCCAGAGGGAGCCATCTTATATGGCATGGGTACCAGTGGGTGCTGATGCATGCGGCCACATGGGTAGCCTATTCAGATATAGGCGAGAGTTCGATGAGCTGCCAGAGATAGATATTATATGGCGACCCTACAGACCCCATCCGATGGCCAGAGGACGCCATAAATCTTAGCATGTGCTCAATAGAGAACTTTATCATCGGTAGTCATAGCTACATTATAGAGTTGTATCGAGTGTGATAGGTTCTCGCGGCAGCTTAGCATAGTACAAGGGGGTCCCACAGCTAGATAATTGGTATGCACATAGAGATTCAAAGAGGGCATACCATGGGGCCTCTCATACCGGTGGCTCGATCTAGGGTGAGTTTCTCATAGGTGGTCCCATAGACATGGGATCTGGCATGACAGGTGTGGGACCCAGGGGAAATGGTAGATTATGTAGCTTGGTACACCAATGTGATACCTCGATGTCTTACCATCCCGAAGGAGGCCTGGGGAAGTGCAGGAAGCTCATCCACCCATAGAGATCTGGCATGGTTAAGAGCATAGAGAGAGGGGCAGTGGGTTTGTATCTAGAGGTTACCTTTAATGGCCTACCATATAATGAGTAGGGTACCCCACAGGCACAGGGGACCAACACAAATTCCCAGAGCTAGGGTCCTAGATCTGGGTGGACTCATCTAGAGCCCCATAGGAGCCAGTCACAATGACATAGACAGTGGCTCAGATAACCACATTATAGCAACAACTACAATAGGCTTTAGCTGAGAGGAAAAGGCCATAATAGAGAGAGATGAGGCTCGAGGCTAGTGTGTTACCATGCAAACTGAGCGTGATGAGGCCCAGGTCCACATAGTCAAATTAATTTTAGAACAAGATCAAGCATGGGCCCAGGTTGGCCTAGGAGGTGACAAAGCTGCATGGTAGATGCAGGAAGTGAGAGACGGTCGCACAGGGGGCCCAAATATTGATCCTCCTACACAAGTCCCAGAATCAAGTGCAGATGGTTATTGCTTAGAGGGATCATTTTTACGCATGGGTAACAGGTATTTCTTGCATAGAGGGATCAGTCCTGTGCTAAGTTGCAAACTGTTACTGTAGAGAGAGATCGAGAGGCTACTTCCTCGAGACAAGTTGAGGCTGATTTGGGCAGAGTGACAGGTTAGCGTGATGTTGCCCCTTCAAGTAGGCCTCATCTCTAGAGATACTGACTTGATATGCAATACCATGAGGCTCAGTGGTGAGGCTTTATTTTATAGGAATTCCTATATCAGGGTAGTTCCACTAGAGAAGCGAGTGGTGTTGTCGCGACAGTTAGAGATGAGCACGACAGGCTCCAGATCACGAAGATTAGGTCATTTGATGAGATCAATGAGGCATCCTATGTCAGAGTAGCTAGCTAGATAGGGGCCATCTAGATAATTTGGTGGCCCACCTAGTGGAGATCCTTCTTAGCGACCATTGTTTCAATGACCAGATGACAGACTTGAGAGTCCCGGTGAGGTGTGAGAGCTGTGGCTGAGCTCTACATTATTTTTGTTGTACAGATATTTTATATACATGCCTCTTATGAAGGTTGATTCTTTCAGATACATGCCCGCTTTTTTGATGGCACATTATATCGATGATATATTATTTTTAGTACTGACCTAAACAGTTCATACATGTATAGATATGTATGGTCGTTTTGATGTATCATTTTTGTACACCTCAGCTGAAGGAATTTTTGATATAGAGTAGTTTGGATACCTGCGTCTGATGAAGGATTTTATTTTGGTATAGATGTATCACTCTTTTGTGTTCCTCAGATGAAGGGCCTTTATGATGTACTACCGTTATGTCTACCATTTTTGATACAGATACGCCACACATGTATGATTTGGACATTTGTGACATGACATATGTGTATATAGAGGATTACTTTTTGGGCTCAGATGCACGTGTTTATGAGATGATGTAATTTATTATTTTGTTTCCTGATGCATGTGACACGATTTGGCATAATTTTATGACGTAAAATACTCTTTATCAGAAATTACTCTATGTTGAATCCTATTGCATGTTGCTTGTTTTGATTCAGTACTTATGGATGTGTTATGATGTTGAATGATTTTGTACTTGCATGTATGTTATCTTGATGTTTGATGTATACATGTGCTATGGATGTTAGATGATAGATCCTTAGATGATATCAAATGCATTTCTGATGTGTTACTCTAGATGTATATGGACGGGATGATATGATGATATTGGTGCAGGGGGGATAGATTTTTGATCATACGCAACCCCCTCTTTCCCCCATTTGATGATACAATATGTGATGATTAGCTTAGGATACATGCATGATGTAAAACTTAGCATTTTGTTTGATATATGATGTATAGATGATGTTAGATGTGATGATAATGATGGTAATGCGATGTATGACAACAAAACAATGCACATGCAATAAACACAATCAAATACTAAGAAATAACACAATGAATTAACATAATACACCATGATTCACTAGCATGCAAAAACTCACCTCAATATGCATAAGCAAGAATAAATCTAATCTAAGAAAGAAAAGATGAATCCTAACAAAGTATGCCCAAGCAACAAACAACCCAAAAGTAAAAAACATAAAACAACTATACAAGCAACAAGCAAAGCAAGAAATAAGACAATGCAAGTAAATGTTTCTGTAAGATTTATTTTCACGCAACAATTTTCTATTGTTTTTGGTGTTTTGAAATAATTTTCTATTGTTTAGGCTTATGTGAAACAATTTTCTATTGTTTTTTTTGTTTTTTGAAACCATTTTCTATTGTTTAGGTTTTGTAAAACAATTTACCGTTATTTTTGTGTTGTTTTCTAATGGTTTTCTAGAGCTATGCACAGGTAACCAAGAAAACGTGGATGACCCCAGCATTATATGGGGGATATACAAGGGTAGAAGCCACACGCTTATGAACAAGAAGGTGAAGTCATTGAATTGCCCCTAGTGTAAGATGTGGAAATAGCAAAAGACCATACCCCTCACAGATGAATAAAAGAAGAAAAATCCAGATCAAGGTTTGATAAGATGGGGCTCATAGGGAATTACGAAGGCAAGACTAGGGCCAAGCCAAGTAAAAATACCCTCCAGATGCAAGATGCTTGTGAACAACCGAATCTTCCCAAAGGCACCAGAAACTGATTTTCACTTGAGGACTTATCCAAAGTGCCACAATTGTGTGGTTTTCACTTGTGGATGACTTGTTTTCTCTTTTTATTTTTCTCTTTTTGATGTTTTTTGTATTTTTGATCCTTCTACCATTTTTTTTTCTTTTTTGGACTTTTTTGTGCCATTTTTTAAGCATAGAACCACTTAAGATACATGGCATTCATAAGCTCATGTAGCTCATCACCATTGGGGTGAGAAATTTTGTATGCCCCTTGTGCCGTACTTGGCGACTATAACATAGGGTCCCAACCAATGTGGTTAGAACTTCCCTTTCTTTTCTCATTCCGCTCTTACGTTGAACTGGTTCTCCTTCATAGACTAAATCTCTGACCTCAAACTAACGAGGGATGATTATCTTGTTTTAGTTTCTGGAGACTCTATTCTGATACACTTTTAGGTGATTAAGAGCACAAATGCGCCTCTCATCTAGGAGCTCCAATTCAGCCAGTCTTGCTACCCGGTAATCCTCATCTTTATCCAAATAGTCCCCTGAGAGAGATTCTTAGGGAAGGAAGTTTTATTTATAATGGGATGATGGATTCTATCCCAAATACTAGGGAATATGGTGTTGCACCCATAGGAGTGTGAATGGACGTTTTGTAACACAAAGGGTTGGTTGGATTTGTAAGTGCCAATTACAACCTGTTTTGCTAACCATATTCTCCATTATCCTCTCCAAACTCTTGTTTGTAGCTTTAGCTTGTCCATTACCTTCAGGGTAATATGGCATGGACCATTTTAACCTAATTTAGAACCATTGACAAAGACCTTTTATAGTTTTATTCTTAAATAACTTCCCAGTATCTGTAACGATAGCTGCGGGAATGCTATATCGATAAATGATATGATTCATGATAAATTTAGAAATTTGGGGCTCCTGTTACATAAGTTAAAGGGACAAAGCCTCCCCCCATTTTGTAAAGTATTCTGTAGTTGTGATGATGTGTGTATGACCATCAGATGAGGGTAGGAGTAAGTTTTCCTATCAAGTCAAGTCCCCACTTAGAGAATGGCCATGGGGTAGTGATAGGTTACAATGGTTGTGATGGAGCATGGATGAAGTTTCCATACTTTTGGCAAAGTACACATTTCCTGACATAATTTGCAACAATCAGTTTCCATGGTAGGCCAATAGTAGCCTACTCTTAAAAATTTCTTAGCTAAGACCATGCCATTTATATGCACTCCACACACCCCTTCATGCACTTCTTTGATTGCTTGGATTGACTCCGTCACATCCAGAAAACGTAATAGATTCCCATTGTATCCACGACGATAAATTGTACCTCCTAAAAGGGTAAAACGAGCTATTTTGGTAGATCAGGCTTTGCTTTTTGGAATGGGAGATATCGGGAAGGAATGTTTTTTCCTTTAAATAGGTAAAGATGAGTTCGTACCATGGGGAATTAGGACCAACAACATCACAGGCCAGACAATATTCTTACATATCATATGTGGGCTGGCATAAATTTTCTGCAAATAATGGAATGTCATTATTCCCTAGTGGAATATGAAGCATAGGACCTACTGTCGCCATGGAATTTGCCGATCTGTTCGATGCTCTTGGGCTTTGTTCAAATGTAATGCACATGAAGTAATCCTTTAGAGTTTAGACCAACTTCTTGCAAGGTATGGGCTTGTCATCCTTGACATTATATTCATCATTAACCTGTTTGAGTATTAACTGAGAATCACCCACAACCTTGCCATGATGAATATTCCACTTGATAGCTAGCTTCATCCTTGCGATAAGTGCCTCATACTCTACAATGTTGTTTGTACAAGGGAAGCTCAAGTGAAAATCCTGTGGTATAGGATCACCAGAAGGAGTAATAAGGACCAATCCTATAGCTGAACTGTGAAATGTAAAGGACCCATAAAAATGTATCTGCCATACGATAGATTATTCAATGTAGAGCAAGGAGGCATCTAGCAGATCTAGATTCAAAGGTTCAGTACCTTGCAAAGGTGCTTCTGCTAGCCAGTCAGCAAGTACTTGTCCTTTAACCAACTTCTGATGTACAAATTCTATGTCAAAATCACTGAGTAGAATGATCCAATTAGCCATTTTTCCCATGAGGGCGGGCTTAGACAGTAAGTACTTGAGTGGGTCAACTTTGGATATTAGTTTGATTTTGGTATTCAATAGATAATGGTGAAGTTTTTAAAAAGTAAAAACTACAGCCAAGCAAAAATTTTTCAATTTGTGGGTAGTTGAGCTCATAAGCGATGAGAGTGCGAATGAGATAATACACCACCTTGTCTTTATGACCAAGGTCATATTGGGTGAGCAATGCACCAATAGAAAATTATGTAGCAGATATATAGAGAAAGAGTTTTTCTCTAGGAGTGGGAGGCATGAAGACAAGTGGATTAGCCAAGTATTTTTTAAGCAAAGCAAAGGCTTGTTGTTGCTCAGATCCCTAGATGAAAGTGAAATATTTTTTAAGAAAGTGGGTAAATGAGTGGCACTTATCTGCAATCTGGGAGATAAAGCGGTGAATGGCTTGAATTTTCCCCTGTAAGCTGCACAATTTCTTGATATTCTTAGGTGGAGGCATTTCAGTAATAGCAGACACTTTAGCAGGGTCTACCTCAATGCCTCATCTTGATACAATGAAGCCCAACCGTTTTCCTGATAACACACCGAAGACACACTTCTTTGGATTTAGCCTAACCTTATACTCTTGTAGGCACTCAAAGATATGTCGCAAAATGACAAGGTGATCCTCTCTTGTTTTAGACTTTCCAAGAATGTCATCCATGTAGTCCTCCATGATATCATGAATCATATCATAAAAAATTACTATCATTGCCCACTGATAAGTAGCACCTGCATTTTTGAGGCCCAATGACATCACTTGGTAATAGAAGGTACCCCAAGGAGTTATGAAACCAATTTTGTGCTGATCTTCTTTAGCTATTTTGGTTTGGTTATATCTGGAAAATCCATCCATGAGAGATAGCATCTCATACCATGTTGTTGAGGCAACAATCATGTCAATGTTCGGTAGTGGAAAATCATCCTTGGGGCAAGCTTTATTAATATATCTGAAATCTGTGCAAATTCAGATACCGACAGGCTTTTTCTGGACATAAACAATGTTAGATATCCATTCAGAATAATCAATGGGTTAAATGAATCTGTCCACAAGTAATCTCTCCCATTCTTCTTTGACCAGTAGGGCCACCCTTAGGTGCATGTTTCTGAGTTTTTGTTTGATAGGCTTAGCATTTGCATGCCAAAACTAGGTTGTGCACGACCAAAGTTGGATCTAAGCCCGGCATATCTTTGTAAGGCCATGTGAAAATGTCTATAAACTCTCACAGTAGCATAGTGAATGTCTTCTATTATCTAGCAGAGAGTGATGCTCACAATTTTACTATTTTGGGATCTCCTTCTGTACCAATATTAACATTAATGGTTTATTTGACTAGTAATTTTGATAAGTCCTCCATACACATAGGATAAGGAGGAAGGTTGAGATCTTCATCCAAGGATGTCTCCATGATATTTTCATCCTTGGCATGGTCACTTTGTTTGTCCTTTGATTTTTTACTTGTTTGTCGGCCAGTTCCTCAAAGAGGCTTTCACTGTGTGACTTGGACTTTGATTTTTTCTGAGGCTTTACATTGGAAACTATTGCCTTCACTTTTCTTTAGGTTTTTCTGACCACAAAGCATATCCTCCTCATCAAAGTAGGTACAGGTATATAAGTTAATAAATAAACCCCTTCTTGTGATCTCCAATGGGAATTATATCCCTTATGCCCATGAACCTCTGTGATAGCTTCGTCATTCTCAAATAAATCCAGCGACATGTGATATTGTTGGTCCCATTTAACAAGGGAAGGGTACACAAGGTCAAGGGTTGCTTTCGTGGGTGTTATGGTTAGGAAATCGTTGTTCATGAATAGGTTTGTGGAGGCCAGATCCTCATATTGGCTATAATGGGAATCCGTATCAGTGTCTAGATAGTCAGAGCTATCCTCATGTTTAGAACAAGTAGTGTCTTTATCATTGGGTGTGTGCTCTATAAGGATGAATCTGAATGTTGTATCTTTCTATTTTGAAATGCGACCAGAGGCACTGGCTCTCTTTGTCCTTGTTCATTTCTACCCACATCCTAGGATTTTGTAGCCCATGGAGTACATCATTTTGCTAGATTTCTCATATTCTAGGGTTTGATAACAGGATGGTTGGGTATCCTCTAGGACCCAAGTTGTAGATGGATCTAGAAATTTCTTATCAACCAGCAAGCCTCTAGGTAGGAATGACCCAATAGTGTGTTCATTTCTAGGTCTGCTAAAGTGATAGTTAGGTCAGCCTCTAGTCTTGGATGACAATGATAGGTTTGAAACCAATAGCGCTTGTTGTACATTATATTCCTCGTAGCCATATTTAAGGATTTTCATCTCCCGGGAATCAAAAGGATATGTTGATGTAGACGCCCCGTAGGCACAAGAACTAAGATAATCCGAATCCACCCAATATTCCATGGCCTTAGATTGGAGACGGACAACTATATCGGTAGAGGGACATGCATGTCCCCTTTCATGCAAAACTATTGAGAGCTCTACAGTGAGCGAAGGGCTCTGAATCTCTTTGTATTGTAATGGTGTGGCCCTCATGCTTCAATTTAATGCATTGATGAAATGTCGATGGCATGACATACATGGCATGAATCCATGGTCGGATTAGAAGCATATTATATGGAAGTTCCAAGTCTAGGACATGAAACTTTGTCTGATGGCAAGTAGGACCCACCTCCATGGGTAACGTGATTGTGCCCACTGACTCCCTTTCTGTGTTGTCATATGTGGTGATGGTGATGATATTAGACTCAAGATCTACATCTGTATGTCCTAACTATTTAACAAATTTGAGTGTGTAAATATTCAACCTAGATCCGTTATCCACAAGCACCCGTTTGATCTTCATGCGGGTGACAACTACCTCAATATATAAAGGAAGGTTATGTGCTAGATTCTCGGTAGAGATCTCCCTATGGTTGAAGGCAATATGTTCATTTGGTACAATATTTTCCACTACGGCTTGAAGGTGTGCAAGATCAACCTCTAATGGCACTCCCAACCCCTGAAGAGTTTGGTATAGAAAGTCTTTGTGAACATTGGATATCTTAAGAAGATCTAAGATCAAAATCTTAGCAGACATCTCAAGTTTCTCTAAGAGGTTTTATTTACCATTTTGTGGGGTTGATGGAGAAGGTTATGGAATCACGAGGTGGGTGTGCCTTGTTACCGCAGTGCAGTCCTTTCCCTTGATTCGGATGGTGTTGACATGGTAAGTATGAGAGAGAATACATCCAATAAGTGAATCATAATGATTATTTTATTTTTTGGTGTATAATTAATTCGCTACTTTATAACTTTGGGATGAATCTCCCCGATCCGGATTTGAATTTTCTGACTTACCATGGTTGGGAAATGGCTCTTTATATATCCCCATTTTCTCCTTAGGTGTTTGCATTTTTCCTAGGTTATCCACCTCTATCTCCCCATTGTCAATGAGGTCTTGAATATAATGACGGAGTCACAGACTTCTGTCTATCTTATGCCCCTTGACACGATGCATTTCGCAATACTCGTGCTTCTTATACCACAAGGTGTTTGGAGCATTTTCTTCAAATGGTTACATCATAGGATATGTCATCATGTGGGCCACATCCAATTGTTTTAGTATGAATGAAAAAGGTTCATTAAGAGAGGTGAATTTTATTTGCTTTGGTAGAGGTTGAATTATTCCTTTGGTCAGTTTAAATGGTTAACCGGTTTGGACCATTTGTACACATTTGGAATCAGTGATTCCATCTCCCACCTCATTTTTATTTTTATTAAAGACCTTCGACTTCTCCGTGGTTTGAAATTTTGATTATCTCTAGATTGGGTTTTGATGGTTTCTTTGGTAATGATAGCTTTCTCTATTTGAACCCCTTTTTCGATGACATCCTCAAAAGTGCAAACACAATGAATTTGGAGGTGGAAAGCTATATCCAGGTTTAGGTTGGGCATGAAAATACTAACCAGCTATTTTTTAGGGAAAGTGCAAGGGAAGCGGCTATCTATCCCTCTCCACCGCTGGAGGAAGCTGGCGAAAGTCTCATTAGGGAATTTTTTGGCACCACATAAATCTACCATGGTGACATCACTTTCTATGTTGTATGAGAAGTGACACACAAACCCTTATGCCAATTCTAGCCAGGTAAAAATTGACCCTTGTGGTAAGCATGTAAACCATTCCAAGGCTTGACCTTCGAGACTCTTGGGGAAAAGTCTGATGAGATAATTATCACTATTAGACACCTCTTGACATGCCATATAGAAATATTTGACATGATCCTGTGGATCTCCCTTCCCCTTATATTTTTTGAATTTTGGCATATTGAATTTTTTAGGAAAGGGTTGAAGGGTCATAGTCTTGTCAAAAGGATAGGGGAATAATTATTTGTATTGATACTTTCTAATTCTCCCTATATTGCTCTCTTGAAGGTTTGTGACTGTTGCTTTCATAGACTATACTTCTTGTGTGAGCAATTTTTCTCTAGTGGGAGAAGCGGGGATGTATATGTGATGATACCCTGTATTTTCTTCTCCTTGGTTTTCTCTGTGGAGTTCATTGATCTTAACCTTAGGCTTCGAATTTTGAACATTTTTGTTTGCTTCCTTTTGTACATGGGAGGTTAGCAAAGCTAATTGTCAGATTAGGTTACTAATTTGTTGTTGAATTGTGGTTTCTTCTTCTAAAGGTTATTCCTCCTCGTACTATGGAGGTTCTTCACCAGTTTCATGCCCTGTCTTATTTCTACGTGGTACTTTGATAAAGGGTATTCTATGCCCCACCACTTTATCATTCCCTACATTGGAGATATAAGCATGTCCATGCGTCAAAATGTTATCCATATTTATAAGGGTTCATTCTTCTTCAGTAGTGTTATTCGCAGGTGGGATTGTTTCATTCTCAGTGGGAAATTTGGTCCCTAATTCTACGACCCATGCTAGAACCCTATCTTTATTTTTGAAATTAAACTCATCTAATAAAGTGGGATCAAATTCAAATTCAGCATGTGGAGATTCCATTTCATTACCACTATGATCTACCATATCTTCTATCTCTTTTTCCATAGAAAATAGAGGTCCTAGATAATGTCTAATGAAAGGGTTTGACCCTTACCTGTTAGAGGCTTCCCAAGCTTGTGCTTGTATTTCCTCATATGTTTGTTTCTTGAGCCCTAATCATGTTTTAGGATCCATGTTTTTGTGATAGTTTCACTAAGGTAAGTTGTGAATGTGTTCAAAACATTGTGACCACACCTAAGTGAAATGTAAGATAAATTGTCAAGAATATGAGTGACAAACAATGTGTGAATACCAATGTGGTAGAGTGATAAATCACCAGTGACATAAATGTTTGGTATCAAAATCTATCTAATGAAATACCTCATAGACTACATCTCAAAGAAAAATTTCATGTCGCAAAACAATTAACAAGATGTTCTTACTTATGTCAAGTTCACAAGAATGAACAAAACGTAACTATAAAAAGTCAATGTAACCTCCTAACAAGATATACTAAGAGCAAGCCCAAACTCGATTAAGACCTATATCTCAAAAAGTTCCAATTACAATTTGTGAATGACACAACAACATCACCAAGATATGTTAACAAAACTTTGCGAGAAAGTAAGGTATTGATATAACACACACAAATGGTAACACCTATCACTCTTAAAAATCAAGGAAATAATAGAATCAAACTAAAGAGCTCAAAGTATAGCTAGGAATAGTTAAAAATGTGCACAGTGTAACCTTACAATATAGATATTTATGTCAAGTTTACAAGAAACAAGACATAAATATCAAAATTGTAGTGATATGATACAAACAAGTTAACCCTTCTAAGGAAGTTCAAAATTATGAACCATGCCTAAATACAATGACAATATTGACATGGGTATCAAGATCAAAATGGCCACCAATGACGTGAATATGCATCCACACACTTTAGACATTTAACTTACCTAGCCACAAAGATGGATGGGCATAAATCGACATAAAAGTGACAGAAACAATCGATTGGTAACACAAAGGTAGTCATCCTTATTCTAATCAACAAAGTGTCAAAAGAATGTGAAGGAAGAAAAATCAAAATAGGGATGAAAAATGTTGGCTTCACTTTGACAGAGTTTCGGCTCACCCTTAGGCAAGTAAAAACTAAACAAAAGTAACACGTCACACATTTCACAATATAAAGATGGTTCACAACTCAACACTATTTTGCAATGGTCAAAGTGGGCTCTTGGCCAAAGTATATTTTCCTAGGTGCTTCCCTCGTCCTAGGTGCTACAAAGATTATCCGCAAGTAGGATGATTTACCCAAATAGTCCCGACTATCTTGGGAGTATCTCAACTTTTCCCCCTTCAAGCACAGTGGGCATTAAATGCATCCATCGTGTACTTAAAAGGGTCGTGTAGGGACAACTTGTAACTCTATCTCACAAAGGAATCACTAGTCAGATAGGTAGTGTGGAGCACTTCCTGTTTCATCCACAAGGTTCCCTTGTGCGTGGACTACTTTGGGGTTCCTGGAACCACCCCCATTGTTGTAGCTTAAGGTGTTATGCCAAAGGGTTTATGTTCCAGTTGAGCGGAGAGGGACGTACCCTTTTCTGATACCTAAAATACAATGTTTTGAATATGTTGTTCATTTTATCTTTTTTAATTAGGTGTGGTTTTCTCGAACACCGTTTGGCAACCTATATAACAACTATATTAGTAGTTTTTTGAATTTTGTTTTGATTCCTCTGTTCTTTGAAAAGCGATGACGTTTTGGTCATGTATGATGATTTTTAGTAGTTTTCCATCAAAAGAGAAGGCACCATTTCTAATTCTCCAGATCATCCAAGGACGCAAGAGAAGAGCATACGTGATGTTTTCAAAATCTAAAAAGATATCAAATGGAAAAACACTTTAATTCAACTACACCAAGTTAACCAATTCAACTCAAATATTCCTAACAATCTCAAACCATCAAAAGGACTTAAGAATCATTTCTGATTCCCAAGATCACCCCAAGGGACATGAGGGAAGAGCATATGTGATCTTATTCCGATTAGTAAACAATGTACAAATCTATCTAATCAAGTACAAACATGTAAAAATAGCCTACAAAGATAAGTATATGATTAGATAAAACTTGCAAGAATGTTAGAACCTGAACACATTAATTTCAAAAATATAAAAGGATGCATGTGCCCCTTTTTTAGAACTTGCGCGCGGGTTAGGGTGTATACACCACTCTATGTTTTTTTGAATTACAATGCACCTGTGCCACCCGAGAGGCATGTGCATCATGAAATCAATGAATGTGTTACTCTATGTATTTTTTTCTTAACATGCACTTGTGCCACCAGAGAGACGTGTGTACCAAAAAAACAACGTATGGGCCACCTTTAAGAAAAATAGATGGAAAAATAGACAGAACACTTGCACTACCAGAAAAACATGTGCACCACCAAAAAAGCGTGTGCACTACCGGGAAAACGTGTGCGCCACCGCTTTATGAAACAGTCCCAGATTCCGATAGAACATCTGCATCACTAAAAATGTGTCTGCACCACTAAAACAGTGTGTGCACTTTGGTTAGGGTGCATGCACCGATTTGATAGATTTTACAATGTAGTGAAGGTACAGTATGAAACAACATCTGCAGCCAGGTTATTGCATCAGTGCACTAGTTAGGGTGTGTGCATCGGGATTAGCATGCATGTGCCAGGATTGGTAAATAGAGAACCAGGTTTTGACAGTGTGCCTACACCACCAGAGAGGCGTGCATGCCATAAAAACCATGCCTGCGCTCCTAAAAATGTACCTGCACCACACCTGCAACTAAAATATGGTGAAAAACACAAGAAAACTCACAATATCTCAAATTTTGACAAGTTAGTCTAAAAATGACAATGACCCATTAACATGATGGCTATGAACAAGAAGTTACACATATCAAATTAACAAAAATTCAAAGAAAATGGACATTAATTACTACATGTGCATATCAAAAGTTAGCTAGAACAATGAAACTTAAACTAAAATGCCATGGGACTAAAGGTCCCAATAGGCATGCCGAATGTGTGCATGTGTACTTTGCTTAATGCTAAATCAAATGAAGTAATAACTACCACCTAAATTTATTTCTACAATCTAGCTAAAATAAAGCATAAGCACCATCAAGATAAAGAGCTAAACAAGATCTAAACTAACATAATAACTTTGAAAATATAAGATTAAAACTAGCATGCTATTTAAAATCTCTACTCTCCTAGATTACCTACAAAATGCATGGACCTATTTAGCTCCAATGGTAATCAAAAATTTCTTGTTCGATCCTTAAAGAATGCAAGAATATGAAGCTTAGCTCTTAATAATGGTGACCTCTCAAGAAGACAAAATGCAAGATCTTAGTCTCTTTGCTATATGCCTTGCATTTGCTCTCTTAAGAAGTTTAGGTGTAGGTATAAAGGTAGAAGGAGGGCTCTTTATATAGCCCAATGGATAAAGGAAACACTTCATCCCTTTGCATGTGGGATAAAGGTAAAATATGATTAGGAGTGGATAAGGTTGCTTTATCAAAGATAACCTCACTTTAGAAGGGTTTAATTTATGCTTAATAAGTCATGGGAGTTGGGGGGGTTTTAATTAATCAAAGGTGATTAATTAATAGGTAGATGTAAGCTTATAGAAGCTAATTAGAGGAATATTAATACGATTTAGGCTATTAAAAGGGGATTAAATGAATTAAATATTGATTTATTGGTTAAATGAAGTGAAAGGATAATTAATTAATAATAATTAATTAGTCTGGATAGAAGGGGTGATTAATTAATGGAAGGTCATTAATTAGGTTGTTATCTGGATAAGTGATTTAATCAATTAGCGTATTGTGATTAATTAACGACAATAAGAGGGAATATGAGCGCTTTTGACGATATGTCATCGATTTGTGAGAAAGGAGAGAATTAATGCAATTTAAGTATTTAAATTGCTCAGATGTAATTATAGGTGTCTACAGCTGCAGATTAGGAAGATATAACTATGTTTTTTGCGAACTAGGATGGCTCCAAAAGGAATGAATACGTTGGAGAAAAATTAACTTTCTATATGCGCAACACCTTATCAATCGATTGGGGGATATTTGTATAATTTGGGCCATGATGAAGTCTTGCACCATTATGTTCTAGAGCATGAGCGTGATGCTAATATGGAGGAGGCTCATGGTGGGATAACAAGAGGATATTATTTAGGTGATGCTACAATGCGAAATATTCTTATGGAAGGACTTTCGTGGGAGACGTACAAAGATAAAAAGTAATATGTCAACATATGTGATCATTTTCAGCACCTTGAAAAGCCTGGTCATAGAGATGAGATTCCCTTGTGACAAATAGTGAGCACAGAGCATTTTTAGAAGTGGGATATTGACTTTGTAGGACCTATTACACCACCCACACATCAGAATGGTGCACACTACATTATCACTTGCACATATTATTTGAAAAGGTGGGAAAAGGAAACACCTACAAAGGATTATAAAACATCCATAACAATAAAGTTCTAATGGGAAATAACTATTAGAAGGTATGGATACCAATTAAGCTTGATAAGTGAAAGAGGAACTCATTTCTTGAAAGAGACAATAATAATCCTATTGGTTTAGTTTATGGTAGCACCCCAAAAAACTACCCCCTATAACCCTCAAGCTAATGGTACTGCAAAAGGTTTTAAAAATATATTAGGCCAAACATTGACAACAAATTTAGTGTTGTAAGGAATGATTGGGATTTATTACGAGTTGGAGAAAAAATATGCAGAAAAAATTCCTCAAATCACAATAGTAGGAAACTATTAAGAAAAAATGAACTTGCAGAAATATAACATATATAAACATTGCAAAAAAGAAGACAAGACAAGATTTAATGTGGTTCACCCAATGTGGGCTATGTCCACCAAGAATTTTCTCAGATTTTATTATTACAATATTCTCTCTATTATAATTGCAAAACAATCAGTCATGAACTCACACTAGAATTCCCAAAGATGCTAAACCACATCTAAGACACAATTGACACCCAATTGCTCAACCTTGATCACTCTTGATCAGCTATTGATCACTCAAGATACCCAATATTACTCTTGATTTTGATAAATTAGGACACCCCTAACACCTTTATTTATAGGATTATAGTCCTTCTAAGAATTTGTAAAGCTGACCCAAGAAGTTTGAAAGTTGTAATATTTCAACTTCCCACGACTGGAAAAAAATTGTCACAGTTAATAACTACACAATAGGAAAAATAATAGATGACTACAGAATGCTCCTGAAGTCTCCAAACTTAATTGTTCAAACTCCAAAACTTCAATACTAATTCTAGAAAACCAAAAATAGGAACCACACCCCAAAAATCTCCCACTTATAGACTGTTTCCACTAAGAAAAGTTATCAACCCTTCATTATAAGTTCAACTTCTCCCTCATGACCACCTTGGTCATCATATCTGTAGGATTATGACTAGTATGAATCTTTTCTAGCTTCAACTTATCTTCTTCCAAAGATAACCTGATTAAATGAAATTTTAGCTGAATGTGCTTCGTCCTAGAGTGGAGAGCGGAGTTCTTCACCAAATGAATAACACTATGAATATCACTATGTAGTCTCCCAAATTCTTGATTATGACCTAACTCATCAAGAAACTGATGTAGCCAAATCATCTCCTTTCTTGCCTCTATTTTAGCAACATACTCAACCTCTATGGTTGAAAAAGTCACAACCTTTTGTAACTGTGAAACCCAGCTCACCATTGTATCACCAACCATAAATACATAACTTTTCATACTCCTCTTTTTGTCCAAATATACTACCATGTTTGAATATACATAGCCATGCAATGTAGTGTCTAATCCAAAGAAACCAAATGCTACTCCCATGGTCCCTCTCAAATTCTGAAGGATCCATTTCACTGCCTGCTAGTGCTCTCTACTTAGATCACTCATAAACCTGCTCACTGCTCCTACTACATGGGCAATATCAGGTCTAGTGCATACTATAACATACATTAATTTGTCAACCACTGATGAGTATGGTACCCTAGACATCTATATTCTATCCTCCTTAGTCTTGGGACTTTTCTCCTTTGATAATTTAAAGTGACCTACCAAAGGAGTACCAACCAGTTTAACATCCTGATATTAAACCTCTCCAAGACCGTCTTTATATACTCTTCTTGAGATTATACCAGCTTCCACTCCTTCCTATTCCTAGTTATTCTCATACCTAGGATTTGTTTTACTACCCCCAAACCCTTCATAGTAAAGGAGTTACCTAGTTGCTTCTTGAGCACATTTATTTCCTGCATGTTCTTCCCTGTAACAAGTATATCATCAACATATAGGTAAAAAATGATATAATTACCATTAATAAACTTCTTGATGTACACGCAATGGTCTGAGTGACACCTGGAGTAACCATGCTCTTGCATAAAAATATCAAACTTTTTGTACCACTTTCGTGGAGCTTGTTTTAGGCCATATAATCTCTTCTTCAACTTGTACACTAACCTTTTTTTCCCTTTGACCTCATAAAACTATGGTTGTTGCATATAAAATTCCTCATCCAACTCACCATGAAGGAATGTAGTCTTCACATCCAACTACTCTAAGTGTAAGTCTTCTACTGCTACTAAACTGAGAACAACCCTAATAGAGGTCATTTGAACAATAGCAGAAAAAATTTCATCAAAGTCTATACCTTTCTTCTATGCAAATCCATTGACCACCAACTGGGCCTTGTAGCTTTTCATGCCTCCATATTCCTATTTGATTCTGTACACCCACTTATATTGAAATTCTCTTTTGCCCTCAGGTATCTCCATTAGATCCCAAGTCTAGTTCTCCATTAGAGATATATGCTTTTCATCCATGGGCTACTCCCACTTCTTCTTGGAATCCACTTGCACTACTTCCTAAAAGCACTATGTCTCTCCACTTTTAGTGAGCAATAAGTAATTCAAATATGAAGTAAATATTTCAAGTTCCCTTCTTACCCTAGAAGACCTACTCACCTTAGGAGTTTTAGGTTACTGATGAGTAGATTCTTAAAATGGCTATGTTGGAACATGTTGCACCTAAACTGACCTTCTTAGACACCTTATCATCTGTAGTGTCCTCTAACACTGTGTATTCTTTCTTTAATTCATCTTTATGTTCCTACAACTGATCTTTATACATGACTTTTTCATTTAAGAAAATATCTCTAGAAAAAACTATTTTCTTGTCCTTAAGACTCCAAACATGGAAACAAAAGTCATCCTCACCTTATCCAACAAAGGTGGATTTCTCAGAATTATTCTCTAACTTGATCCTATCATCTTTATCAATGTGAACAATTACCTCACATCCAAATACTCTAAGAAATGAGTAATCAATTTTCTTACCAGACCAAGCCTCCTCATGTATACTTCTATCCACGTCCATAGAGGGTCCTTTGTTAATTAGATAAATAGATGTGTTTACCTCTTCCACCCAAAACATTAGTGGAAACCCTACATGTAACCTCATGCACCTAACACAATCCATGATTGTCATTTTCATTCTCTCTGAAAATCCATTTTCCTGTGGTGTCTTTGGAACCATCCTTTTCTTGCGGATCCCATTTACCAAATAGTAATCAAGAAATTCATAACTACAATACTCCCCTCCATTATCTGACCTGAGACATTTCATCTTAATACCTGTTTCATTATTAACCAAGGCTTTCCATCTTTTGAAAGTTTCAAAAACATCATATTTCTTTCTAATACAATATACCTAAACTTTTCTAGTTGCATCATCAATGAAAGTCACATAATAGCATGAACCACCAATAGAGTTTACCTTAGCTAGCCCCCATACATCTATATGTATAATATCTAACTTACCGTCCAACCTGGTAGGTCCAACCTTGAGGAATATCGCCCGTTTTTGTTTCCCATTAACACAGTCCTCACAGAAGTCCAAATATAACTCCTTTAATCTAGGAAACTTTTCCTTTAAAATATGTATGTCCTTTTAACTCATATGACTGAGTATCTGGTGCCAAAAAATTACATCTCCATCTGTAACAACTAAATTAAAATAATTATCACTACTAGTTAAATACAAAGTACCAGTTTTCTTACCTCTTATAACTAAAAGAGCTCCCTTGGTAACCTTTCAAGAATTTGTTGTAAACCTAACTGTACAACCATCGCTACCCAACTCACATGCCGATATCAGGTTACACCTTAACTTAGGCACATGCCTAATGTCCTTAAGTAGCCATGTGTTCCCATTCTTTATTTTCACCTAAACATAAAATTTTGCTACTATGCTACATGGTTCATCATCACCTTGAACAATCTCAGTAAAGTAATGTCTAGGTGGGGTGGCAAAAAAAGAAGCCCCTGAATCTAACACCAAAGACTCAACAATATTATCTAAATAAATAATTAAGGCATCCTAAAAAACATCACCTGCTACCACATTTACCTCCTTAGTTTCCTCCTTCTTGTTCTTCTTATCCTGAAGAGCCCAACGATATTTTTTTAGTATGACCAACCTTCCCATAGTGCCAACATTCTAAATTTCTCTTGGAATTTGAACTTTCGTGATCATTCAACTTCCCACAGTTATTGTTCCCTCTATTCTTTTGTCTCTCTCTGCTCTTCACTTTTAAAGTTTTTCCAGAAGGAGAAGAATCCCCAATGCTCTTCCTTCACATTTCCTCGCTTAGGATCACACCTATCACATCTTCAAACTTAAAATTTTAATTATTAGAGACTAAATTACTTACAACCATAAGCCAAGCTATCCAAACTATCTAAAAAGGAGCACAAAATTAACAAATAACTAACCTCATCATCAAAGTCAATTTTCACCGAGTTTAACATACTCACAACTGTGTTGAATTCATTCAAATGATCAACAACATAACCATTATCAGACATCTTCATATTAAATAAATTTTTCATCAAAAATATTTTATTAGAGGTAGATGGTTTTTCATATAACTTCCCCAACGCATCCATTAGACCTATTGTGGTCTTCTCCTGTGATATGTTGAAAGCAACCGAAGATGCAAGACATAACCAAATTTCTCCAAGTACATTTCTATCTAGCAACTCCTAATCCTCATTCAACATAGTTATAGGTTTCTTTTATTTTCTAGTCAATGGAATATGGAGGTCCTTCTGATACAAGTAATCCTCCATTTTCATCTTCCACAAACCAAATTTCTTCCCATTGAAATTCTCAACCCTCAATCTACCCTCATCTACCATAACTCCCACTTAAGATAAAATTTCCCTGCGATTCACCACTTCAGCAAAAAATAACCAAATCTATGATACCAGTTAGGAATTAGAGAACAAATATGTGGAAACAATTCCTCAAATTGTAGTAGTAGGAAACTATTTAGTAGAAATGAAATTCGAGAAATATAATAACATATATAAATAATGCACAAAAGATGGTAAGAAAATATTTATGTAGTTCACCCAATGTAGGATACATCCACCAAGAACTTACTCATATTTTATTATTATAGTCTTCTCTCAGTTAAAATTGCACATGAATCACTCATGAACTCTCACCAGAATTTTCAAAGATGTTAAATCACATCTAAGACACAACTGACACCCAATTGATCAAACTTGATCATTCTTGATCACCTCTTGATACCCAAGATTACTTTGTAGTTTGATACATTAGGACAATCCTAATACCTCTATTTATAAGATTACAATCCTTCTAGGAATTTCTAAAGATGACCAAATAATTTTGAAAGTTGTAATATTTCAACTTCCCACGACTGGAAAAAAATTGTCGCAGTTAATAACAACTTAAAAACAACGCCACAACACAAAAAACAACAGACGACTGTAGAATTCTCTTGAAGTCTCCAAACTTAACCATTTGAACTCCAACACTTCAATGCTAATTCCAAAAGACAAAAAAATAGGCTCCAAACCCCAACAAGATGATAAAGTGTCAGTTGTACTTTGGGCTTACATGACAACTTATAAGAGGTTAAACAAGGCCACACCTTTCCAATTTGTTTTTGGTATAGAAGTTGTATTACCCATTGAATTCATGTTGTCATCCTTATGTATTACGCATGTAAGTGGATTAGATAATGAGTAGGCTGTTGAAGAATGAATTGAAAAACTAATGTAACTAGATGAGAGGCGTGCCATTATGCATTGGAGCCAGAATGCTAAGAAGGAAAGACAAAAGGCATGTCATGATAGGAACATTAGAAACAAGACATTTGCAGTTGGAAAGATAGTCTTTCTTGATGACTCCAAGTTTTCATGCCACCCAAGGAAATTAAGGGTGCATTTTTTGGGACCTTTTGTAGTAACCAAGATACTTTACTATGGTGCATGTCAATTACAGGTGCTGGATGGCACCATGTTTCCTAGTTACTTCAATGGAAGTAGGATGAAGCCGTACTATAAATAAAGTTTCTTGGTGATTATGATAAGGCAGTATTGTCACTTAGATTAGGTTTCCCTTTCATGTTTTTATTTCTTGTTATTGTTGTTTTATTTTTTTGTTTCATTGTTTTGTTCTAAAAATCGTGTTTGCATGTAGGAATCTAATTACTACATTTGAGATCATGCGTAGAGGACTGTGCATAATTTTAGTGTGGGGTGAAATAGGTATAAGTGCACTGAAAAGATACCTTGAAATTATTCAAGGAAAGTAGAAGTGGATGGCGATGTGCGTGTAATGGTAAAAGGATGGTGTGTCTGTTTTAGGGTGTGGACGCAAGAAAAGAAGAAAAAGGTGTCATTAAAAATGAGAAGGATGGTGATAATAAGGAACTTTCTCAGGATGAAGACCACATGTTGAAAAAGGCTGCACAATGTAATGTGAGGTAGGAAGTAGTAGGAGGAACTACTTGGTATGAAGTGCATAGGGGAAATATGATGTGGCACAAGGAAGCGTGCATGAGGATTTATATAGCTTAAGAGTAGCATGCACGCTAGAAGGTTAAAAATGTAGAGCGCTGAAGAAAGGAACAAAAAGCACAGAAGAAAGTAGAGGACAAGGCGTGGGAAAAATAAGGAAAGCTTAATTAAAGATGTGGTATGGTAGTAGGTGGTGAGTAATTAATGTGGAAAAATATATAGAAAGAGGGGAAAAAAACTTCATTCTTACCTTGAATGATAGAGTATTTGAGCCTAGAAGAGCGATTGAAGTGCAAACCAGTGTGAAACGCTTCACCAGAAGAAAGATTTTATGAACCTAAATAATATATGGCACAACCTGGATAGGAGATCCTTTTATAGAAGTGTGTGAGAAAGAAATATGTGTGAGAGGGGAAGAGTGTGAGGTTCAAACATTAAACTACACAACTAGGGTTTGGAAAAAAAATTGTAGCTAGGGCACATGGGTTAGGGGAACCAATCAAGGTGAAAAGGAAAAGAATTGTAAGAGTAATAAGTGGAATTTAAAGATGACACCTAGAAGAGCACCTACAGTGGAGACCAGAAAGAAGAAGAAAGATCCAAAATTTGAAGTCGAGGAACCACCTAAGGAGAGGTTCTCTTAAGTACAATACCTAGAAGGGGTTATAATGGGTCATGTATGGGACTCCCATGGCCAGAAATGAAAAGCAAGTGATTATAATCACCACTCTAGCTCAAATGAGGACCAAATAAAAAGAGATTTGGTGCGGAAGACCAACCAGAGGACTGAAGATGACAAACCTATCTATGATGAAAATTGGTATGAGACTGTACGCACCCAAAATTGCATGTGCTACATTGTTAGAAAATGGTTACAAAATTACCCAATGATGATTCAAGTCCTTTCAAGAAGGTTTTTGAGCTCCAAAGTCCATTTGTAATGTATATTTGTATCCTAGACATCTTTACTTAGCCCTCTCACACCTTTTTCCAACTTTTTGCTTATTTCTATGCATGTTTTGTCCTTTAGTGCCAAGACCACCACCCAGGTAGGGTGGTGGTCCTGAGACCACCGACCTGTGTAGGGCAGCGGTCCTAACTGATTTTTCCAAATTCCCTCATGCATGTTTTTAACATGCGACAATTCACTTAAATTCACTTTTAGCATGCATCTATGGGCCAAATTGTCTAAAAATAGTTTTTATTTCTTGATTCTCCTTCCCTCTTCTATTTTTACATGTGCTTTAGCTAGTTGGAATTGCCTCTTCTTTCCTTGTGTATGAAGGCACATCCTAGCCCCAATTATTATATATTCCATGCTTGTATTCAAGCAAAAGGCTTGAGAAGTTTTGTGTATCTTGCATTGTATTTCAGCCACAATCTTGTTAGGAATTGCATAGCTAAGCTCACATCTCTTGTGCTATCTCTCTTCTACTTGCATTGCATCCAGATTGCCTTCAATCTGCCATTTCCCAAGCACCATCCTCCTATCAATGTTATTGCATTCCCAATACCTTGGACTCATATGAACACTTGGATAAAGAAAGGAACAAGTTGAGGGGACAGATACAAATATAACTAGATTTGCAAAAGCTCTTGGTTATCTAGGTTGGAATTGTGTGTTTGTTTGCTTTATTTGTTAAGTTGTCAATTTCAAATCACTAGTTTCAATTACATATCAAATAGAGTAGTAAAATTATTCAATTTAATAGGTCAGGGAGTTACAAGTAGATCAAATCATTATAAATTTTCCTCTTCAACATTACTAGGGAAGTTGTGGGGAACAATAGCTCTTTCAGGGTCATGGTTTGTTCTTCACCTCTAAGGTAGGGTTTGAAGGGTTTTGATTGGATTATGTTATTTGTTTTAGATTAGATTCACATAGTCACACAAGTAACTAGCTACATCCGGCTGATTACTTGTATTTAGTTTATTTATTAAATTAGAATGTATTGCTTAAAAATTAGAAAATATAAAAAAGATTTCCTTTGATAGATTAGTTTGCTTTTTATTGTTTTACTCTGATATATTATGAAAAATCAAAATACATAGATTATATTTCCTTTAATAGCTAGTATTCTTATTAAAATCATTTTATTTCATTATGTATGAGCATCAATAGTCCACAACAAGAAAATACATACAGTTTTGATCCTTTGGTCCCACAACCCAACGGGTCAAAGCTGATAACTAACATTGATACAAGCTTATGTTTGGCAGTCTTATGCACACCTGCAGCTTTTGCTAAGAAAATAGAATAACTAAATATGATAAACATCACTACTAATAAATCCTATGTTTATTAGACTACTCTTGGCAATAGGGTTTGATTATGCGCATGACCATACAAGGGCCATAACCTCCACAAATTTTTGGTTGTGATCCTAAGGTCCCATAACCCAACGCACCTACTGACCAGTTAGTCATTGGCACTTATTTGTGTACATTAGTATTAATATATTCACCACTTCCACTAGACATTATTACAAAAATTTCCTTACTGAACATAGCATCCAATAAGGATAAGACTTTCTGGACTAGACTAGAAAATCACCCATAAGTCCATGTGGATCCACCACGTCTCTCGTTCTTACTTCCATGACCATTTTTGGAAATCCATACGAGGCGTCTGCATGTCACTTTCCATGTGTTTAAAAACCAATTAACATAATCTCAATGGAGCTTGATATTGATTGGAGTCTCCAAGCAGCTATTATATCAGACCCAACCATTACACCACTTCAAGTTAGGAGAGAATTCTTTGCCATAGACTCACAGATCCTGATTTTACGTGTTGAAGACATAACATTTCCCAAATAGTTTGATCCCTGTCACCACACTCACATTCAAATTCATTCTATACTGGCTATCTTGACACAACCTCGAGAGGTTGGGTATGAAGAAGGTCACGTGTTGATTTTTTATCATATAAATTGGTGAACCTAACGTGAAGAGTTAGTCTCTAAATGTTTCCACTTTCTTCGTCCATAATTTATTCTACGTGAATTATTATACCCCCCAAATATGTCAAAATACAAAGAGTACGGTTGACCCATCCCTTGTTTTGACACGTACAACTACCAGAAATGTATACCACAACAATCACCTTCACTCTCAACGTGGGCAGACAACCACTCAACTTCTCAAAACCCTCTTTTTTAGGGAACCAATGTTGGTTCCTCTATACATATTAAGGAACTTGACCAAATCACATAGACTTATCCTCATGAACAATCAAGTTCAAACAACATGAATTTCACTAGTGAAGCAAGTTCATATCCTTAGGTATTGTTTCGACAACCCATTAGTAAGCAATCGGACCAAGTCCCGCATCTAGATGAGGAATACTTAGCATGATATGATATGAGTGAACAACACTTCTAGAATATGAACTGAGATTTTGATAGGTTGTAAGGACAAGGTGATGTTTTTCTCAAAAACAATAACACTACCACTCTATAAATTAAAAATACTACTAATTAGGGATGGCAACATAGTGAACAATTCATAGAAGGATATTGTTGTTGCAGACTCACAGCACCCCTGGATGCAGATCAGGCTTCTAGGTTGATCACTCTAGCATCCAGTGTGATTGCACAACATGGAAACCTCTCTCCAAGTGTGGGACTTGTGAAACTAAGAGAGGAATCTCCAGATTAGAGGCTGGTTCCTCAAACTCCTCTGATTAGATCTAATGCTTGCACAACTACAGAGGTTTAGATCCTAATCCTACTCTAAACTGCAAGGAGACAGGGATAGAAATGCAAAAATTGAAACTAACTAAAGATGGTGATGCACCAAAAGGAGTGGTGAAACATTTCTATCATGCAAATAGACACAAACCAAAGATTGCATCATAAAACATACACAGGCTGATAAGATATAACTTAGGATCTGAAATGAAGCAAATAATACAAACAAAGGATTGAAACCCATTCACAAAGCTTATATTATCATTTCCAGTATCAAAATCACTGCATTACAACCTCAGAGAGGTAAAAACTGTTACAATCCTTGGAGAGATCTGATTCTTCAAAAAATCACTTGCTGGAGGTGAAAGAAGAAGTTGCCATGTCCAAAAAAATGTTCCCCCCTTTAGAAATGAGCCAAATCTGGCTTTTACATTACATGGGTCGAGCCCAGGAGACAGAAACGTACAAAAATGTGAGAACCCATTCCTCCTTAACTGTAGATGTATTAAAACGGCATGGGGGACCTTACAAACCCATACCCTGTCATTTTTGACCAAATTGCAGGAGAATGAGACCCATTCTGCGTTAAATTTGGTCGCTGAAATGTCACTTCTGGCCATAAACACGCATCAGAGCCTTTTCTCAATTTCTCTCTCTAGAATACACCAAAATTCAATATTAACCATATAATCATCTAGATAATTTCATAAGCTTTCTGTTGATATAAGGAACATGCAAATCTGAGCTCTGGATCGAAAGATATGTCGATCTGAAGATTTAGGGCACAAAACAGGTGAAAATGTGTTTTGAAATTTTTTCCCGCGCTCTACCACCTGGATGACACGTGTCAATCACCGATTGGATGCGTAATTCTCTCTCCTTTCCTGTCCCATGGGGTTTCCTTTAAAATTTTGACTTTTGATGATTTTGGAACATTTTTCACTTTTCCTCCGTGCCCCCACCACTTGGGACACGTGGCATGCATTGATTAGAGGACAGGGGCGCGGGGGCTTCCTTTACTTTTAGCTTTTTGGCTGAAACTTGGCCAAATTTTCCAAATCCTCCCCAAGTTCTGTGCTTCCCTTTCTCCTTAGCAGACGTGTCCTCTTTTGATTGGCTTGGGCTGACCCTTTAAACCTCACGCTTTGAACTTTTGGACGTTTTTCCTTGTGATACGTGTCATGATTTGGTTGGTCCGCGGGTCTGCCAGTTTTTCACATCCATCGCGTCCATTTGTCCTAGATGTCCCAAACTGTCTGGGAAAAAAACTTCTGATCCACCCGATTCGGGCTACCCTGTTCCATTTCTTCTGATGACACGTGGCGTGATCTGATTGGCTCTCAGCTTTTTAGGCTATCTGCATCTTCCGCATCCCTCTATCCCAGATGTCCCGAACTGAAGTTCTCTATGTCGGCTGATTCAGGTGGTTCGCGTCCTTTGGCCGAACCAGCTTTCCACGTCTCCCGTGTCCCTATGTCCCAGATGTTCCTTTGCTCTGCAGACTGCCTAGCAGCCTTTCGGCCAATTTGCGCCTAGATGTCCCTCATGTCCTGACTGTTGCTAGGACTAGGACTTAGCCATTTTTCATGATTTTTCCTGGCCCAAGCTTGTTTTTGCAACTTTTTCACCTTTTCTCAGAACTTTCTCTTTTCAACCTGGATAGGAGAGTTAGAAAAAATCTGAGGGGACCCTAGAAACATGATTTTTTTTCCCTGAATCAATCTATTTGCCTGGGACTTGAGAATTTAATGCATGTTATCAATTTTTACCTTGGGGGTGCAAATTGGATAACAATTTGGTGACTTAGCGGGGTTACCTACCTACTAGGTAGAAGATACCAGTTGCCTGAAGTAGTCCATTGGGCATAGAGTCATCAAATATTCTGTTTAGAACCCGTAACTGACTCAGAAGGTGCAAGGAGGAAGATGGAATATCACCTAATGGGAGCAAGAATTGTAAAACATCTCCATGGACAGCGAGCTATGCTAAAGCACTTAGGGAAAACAAAACTAACCTACAGCAAAACAATGTGCACAAGCACTTAGACGAATGAAAATCTAATCTAATATTTAAAAAGTAGTGAACTTCCCTCTAGAAGCAACACTTGAGATAGATTCCATTGACTGGAATCTGTAGTTCTTCACCATCCAATGAGGCCAATTGGAAAGCATTTCTGTTCTTGCACTCACTTTGTGACCATGTATGAGCCACTCCAAATGGCATCAAATTTTGAATGCCTTCCCAGTTTTTCTCTATCCACATCCCATTTCAACACTAGATCTCCAACCTGAAAAGATCTATCTTTGGCCTTCTTATCAAAGGTCTTCTTGATCAATGCTTGATCCTTTTCCATTGCTTGGGATGCTTGATTTCTGATCTCTTGCAGCTCCATCAACTCTGCATTCCTCACCTCCATGGGCTCAAATTCAAGCAACTCTAGCTGCTTCATGAGTTCCAATGTGGGCAACTCAAGTGAAATGGGCAAGATTGCCTCTCTTCCATAGACAAGCCTGAATGGAGAGTTACCTATAGATCTTTTGGGAGTTATCCTGTCAGCCCATAAGGCTGATTTCAGTTTGGTATGCCAAGACCTCTGATTCTCGTTAAGAGTCCTCCTAATGATCCTCAACAAGTTCTTGTTTGTAGACTCGGCCTGGCCATTACCTTGAGGGTAATAGTTTGATGAAGTGCTTAGGTAAATACCGTTTTTGACAGCCCACTCAGTCACCTTAGACCCAATGAATGCCAATGCATTATCTGAGATTATTGTAGCAGGTACACCAAATCTGGTTGTTATCCCCTCATAAAAGTCTAAGATGCTAGACTCATTTGCCTCTTTGAGTGCTACTGCTTCTGTCCATTTGGTGAAGTAGTCTGTGGCTGTCAAAATCCATTTGTGCCCTTGTCTTGAATTGGGATTGATGACCCCAATGAAGTCCAAACCCCATTGCATGAATGGCTGGTCAACTGAGATTGGATGTAATGGAAGGGCAGCAAGTCTCTCTTTTCCTGTGAAGAATGCATAGTTCTTACACCTCTTGATCCATGTATAGCAATCACTAAATATTTTAGGCCAATAATAACCAGCCTTCATGATTTTTAGAGCTGTCACTCTTGGTGTGAAATGACCACCAACTGGTCCACCATGAAACTCTTCCAACACCAATTTGAATCTGATTTGAGCTAATGCATCTCAGCAGCACTCCATTTACATCTTTCTTGAACAAAACTCCATCAACAATGGCATACGGGACAGCCTGCAATCTGAAGTGTCTCCTTTGGGTCTTGTTCATCTCCGGAGGGCATAGGCCTGTGCCTAGGAAGTGTATTATATCTTGGGTCCAGCAAGGAGTGGGGAAAACATTGTCTTCTTCTTGTTTGCCACTTGGCTCATGGCTGTCTTGGACTATCAAAATAGCCTCTTCTTCATTGCATACTTCTTTTTACTTCCCCAAAACCAGCTACTCACACAATCCTTTCCCTCTTACCAGCTTGGTGATCTTGATCTCAATGTCATACTCCATGTCATCACCTCCAAATGCATAAAGGATGAAATCCATGGAGAAGTCTGGGTTGATGAGAGTTGGTGCTTGAGAGATGGCTTCCTTGATTGCTTCAAAACTCTCCTTGCCTTCTGCTGTCCACTTGAAAGCCATGCTCTTCTTTAAAATTTTGGTGATGGGCTTGACAAGGGCTGCAAAATCTAGGACAAACCTCCGAAAAAAGTTTATCCTTCCCAAGAAACTCTGAAGGGCCTTCTTGTGGCTTGGCAATGGTAGTGCTCTTATGGCTTCAACCCTCTCTGGATCAATTGCTAATCCTTCCTTGGAGACAATATGGCCAAGGAGCTTTCCTTCATGTGCAAGAAAGATGCACTTCTTAGGATTTAAAGACACTCCAAACCTTCTACACCTTTGAAACACTTGCCTGAGGTGAAAGAGATGGTCTGCTATATTCTTTGAGAAGATAGTGATATCATCTAGGTAAATCAGCACCACATTGTTAATCAGACCTTTGAACGCCATATCCATTGCCCTTTGGAATGTTGCTCTGGCATTCGACAGTCTGAATGGCATCTTCTTGTAAGCATATGTGCCCCATTTTGTAGTGAAGCCCATCTTGAATTGATCTTCTTCCTTCACCATTATCTGATTATAGCCTGAATATCCATCTAGCAATGAAAACCTTTCTGAACCAGCTACAACCTGCAATATTTGTTCCATTGATGGAAACGGTTAATGATCTTTGAGTGATGCTCTATTTAGATCGTGAAAGTCCACACACAATCTTATTTCTCCATTTCTCTTTCTTACTGGCACCAAGTTTGCAACCCAACTTGAGTGTTTGATGGGGAAGATGATACTGGCCTCAATAAGCTTACTTAACTCTTTTCTCATGAGAGATTCAATATGGGGATTCACTGGCCTTTGCTTTTACCTGACTGGCTTGGAATCCAGATCCAGCTCAATAGTATGTTGTGCCAACTTTGGGTTGAAATCTCTTAGATCTTTATAAGTCCAAGCAAAGACATCTGGGAACTCTTGACAAAGCTAAACGAAATCAGATTTCTCTTGTGAGGTACTTACTTTGCCAATTTGCAATGTTTTGCCTTCTTCCACTAAAATAGGCTCTGAATCTTCACCCTTTACTTGAATGTTTGCTTTCTCCTTCCAGAACTAATCATTTGGGTTAAAAATGGACTCCAAACTGATAAGTCCTTTAGGCAGCTTGTTAGTTCTCAGCTGTACCACTTGGTCACCATACTACTGTTCCAACTTTTCTTGATTCTTGGCTGAGAACTCAGCTTCTTCTTACAAAAAATGGATGATTTGTTGGTCATTTTCAAACACTTGCCAACTGGCATTGTTATCTGACACTGAAGGCCTCACAATTACGTGGATGTTTAGCTATACCTTGTCTTGTTGAATGCTTTCCAAAATGTCAAAGGCTGCCCCTACTACTGCAAGCCTGTCAGCAGCTTGATTCTCTTTCCAGGGAATGGATTTTATGCCAAAAACCTCAAAATCTTCCATGAGGTCCCACACCCTGTTCTTGTAGCACTTGAGTAGATCATTCTTGGCAGCATGCTATCCCTTGACCTGATTTACAATCAATTCACTATCCCTAAAGACTTGCAAGTTCTTTATTTTCTTTTTTATTGCCCAATGCATCCCTTGCACTAAGGATTCATACTCAGCAGTGTTATTGGAGCATGCAAACTGGAATCTGAAAGCTGAATAGTACCTTATTCCCTGAGGTGAAACAAGCATGGCTCCACCTCCTACACCTTTTCTACTCCTTGATCCATCAAAAAATAGCTGCCATACTTCATTGTCATCTTTGTGGTTTGGCTTGGTGATGCTAGGAATAGGCTGATTTTCTTCGTGTATGCAATAAACCCCTAGCTCAGATTCTTCCACTTCTTGATAAGGATCAAATGCATGTATCTTGCTTGCCCATTCATCAAGAGTTAGATTCAGGATGCTTCCAACCTTGGTGTCAGCCTCATCAATGCTTGCGTGATCCTCCTGATCAAATGCTGAGCAATTGGCATTAATCTGACTTGGAGTGTAAGGCTCAATATGGAAGTTTGCAATAGGTTCTGACCTGATTGTAGCCCTAGTTTCGTACCTTGTTCTGAACAACATGTGTGACCAATCAGCAGAAAAATATCCCCCAATCTTGGCTATGAAGTCCCTTGACAAGCAAAGGGTAAAGAGTGGTGGAAGGTCTATGACTGATACATCTTGTAAAACAACAACATTTGGACATGCATGCAAGGTAAGACTCATGTTTCTAATTACCCCAACTGTTGTTAGTGCTGTTCCATCCAACTGAACTACCCCTTTGGATGTTGTTTCATACTGGAGCCCTAGCTGATCAGCTATTTGTTTAGGCATTACTGAACTACTTACCTCGGAGTCTATCATGCAATTATGTACTAGATGACCTCCAATGATCAATGAAACATAGAAAGGATGGGGCTTCAACATTTTACCTTGCTGTCCTCCATGATTTCCCTCAAGCTAGGCAGCATTTGTAAGCACTTTGTCTTACATCTGAACTTGCTGATTCGAAGTTGGCCAATCCTTCATGGTAGCTTGCAGCAGATCTCTTTGGCTTGGGATGGATAGGGATTCCCACATTGATATATTGACGTTTGTCTTCTTCATCTGATCAATGATACTGAATGGTGATGAAGGATCTCTTTGTTGTCCCTTGGTTTGCACATTCACTCCTTGCATGTGGGCAGCAACAACTAGTATTTGAGTTGGCCTAGAGGCCGTTCTTGGCTGCCCTTATGCATTTGAAACTGGACCTTGCTTGCCAACCATTTGTGGAGCCAAGGAAGGTTGTGGATTGGTTGGGGCTAATGGATGTTCTTCACCCAAATTCCTTCTCTTCGACCTTGTGTTGGCTGCAACACCATGAGAAACTACTTTATTCATGCCACAGAAAATCTTCTGCTTACCAGTTCACCAATGTGGTGTCATTTGAGGCTGATTGCTGTTGGAATGTTTCTTGTTGTTGGTTGTTTCCTTGACTGCTCTCACCCTCCACACTAGTAGTTGTCACCATCAATGCTTGATTGAGAGCACCATTGAAGCACATGGATTGGTTATGAGGCTTATTGCATGGAAAACACCAATATTACTCCTGAGCAATGTTGTTTTGTGTTGGCACCAATGCCTTAGAGACAGATATGGCATTTGGATTTTAGGGATGAAATGGTCTATTGGCAGGAGGCCTTATTTGATTCATATTTGCAGCTGGATTAGGGGGTCTTTGTGGTTGGTAAGGCTGCCTATTATGCTGAGCTTGGGGTTGATAAGAAGGTCTAAAACCTTGGGCTTGCTACCTCTTAAGAGTAACCAGCTCATTGCCTAGGTTTTGCAATTACTTCATGACCTCTTGAAGCTCATTTGGGGCACTTGGAGATGAAGTGGAAGCTTCATTTGAACTCTGATTTCTAGGAGTGGGAGAAGGAGCCAAATTAGGTGCTTGATTGGTGTTTGAGCTCTCAAAACTTGGAAACAGTGGCATGGGAGGTCTAGGGGCAAGTTTTCCAACTTGGATTAAACAATTTTCAGCCCTAATGGCAATGCTATAAGTCATAGGGATAGTTATGCCTCCCATGGACTGAATCAACATAGAAATATCAGAATTTAAAGCATTGAGATAGTAAAGAAAAGCACCTTCTGCCATTGGCCTGACTGCCACTGGAATCCTCTCCCAAGTCTTTTGAAATCTGAAGTTGAAATTGGTCAGCTGCTCATTGGGATCTCTCTTGATGGTTGTCAGCTGCTCCAAAAGAGACAAGTTGTCTCCCTTCTCTCCAAATTGCTCGTGAAGTGCTATACATAGCTGATTCCAATTTGTGATAGAACCAGCTCCAAGGCTCCTAAACCATTGTAATGCTTTACCCTTGAATGAAGATGCCAGTAACTTGAAAGCCACTTGCATCTCATTGATTTCATGGATTACACAAAGGTTAGCAATATCCTTAACATGATCACCTGGAGTAGTCTGATTTTCTCCAGTGAAGTAGGGAATGTTCTTCAAGGTTGTAATAGGAATTGGATGTTGCGCATTGAGGGCAAACGGGCTGCTGCCTATGAAGTTGATGTAGGGGTTGTTTTGTGTCATTCTAATTGGTCTTAAAACCCTTGTTGACTGAATGAAAGGCCTACCAGGTGGAGGAGTTGAGAGAGTTTTGTTTGGTGGAGATGGAGACCTTTGAATCCTTCTTCCTCTTTGCCTTCTTCTTGGAGATAATTGTAGGTATTCAAACAACACTTCTTCTTCTCCAACTCTTGACCTTGTGGTGATTCTTCTCATGAGTTTTCAGGCCTGCACTTGAAACCAGTTGATTCTTCCCCTTGGAGTCGCCAGATATGAAAATAATAGCTCTTTTCAAGCAAGAAAATTGTAGCAGATGCACATCAAGTTTTCTACAATAAAAATGAGACCTCTAGGTCCCACCGGGCGTGCCAAAACTGTTGTTGCAGACTCACAGCACCCCTGAACAATTAAATAGTTAAAGAATGACCCTGAATCTTACTTGGGTCATCAACATGGCATAGACACTAGTGCTTGGGCACATACATCAATACCCAGGAGTTTGTTTCCTCCCTTAGGTGCTAATATCCTGGGGGTAGATACAATAAGTTTCTTATATCAACATATTTCACATAAGCCTTCAGAGAAATTTTACATTATCAAGACCAACCCTCTAGTAAATAAAATACAACTTCTATCTTAAATCAAGTTCAATTGGTATAATTTGGAAAAAATCAAATACATCATGAATAAAAAAGGAAAACACCATCTGTATTGGTGTTTATTGGGTAGAGTCATGGAAGGATAGTAACACTAGACCTCTCTACCAAACACTTGATCCTTGGCATGAGATCACCCAAAAAACTTGCACTTGGAATGAGACCACCCAAAAAACTCACTCTTGGCATGAGATCACCCAGAAAACTCTCTCTTGGCGTGAGATCTCCCAAAAACTCATTGTTGGTGTGATATATCCCAAAAAACTCACTCTAAACATCATTTTAGGAAACTTTAATATCCTTTTACACTCTTCTACATTAGGTGCACACTTTCCTTTTAAACACTTTTACATACATTTACATATTTACGCATGTAGTGTCCATTTCCACAACCACTTGAGACCCAAGAAACAACCAAGGCTTAGCTAGAAAAATTATGGAATAAATTTTTTATATTAGAAGTGTCTACAACTAAGTTACAAGACATCAATTTTCACTAATAGGTTCTTGAAGCAAAACCTATTTACTAATACAAAAGTCTCCTTTATTAACTTATAAAAAGTTCACAGGGTTCCAAAATTAGGGTTACATGTTCTGGTTAGATTCAGGGAGTAATCTTACCCCCATGCTTGCTCTCTAACAGGCTCAAAACTTCAAATAGATTTTTCTCCTACCAAACACTTCCAAAATTTCCCTAAACCATTCCCAATGAATAGGAAATTTTCTCACCTTTCTAATGATATAAGGAAGTCCTCTTAAATCCTTACAGAACTCAAGTTATGAGTGGGTGGAGTTTGGGGATCAAATTTTCCCCAAGGGGGACACGTGTTGACCCCTGGTTGGTTGGCGGGCCTTGGGGAGAAAATTTTCCCCAAGGGGCAGGTTGGCGGGTTGTAGGACAGCATTGAGAAATTTTCCAATGCAGGCTCAAAGGAAAAATGTGCTCTGCGCCCCTGCGGGTCCCCAGGGGACACATGTCGAGTCCTGGTGCCAAGCAAGGAAGAGGGAAGGGAAGGGTGGAGTGGCGGGTTGATTTGGAACTTTGTGCCCACAAAAGGAAAAAGAGAAGAAAGGACACGTGGGTCCGCGCATCTGCCATAGCCATAAGGGGACACGTGCTAAGAGGAGGGGAAAACCCATTTAGCAGGTTAGTGGGTCGTAGGGTGTTTTTTGGAATTTTTCCCCATGCGGTGCAAAAGAAAAATTTCTCCCAAACCTCCGCAGCCACCCCAAGGTGCCACATGGCAGCCTCTGATTGGCTACAGGCCGGTGGGGAAAAATGGAATTTTTTTCAAAAATTTTCAAAAAAAGCCAAAAGGGAAATTTTTTTTTCCACGCCTCCATCGCTGCCCCATGAGGACACATCGCAACCTCTGATTGGCTGTGGGCCAGCGGAGAAAAAGGTGAAAATTTTCTCGAGCCCAAAATTTTGGAAATTTTCTAAGGGCAATTTTGATGTGAAATTTTTGGATTGCGGGCTAACCAAGGAAAATTTTCCCAAATTTTCCCGCCAAGGCACAAAAACTTCAAAGTGTCATAACTTGAGCTAGAAATCTCAGTTTTGCGAAAACAAGGAATTTTAGGAAATATCTTGAAGCCCTCTTTATACACGGAGCATAACATTTACTTTTTGATGAAGTTTTAATGGTAAATTTTGTAAAAATGATCTACAAGATTTTAATTGGCAAACTGGCAATTTCCAACTTATAAATTTGATAAAATTAGAACTCCTCCTTCACTCAACATGTCAAACAAACATGGAGTATCAGTCTAGGGAGGGTTTAGAGTGTTTTAGGGAAGTCAATTTATCCAATTTGTTCAAGGTTGCATTTTTCCAGCAATAGACAGAAACATTACTGTGTAAGCTCCGAATTGAAATTCATTAATTTTTGGAGATTCATTCTTGACTGTTATAGTGAATTTGAGTTCCTTAGGTATTAATAAGTCTAAATTTTAATGTTTCATAACTTATTGTTTAGTGTAAGTATGAACTATTCATTTTTATGAAAATGTGAATTGCCAGAGTGAAGTATATTACAATGAATTGTTTCTTTTAATTGGAATATCCATTTTATCATTTAAATGTGCATATGATCCCTAAACTGGTCAAATACATTTAATTAAATCCAATCAGCCATTTAATAACAATTTTGCAAAGTCTTATTTATAAATATAAATCATTCCAAGAGAACAATATACAGTCTTTTATTTCATATGCATGCTTCTTTTCCAAACAACAAATTACAATCTTTAATAGTAATTTCAAATCTAATACACCATACAATTTTAAAAGGAACTAATGCAATCCTTTATTGATATTCCAATGCAACTTTACAACTTATCACTTTCCAATTTGATTTGGTTTCAAAATATAAAATACAATACATATAATATCATTTACATTTCTCTTCCCAAAACAGTGAACAAATATGATTTTCCTTTACATTACTCAATTTGAATTCAATCTTCCATCTACAATGCATTAACTTCTCATTACAATAATTGCACCGCTCATCCACTCAAGGTGGGAAAGGTTACATTGAATTTCCACAACAATAAGGGACTGTGAAATTGTATTCTTATTTCTCCAAACAACAACATGCTAGTTTCTCCATCATTTATCTTTGATCACAACAAGGAAGGGGGAAAGGAAATTCTCTCCACCCAACCAATACATCCAATGAGAAGGGAGAATCCATCCTTCCTCATTGGGCCCCGAGCCCCAACCATATTGAAATAAAGTATGAACATCAACACATGGCAACAAGGGCTCTTACAACAACAAGCAACATTATTTTCACATGTATACAACAATAAGGAAAAATACAGTCCAAGCAAAGACATAAGTTCCCAACTGCATTTGAAATCATTCACACAACACATAAGCTTGATCGAGCAGGCCAACAAGAGAAAGAACTACGGGGAGCTACTTATGTCTCCCAATTTGGAATTGGGCATCCACCAAAATCATACCACCATTAAACACATAAAATCCCATAAACCTTATATCTCCCAACCCCTCCTTAATCCCCCCCCCCCAAGAGTAAGAAATGCAAGCAGTTTCTTTTCAAAGGTGGATCCTAATCCAAAACTCCCTCCATAATAGAACTAGTTCCATTGGCAATCCCTTATGTCCCCCATATGAAATCCCCATAGTCTTCTCCTATGCCTTGTCCTAAGCAGTCTACCCAACCAGCCAAGAACACAAACACAAACACCATTTAAACATGCATGCAAGAGAAGGAAAAAACAATTAAAACACAACTCAAGATCCTACCTCTCCATACTAGAGTTTGTTCCAAGCTCACAAGCTTTCCAAGATGCCAAATCCAATCCAAAATAAGCAAGGTTCAAGCATGAAAAAAGACTCCATCTTATTCCACAACAAGCTCCAAAAACAACAAGCAAAATGTGCCCCCAAGAGAAATGAACAAAGTTCCAACAACCATAGGCAAGCAAGGAGTTTCATTTTTATGGGAGAGGGAAGAGAAGAGGATGATGTGGATCCATGTGGGATGCCACATAATTCTTCCTCAACCCCAAGAGGAAAGTCAACATCCTTCACCAAATCACAATAAATAAAATGACAAAATGACTTACACACTCCAAAAAGGCCCATACTCCAAAAGGACTAAATTAAAAATATGTAAGAGAAGTGTAATTAAAAATTACAAATTGTCACTTCAAAAATCAGTAAAAATTCCTAAATTCAACTCCAAACCATAGGCATGGTTGGTGGATCATTTTAAGAGGTGTGGGACAAGTTTAACTTGTCCCACAAGCCTCCAAATTTGGCTTTCAAGGAAAAATTCTGAATTCCTAAGGAGATGAAGTGTTTAACACTCCAAAAATCTATCTTACATTCTCTTACACATCCTTACAACATTAACTTACACACTCTTCCAACATTAATATTTAAAGATAACAAATTTATTAATTACCTTCCACATCCCAATTTAATTTAAATAAAATTTAACTATATGATCTCTCACATTAATCTACCACATTTAAATTAATTAAAAGAAGGAACACATTACAAATAAAATACATACAACAATAATTAAAAAATGAACACATAAATAAAACACATATCCCATGGTCACATATAATGGAAATTCCCCCCCCCCCCCCCCTATGGGAATCCCTAACAAACACACACACACAAAACAATTGCCATGGTGACCTTATTGATTTCACCCAGAATTTTAATATGGTTAGTCTCCAGTCCCCTGACATTGTTGTGATTTTTAACCTGTAAAATGCAAATACCTCTTTTAGCCTCGTGGACATATCAGAACATCCAAAATTATATAAAAAACATTTCCAAATCATCTAAACACATGAATCACAACAATATCAAGAATTCAACATTATCATTTTCAATTTATAAATCAACTATATCATCATCAAGAATCTACCATACTAGGTCTACTCCAAATATCAAGTGTCACAAGTCAAAATCAATATCCATAATATGCCCATGTCAAATAGTATATCATCAACCATATATATAAAATGTCTCTATCAATCATCATGTATAATAACTGAATCGAGATCAATAATAATCCATGACCTAACATCTAACCATCATACTAAAACAAAACCTAATAGTGTCCATAGTATGATCAATAGTATCAAAATCAATATCTAAAAGTGTCAAAGGGAAGTGGGCACTACATCCCCCTCCCCTTAGACTCGACTTCCTCCTAGAATTCACTAGAACAAATGTGGAAACTGCACTTATAATATTCTGGCATTCTCCCAAGTGGCTGCAGTCTCATCATATCTATCCCACTGCACCCATACCTGATCAATCTCTCTACCTCAAAGGCCCAGGGTCCTGGGATCTATGATACAGATGGGCTCCACCATCACCTGCCCCTGATCCTGCACCTATAATGATGTCCAGTCTAACACAAGAGAAGGATCTGCAATGTACCTCCTAAGGAAAGAAACATCAAACACATCATGTACGTGAGACAAGCTGGGTGGAAATGCTAGATGGTAGGCCAAAGGGCCGATACGCTCTAAGATCTCAAAAGGACCAATGAATCTAGGAGCTAACTTAGAACCTTTTCCATAATGGATAGGGCTCTTATGTGGTCTAACAAGAAGGAACACCTTCATTCTCTCATCAAAGCTATGATCAATCCTATGTTGATCCACATACTTCTTCTACCTATCATATGCCTCTTGCAATCTCTTCCTGATCAACACTACTTGTTGCTCCATATCTAGCAAAAGAGCTGGTCCAAGAGATACTATGTCCTCTAACCTATCCCAGCTAAGAGGTGTCTTGTACTCTCTACCATATAATGCCTGAAAAGGAGCCATGCCTATAGAACTCTGAAAACTGTTATTGTAGGCAAACTCCACCAAGTACAGGCACTCCTCCCACTTAGGCTGTTGATCCATCACATACATCCTAAGCATATCCTCTAAAATCTGATTTACTCACTCGGTCTCTCCATCTGTCTCAAGGTGATATGCTATGTTGAAGTTAATCCTCATCCCAAGAACATATTGCATGGTAGTCTAGAAATGTGAAGTGTACAAAGGATCACGGTCACAAATGATCTTCCAAGGAATCTCATGTAACCTAACAATCTCATCCAAATATACCCATGCCACTGTGCTAGCTATATAAGTGGTCTTCACCAGAGAGAAGTGAGCCAGTTTTGTCAATTTATCAACCGTGACCATAATGGCGTCGTGGTGATATCTTGACATAGGTTACCCAACAATGAAATCTGTGGAAATGATGTCCCACTTTCATTCCGGTATGGCATTAGGATAAAGAAGACCTGTTGGATGCTAATGTTTGGCTTTAACCGTCTAACACTCTAAACATTATGACACAAATTGAGACACGTCTCGATGAAGTCCTCTCCAGTGGTACAACTTTCTCAAGGTATCGTGCATCTTCTTCACCCTGGGATGGGCTGAATAGGGTACACGATGTGCCTCTACCAAGATGCCGTACCTCAAGCCTCCATCTCTGGGAAGATATATCCTGCCTTTGTTCCTGAGTAGACCATCTACCTCTAGGGAAAAGCCATCAAAATTTCCCTCAAGGGGTCTCTATGACTCGATCTCTACTCGTACTGCCATGTAGAAGTTGTCAAGAGGAAGCTGCTGAAGAATCCTGCTCTACAAATCTGTGCTCACTGAGGTAGCCATAGCCACATGTCTCCATCTACTGAGAGCATCTGTTACCACATTATCCTTCCCTTTCACATGCTCTATCTCCATGTCATACTCACAAAGCAACTCCATCCAACACTGTTGACGAGCATTTAGATTGGGCTGCATAAAGATGTGACAAAGACTCAAATGATCTGTCTTGAGTGTGAATCTCTATCCAAGAAGAAAATTTCTCCATCTAACCAAAGCATGCACAACTGCCGCAAGCTCAAGATCATGGGTAGGATAAATAAGCTCGTGATCCTTGATTTTGTGAGAATCAAAAGCTACAACCTTGCCATCCTACAACAACACACCTCCAAGCCTTGCTAAAGAAGCATCTGTGTAAACAAAGAACTCACGCTGTGGATCCAGAAATACAAGAATTGGTGTTGTAGTGAGGCACTCCTTCAGTGTCCTAAATTCCTGCTCACATCTATCCATCCAAACAAACTTCTTCCCTTTCCTCTGAAGGGAAGTGATAGGGTGCGCAATCAGAGAAGTCTTGAACAAATATTTTGTAGTAACCTGCTAAACCCATGAAGTTGCGCACCTCAATCATTGTAGTGGGTGCTAGCCAATCAATAATGGATCTAATCTTTGAAGGATCAACTATGATACCTTCCCTAGAAATGATATGACCCAAATACTACACCTCTGACTGAAAGAAAGCACACTTCTCCAAGTTCCCATAAAGTTACTGTTCACGAAGACACTGAAGAACCTATCAAAGGTTCCCCTTGTGCTCCTCACTTGTACGCGAGTATATCAAAATGTCATCTAGTAAAATGAGCACAAATTGATCTAAAAAGGTCCTGAATACACCATTCATCAAACTCATGAACACTGCGGGGGCATTCATCAAACCAAAAGGAACCACTGTGAACTCATAGTGCCCATATCTGGTGATGAAGGTGGTCTTATGAATGTCTACCTCTAAAATCCTCAACTGATGGTAGCCTGAATTGAGATCAATCTTAGATAACTCTATGGCTCCCTTCATCTGATCAAACAAGTCATCAATACGAGGAAGAGGATAACGATTCTTGATCGTCACTTTGTTCAACTAGCAGTAATCAATACACAACCACAATGATTCATCCTTCTTCTTCACAAAAATCACCGGTGCACCCCAAGGGGATACACTAGGATGGATAAGGCCCTTCTCCAAATGACCCTCAAGCTGAAACTTGAGCTCACAAAGCTCCAGGGTGGTCATTCGATAAGGTGAGTGTGAGATAGGCTCTGCTCCTAGAACTAGGTCTATATGAAAATCAATCTCACGTGGGGGTGGTAACCCCAGTAGCTCCCTTAGAAAAACATCAAAAAACTCTCTCAAGATGGGATGATCATCTATCTATGGTCCACTAGACCCATCCTCTGATTTGTCACTTATTATAACAACATACATCTGACAACCCTATCACACACACCGCTTAATCTATATAGCAGAAATGGTGTGAATGGAAATGAGTCTCCTGACCCTCAAGATCATTGAATCAATTCCCAAATAATTTGCACAAGCTATATTCTTGTGGTAATAATCCATCCTAGCTCTGTGTGTAGATAACCAATCTATACCTAAGATAACTCCATAGGAGTCCAAAGGAAGGATACAAAGATTTGAGGTGGTGGTGAAAGGTCCCAAATCCACAACACACTCCTTAACTAAGGAGTCTACAGAGATCTTGGCTTTAGAAGCCATCTCAACATCCCAACTAAGACCTTTCCCAACTACCACCAGCCTACATTACTCTACTAAAGATGGCGCATTAAAAGAATCAGAAGAACCAGAGTTAAACAATACATAAGTAGGAATACCACCAATGCTACATGTGGTCTTAATGAATGTGTTTTGGTGATCAGCCTGATAGTTCTTAACCACTACATAAATCTTGTGGCTGTGTCCCATGTCACCAACTGTCAGCTCAAAAACCGGTGCCTTACCCTTGTTAGGGTTCTAAGGGAAATCTCTCTAAAAGTGTCCAGCTACTCCACATCCAAAGTAACCACCTAATCCTCTCTAAGGAGCAACACCTCTAGTAGGTTCCCTAGAAGCCTATGGTGTGGATCCCAATGATCTAGTTGTAGTCTACTACGGTCTCTATTGGTGAGCTCCTGCAGACTAGGTTCTAGGTCCACCCTGTGTCCTGATGGAACCCCTAGGAAGAGGCCCCATACTCTGACCTCTCTGTGGAGGTCTATAGGGTGGGTAGGTCTACTGCTACTATTGCTATTATGGCCTAAAGGATGAATATGATATACCTTGGCCACCACAAGGAAGAGGTACTAACCCCCTCGATCTACCATCCTGCATCTGTAGAATGTGGCTCTTGACTCAGTCTCTAGCTTGCTGGGTTTTATCCCAAGTCTCCTCTGCAATATAGGCCTTCTCGATGGCCTCTGCTAAAGCCTATGGGAAGTGAATCCACACTGCACCTCCAATATCAAAATTCATGCCCCAGATGAACCTATGAATCCGTACATGCACATCCTGCATATACTCTACATACTGAAGTAGATCTAGAAATATACTCTCATACTCTACTACTAAAAGGGTAGCCTATCGGAGGCCATGGAACTTGTTAATCCTCTACTAGATGAACCTCTATGATAGATATCTACTCCTGAATCTCTCCTCAAATATCTCCCAAGTCACTATCTCTGAATCTACATGGAGATTTTACTCCTCTTTCCTCCACCATAATCCTACTCCATGCCTCAGTAGATGTATTGCAACATGAGATTTCATGTTTCTAGAATAAGGACAAAGCTTGAAGCAACCGCTCAAGTTCACTAGCCAGGTCTCTACCTGAAATCCACCTATATCATCTGAGTAATGTCAGGGTCTAAGATTTAGGATCTCCTTGATGTGATCCACTGCTGTGGTATGTCAGCCTCTAGGTATCTTTACACGCTCATACCTAAGCCTAGGGCTTCGAGACCTCTATCTACGCTCTAGAACTTTGTCACCCTATCTCCTAGGTGGTGAATCTACTTTGGATGGCTTTGCATGGGAGTTCTCTCCTCTATCCTCCTCACTAAGTTGAGGGGGGTACCTAACCCTCGGTAGAAGGAGCTCTATCATGACTAGTTGTCTATCCTTCACCTAATCCTCCATGTAGAGTGGCATTAACATCCTGAAGGGTCTGTAGAATATGAAGTAGAATGGCTGCTACACCCTGATCTAGTGGTGGTGGTGGTGGTTAATTTGAGTCTATGTGAAGGTTCCTCTCACTCCTTCTAAGCCTCCTGCACATACCAAAGCAAGAGTTAGTTCATTTGCTAAGTTATACAACTTCCATGTTTAGTAAAAGCATACAAATTCTTGCTAAGTTATTTTCTAGGTGTCAGTGTGCTAGGTTTAAGTTTTCATGTCTCAAGTTTTCTAGTGTGCCCAATGGTCCAAGCCTTTAAACCACTGCTCTGATACCAAACTATAGTGCCCTTTTCCACTACCACTTGAGACCTAAGAAATAACCTAGGGTTAGCTAGAAAAATTATGGAATAAATTTGTTTTTATTAGAAGTGTCTACAACTAAGTTGTAAGACATCAATTTACTAATACAAAAGTCTTATTTATTAACTTATAACAAGTTCATAGGGTTCCAAAATTAGGGTTACATGTTCTGGTTAGATTCAGGGAGCAATCTTACCCCATACATGCTCTCTAACAGGCTCAGAACTTCAACTAGATTTTTCTCCTACAAACACTTCCAAAATTTTTCTAAACCATTCCTAATGGATAGGAAATTTTCTCACCTTTCCAGTGATATAAGGAAGTCCTCCTAACTCCTTACAGAACTCATGTTATGAGTGGGAGGAGTTTAGGGATCAAATTTTCCCCAAGGGGGACATGTGTTGCCCCCTGGTTGGTTGGTGGGCCTTGGGGAGAAAATTTTCCCCAAGCGGTGGGTTGGTGGGTCATGAGGTAGCATTGGGAAATTTTCCCAATGTAGGCTCAAAGGAAAAATGTGCTCCGCGACCCTGTGGGTCCCTAGGGGACACGTATCGAGTCCTGGCGCAAAGCGAGGAAGGGGGAAGGGAAGGGCAGAGCGGTGGGTCGATTTGGCACTTTGCACCCATGAAGGGAAAAAGAGAAGAAAGGATGCATGGGTACATACACCCACCATAGCCACAAGGGGACATGTGTTAAGAAGAGGGGAAAACCCCTTTCGCGGGTTGGCAGGTCACAGTGCATTTTTTGGAATTTTTCCCCATGTGGCGCAAAAGAATAGATTATTGTGAACCTCCACTGCCACCCCCAAGGTTCCACATGGCACCCTCTGATTGGCTACGGGCTAGCGGGGCAAAATAGAAATTTTTTCCAAATTTTTCAAAAAAACCAAAAGGGCAAAAAAAAATTCTGCGCCTCCACCGTTGCCCCGTGAGGACACGTCACAGCCTCTGATTGGCTGCAGGCCAGCAGAGAAAAAGGTGAAAATTTTCCCGAGCTCAAAATTTCAAAAAAATTCTAAGGGTAATTTTGATGGGAAATTTTTGGGTTGCGGGCCCACCAGGGAAAATTTTCTCACAATTTCCCACCAAGGCACAAAAACTTCAAAGTGTCATAACTTGAGCTAGAAAGCTCAATTTTGGGAAAACAGGGACTTTTAGGAAAGCTCTCAAAGCCCTCTTTGCACAAGGATCATAAAATTTACTTTTTTTAATGAAATTTTTGTTAGGATAAAATTTATTATCCTAGTATTTAATTATGCATAGTTGGATTATTTAATTAATTTTAAATAATAAATTGTTATATTGTTATATGGTTAATCAACCATATTTGTCTGTATGCACATTGTTATATTGTTATAAACAATATATTTATTTTTATGTAAATGTTGCTTCCCGGGTGATTTGGAAGCTTTTTTATTCTGGTTTTTGGTTGCACCTGTGCAACTCATTTTCCCGGATGTATTTGGCTGTGCAATATCTATAAATATTGCAGCCCATCCTCTGTACTTTTTTACTTGATTGAGATTAATAAAATCTACACAGGCTTCCGTCCCTGTTTCTCAATCTACATTTGGTACCAGAGCGAAATTTTGGCCCTGTGAAGGTGTGGAAGAGAGAGTAGCAGAGAGAGAGGAGATTGGAGACGTGTTTGCAGCATTTGAGAGCCTGTGCAGCCTCGTGCAAAACTCCCAACCCCATCCCTGCCTCCCCCACATCCTCCTGTTCCTTCCAGGTACTTGGAAGGCAATTTTTTTTTTGCACTGGTGCACTCAGCACCAGAAAAAAATTGCTCTAGGTATTGATAATAAAAATAAAAATAAAAATTCCCAATAAGGGTTTTGTTTTACTGTATTTGGAATTTGCTTGGCTTGTTTTGGAGGTCTGTATATGTACCTACAGTGATCAAGAATCAAACAGAGCAAAGAAAATAAAAAAAAAGAGAAGGAGGTGCCCAAGCTGCACAAAATATACAGTGGAAGAAGAGAATAGGCGGCCAAAGAAGAGGAAAAGTGGCCTGCATAAAGGAAAAACGTTTTTTGTGAGCAAAATCGACCTCATATGGTCAGCGGCCAGTCCTCCACGCATTTTTCTTTGAACCCTGTGCGGCCTGCATTAAGGAAACATTGTGTTTAAGCAAAAACCGCACCATTTGAGCCTCCATCGACTTGTATAAGCAAACAGCAAGCACATTCATTAAAAACGTGGCCAGGCAGGAAGAAACGCGGCCAAGGAAGGGAAAAACATGCCCAAGCAAGGAAACTCAGCGCCCAGCCAATAAAAACATGCGCCTAGGCAATAAAACACAGTGCCAAGGCAAAAAATATAGCAAAAGCAGTCTGTACAATGCGTCCAAAGGAAAAAAACGAGGCCCAAAAGGAAGATCTGCGCCCAAACACCAAAAAACGCGGCCTGTACATGAATCAGTGTGTGGAAAGGAAAAAAATGCGGCCATAGGAGAATACAAAGGCGTGGAGGTGAAAAGAAAAGCTTCAGATCTGTTTTTTAGGCAAATACAACCCTAAAAACACCCCTTCACCAGCATGCGCCACGTGGCATCCATTTTCCAAGAGGTAAGTCCATTTACTTGTCAATAAATACAAATTCCTTCCTTTCATAGTCCAAGCACCCTAAGTGGGCAAGTTGGTTAGTGCATGCGCCTTGGGAGTGAGAGGTTTGAGGGTCAAATCCCACCAAAAACACTCAAAATCTCTCCTTTTACATCTGGCAGATTTTTTGGCAGAACTGCTAAATTTAGCAGGCTTTTTTGAATTTAGTTACAACTAACTAAATTTAGCGGAGAAATCCCTAATTTAGGGTAAAAAAAAAATTTCTCCCATCTGGTCTGTTTTATCATTCCAGACATTTTTTGCAAAAGGAGACCCACCTAAAAATTTCATTTTCAGCTATTTTTTTGCAATTTTTAGCATTTTGGGTTCAGGAGGTCACCAAGACCCTGAAATTGAAATTTTTTTGCTTGTCATTCAAATTGTACTGTATATTGTACTAATTTGCAGGTTGCCATAGTCAACTGCAAAACTTTGTAACTGCTCAGAAACTGGCAGAATTGTAATAAAAAAAAGTAAAATTGGTTCTGTAACACTTACGAGATCCTAGATCTCATTCGCAGCTTTTGGTATATACAGTGCCTCTGGGAAGCGCTTACAGGTAAAGCCGTCGCAACTACTACTGCACTTAACGCCTAATATATCTGCAACAACGTTGTCTGGGAATCATCCCTATAAATTGACAGGGAGTAATAAGGTCACAGTGCACACACTATGAACCATCCCATCCGTCTGTGAACGATTGCAAGACATAAATCCGGACTGAGAAATTATCCAAATATATAGCGAAGTTACGCGCGCGTATGAGGATATTTCTTTGAGCCGGTGTCAATAATCGCACAGACCCCATCAGTATTGTCTTGGTACCACGTATCGAATTCTTTCACGTACGTTAATGCCTCTTTCACGTACCACCGGCTATATAGAAAGGGCGAGCTTCTTCCACGTACCGACGGGTATATCGGAAGGGCGCATATATAGAAAGGTTCGGTATATCGGACTGACGGTATATAGATTGGGAGACCTTATACCTGGAGTGATAAGAGCCAAATCCTGTCAGTGATCTCTGCAAAATGGGCACCAATGCACCCAAATTTTTTCTTCCGGATTCACAATTTCTCAGAGGAAGCAACTATGCTGCTTGGAAGACAAAAATAAAAACACAACTTGAGTTTGAAGAAATCTGGCCTGTTGTGACTGGTACTCTAACTAGATCACCAACGGATGCAACACAACAACGACAATTTGATAGAGCAGATCAGAAAGTAAAACTCATCATTTTGTTTGGAGTGTCTAACGATGTGCAAGCCCACATTCGAGATGCCACATCAGCAAAAGAAGCGTGGGATAAACTGAGCACAATATATGAGGCCAAGAACAAGAATGTCATACTCAATTTGTAGAGTCAGTTACATACATTGAAATTTAAACAGAATGAGAAAATTGAAGCCTTCTTAAGAAGAGTTGCAGAGTTGAGGGCTTCACTTCTAGCCCTAGGAGAAGAGGTCAAAGATGAATCTCTTGTTCTAATTGTTCTGAGAGCTCTCCCCTCTTCTTACCACATTTTTGTCACAACTCTAAACTTGTCAGATACAACAATTAGTTTTGACAAGCTAGTAAACTTACTGCAACAAGAGGAAGCAATGCACAACAAGGATGATGAAGAGGAGCAGGAAATGCAACTTTATAACTTATCACTTTTCCAATTTGATTTGGTTTCAAAATATAAAATACAATACATATAATATCATTTACATTTCTCTTCCCAAAACAGTGAACAAATATGATTTTCCTTTACATTACTCAATTCTAATTCAATCTTCCATCTATAATACATTAAATTTTCATTACAATAATTACACAACTCGTTCACTCAAGGTGGAAAATGTTATATTGAATTTCCACAACAATAAGGGACTGTGAAACTATATTCTTCTTTCTCCAAACAACAACATGCTAGTTTCTCCATCATTTATCTTTGATCACAACAAGGAAGGGGGAAAGGCAATGCTCTCCACCCAACCAAGAAATCCAATGAGAAGGGGGAAGCCATCCTTCCTCATTGGGCCCCGAGCCCCAACCATATTGAAATAAAGTATGCACATCAACACATGGCAAGAAGGGCTCCTACAACAACAAGCAGCATTATTTTCACATGCATACAACAATAAGGAAAAATACAATCCAAGCAAAGACATGAGTTCCCAACTATATTTGAAATCATTCACACAACACATAAGCTTGATCAAGCAAGCTAACAAGAGAAAGAACTATGGGGAGCTACTTATGTCTCCCAATTTGGAATTGGGCATCCACTAAAATCATACCACCATTAAACACATCAAATCCCATAAACCTTATATCTCCCAACCCCTCCTTATGCCCCCCCAAAGTTTATCCCTTCTGGCCCCCCAAATAGTAAGAAATGCAAGCAGTTTCTTTTACAAAGTGGATCCCAATCCAAAACTCCCTCCACAATAGAACTAGTGATGTTGGCAATCCCTTATGTCCCCCCATATGAAATCCCCATAGTCTTCTCCTACACCTTGTCCTAAGTAGTCTACCCAACCAGCCAAGAACAAAAACACAAACACCATTTAAACATGCATGCAAGAGAAGGAAAAACAATTAAAACATAGCTCAATATCCTACCTCTCCATAATAGAGTTTGTTCCAAGCTCACAAGCTTTCCAAGATGTCAAATCCAGTCCAAAATAAGCAAGGTTCGAGCATGTAAAAATACTCCAGCTTCTTCCACAACAAGCTCCAAAAACAACAAGAAAAATGTGCCCCCCACAAGAGAAATGAACAAAGTTCCAACAACCATAAACAAGTAAGGAGTTTCATTTTTATAGGAGAGGGAAGAGAAGAGGATGATGTGGATCCATGTGGGATTCCACATCATTATTCCTCAACCCCAAGAGGAAATTCAACATCCTTCACCAAATCACAATAAATAAAATGAAAAAATGACTTACACACTCCAAAAAGGCCCATACTCCAAAAGGACTGAATTAAAAATATGTAAGAGAAGTGCAATTAAAACTTACAAATTGTCACTTCAAAAAGCATTAAAAATGCCTATATTCAACTCCCAAACCATAGGCATGGTTGGTGGATCATTTTAAGAGGTGCGGGAAAAGTTTAACTTGTCCCACAAGCCTCCAAATTTGGCTTTCAAGGACAAATTCAAATTCCTAAGGAGATGAAGTGTTTAACACTCCAAAAATCTATCTTACATTCTCTTACACATCCTTACAACATTAACTTACACACTCTTCCAACATTAATATTTAAAGACAACAAATTTATTAATTACCTTCCACATCCCAATTTAATTTAAATAAAAGTTAACTATATGATCTCTCACATTAATCTACCACATTTAAATTAATTAAAAGAAGGAACACATTACAAATAATATACATACAACAATAATTAAAAAGGAACACATAAATAAAACACATTTCCCATGGTCACATATAATGGAAATCCCTAACAAACACACACACACAAAATAGTTGCCATGGTGACCTTGTTGATTTCACCCGGAATTTTAATATGGATATTCTCCAGTTCTCCAACATTGTTGTGATTTTTAACTTGCAATATGCGAATACCTCCTTCGGCCTCGTGGCCATATCAGAACATCCAAAATTATATAATAAACATTTACAAATCATCTAAACACATGAATCACAACAATATCAAGAATTCAACATTATCATTTTTAATTCATAAATCAACTTTATCATCATCAAGAATCTACCATACTAGGTCTACTCCAAATATCAAGTGTCACAAGTCTAAATCAATATCCATAATATGTCCATGTCAAACAATATATCATCAACCACATGTATAAAATGTCTCTAGCAATCATCATGTATAATAATTGAATCCAGATCAATAATAATCCATGACCTAACATCTAACCATAATACTAAAACAAAACCTAATAGTGTCCATAGTATGATCAATAGTATCAAAATTAGTATCTAAAAGTGTCAAAGGGAAGTGGGCACTACAATGCACATTTTTCTCTGATTTCTCATATACGAGACTTTGACTACATTGTTTTCTATTCTTTTTACAAGGTTTTCCTTACAAGAAGCAACAATAAAAAGCACAAAAATAGGTACAACACATACTTCACCCTTAGGGTCATTTTCCTTTCGTAGTTTCCAAATTTCACTTTTTTCAGCATTCAATAATTCATTTGTCTCCCCAAAAGGTGCTTTTCCATACACTCTACATGGTTATCAAGTATGCATCTCTTATCTACTTTATGTTATCAAATATTCACTCAATAACATAAATTGGGAGAAAATGTAGACACAAAATCACACATGTTGGCATTCATATGACTCCCAAGCAAGAAAACTAGTAATTGACAATAGTCATTTGCATCTTTTCTATGTTTCATATTTTCTATTTTATCTTACACACCATGTAGCCTAATTGTTATTTTACTGATTTATCTTTTATGTCTTTAGACACCAGTGCCTATCCAGGAAAACAATGCCCATACATTCCTGTCCCCTCTATGTACCCCTAACCCTTTTCTATCTTAATCAATCCTTTTGGGTATCTTTTACCTTTTGAGCATATTTTATCTTTTGAGCATATTTTTTACTTATGGATCAACCTTCCAGTTGTTAATTACAAAATTCAAACAAGGGTATCATATAAATAAATAGTTATGGGTTCAAAATAAGGGACTAAGCTCTAAGCATTATTACTATCACCTAATTTTGCACTCAAAAGGCACTTAAAGAAATTCAAAGCATCCCTTTAACATTCAATCATGGGACAAGGGACTACATTTTCTACATACACTGCATAGGAAGGGGAAGTTATTTATTCCATCCACACATGTTATACATTGTTACATTATAGATCTAGCCTGATATCAAGTAAAATTGCACAAGGGCATCCTAGGGCATGATTCTTACACACACTCAATAGAACTATATGGAGTCTGAGATGTAGTGCAATGCTCAATCTTAAGTTCACTTGGTTAGGTGACTGTTGGGTTTAGTCTGACTCCTCATTCCACATATTTCTTTTTTTTGGATTTGATGTGGTTTGTGGAATTTTGCAAGCAATGTCTATTTTATGAGTTACAAGTATCCTCGGTGATCAAAGAGTGACCCAAAGTATATCAACAAGGAATATATATGAAACTTTTGTGATACTGTAAAAATTAGATTATGACCATTTACATAGTTTTGGGCACCCAGTAGCAGTCTCTAGCACCCATGTGCCACTGTCTAGTTGTGGTTTCCCATGTCTGACATCATTTGTGAGCTCCAAAATTTATCTTGAGCATTAAAGAGACAATTCACCTCCTATTTAGTAGTTTTCCCGGTTCAGAGCACTTCCGGATCAGACGTAAATCAACTAATTCCTCTCTCATTCCTATTTTCTTAGGGTTTTAAATATTGCATCTTAGATTACTTGTGTCAAATGTGTATTTTAACATTTATTATCATATGTGACTCTACAATATTATATTTAATTAATTAAAATTAAATTAAATCACTTTTTCTTGTGTGTGAAATAGTTTCATTAGGTTTACCTTGTGCCAATGATGCTAAGATAACATGCTATAACTATCTTAGATGAAAATTTGTGTTATGGAATTCGACACTTCCCCTTCCTATGCAGTGTATGCATCCACAGTTATAGTCCCTTTTGATAGTAGTGATAGTATGTAGATGTGATAGCCCCTTTGAATTGCCATCCAAAATAATAGTGTGTATGTTGTGTATATATATGTCTCTTTTTTAAATTTTGACACTAATGACTTAAAAGGATGGCTATGAACCTGGGCTAAGGATAAGAAAAGTGAACAGGCCAGCTAAAAATGCCAAAATGTGTAAAAAGAACAAAGAGGATATAAGCTCCCAGAATGAACACAGACACCCATCCAATAGTGTCCTGGGATAAATAATAACAAATGTGAAAATACATATAGACAAGGATCCATGTGACCTGACCCAAAGTGGATACAAAAATGACAAATGTGAGAGAGAGAAAGTTACAATGTAACAATCAATCAAAGCAAGTAGATGGACAAAGAGATCATGTCACCAGTGAATAATATTCTTACTTAAGATCCATGCATATAATAACATACTTGATGGACATAGTGAAATATTATTATGTTTCATGATATTGTATCTGTATTATCCCCCACTTTATGTTATTTGAATGACATTCAAGTAGAGTAAAGGAAGTACAGTAACATACATGTATAGAATTTAGAGAAGCGTTATTACAAAGTGTGTGTAGAGTGTACAGATTTATAGTGTGGTGAATCATGGATCAACATCTTTGACCCATGTGGCATAAGTGGACATAGAAAAATTGTCGTAAAGAGAAACTTGGAAAAATAGTTGAAATGATTTGGAGTCTTTGAAGACTTTTGAATTGTTGTCAAAGTAGGATTTAGAGAGAGGTAGGAAGTGATCAATTCCCAACCCATGATTTGTTTATATAATGGGAGGATTTGGGAACCCTTCCACTAAGAGGAAGAGTGTTGGGGAGAGAGGTCTAGTTTTATCTCTCCATCTATGACTACATCCCCAAAAGGTCCATACCTGATATAGACAGATAGAGACCAAATCTATTTTCATTTAGTTCCGTTTGAAAAAAAATTTGTTTTGATTGATGAACCCATATAAGAGAAGTATAAGAAAGGAAATGACATCTCATTTATCCCCCACTCCTATAGTAACGGGTGTTCCAATTTGAATAGTGCTAGATGACTTCCAAGTTAGGTCATCTCGAAGCGATAGTAATTTCATGCATCTCGTAAGTCAGGTCATCTGGGAGAGATAGTAAAGTATGCTTATTTAACCGATTGATTGATTTTGATTTGAATTATAGAAGATATGATTTGATATAAGATGTACTTATTAAATTATTCCTGTAGAAATATTTTTGTGTTTTTTCCCCCATATTAGGTCATCTTGGGGGGATTATATTTGAAATAATAGAAAGTATTGAATATGTAGTATAAAATTATTGTACCTTTGTTCGGATGAGATTTGAGAGAAAGTTATAATAGTAATATGTTTGGAAGTGTCGATTGACTATATTGTAACCTAAGAGGGATTATAGGTATAATCCTGCTTTTATGTCCACCCTTTTAGTGAATAAGAGGTGAAGGGTGGAAAAATTAGCAGTTAAGCTGAAAGAAAGGATGTATAAGATGTTGTAAGAGTAAATGAGAAATAGTATGCGGAAGATAGTAATCACAATAGGATACAAATATTGAGTAGTAAATGTGCCAGATACTGAGTAGAATATGTTAAAACATATAATGGTATGGTGCTATAGTGAAATTATGATCCGTATGGTGAAAACAATGGAGTCAAATCAGAGTTAGTGAGGCTCAAGATATGATTGAAAAACGTATGTGTCGTGTATTAGTTGTAAAACGTGGTTGCAAACAGTAACTATAGTATATGAAAAAGTAGAATTACTATATATAATAATAGTGGAAAAGTGAATAATAATTTCATTTGTACTGAGAACGATTGAGATTTAGAGCTCTGAGTTGTAAGGACGTACCACATGTTAGAGCAGCGAGATTTAACTAACATTTGAGAGAGTACAGATGGAGTTCGTGGCTTAATAGATGATCTGATAGAGTTAGTAAGTGTGATTATTTTTGGAAAAAAAATGTCAAAAATGTTTATTTTCATAAATTTTAGTAAAAAACAAATTGATATTTCTCGATGTTTCTAACATTGTTGAAAAAAGATGGAAGCATACAAGGCAGTTTCTATCTCTTAGGTACACTAGCACCTTGTTTCTTGGTGTTAGTTGAATTGATTCTTATGCGCTCATGAAATTCCAGCTCTTGGGCGCTAGCATCCCAGGTGAAGGGTTTGGTAACTATTGTATGGAAAAATGCATGTATTTTGAAAAATGCTAAGGCTTTTATGATTGATTTTGATGTGTGTACGGTATGCTTATACTAGGTTTTCTATTTCTTATGTTGTGTTGTGCAGAGGGATATAGACTCCAGAGACAGTTTTCGGTGAGGTTGTCGCTTGAGTACAATGCTTATGTTTGATTTTTTAGACGCAGATTTAGATATATTGGATTGTGTCAACCTATGTGACACATTTCTATATTGGGGGAGGTACCCCATAATATCCCTATGTTTAGGTAGCTTTGTGTGATAGATGGTGCACATATACATGTAAATTCTGGTTTCCTATTGGTGAGATGATAGTGACCCTGGAGGATTTATACAAGATAATGATGGTTTCCTATTGTTGGAGATAGAGTAATACGTGTGATTAATATAGTGGATTCCTAGTAGGAATATGAGGGCAGTGTAATGGTAATATTTACATAGGCACCTGAGTATAGGAATGATACATCAAATTTTTTTAGATGTGATATATGAGATCCAGGGGTTCTACGATTGCCTAGATTCTATCTTCAGTGGTATTGTGCACTCTAATTGGCCCTAGACACAAGCCCAGTAGTTGGTATTTTGTAAAAAATGCATTATATGTCATTGAGATATATCTAGCATGCTCAATAATATTTATAGTATTTTCACAAATTCCTACATCCCATATTGTACATGACCTTACATATATTCCTACTCAATAGGATCATTTATGTGCATTAGAAGCTATGATTCTATTTGAAAGATATTGTTTGATTCTAGAAATTCACCATAACTGTCGAAATAAAATCCTAAATAAGTATCACCCATCTGCATATGCAGGGAATGGTCATAACATACTGATATTTACTAAATGTATTTATGTGCCATGTGATTTGTGGTAGAATACAAATGGTATTTTTCGATAAATAATGATAAAATACATTAGTATGCACATAGACCATGGAGATCCCTTCTCTCTCAATGAGGTTATATAATTTAAATGCTTGTAATGGCATAAAATTTGTACTGAAGGAGGTAAGAAGAATTATGTGCTCCATATTTTCTTGAATGTTGGTTGCATTTATAGTTTCCCCCATCTATCATTCTATATGTGTCTACATGCACCATGATAATGCAAGATTTCTTCATCCAGAAATTGTATGATTGTTTGATTACTCAAGATATGTTGTGACGCTTTAGTTCATTAGATGTCCTTTTGTTTTCCATCTTCCCACATGAACTCTTCTTGTTTACCCTAGCAATTTAGTAAAGTGTGAACTATTAGCACATTTTTACATCATCCCTTAATGAGACTTCTTGAAAATGTCCATAGATGGCATTTAACAAAGGTGGACATGTACCTACTCTTTCCATAGTAGGGTGCATTCCAACTACATGTTAGAACTTTTATTTTGTAGGAATGCTCAAAAGGAAACCATATTTTTAAATGTTATTCCCTAATAAATGGGGGTTCCAAATGCAGCCGTGAAGTGTAGAAGCGACTTGTTTAGGAATTTTAAAATGAAATTTGCAATAGTGATGTCTGTAGTGCTCAGAACACGAGGCATAACTAGGCAACACAACTTGAGCTCGTGGATTAAAAATGACCTATAGGATTTTTGAATCATCTAATAGACCTTACAAGAAATTGATGAATGAATTATTCATAGGAAACTAATGACAATAGGCTACATGAAACCTGTTGGATATGAGAGGGAGAGTGCCCAAAAAAATTACTAGTGGATATGTAAATGACATCTCATTTTATCTACTAATTTTCATATTTTATCATGGGTATTCCTCTACGATATGAAGTTTCATGGATATCCTAACGGATCCATTGGTAAAGGGTTAAAATAGGGTACCGCCCCACGATGCCTTTTAGCAATCTCTTCTGATGAAGGGTGTTAGGAAAATAGTCTGGACAGGTCACATGTTGAGTAGCCACTTATTAAGTAAGGTACACATGAAAATTATGATGTTTGGAATCCTATATGAAAAGTGTAATTCTTCATCACCATGGGAACTGGAGAACACTCATAGGTCTTATATTGGTATTAGTAACTCCCACAACCAACATATTATCAACCTCCTGGAGGTAGACTTGGTGCACAAGTTGGGGTTCATCTTGTAAAATATTTTTCACTCATTGTTTTTCATCAATAAACTTCATATGCATATTTCCCCATGAATGATACAATTTATTCATTAATTTTTAGTTTCATAAAAACAAATACTCATATTGATGAAAAATTTCAAATAATATTAGTGACCTCTTCTTTGTTCGAGTAGTCTATGATTATCCTAAATTTTTACAGGTCATATATACCTATGTTCACTTTGATGGATTTTAATGGTTCATTATGGGTTTTGTTCCCAAATCATTTTTATCAAATACTTCCCTTGACCCATAAAAAGTGTCTATGTTAAAGTTTTTTTCATTGGTTTCTTTATCAATCTACCACACCCATCTTTTATTTTCCCTTTCTTTTCTAATTACCAAAATGTGTATACCATTTGAGAGCATGATCAACAAGGATATGGTGAAAGGATTTAAGCAACAATAGATCATTGGAATAATAATCCATGGCTAAGTGGTAATGTTTTAGATGTAAATAGGGATTGTCGGTGTCATTGAATAATGAGAAAGTAGGCATGATAAAACCTTCAAGGAAAACAAAATTGTGAATATTCTTAGGAATGTGATTTTATGGAAGGGGATTATTATTAATGGAGTCATAATAGGATTGAATCTCGAGGGTAATGGTATGAACTTGAGTTTTCATAGAACCAACAACATTTATGAGATAGATGATATATTTTGAAGGGATGGTTCAGGAAGTGAGAGGAACATTAACAGGTTGAATCTTTCCATTGTGAGTGATCATGGAAACCTAAGAAGGGGGAGTGGATATGGAAGGAGGGGATGGAGGTGTGAGAGGAGGAGATGACTGTAGAGGCTAGATAGAGATGTTAGGTGTAGAATCATGAGACATGATGAGAGATGTATTAATAGTAGCATTGGTGTCAACATGGCCATCATTGGAAGGAGATTCAAAAGTAGATGAAAGAGGAGGTGTAGATTCACAGTCAAAAATTTAAATGGGAGAAACATCATCATTAACATGTGTAGTATCATTATCAAAATCAAATTCACTATCGGTCCTATTTTCACAAGCAAGGATTTCATCAAGATTATCATCAACATATAAATAAGTGGTAGGAGTGGCAGTATTAGATCTATCATGGAAATCATTGGAAACATTTTAAAAAGTAAGAATAGTAGGTGACATAGATTAACATTCAACTTGACTAATAGTAGAAAAATCATTAGCCATATTTGCATTTGCAGTATCATAAGTAGAGTCATTAGCATCCATGTTTGTACAAGAAAGAACCTCATCATGAAAAGAATCAATATGAATATTATCATTTTTTAATAGTAAAAGGAGGGGATGATGGAGGGTTATGCATAGCTATGGGAAATGAGGGAGAACATGCGGTACAATTTTAGTCAAGGGAAACTATGAAAATATCGGAGGTTTAGAAACTAATAGGAAGGGAATTTCGGAAGTCAAGGAGTTGTTGGAGGTATTTTGTATCATATTAGGGATGGTAGACAACGTTATGGAATTTAGCTTCTTCTAAGGCATTGGAAAATACTGGTTACATATACATATAGGTCATATCATGCTTTGGAGATGGGTACCTCTTTTTAGACACGACGGGTTGGGATCTAAGGGAAAAGGGTTTGAATAAGAGTGGGTTTCACCAAATGATTTAATATAAATTGAATTAAATATATATTTTTGAGTAACTAATGTAACAATAGATGAAAAAATGGTGATATATAATAATATACAAATGTTAAGTACTCAAGAAGTGTAGAACTGTAAGAAAATTAGAGGGATAAATAACTAATCTGGTTTCAGTGTAACCTAGAGACAATTGGGATAATGTATCTACTAGATCTAGATGAAATGATATCACAGTGGCTAATAGAAGGTCATGAGACTCTAAGATGTGTTGTGTAGGAGTTCTCACAAGAGGACAGGAGTTCCTGGGTGTTAGTCTCTGATATGGGTTCTATTATCTATGCGAATATTTAGGATTTTCATTTTTTGGGTCTAAGGGTCTTCACTCCAATATATTTTTTTTCTCTGACTTTGTTACTAGGGGTTTTATGTCACTTGTAACCTATAAAAAAAACCCTAGCTATCTGTATAAGCTCACAAACACATTAGATTTGAATAAAATATGAAATATGTGAAATCAGACTGACCCTAGCCATCACCCAAAGAGTGAACTTAGTACCAAGTGTTGCACTAAAATTTACACTCCATGTAGTTCTATGTGCTTCTATGTGAAATAGTTTCCATAGCTTGACCTTCCACCAATGATGATAAGATAATGGGATATAGCTAGTTTAGATTAAAATGTTAGGTATGGAATTCATCACTTCCCCTTCCTATGTAGTGTATGCAACCAAATATGTAGTCCCTTTTGATAGTAGTGATAATATGCATATGTGATAGCCCCTTTGAATTAACATCCATAATAATAGTGTGTTTGTTGTGTATATATATGAGTATCTTGTTTGAATTTTGACACTAGTGGCATAAAAGACTGACTATGAACATGAGATAAGGATAAGAAAAGTGAAAAGGATGACCAAAAATGACAAAATGTGTAAAAAGAACAAACACGATAGAAGCTCCCAAAATGGAAACAAGCCCTTGGGTGCTAGTGGTCCAGAGTGGGTGCTAGTGTCTTAGGATAAATAATGAAAAATGTGAAAAGGTAGACAGACAAGGATCCTTGTGACCTAACCAAAAGTGGATACAAATATGACAAGTGTAGAAGAGGGTTACAATAACAATCAATCAAAGACGTAGGTGGAAAAGGGATAGTGTCACCAGTGAATAATTTTCTTACTTAAGATTCATTCATATAACAACATACTAACGACATAGAAAAATAGTAATATGTGCATGATTTTGTGTCTACAGTCTTTCATCAGGGATCTGAGTACAACAACTATTTTGTGGGAAATATGCTAAGTATTTATCGGGGCCTAAAATGCATTTTACATTTTCATCCATATCTCCTCACCCAGTAGTTTGATTTTGAAAAAATTAGTGGCGTTCGAACCATTTATTCGAGATCTTTCTAGAGAGATAATGTTCGAGACAAATAATGCACCGATTTTTGACATTTTATTAAATATTTGAAAGATGAAATGTAGTTTTCATAACATGAAACAAAGAACATTTTAAGAAAGCATGAAGAATATTGAGTTTGCACAGGTATTAAATGGGTATTCTATAGGGTCCCCTTCCCTTGGAAATATAGACAAGAACATACATATGACTTTATGATTGATACATCACGTATCAAGGTTTACAAACTCTCTTGTAAAAATTGAGACGAGAGCCAAGAGCTTGTTCTTCCTATGTTCAAACTCTTTGCTATCCAAGGTACCATAAATGTATTGCACATCATGTGCAAGCCCTCATGACATTCCCTTTTTAATTTTTTATATGATGCTTTTTTTTAGACCCTCCATGGTTTTGATCGGTTCAGTCTTCTTCTTAGGGGAGGTGGATACTACCAAGTTATAAGGTTTTTGAGAGGTTTTTCATTCCTTATAAGTAGTTTAGGTTAAGGAAATTTCACCTCCAAACCACCCCACTAATTGATGTTGATTTATTTGAGCTAATTTATGCATGTACCATACAATATATGCCCATGGTAGATTTTTACCCAATCCACAAGTAACACAAATCTCTTCATACAATTCTAAGGATTTTGAAGAAGACATACTTTTCTCTGTACAAGGTTTGCTATTAGAAGGTCCCTTTCCAATTGAAAGTTCTAGAGCTACTCCTGGTCAGCCAGACATGGTATAAGAAGTAAACAAAAATGTTGTAGATAGGGAAACTACCTTTGATTTTTCCATTTCCAACAATGATGAGGTTACTTCCATGAAGAATATTTCTCCCTCTACCTTTCCTAACTTTCATGGATCCATGATTGAAGACTCGGACGCCTTTTTTTTTGAGTTTGAAATTCTATTTACGAGCTATGATTATACCACTGATGCACATAAACTGAAGCTATTCCCTGCTACACTCAAGTATGTAGCCTTGATATGGTTCATGGGTTTAGGGAGAGATGTCATTACCATCTATTCATAGATGAAGGAGAATTTTCTCACTAAGTACCAGGACTATTGTAGGATGAGTAGCAGAGGATGTGATGAAATTTACAAGATGGAACAAAATGAGGATGAACCATTAGAATAATATCTAGAAATATTCATGTTCTACATTCAGAAGATAAGGAAGACAAGACTATCTCCTAAATATCTCAAATTACTCTTTTTTAAGGGACTCGGTGAGAAGGACATGGATGATCTATATCTAATAGGAGCTCAAGAAATTTCCAAAGCTACATTTGAGGATATTTTTAAAGTCTACAAGAATTACTCTAGAGCCATGATGAAGAGAATAATAAATGTAAGATCAAGAGATGGATCAACTACCAAACCAATTGGGGACATATACAAGTAATATATTGTCAACATGTTCAAGAACATAAAGCAAGAGATTGTCAATGACATGAAAAATCAACTGGATTCTCTGCATGAAAAGAAGAAAAGATAAGATGCAAAGGAAACACTTACAAATTTCTTCTATGCATGTAAAAAGAAGATATATGATTGTAGATGCAGAGGATTGACCATTGTTGCAAAAGAAAGGGAGGCTTCACCTAAATTCAAGATGTTAGAGACAGAGGATTGATAATTTTTATATGTTGCTCAAAGAAAACCATCACCACCAAGACAAGGAGTGAAATGGACAATAACCAAATCGTACCAAGCCAAGAACACAAATGCTAATCAAACACCACGATCAATAAGATGAAAGAAATTCACCAGAATAACTTTACATAAAACCTTTGCAAATAAATGAGAAGCAATATCATATATTATTATGGAACTGATTTCTTTTGAAAAAGGATGTGCTCCTTTGATTGTGAAGTCATGCTTGATATGGACTGTATCTTCTTTGAAATTGCAGATCTTTGACTGAGTCGGAACATAATTGGACTCTTTTAATTCTTTCATTTTAAACCTGAGTTTAATCTGATCTCGGAATGAATATGGAGTTATCCATCTATAAGACCCAGCCTTGGATCAGTGGCATTGATCCAAGTAATGCTTTAAGTTTATTTGGGATGAACTAAAATTATAGACCTTTCGCAGGTTGCAAGGTCTGGATGCATTGACTAAACTGTTCTGGAGTCTAACTCAGGCTGATCGTGTTAAAAGAATTGGTTCCCGATATCGTAATATCAGGAAGGTCTTGATCGTGGACCAGGTAATAAATTCAGATACATTTATTTCCACTAGCCTATTGGCAGTGCAGGAGTGAACCCTGTTCGTGAATGTATGTTGTAGATTCTTTTTCTGAGCATTTGAAATGTTAGACCTAAGCTGGATTTATTAAGGTTAGTAACCTAAAACTAAACTATAACCTAGGGGTTAGATTAGTGTTAATCTAACCTAGGCCTAGGCTATAAGCTAATGTTCTAAGTTAGTATCTATGTGCTATGAGGTTAGACTAAGTGTTATCTTAAATCCTAACCTAAGTTACTAACCTAACTAATGAACAAGGAAGAAAGGGGACCTATGGAAGGGTGCGAACCATGGGCGGCAGTTTCTATGGCATTAAATGGAGGGATAAGTATGAAGGACAGGTAATTTGGTAGAATTTTTTAAACGGCTAGCTAGAGCCGACGTGGCAGGTCGCCAAAGTTGGAAATGGTCTTCGAACTGGTTTTATCCATCGCCAACTATGGCGGTCGGTGGCAATGGAAATTGAGCGGGAAATTAGGAGTAAATGCCATTTATGAACTCAGTCTTCGAGCTCGGGTTTCACGGGAAGGCATGCAAAATGGAAAATTAGTAGTTTGTTTGGTTTTTCATGCGCTCCGGTTTTCCCTCTGCCTGATCACTGGTTCTTCGCACCAGTCTTCTTGGTGTTGCATGGCAAGTATGAGCGTAACTAGCTCTTTTCTCTGGCAAGGAAAATTTATAAGTCATGGAAATAACAAATTTTTGTTGGTGAATCTAACTTGGAAAAAGAGGAGAAGGCTCGAGCTCTTTCAGTGGTCTTCTTCGGATTTTTAAGCAAATAACCAGGCATGTTAGGCCTTAACCTTTAAAAATCTTGCTTTCTTTCAATTGATTTCATTAGAACAACTCTGTTCAGATGATTTATGGGTTTAGATGGTTTTTATGGTAGCTTTGTGTGATTTTGTTACTGTATCTTCTTGCTGGTTCGATTTTTCAAGTTTAACCCTTGATGGGTGTGTATTGTGTTTCGAACTGTTGCTCTATTTCGTTGTGTTTTGCATTCCGGCTTAAGTTTGTGAAATGTATGCAAGAAAGAATATTAGACCTGCTCTGTGAGAGCCCATGAATTGTTCCCTTGTTGGGTTCAGGCTACAGTTGATACTTGTTGTTGATACTTGTTGTTGATGCTTGTTGTTGATACTTGTCAGAAAGGATACTGATGGACTTTTGTTTGAATGTTCAGTTTAATTGGACTTCTTTGTAAGTTCCGTCGTGGTTAGTATAGGTGGTGGTTACTGAATCTTGTTGGGTTTCGCTATGATACTTAGGTTATGTTGAACGGATAACTGGCTGTGTTTCAGTATTTGATGCGACCCTGTAGAAGTTGTTTTTCCCTCCCTTGTGTTGCAATTACGGGATTTAACCCGTTGATGGTTTGCATTATATTTATTTTATTTACAAGATGACTTTGTGGAGTCCTTGGATTGGTTCGTATATTGGACTACTGTATAAGTCATGTATGTGTATACTGGTAGCATGATTCCGTCGGAGTCCTGGAGGGGTAACTTGTAATACGACTTCTGTTATCTTGTAATGTATACCTTCGTTTAAGTAATGAAATTTTGGTACAGACTCAGTTGGTGTACTTTTTACGTTTCCTATCTGTGTAAGCTTGAGCGAATAATGTTTTAGAGGCTCAGTTGGATTCCTTGTTACGAAATCAGTATTTAGCTTTTGTATAAGCCTGATTTTGTATATTTACCATTGTTGGCACGGTTGGAATCATTAACTGATATTTATTTTGTATATCGGCTTCTGTAGGAGCTTTATCGTGTATACTGTTGTTCAGATTCAGTTGAAATCCTTGATAGGTAACCAGTGTATCTGCCTCTATATAAGCCTGTTTTTGTACACTTGTTGTTTTTGGCTCTGTTGGGTTCCTTAAGTTAGATAGATATCATGTATCTTGGCTTCTGTAAAAGTGGGTCGTGATTACCATACTTTTCAAACTCTGAATGAGTTCAGATGTGAATACAGTATGTTATGTTTCTTTCTGAATAATTCCAGTTAAATGAGGCTGTGCATGTGCGTGGATTTTGTATGAATATCTCTGCATAGTCTTAGGGAAACATCATTTGCTTTAATGTCAAGGAGTCTCTTGTTGACTGCGATAAAAGAGAAGTTCTTTGATTTCGACCTTGAATCTAAAGCCTTACAGTGTTTAGTAGGGATTAGAGCGAGCTGTAGGTTGCTGAGAGGGATTGTTGTCGTGTTTGAGCATGATTACGTCTTCTGTTGCATGGATATCTAGTCTGGAGCTTGATTGAACTTAGGAGCTGTCGACTGCACCTCAACAGGCGATGGCAGTGAATATCTTCTTGTTTGTCGCTTCATGTGGAAGGTCATGTGGAGTCTGTTTGGTAGATAGTCATCACTGTTTGGCGTGAGAGCTACTGTACTGCTATTAAACTCCAGTAGTTTGTTATATTTTAAACTTTAACAAAACTGTGGTGCTTCTGGTGGCCTCGTCTGATTTATTCGCATGTGTTTAAGGTGAATGCTTTGCTCTTGGAAAGATGGTACAGTCATGAGCTAGTTCTGAGGGAAATATGTATGATTCGTTTATTTCTCTTCTGTTGTAAAGTATAGGTTGATATAATTGTTTATCTAACTTTTGGAATTGTTCTAACATGCTGATGGAATCATGAAAGGTTATGATATTCATTTATTATGTTGAATATATTAGTCCGTCTGATGTTACTATCCTTGGGATTCAGATGGATAGTTGTTTAGATGCATTTGTCTTCTTGGTCACTAACGTTTTGATGAAATATTTGAAAGGTATCCGAGACTATTTAGTGACTATAATATGAGCTACGCGTTTATAGTCATGTTTGTATTACAAGAGCATAGTCTGAAATATGTTTACTTGTTTGGTGAAATGATCTCATTTAAACAGGTTGTTTAATGAAAACAGTTGGTGGATTGCAATTGTTTTAAGAGTTAGTGCTTATCATGCTCAGTTCATCGAACTGACCCATGTTGACAATTTTTGCAGATGGTTGCCGTAAGTGGTAAAAGCACGCAGATCTGATAGGATGTTCAGATTGTTTAATTTGGTTTTATGATGAATTTCAGCTTGATTCTCTAAATGTACTATATGAGGAAAGATGTTCTTTTTCCGTTGAGTATTGTATCAAGTAAGCTGAAAGCATAAAATGTATTTGATTAGCCTGAAGGGAATAAAGTGAGATATTTGTTACTTATGTGTTTGTATTCTTATCTGGATAGTTTGACCTTCTTCGGATCAAATGATCTTGAGAGCTTGTTATTATTGTTTAAATTGGAGACTTTTGTGATTATCAATGTAAGCTTGCAAGAATATGTGAATGAATACTTATGATTGTTTAGCAGTTCTAGTATGTTCTATCTAAAGCTAAATTAAGATTTAGATCACTGTCTTTCTGGAAGCTAGGGTAAAAATAAACCTAAGCAAGACGCTAAACAAGCTGGATTAAATTATTAATTCCTAGTCTTGATTAAGCCAGGACAACGTTTAATTGGATTCTTAATCATTATATCTTGATACTAATAAGTACGATATAAATTCAGTTATGAGAACTGATATAAACCAAAAAAAAGGGGTTTGGTTAGCAATCTCATGTGAAGGATGGGAGTAATTGTCCAATTTCGTTGATTTAGAATTATGTATATTCTATGAACTCCTTGATGGGACCTCTAGTCTTAATAACTTCTCTTGTGTATTGGGTTTTATTAAGAAGGGTCATTCTAAGGTGAGGAACCCAGGGGTTGGGAAAGACTACTCTTAAAGGGAGCGTCTTATGGTATAATTTAACTCAACGTATGTAACACTTTTTTTTATAAGTAGATCTTTTCGAGGCGGATTTAAAGGTTGACGGCACAAGTCAACTGCAGGGTTGTACCTCCGAGAAGATTAGGATCTTCTCGAAGATACAACAATGCAGGTGACTTATGACGACACCCTTTGCATTGATCGTTAAGATTTACACCTTAAACTCGAACAAGTTACTCTGGGACCGATTAGGAATGTGGTCACGTTATAAGGCTGCCTAGGAGACTCGGGGTATCTTGACACACTGGTTTAACTAGGGTTGACCCAGTATGTCATCGTATCCCTAGTCCTCGGGAGCATCCATATAACGTTGTCACCTTACTAATCCATTTCCGAGTGAATAACTTGGGATAGGAGGGACTGACAGAAGTCAGTATAAGACATTCTACATAACATAAGAATGGGGTGAAGGACGTATTCCAGATTGACGAGTATGTCGTTAAGGAATACGAGACATAAGCAGTATGTTTCAAATCTTTGGCCAAAGTATCGCAAGCTGCTGATTGCGTTGTCCTAAGTCACCTGGTCTAAGGGATGAGATGCCGATGAATAATGGTAACAATTATTCAGATAGGTTCCTTAGACAGAGCATTCTGAATCCCAGAATAGGGAAGAGAACCGCAAGAGTGGTGTGTTAAATAAAAACGCCAACTCTTATTACTCATGAATAGATCGGTAGATTACCGAGTCATGGAATGAATAGATCGGAGGTACTCCGAGTCATTACAGCTGCATATGGTTATCTGTTATAAGAATGGTTATTTGATTTGTGAGTTCTAAATTACGTATTTAGAACCAGGATGCATTTATCAAAAAAAAAAAAATTGACTTGTTCTAATGTATAAAATGAGGATGTTACATCTTGGTATCAGAGCTGAAGGTTGCAGCTCTTGGGCCTATTGTGTCCATAATCTGATGAGAACCTGAATTTTCTTGTAACAGAAAATGGTTAGAACAAGGGGGAACGTTGCGAATAATGCTCCACCTGATGGAGGGGTGGCAACAACCCAGAAACTTGATGAGATCCTTGCTGCCCTGTTGGACACAAGAGATCATTTAGCTGTACTTGAACAGCAGGCGATGGGAAATGAGGAGGATGAAGAAGCTGGTAATGACAATCAGCCACCTCCTGAGGACAACCCCGATATGGGTGTTGATGTTAATGCTGGGAATGCACCGGTCTAACCAGAAAACAAAAAGGCCAGGTTGGCAGCAGAACTCACTAATGATATAAAAAGGATAAGTCCACCTAAGTATGATGGCACCACATTAGGAGATGGAGCTGAGAACTGGCTCAGTGAAATGGAGAAGTACTTTGCAATAAGAAACTTCTCAGAGGAAACCAAAGCTATTTGGGGAGCCTATCAGCTTTCCCACGAAGCATCTTCGTGGTGGGATAGCCGTAAAGCTGAACTAAATATTGATGAGACCAATATTACTTGGGATCAATTTAAAGGCTATTTTAGGCAACGTTGGCTGCCACAACTTTTCTATGATCAGAAAATGACAGAATTCCAGAACTTAGCTCAAGGGAAGCTAACGGTAACTGAATACTGGGAGCGGTTTACAAAACTCCTCAAGTATGTACCGCAGTATCAAACTGACGAGAAGTTCAGAATACGGAAATTCATCATGGGATTGAATCCCGTGATAGGGGGAGAGGTCGATGTTCACAGTCCAACCACTATGGAAGGAGTTGTTGAAAAGGCCATAAGGCAAGAACAGAAATTAAAGGCTATTTCTGCTCATAAAGAGGAAGTGCGGAAGAAGACTGCAAACCCTTCTTCAACCTCTCTTGCACCCAAAAAGGGACCATGGAAAAAGTTTGGAAACAAAAATAAGTTTCCAGGGGATAACAGTAAGAAAGCAGTAGTAAATAAGCCTGCTGGAAATGTAAGGGATAATTTTGCCAAAAATTATAACAATGGGCAGAAGCCCTATGGAGGACAACGTGACAATTACAAGGCTGGAGGCAATTTTGAGCCTAAAAAGGGACCTGTAGGAGGCTGCTACAATTGTGGCAAAGACCACTACGCAAATCAGTGCCCTTTGAAGAAGGATGATCGTAATCAGCAGCATAAGATACATGCTGCAGTAGCAGACAAGCAAGCTGAAAAGCAAGTGACACCTATAGAAGTTCCGGGTAAGTTATTTGGCATACCTGTCACTATTCTTTTTGATACAGGAGCTACTGAATGTTTCATTTCTAATAAACTTGCCTCTAAACTTAAGAGAAAAGCTGGAAAAATGGATAAATCTTGGACTGTACAATATGGTAATAACTCTGTTCATACAGTGAGTATGTGTCTTTTTGGGGCAGTCCTTGACTTACCTAATTTCTCCACGGAAGTTGACCTCTATGTTACACCTTTGGGATCGTATGACATTGTTATCGGTGTCAATTGGTTAGCTGACCATAAAGCAAAGGTAGACTGCTATGAAAAGAACATAAAATGTTTAGATGATCAGCTGGAAACAACAGAGATTCAAGGTGTGAAACGGGAAATTTCAGTTAGAAAACTGTCAGCTATGCAGCTTAAAAAGGCTAAAAATAAAGGATGTACCCTTTATGCAGTAAAGATATCTGAATTTTCAGAAGAAGATGGTGATTACATGAAGCGATTTCCTCTGTTACAAAGTTTCAGGGATGTTTTTCCTAAGGAATTACCAGGGTTACCACCTAAGAGGGAATTTGACTTCACCATCGAAATCAAACCAGGAACAGAACCTATTTCCAAAGCACCTTATCGGATGACTACTACAGAGTTAGTAGAGCTTAAGGCACAATTGCAAGAACTTCTGTCTAAAGGTTTGATTAGACCAAGTGTTTCACCTTGGGGAGCGCCCGTAATATTTGTGAAAAAGAAGGATGGAACACTTAGGCTGTGTATCGATTATCGGATGTTGAACAAAGCAACAATCAAGAACAGATATCCACTTCCAAGGATCGACGATCTATTTGATCAGATGCGTGGGGCAATGGTTTATTCTAAGATAGATCTTCGATCTGGTTATCATCAGTTAAGGATTAGAGAAGAAGATATTCATAAAACAGCTTTCCGAACAAGGTACGGACATTATGAATTCACGGTTCTACCCTTTGGATTAACTAATGCACCCGCAGCCTTTATGAACTTAATGAACAATATTTTTCAAGAATATCTGGACAAGTTTGTACTTGTATTCTTGGATGATATTCTCATTTATTCTAAAAGCGTTGAGGAGCACAATGAGCATTTGAAGATAGTTTTGGGAATTTTGAGAAAAAGAAAGTTGTATGGTAAGTTATCCAAATGTTCTTTCTTTGATTCAGAAGTTCACTATTTGGGTCATGTCATTAGCAAAGAAGGAATTGCTGTAGATCCTTCAAAAATAGTGGCAATAACTGAGTGGCCTGCACCTAAGAATGTGCACGAAGTAAGAAGCTTCATGGGTCTTGCTGGTTACTATAGAAAATTTGTAAAGGATTTTTCTAAAGTAGCTGCACCAATAACTTCATTGCAGAAGAAGGATAAGAAATTCATATGGAATGAAAAGTGCGAAGTGGCTTTCAAAAGTTCTGAAAGGCCAGTTGACTTCTGCACCTATATTAGCTGTACCAGACCCTAATGGGAGCTTTACTGTTGTAACGGATGCTTCTGGGGAAGGTCTTGGAGGTGTTTTGCTACAAAATGATCAAGTCATAGCATATGAAAGTAGAAAACTTAAATTACATGAGCTGAATTATGCTCCTCATGATTTGGAGCTTGCTGCCATTGTTCATGCACTTCAAGTCTGGAGACACTATTTACTTGGGAAACCTTTTGAGTTGAAAACTGATCACTTAGGACTGAAATATATTTTCACTCAGCCTAATCTTAATGCTAGACAGAGAAGGTGGTTAGAATTTTTATCACAATATGATTTTGATATTAGCTATATCAAAGGGAAGGAGAATAGAGTAGCTGATGCTCTAAGTCGTAGGAGGCACATTTCTGCTCTTATAACATTAAGAACTCAGTTTAAGGACGAGGTAAAAAGTGCCTCAGAATCTGATATTTACTTTCAGCAAGTAAAAGCAGCGCTTGCTGCAGAACCTAATGATGAAAGGTATAAAGGTTTTCATTTTGATAATGAAGGAATCTTGCGTTATGAAAACAGAGTATATGTACCTATGCTGAATGATTTGAGAAAGAAGTTGTTAGTTGAATTTCATAATTCACCTTTCTCTGGACACCCGGGTATCACAAAAATGCTTGCTGATCTGAAACAACAATACTTTTGGAAAGGTATGAAAAAGGATGTCATTAATTTTGTGACTCATTGTTTGGAGTGTCAGCGGGTTAAGGCAGAACATATGCACCCTGCTGGACTGTTATATCCTCATAGCATACCGCAGTACAAATGGCAAGTAATAACCATGGATTTTGTACAAGGATTACCCATGTCCAGGAATAAACATGATGTTATCCTGGTAGTTGTAGATAAACTGACGAAGGTAGCTCATTTCATCGCTGGAAATCTAAAGGATGATTCACCAGTGCTGGCCAAAAGATTCGTACACGAAATTTTCAGATTACATGGTGTACCAGAATTGATTATATCTGACAGGGATCCAAGAATGACGTCAAGGTTTTGGCAAACGCTTAATACAGCTCTTGGAACGAAACTAAACTTCAGTTCTGCATATCATCCGGAAACGGATGGACAAACTGAGAGGGTAAATCAAGTGTTGGAGGACATGTTGCGAATGTATTGCATGGATCAACAGTATAAATGGGAAGAGTATCTTCCATTAGTTGAATTCGCATACAACAACACTTATCACTCATCTCTTAAAATGGCACCATTTGAAGCACTTTATGGAAGAAAGTGCAGAACTCCTGTTAGCTGGGATAGTGTTGAGGATAGAGTGGTAATTGGACCAGAGATTCTCACAGAAATGGAACAACAAGTTAAGCTGATTCGTGAATGATTAAAGGAAGCAGCGGATAGGCAGAAGAGCTATGCTGACCTTAAGCGGGTTGATCGAAGGTTTGAGCTTGGTGAGAAGGTTTTTCTTCGTGTTAAACCCAGAAAGAGTTCTATAACTTTTGGCAAGGCTGCCAAGTTGTCACCTCGATTCGTGGGACCTTTCGAAATTGTCGAAATAATCAATCCTGTAGCTTATCGTTTAGCATTACCACCTGCTTTATCTCGCATGCATGATGTTTTCCATATTTCTTTGCTTAAGAAATACGTTTCAGATCTGTCACATGTTTTAAATTGGAATTCCTTGCAGGTCCAAGACCCAGGAATAATCGTGGTTAAACCCACATGAGTGCTGGAAACTTGCCAATTGCATTTGAGAAATCATGAAATACAGCAATGTAAGGTCCAGTGGGACCAGTTTAACGAAGAAAGTGCAACTTGGGAAAATCTGGAAGAGATGAAAATTGCTTTTCCTTCTCTTTTTCAACAGAATGAAATCTGTTGACAAAACATTTCTTTTATGAACTTTTTTTTTTTAAAGTTTATATGAAAGCCAGATGGAGGCAAACATTATTCAGGCTGAATAAAATGTGTTGTGACATTGATTTCTGGAACTATTAAGTTGGAAAATAGTCGCATTGTTTTGTGAACTAATAAATTGGTTGACCTGAAGGTTAATCGAATATGTAATCATCGGGATGATGAATCTTTTAGGAGGGAAGCATGTAACACCCTGAACTGTTGTTACTTCCTCCTGAGCATTCAAGTGTTGATATGTGATTTCTTTTGAAAAAGGATGTGCTCCTTTGATTGTGAAGTCATGCTTGATATGGACTGTATCTTCTTTGAAATTGCAGATCTTTGACTGAGTCGGAACATAATTGGACTCTTTTAATTCTTTCATTTTAAACCTGAGTTTAATCTGATCTCGGAATGAATATGGAGTTATCCATCTATAAGACCCAGCCTTGGATCAGTGGCATTGATCCAAGTAATGCTTTAAGTTTATTTGGGATGAACTAAAATTATAGACCTTTCGCAGGTTGCAAGGTCTGGATGCATTGACTAAACTGTTCCGGAGTCTAACTCAGGCTGATCATGTTAAAAGAATTGGTTCCCGATATCGTAATATCAGGAAGGTCTTGATCATGGACCAGGTAATAAATTCAGATACATTTATTTCCACTAGCCTATTGGAAGTGCAGGAGTGAACCCTGTTCGTGAATGTATGTTGTAGATTCTTTTTCCGAGCATTTGAAATGTTAGACCTAAGCTGGATTTATTAAGGTTAGTAACCTAAAACTAAACTATAACCTAGGGGTTAGATTAGTGTTAATCTAACCTAGGCCTAGGCTATAAGCTAATGTTCTAAGTTAGTATCTATGTGCTATGAGGTTAGACTAAGTGTTATCTTAAATCCTAACCTAAGTTACTAACCTAACTAATGAACAAGGAAGAAAGGGGACCTATGGAAGGGTGCGAACCATGGGCGGCAGTTTCTATGGCATTAAATGGAGGGATAAGTATGAAGGACAGGTAATTTGGTAGAAGTTTTTAAACGGCTAGCTAGAGCCGACGTGGCAGGTCGCCAAAGTTGGAAATGGTCTTCGAACTGGTTTTATCCATCGCCAACTATGGCGGTCGGTGGCAATGGAAATTGAGCGGGAAATTAGGAGTAAATGCCATTTATGAACTCAGTCTTCGAGCTGGGTTTCACGGGAAGGCATGCAAAATGGAAAATTAGTAGTTTGTTTGGTTTTTCATGCGCTCCGGTTTTCCCTCTGCCTGATCACTGGTTCTTCGCACCAGTCTTCTTGGTGTTACATGGCAAGTATGAGCGTAACTAGCTCTTTTCTCTGGCAAGGAAAATTTATAAGTCATGGAAATAAAAAAAATTTGTTGGTGAATCTAACTTGGAAAAAGAGGAGAAGGCTCGAGCTCTTTCAGTGGTCTTCTTCAGATTTTTAAGCAAATAACCAGGCATGTTAGGCCTTAACCTTTAAAAATCTTGCTTTCTTTCAATTGATTTCATTAGAACAACTCTGTTCAGATGATTTATGGGTTTAGATGGTTTTTATGGTAGCTTTGTGTGATTTTGTTACTGTATCTTCTTGCTGGTTCGATTTTTCAAGTTTAACCCTTGATGGGTGTGTATTGTGTTTCGAACTGTTGCTCTATTTCGTTGTGTTTTGCATTCCGGCTTAAGTTTGTGAAATGTATGCAAGAAAGAATATTAGACTTGCTCTGTGAGAGCCCATGAATTGTTCCCTTGTTGGGTTCAGGCTACAGTTGATACATGTTGTTAATACTTGTTGATACTTGTTGTTGATGCTTGTTGTTGATACTTGTCAGAAAGGATACTGATGGAATTTTGTTTGAATGTTCAGTTTAATTGGACTTCTTTGTAAGTTCTGTCGTGGTTAGTATAGGTGGTGGTTACTGAATCTTGTTGGGTTTCGCTATGATACTTAGGTTATGTTGAACGGATAACTGGCTGTGTTTCAGTATTTGATGCGACCCTGTAGAAGTTGTTTTTCCCTCCCTTGTGTTGCAATTACGGGATTTAACCCGTTGATGGTTTGCATTATATTTATTTTATTTACAAGATGACTTTGTGGAGTCCTTGGATTGGTTCATATATTGGACTACTGTATAAGTCATGTATGTGTATACTGGTAGCATGATTCCGTCAGAGTCCTGGAGGGGTAACTTGTAATACGACTTCTGTTATCTTGTAATGTATACCTTCGTTTAAGTAATGAAATTTTGGTATAGACTCAGTTGGTGTACTTTTTACATTTCCTATCTGTGTGAGCTTGAGCGAATAATGTTTTAGAGGTTCAGCTAGATTCCTTGTTACGAAATCAGTATTTAGCTTTTGTATAAGCCTGATTTTGTATATTTACCATTGTTGGCATGGTTGGAATCATTAACTGATATTTATTTTGTATATCGGCTTCTGTAGGAGCTTTATCATGTATACTGTTTCGGATTCAGTTGAAATACTTGATAGATAACTAGTGTATCTGCCTCTATATAAGCCTATTTTTGTACACTTGTTGTTTTTGGCTCTGTTGGGTTCCTTAAGTTAGATAGATATCATGTATCTTGGCTTCTGTAAAAGTGGGTCGTGATTACCATACTTTTCAAACTCTAAATGAGTTTAGATATGAATAAAGTATGTTATGTTTCTTTCTGAATAATTCCAGTTAAATGAGGTTGTGCATGTGCGTGGATTTTGTATGAATATCTCTGCATAGTCTTAGGGAAACATCATTTGCTTTAATGTCAAGGAGTCTCTTGTTGACTACGATAAAAGAGAAGTTCTTTGATTTCGACCTTGAATCTAAAGCCTTACAGTGTTTAGTAGGGATTAGAGCGAGCTGTAGGTTGCTGAGAGGGATTGTTGTCGTGTTTGAGCATGATTACGTCTTCTGTTGCATGGATATCTAGTCTAGAGCTTGATTGAACTTAGGAGCTGTCGAATGCACCTCAACAGGCGATGGCAGTGAATATCTTCTTGTTTGTCGCTTCGTGTGGAAGGTCGTGTGGAGTCTGTTTGGTAGATAGTCATCACTGTTTGGCGTGAGAGCTACTGTACTGCTATTAAACTCCAGTAGTTTGTTATATTTTAAACTTTAACAAAAACTGTGGTGCTTCTGGTGGCCTCGTCTGATTTATTCGCATGTGTTTAAGGTGAATGCTTTGCTCTTGGAAAGACGGTACAGTCATGAGCTAGTTCTGAGGGAAATATGTATGATTCATTTATTTCTCTTCTGTTGTAAAGTATAGGTTGATATAATTATTTATCTAACTTTTGGAATTGTTCTAACATGCTGATGGAATCATGAAAGGTTATGATATTCATTTATTATGTTGAATATATTAGTCCGTCTGATGTTACTGTCCTTGGGATTCAGATGGATAGTTGTTTAGATGCATTTGTCTTCTTGGTCACTAACGTTTTGATGAAATATTTGAAAGGTATCTGAGACTATTTAGTGACTATAATATGAGCTACGCGTTTATAGTCATGTTTGTATTACAAGAGCATAGTCTGAAATATGTTTACTTGTTTGGTGAAATGATCTCATTTAAACAGGTTGTTTAATGAAAACAGTTGGTGGATTGCAATTGTTTTAAGAGTTAGTGCTTATCATGCTCAGTTCATCGAACTGACCCATGTTGACAATTTTTGCAGATGGTTGCCGTAAGTGGTAAAAGCACGCAGATCTGATAGGATGTTCAGATTGTTTAATTTGGTTTTATGATGAATTTCAGCTTGATTCTCTAAATGTACTATATGAGGAAAGATGTTCTTTTTCCGTTGAGTATTGTATCAAGTAAGCTGAAAGCATAAAATGTATTTGATTAGCTTGAAGTGAATAAAGTGAGATATTTGTTACTTATGTGTTTGTATTCTTATCTGGATAGTTTGACCTTCTTCGGATCAAATGATCTTGAGAGCTTGTTATTATTGTTTAAATTGGAGACTTTTGTGATTATCAATGTAAGCTTGCAAGAATATGTGAATGAATACTTATGATTGTTTAGCAGTTCTAGTATGTTCTAGGGTAAAAATAAACCTAAGCAAGATGCTAAACAAGCTAGATTAAATTATTAATTCCTAGTCTTGATTAAGCCAAGACAATGTTTAATTGGATTCTTAATCATTATATCTTGATACTAATAAGTACGATATAAATTCAGTTATGAGAACTGATATAAACAAAAAAAAAAGGGGTTTGGTTAGAAATCTCATGTGAAGGATGGGAGTAATTGTCCAATTTCGTTGATTTAGAATTATGTATATTCTATGAACTCCTTGATGGGACCTCTAGTCTTAATAACTTCTCTTGTGTATTGGGTTTTATTAAGAAGGGTCATTCTAAGGTGAGGAACCCAGGGGTTGGGAAAGACTACTCTTAAAGGGAGCATCTTATGGTATAATTTAACTCAACGTATGTAACACTTTTTTTTATAAGTAGATCTTTTCGAGGTGGATTTAAAGGTTGACGGCACAAGTCAACTGCAGGGTTGTACCTCCGAGAAGATTAGGATCTTCTCGAAGATACAACAATGCAGGTGACTTATGACGACACCCTTTGCATTGATCATTAAGATTTACACCTTAAACTCAAACAAGTTACTCTGGGACCGATTAGGAATGTGGTCACGTTATAAGGCTGCCTAGGAGACTCGGGGTATCTTGACACACTGGTTTAACTAGGGTTGACCCAGTATGTCATCATATCCCTAGTCCTCGGGAGCATCCATATAATGTTGTCACCTTACTAATCCATTTCCGAGTGAATAACTTGGGATAGGAGGGATTGACAGAAGTCAGTATAAGACATTCTACATAACATAAGAATGGGGTGAAGGACGTATTCCAGATTGACGAGTATGTCGTTAAGGAATACGAGACATAAGCAGTATGTTTCAAATCTTTGGCCAAAGTATCGCAAGCTGCTGATTACGTTGTCCTAAGTCACCTGGTCTAAGGGATGAGATGCCGATGAATAATGGTAACAATTATTCAGATAGGTTCCTTAGACAGAGCATTCTGAATCCCAGAATAGGGAAGAGAACCGCAAGAGTGGTGTGTTAAATAAAAACGCCAACTCTTATTACTCATGAATAGATCGGTAGATTACCGAGTCATGGAATGAATAGATCGGAGGTACTCCGAGTCATTACAGCTGCATATGGTTATCTGTTATAAGAATGGTTATTTGATTTGTGAGTTCTAAATTACGTATTTAGAACCAGGATGCATTTATAAAAAAAAAAATTGACTTGTTCTAATGTATAAAATGAGGATGTTACAAATACAATAAAGGTAAATAAAGTACCTAGGTGAACATGAGCTAAGGTAAATACCTACTCTAACACCCCCCCTCAAGTGAAGTTAGGGTCCAAAATAGATGTGGCATGTCCACAGTATGAGTCCCAGCAACTAGGCCTGATGAGGTACTCATGTATAACAACTGGGAAAAAAGGGACATCGTAAGGTACCCAAAACTAGTAACAACAAAGTAAAAGAGAGTAAAAACCCGCTCCAAGGCATCCCAAGAAGCTCGACTCAAAAAAATCGTACAATGCTAAAGAAATTTGGTGTGCATTTTAGTCTGAATCCACTGCTTGATCACAAAACTCAAAAACAACTGACACTAGGTTTTACCATAATAGCTCCATACAAGGAGATTGTCAATGAAGTGATGTCGAAAGTGTAAAAAAACACCAAACATAATGCAACCAACTACTGCAAATAGGTGTGCCACGGTCCAAGAACAATAACCAAAGCAAAAAGGTAAGGAAACAAACTCCAGAGTGTCAAGATCCAAGAAAAGCCAAGGTAACAAGGTAAGGACACGAAACCCGAAGAAGCAGGATCAACACCACACCCTCCCATACTGCTGAATGGGTGGAGTGATGCTACAAATATGTATGAGTTTCCCAAAATAAACTACTCAAACATTGACAAAATAACACTGGACTTCACCAAAATAGATCCCCCATAAGAGATACTATCAACATGCCAAAAGTTTCAAAAATACAGATACAAAATCTCTCAACAAATAAGAGAGATACACTACACCTGCTAAAGAAAAATACTCAAAATAAGAAGCATCACAATGCAAAAGGTATAGAAAGTGGAGAAAGAGGCCGAATGGTGGAGGAGCCACTCCTGTAGAGTCCTCTCAATGAATGCCTATGTCTCCACCACGAGTGATCAGATATCCACCCCAAATCAACACAGATGGATGAAGAAGATGCCTACATATGACTTGGTAAAAAATGCATAATGGTTGCATGCAAAAGAAAAATTAGAATGTGTGTCAAGTTGATCATGTCTGACAACTGAAATCTTAGGTTTCTTAAGCCTGAGTGAAGATGTAGAACTCATGTGTTGCTCAGGATCCTTAGAAAGAGTTGAGTGAACAAAAAAAGGAGCTCTGTCAATGTGTAATCCTAATGAAGTATCTACTCGAAAACCAATGTCATGACAAGAATTCCACTTCACATGTGGAATAGAGGAAATAATACCTTGTGAATGTCTTCCAATGACTCTGCTAGTGAGACCCATACAACAGAGCATGCGAGAACTAAATACAGTGGTATGCTTCCCAAAAAAGCCATGCAACTGAGGAGAAGTAGGATACACAACATGTGGTACTGTAATAGGCACAGATGTGGAAGAGCATCTAGTAACAAGCCTCATAGAAGTTTCAAAGCTCAAAAGCATCAAAATGTGGTACAAACTGTTCAAGCTCAAATAATAACATATCAATGTCAATGGGTACAAGAGCAATAGCTACAAGTGGAATAGGAGCATGGATATGACTGTCCACAATATCATGGTGATGTTGTAGGCTAGTAAGTTTGTTCTGCACCTTTCGGATCCAATGGAAGCCTCTGTTTTCCATAAAAACACATGAGTGTATTATTGTATCCTTATCGTGAATGAGTGATTGTAGAAGAGAATTTCACTTCTTGAGTGATCTATTTTCTTCCACAAATTTTACAATATCCTCTTACAAATTTTAGTCAATACCATAGATCAAGGAAAGAACTATACCTAACAACTAGATAATATCTCCTAATATCTAAATAAGATAAAAGAAATATCCACACAAATAAGTGGGTGAGGATAAATACAATAAAGGTAAATAAAGTACCTAGGTGAACATGAGTTAAGATAAATACCTACTCTAACAAGGAGATATGTCACAAGACCCTATGCCATCATTTCACAATTGGGCTAGTAATCAATATATGCAACCCCTACCTTAGTATAATTTTTAGCAAGGTTGGGCTTCATATCCTAGCCAATACCAACAAAAATGGAAACAACCCCCTTTTTCATGGCAGTAGCCTTGGAGAGGAGGGTATTCATGGAATAACCCACCTCCTAATTACCAACAATCTTACCAATAACCTCTTTATCTGCAACAACAAGTTTTGATTTTAAATTCCCAACCTAGCTCTTAACCAAAAGTAACTTAGCTACCAGCTCAACCAATACTTAACCTCAATAATAAAGATACTCAGGAATCCTATTCCAATGAACTAGCTCAATACCCTACTTATTCCATTTATGTTAATAATATTCATCTCCACTCAAGAAGAGAACTTCCTCCACCAAGTGGACCCACCATTACAGAGATTTTAGATGATCCATAGTTGTTGCAAAATGATATAAAACAAAGTGATAAATGCTACAAGATGATATTCAACAACTTGAAAAGAGTTCCATCAAGGGTAAAGTACAAGCTAATGAACCACCATTTCCATAGATATTACAAGAAAATAAGATTGACCTCAAATTAGAATCTAATTCTGATTTTGTCAATCAGATGAGGTATATTTGTATCAAAATTTCACTTATTCAAGCTATCAAGGATGTTTCCATCTACAACAAGTTGGTTAAAGTTATATACATTAAAAAATGAGGTAGAAAAAGAAAATATCCATCCACCGTGTAAGTAATTGGACAAGTGGCTGATATCATGCTTGTGAATTTAGTTTTACTAAAGTATATAGATACAGACAATCTTTTGGTAAAAATTACAATCAATGGGAAAATAATAAAGAACAATTTGATTGACTTGGGGGAAGCCATAAATTTAATGACCAATAAAATCATGGATGATATGAAATTAGAAGGAATAAGGCTAATAACTACAATCTTACAACTTACAGATAGATCAACAGTGAAACTTGAAGGAGTATTTGAGGATATAGTTATGGTGGTAGACTCTTGGGAATACTCTACTAACTTTATTGTCCTTCAACTAAAATAAAGTTTAGGAGGATATCTAATCATCCTCGGAAGGCCATGGTTGACCACTACTGATGCATTCATAGGATGCAAGTCTAACAACATGATTATTTCTAATGGAATTGGTAATAAAATGGTGATGCTCTATCCTCCTGCCCAACCGCTAAACAATGAAGATAAAAAAAATTGGGTAGAAGAACTAGAAGAAGATTAGGGTTTTCTACAGTACCTCATGATGTTGGAAAATTATTGTATAATTGAAGGATAAGAAGAAGATTTTGTTCTATCCAATCTCTTGCAAATTAACTATGGAAGAAATGAAGAGGTGGATGAGAGATTAAGGTGTTTGACTTTCCCCTTGAACCAAGTTTCACTGTAACAAAGAACAATTGATATTTCAGGTAAGAATTACATTCTTCATCAACTTCTTCCCCATGATTGCATATTGAATTCTATGAGCAACAATGTATATTGAATGATTGATCTCTCCCAGTAAGTATAAATAACTCCAGGAAGGCCACTTAATGTAAATAAGATGCTAAGCATGCAACAAGAGAAATTTTTGAATTTACTTCTGCAAAAAAAAAGTAGTGTTTTCATGGGATTATGGTGACATGCATGGGATTATTCCTAAGTTGTACACTCATAATATTTATATCAAGGATAGATGTAAACCAATCAAGTAGCCACAAAAAAATAATGAACCCATAAGTAAGGGAGATATTAAAAGGATAATTGAATAAGTTACTAGATGTTGGATTTATATATCCAATTTCAGATAGTCAATGGGTGTCACCACTTGTCACTGTACTAAATAAAAATGGAAAATGGAGGATATGTGTAGATTATAGGGAGCTGAATGTAGCAACAAAGAAATATCATTTCCAATACCTTTCATTGATCAGGTACTTGACACTTTGGCTGATAAGAAATATTTTTATTTTCTTGATGGATATAATGGATATAATCAAATTCAAATTGTGTTAAAGGATCAATTCAAAACTAAATTCACATGCCCGTGGGGAATATTTGCATATTTTGTTCTTTCATTTGTCTTGCACAATTCATCTACTACATTTTAGAGGGAAGTCTTGAGAATCTTTTCATATCTAAAAAATGACTACATGGAGGTATACATGGATAATATCATAGTACATGGCAGCACTTTTGAAGAATCCATGAAAAATATGGATTTTTTTTAAAGATATGCAAGAAGCACAATATCTCCTTACGTAAGGAAAAATTCTACAGGATGATGTTTGAAGGTATAGTTTTGGGACACTATATTTATTTTGATGAAATTCAAGTTGATCCAACAAAGATATCTATTATAATAAATCTTCCAACACCAAAGAAATAAAAGCATGTCAGGAGTTTTCTAGTCCATGTTGGGTACTATAAAATATTCATACAAGATTTTAGCAAGGTGGCAACACCACTCTTTGCATTTCTAGGAAAGGGTGCTACATTTCAAACTTTGAAGTAAATGCTAATTACTTCCCTTGTATTAAGAAGACCTGATTGGAATCTACCATTACATATCCATATCGATGCATCATACCATACCACTAGAGTTGTATTAGGAAAAAAGGATGGAGTTTGAAATTATGTAATTTATCATGTTAGCAAGAACTTGCAACATGTTGTGCTCAATTACAAAGTCACAGTAAAATATTTCTTAGTAGTTTTTTATGTTATTAATAAATTCAAGAACTGCAACATAGGTTATCTAATGTTCATTCACATTGATCATGCAACAATTAAATATTTGATCAACAAACTAGTTGTAAGTAGTAGAATAATCAGATGGTTATTACTCTTACAAGATTTTGATGTCACTATCATGGACAAGCCTGACAAGGAAAACGTGGTAGCATATTTCTTTTCAAGAATGGATACCAATGATTAAGAACAAGTAGTTGATGAATCCTTTCTAGATGATAATTTGTTTTCTATTTCTACAAAAACATCTTGATATGCAAACATATCCAATTATCTAGTTTTAGGTAAAACACCTCCACAGTACTTGTACTCTGAAAAGAAATATATAGTTGAAAAGAGTGTGCATTTTTCTTGGATTGATGGATTTCTATTTCATATAAGGTAAGATCATATCATGAGAAGGTGTATAGATTATGAGAGAATATATGATGTTCTTAGAGCCTCCCACAGTGAACCTTGAGGAGGACATTTTTCTATAAAAAGAACAACAAAAAAATTATTAAAAACTGGAACTATTATTTGGCCAAAATTGCATAAGGATGCAACACTATACACTAGGAGATGTGATAAGTGTCAAAGAATGGGAAATCCTACCAAATCAAATGAAATGTCATTGCAGCCTTAGTTGGTTTTGCAGCCTTTTGAAAAATGGGCTTGGACTTCATTGGCCCCATAGATCCTAAATCTCAGTAGAAGGAATAGATCTTGGTATGCAAAAATTATCTAAGTGGATAGAGGTGAAGGCATTACTAAGTCAAAAAAGTGAGAAAGTAGCCAAGTTTCTCTATGATCATATATTCACCAGATATGGATTTCCAAGGGAGATTATCATTGATCAAGGTACAAAATTTACTACTGATGTAATTTTTGATCTAGCTAAAGAGTATGAAATCAAGCATAGGAAGTCTACACCATACCATCCCCAATCTAACGACCAGGTAGAGGTGATAAATAGAGAGATAAAGGTGATATTGATAGAGACTATTGCACTCCATAGAAGATATTGGGTACATATGATTCCAAAGGAATTATGGGAATTAAACACACTGTGGAAGAAAACAAGTGGCTTCACACCGTTTGAAATTTTTTATGGTAAGATTATTGTTTTTTCCAATGGAATTTGAGCAAAAAACACTAAGGACATCACTTGAAGTGGGTATAGATATATCTGAATCTCAAAGGCAAAGGATTCTCCAACTCAATGAGCTAGATGAAATGAGAAGACACGTTGTGCATAATATAGATGTAGTGCATAAGAAACAGATCAAATGGCATTACATGTACATAAAAACAAGACAGTTTCAAGAAGGTGATTGGGAACTCTTATTGAATCAAAGTAAAAGAACCATATGGGAAAATTAGGACATGGTGGCTAGGGCCATATGAGATAGATAAAATATTTCCTAATGGATCTGTAAAAATAACTACCATAGGTCCTATGAGGTTCAAGATATTTGTGAATTTCCATAGGTTAAGGTTGTACAAGAAGCCAAATGATAGAAGTACCTTCATGTAGAAGTTTAGGGGAGGACAAAGAAGGATGGAAATAAGGAGATCGAAGTTGAAATCAAAATTTGAGCATGTTGGTTCATATTTTGAGATTTCATAGGATTGATATATTTAGGTGGTCTTGGAATATTTAGTTTTCTGAATGATCCAAGGACAAATAAAAGTGTTGTGATCAGCCCTTTATGGTGATAAACAACACTCTACTAACATTTTATTTTCTTAGAATTTTTTGTTTTGTAGGATTTGATGTTAGATGGTTGCAAGAGTGCATAATCTCCATCACAAGGATAACATGCAATGACTGAAGGTCCACTTGCAACAGCATGTAGTAAGACCCCTATTTTATTTCCATGTTTAATAGAGCTCATGATTTCATGAAGAAGATCAAAGATACCTGCACAAGTGAAATATGACAATAGAGAAAATTGACAACCCAATGGATCAACATTCACTCTCCTGGAGTTATCTATTTTTAGTAAGGAGCATTCAATATAAATTCCACACACACATGCAACATCATAACAAATTCTATAGCATAATAGAAATTATGCATGAAGAAAAGGCATAAATTGATTCAATACATCACTCATAATCATAATTTTAAACATGCATCGAGATAAGTGCACTCCTACAATTTTATTAAAGTATACTTAGGGGTAAGTGCAACGAACTTGGTGGAAAATTCCATGGACATAAAAACCTAAAATTTAGGAACCGAAATCATGGTTTATATGCCATGATCATGGTTTTTAAACCACGATCGCGGTTCCTGAATTCTAGGTTCGGTAATTACCAAACATAAAACCGTGATCGTGGAACTCTGAGACAAAAATTAGCAGTTCTGTGACTCCTATTTTCTTCATTTCAAACCGGATTTTTCCTAGGTCAAACCGATGATTTTTTCCTAGACTCGTATTTGACTACACTCGAAGAATATCTTTTCTCTTTTTGAATACTCTTATTACCTCATAATTGCTCATCAGACTTCTGGATAGTGATAGATTCCAACCATGCTACTAAGACGAGGAGGTAAGCCCCTGATTAATTTTTTTGCATTTTAGGTTTTTTTTTTACATTTTCATGGGTTTTTTTGAAATGTTTGTTTATGTATACAATTTTCTTGTTTTATTAGTTGGTCGGCAAGCTTGAAATCATGCAAACCGTTAAAACATTCCTCAAAAACCACCGAACATTCCTCAAAACCCTCCAAACATTCCTCAAAACCATCCTCCAAACATAGATCCGCCTCTTGTGGATCCTTCTATCCCCACTGAGCCAACAGGAACACAATATAATATCATTGGAAGAATCCAAGAAAATAAAATTTTCATTGAGAACCTAATTCAGACTATAAGACAAAATCATGCTACAAATCCATCCCGCATGACTTTAGCCAATACATTGCAAACATTGATTGGCGAAGTCGATTCCGAAACCAACCAAATACATAAATGGAATACCTTTAGAGGTGATTGTAAGTGGTGGTATGCCGATAAACTATCCCATGTGGCCATAAAAGAACAAAAATTGGAAAAGACCTCATTTGTACATTATTTACCTACCTTAGAACCAATTCCCCCCACAGTTACTTATAAACGATTCCCAATCCATTGGTGCCATGATGATCGAATCAAAAATAATTTTTGGGACCGATGGTGGATGGTTTTCTATTATCCACCATGAAACAACAATGAGGTTCCTCTTTATTTTTTGAAGAAATTATATTGCGAGTTTGTGCTCAATGAGGTCCTGAATTATTTTGACTTTTCTGAATTTTTTGGATGAGGAGGTGGCTCTGCAAAAAGTAGACCTGGTGCACCGCATAGGTCAACCTAAGATCCCCCATGCCCCAAAACCCCCACTGCCCTTCAGTTATCCCTCCTACAGTGAAGGAGGTTGTGGAGATTGATACATTACATGCATTGAGGGAGCTCACTAACACTCTAACCCAACATAGTGACCAGATTGCATCTGGTGATGCTAGTGGAGGTGTTAGTTCTACCACACCACACCACTGTGGATCATGTGGTGTCGTATGCACTGCGGGTGAGACATCATTTGCTAGTTCATAGGATTTCTTTTCTATAGATGAGATGCTGGGGAATGTTTTTGGAACTGGTGCCACTGATATTGGTCTTTCACAAGTAAATTTCAAATAAATTTAAATTATATATATATATATATACAATAGTTTAATTCACATGTTTGAGATATTAATATATATATATATATATATATATATATATATATATGATTGTACATCATGTACATACATGTAAAAAACTAATTTTTTATTTTATTTTAAATAGCAAGAGCTGGTGAAGGAAACATTCGGCGTCGACATGCTAGCTACTACAGCTGAGTGTGTTTCAAATGTAAGTTTCAAGTTGTACAAACTTACAATTTTAATTTCATTTGATTACACTAGATTATTATTATAATGTTTCACATGTATGTTGTACATATTAATATGTTTCTCTTTTATGCATAGGAGCCTAGCGGGTCATCATCTACTATAGGAACTGAGGCTACTGGCATGCCTCACATGATTTTTATGCAGGTTAGTAAATCTCTTTACACTTTGTTTCTAATTATTGGAAGTTCACGTGCATTACATGATTTTGGACCTCTGTTATGTGGTATACAGTCATGTAGATTTTAATATTGATTTGTACATGTTTTTTGTATAGCTTATGACTTCTAGAGAGGCTCCTCCATATATACAGACTGTGGAGGTAGTTGTAGATACTACCATAGCATCTGCAGATCCACTAACTGAGGTACAATTTTTCAAATTTGTTAAATTTTAGAGGTTCATTATTTCTTATTACTTAAATCTACAATATCAAATTTTGTATGTATATGTGAAATATTTAATTTGAAAATTAATTATTTATATGTAGCTTACCCACAAGTGTGATTTCAAATAAATTTAAATAATATATATATATACAATAGTTTAATTCACATGTTTGATATATATATATATATATATTTGATTGTACCTCATCTACATACATGTAAAAAACTAATCTTTTATTGATATTTTAAATAGCAAGAGCCAATTAAGGAAACATCCGGCGTCGACATGCTAGCTAAAACTGTAGCTGGGCGCGTTTGAAACGTAAGTTTCAAGTTGTACAAAATTACATTTTTAATTTCATTTGATTGCACTATATTATTATTATAATGTTTCACGTGTATGTTGTACATATTAATATGTTTCTCTTTTATACATAGGAGCCTAACGGGTCATCATTTTCTTTGGGAACTGAGACTACTGGCATGCCTCACATGAGTTTTACGTAGGTTAGTAAATATGTTTACACTTTGTTTCTAATTACTGGAAGTTCATGTGGATTACATGCTTTGGACCTTTGTCGTGTTGTGCAAAGTCATGTAGATTTTAATATTGATTTGTACATGTTTTCTGTATAGCTTATGACTACTAGAGAGACTCCTCCATATATGAATACTATGGAAGCTACTGTAGATACTGCCATAGCATCTGCAGATCCACTAACTGAGGTACAATTTTTCAACTTTTGTTAAATTTTGGAGGTTCATTATTTCTTATTACTTAAATCTACAATATCAAATTTTGTATGTATATGTGAAATATTTAATTTGAAAATGTAATTATTTGTATGTAGCTTACCCCTCGTGAGTCTATTATTGTCCCTGCGATGCGTTAACAACAAATTGATAGGGATCATGACATTGCGGTAAGATTTCACATGTATTTTAACTAAATTATACAAGTTTCTAAATTTTGAATGTATTTTAAAATTTTAGGTGTTAAAAACTTGTTTGTTTATGAATGTGTAGGTTAGGTTACAGGCATGCTTAGAGACACCTAGGACCACACAGATGAAATCCATAGTGGCATCTCCCTCCACTACATCCCCAGGTCGTGGACGTGCTACTTCTAGCAGGGCGAAGAGAGGGAAGATGTTTCATGAGTAGATTCATAGTCCACCTGGATGTACATAGATATATATATATGGGCCATCTGGTCCTAGTGAACATGTTTCTTCATATAGTCCATTGTATATATATAGCCTTTTGCGACCGCATGTGGTCCCATATGTACATTATGACACACTTAGTTCGAGATGTACACATACATTATGAACTTATGTATATATTTTTAGAGACGTGCGTTTCAGAGCACACTTTGTTTGATTCTTATGATATCCATGTGTGTTGGTTTTCATAACGATAAATCTGAACTATATATGTTTGATTTGATTTCATTGCATGTATGATATCCTTCTATGTCATGTTTTCATAACCATTTAAATTAGTTCTCTGATATGTACATGTTTGATTTAAATATTTAATCATGTCTTCTTGTATTTGGATTGAGATGAAATTTTTTCATTAGATTAGGTATTTTCATATGGTTTCCTGCTTCAAATTTCAAGTGTTTTCGATCTCTAGAATTGCAAGGATCTAAAAAGGCAAGTTTTTTCTCTGAAATTTTAAATGGGATGCTATAAAAAATTAGGGTACCAATGGAAAATATTTTTAGATCATCTTCAAGGAGTTCATGAGTAGAAGTTACGGGCAAAATTGCAAGGGAAATGGAGCAAAAATGAAGGAGATATGAGTAAAAATGTGATTTTTGCAATAGGGTTTCTTGAAAATTTAGTAGCATAATTAAATACTAGCAACAATGAAGGAAAAGGAAATATTTTAAAAAGGGATTAAAAAAATGGCTAAGTGTATGTTTATACTCACCTCTTAACATTAGCCTAGCTAACTCAACTTCTAACTCATCCTTGACCATTCTATATTAACTCGGGTTATATGGCATGACAGGGTAGGGTTACAAGCCTTAAGTGACAAAGGGACTTAAAGGGGTGATAATGTGAGAAGGGGTTAAGTATTCATGAGATGGAGAAACATAATCAAGTTGGGGTGCTGAGGAATTGAATACCTAGTGAGAATGTTACAAGCCTTAAGTGACGAAAGGGAGAGATTTCTCTGAGATTAGTATTCTTAGGTTCCACCCATCACATGAAGAATCCTCCTCTAACGAAGAATCAACTCATGTCTTCCTCTGTGGAAGATCTTGAATGATGAGGATTTTCCATAGACCATCTTGTTGAATATGGAAACTACAAATGAAACTTTCTCATCTTCCAATATGTTCACATGCTCCAATGTGTTGAGTCAATTCTCAGGAATGGCATTGATATTTCCACATTGACTATAATATTCTTCATTTAACTCTTCATAATATTCTAGAGATATAACCTATGATCTCTACAAGGAACTGAAATAAAACTTATTGACTATTGAAGGAAAGGGTCACAAATATTTTCCTGAACCAATTCTTAAAATTTGAATTCTAAAGATTCTTCATGTGGAATTATTCTCCCTGAGAGGAGTACCAAGCTCATGCATTCTTGTGCCAAGATCTTCCAAAAATTTTGATACATTATCCTCATGGGATTCAAAATCCTAAATGGCTTCTTTTATAGATTCGCGGAACCTCTAGGTGATGGTATGGGACAAAATGTCATACAAGTTCTCTGAGTCAGATGAAAACACACCTGAGCTCACCAAGGAATGAGAATCAAAATTATTCATCTCACTCGTAAATGGGAGATTATTTTCCCAATGGAATTTCTCTTTCTTGATCTCAACTCTATTCCTATTGATTTTCAAAAATATGACCAAGAACAATCTAAACAAAGAGATAATCTCAGGAAATAGATCATGTTACCTTTTTCAAGGATCATGCTCACCCAATGGTCACATGTCCTTCTTTGCAGTATGAATGCTTGATCTTGCTTGTTGGACTGGGGGGTTGAAGTTTCAGATGGGAGACATTGCTTCAATTTGAGGCAGAGATGATTAATCTCATGTAATCAATGATGGCACTTATGAATAAAATTTCCTCACACATGTGTTCACTTAATTGTTTGATGATTTGTACTTATACTCCTAATTCTATGTCTAGTGATATGTGATGAACAATCCTATTACAATGTAAAAAAAAATGAGCATGTAAGCACATAGTTATGGTGGCAGAGGATGGAGAGAGATCACCACAACAACATAGCTCAAGAGAGAAAAGCAAGGATAGTGATGAAGCAGGTCTAAGAGGACAGAGGAAAGTCCAAAGAGAACAATAAAGATGGAAGGTAAACAAGTGACAAATTGAATGTTTTGAGTCCTAGGAAATGAATGGAGGCGAGGAGTGAGAAGTCATGCCTACAAGATGTCATGGCACTAAACCAACTACACTAGCACATCTAGGTGGCCAGGTGAACATTAGAGGATGTGGTGTTTCGTGTGTGACAAGGTCATTACTTCCGGGCTACTTCGTTCGGGCGTAGTCCCTTAAGAGCCCTGAGACCAAAATATCGTTCAACTTCGACAGGTGACTACTCAGACTCTGTGGCACCTAGAGATGGCTTGTCTAATCTGACACCTCAGGCAAAAGGGACCCTCTACAAAAGCCTCTCTCAGTTTTTTCCTTCTCATTTTGGTGCTCTCGCTGCCCTATTGTTTGTAAACACATGAAATAGTGTAGTTAGAGCCAGTGTATTGGTTGTCAAACACTATATTTTGCAAACGGTGGGTCATGGCACCAAAATAAATTTGTTGCCATGTCCAGTTGGCTAGGTGAATGCTAGAGGAGGTAGTGTTTTGGTGCGTGACAAGGTCGTTGCTTACGGGCTACTTCGTTTGAGCGTAGTCCCTTAAGAGCCCTGAGACCAAAATATCATTCAACTTCGACGGGTGACTACTCAAACTCTGTGGCACCTAGAGATAGCCTTGTATGATCTGAAACCTCAGCATAGGGACCCTCTACAAAATCCTCTCTCAGGTTTTTTCCTTCTCATTTTGGTGCTCTCGCTGCCCTATTGTTTGCAAACGTGCAAAATAGTTCAGTTGGAGCCAGTGTAAGGTTATCAAATGCTATATTTTGCAAACAGTGGGTCATGGCACCAAACCAACTACATGACACATCTGGGTGGCTAGGTGAATGCTAGAGGAGGTGGTGTTTTGGTGTGCGACAAGGTCATTGCTTCTGGGCTACTTCATTCAGGTGTAGTCCCTTAAGAGCCCTGAGAGACCAAAATATTGTTCAACTTCGACGGTGACTACTCAGACTCCGTGGCACCTAGAGATGGCTCATCTGATCCAAAACCTCAGTGTAGGGACCCTCTAAAATATCCTCTCTCAGTTTTTTCCTTCTCATTTCGGTGCTCTCGCTGCCCTATTGTTTGCAAACGCGTGAAATAGTGCAGTTGGAGCCAGTGATTAAGGTTGTCAAATGCTATATTTTGCAAACAGTGGGTCGTGGCACCAAACCAACTACACCGACACATCCAGGTGGCTAGGTGAATGCTAGAGGAGGTGGTGTTTTGGTGCGCGACAAGGTCATTGCTTCCAGGCTACTTCATTCGGGCGTAGTCCCTTAAGAGCCCTGAGACCAAAATATCATTCAACTTCGACGGGTGACTACTCAGACTCCGTGGCACCTAGAGAGGCCTCTTCTGATCTAACACCTCGGTGTAGGGACCCTCTACAAAATCCTCTCTCGGTTTTTTCCTTCTCATTTCGGTGCTCTCGCTGCCCTATTGTTTGCAAACGCGTGAAATAGTGCAGTTGGAGCTAGTGATTAAGGTTGTCAAACGCTATATTTTACAAATGGTGGGTCGTGGCACCGAACTGACTACACCAACACATCTGGGTGGCTAGTGAATGCTAGAGGAGGTGGTGTTTTGGTGCATGACAAGGGTCGTTGCTTCCAGGCTACTTCGTTCGGGCGTAGTCCCTTAAGAGCCCTAAGACCAAAATATCGTTCAACTTCGACGGGTGACTACTCAGACTCCGTGGCACCTAGAGATGGCCTCTGTCTGATCCAAAACCTCAGTGTAGGGACCCTCTACAAAAGCCTCTCTCGGTTTTTTCCTTCTCATTTCGGTGCTCTCGCTATGCCCTATTGTTTGCAAACACGTGAAATAGTGCAGTTGGAGCCAGTGTAAGGTTGTCAAACACTATATTTTACAAACGGTGGGTCGTGGCACCAAACCGACTATGCCAACACATCTGAGTGGCTAGGTGAATGCTAGAGGAGGTGGTGTTTTGGTGCGCAAAAGGTCGTTGCTTCCGGGCTACTTCGTTCGGGCCGTAGTCCCTTAAGAGCCCTGAGACCAAAATATCGTTCAACTTCGACGGGTGACTACTTGGACTCCATGGCACCTAGAGAGGCTTGTCTAATCTAAAACCTCATGTAGGACCCTCTACAAAAGCCTCTCTCAGTTTTTTCCTTCTCATTTCGGTGCTCTTGCTACCCTATTGTTTGCAAACGCGTGAAATAGTGTAGTTGGAGCATAGTGAAGGTTGTCAAACGCTATATTTTGCAAACGGTGGGTCATGGCACCAAACCGACTACACTGAAACACGTCTGGGTGGCTAGGTGAATGCTAGAGGAGGTAGTGTTTTGGTGCGTGACAAGGTCGTTGCTTCCGGGCTACTTCGTTCGGGCATAGTCCCTTAAGAGCCCTGAGACCAAAATATCGTTCAACTTCGACGGGTGACTACTCAGACTCCGTGGCACCTAGAGATAGGCCTTGTCTGATCTGACACCTCGGCATAGGGACCCTCTACAATAGCCTCTCTCAGTTTTTTCCTTCTCATTTCGGTGCTCTCGCTGTCCTATTGTTTGCAAACACGTGAAATAGTGTAGTTGGAGCCAGTGTATTGGTTGTCAAATGCTATATTTTGCAAACAGTGGGTCATGGCACCGAACCAACTATGCCGGCACATCTGGGTGGCTAGGTGAATGCTAGAGGAGGTGGTTTTTGGTGCACGACAAGGTCGTTGCTTCCGGGCTACTTCGTTCGGGCGTAGTCCCTTAAGAGCCCTAAGACCAAAATATCATTCAACTTCGACGAGTGACTACTCAGACTCCGTGGCACCTAGAGATGGCCTCATCTGATCTGAACACCTTAGCGTAGGGACCCTCTACAATAGCCTCTCTCAGTTTTTTCCTTCTCATTTCGGTGCTCTCGTTGCCCTATTGTTTGCAAACGCGTGAAATAGTGCAGTTGGAGCTAGTGTATTGGTTGTCAAATGCTATATTTTACAAACGGTGGGTCGTGGCACTGAACCAACTACGCTTGGAACGTCTAGGTGGCTAGGTGAACACTAGAGGAGGTGGTGTTTTGGTGCACGACAAGGTCATTGCTTCCAAGCTACTTCGTTCAGGCGTAGTCCCTTAAGAGCCCTGAGACCAAAATATTGTTCAACTTTGACGGGTGACTACTCGGACTCCGTGGCACCTAGAGATGGCCTTGTCTAATCTGAAACTTTAGTGTAGGGACCCTCTACAAAATCCTCTCTCAGTTTTTTCCTTCTCATTTCGGTGCTCTCGTTGCCCTATTGTTTGCAAATGTGTGAAATAGTGCAGTTGGAGCAAGTGTATTGGTTGTCAAACGCTATATTTTACAAACGGTGGGTCGTGGCACTGAAAATGACTACGCTCGGCACATCTGGGTGGCTAAGTGAACACTAGAGGAGGTGGTGTTTTGGTGCGCGAACAAGGTCGTTGCTTCCAGGCTACTTCGTTCAGGCGTAGTCCCTTAAGAGCCCTGAGACCAAAATATTGTTCAACTTCGACAGGATGACGGGTGACTACTCAGACTCCGTGGCACCTAGAGATCGTGCTCTTGTCTAATCTGACAGGTGGTGTTTTGGTGCGTGACCTCAATGTAGGGACCCTCGATATCAGACTCTGTGGCACCTAGCGACTCCTTGTCTGATATAGGGAGTGTCTACAATAGAATCTCTCAGTTTTTTCCTTCTCATTTCGGTGCTCTCGCTGCCCTATTGTTTGCAAAATGCGAAATAGTGCAGTTGGAGCCAGTGTAAGGTTGTCAAACGCTATATTTTGCAAATGGTGGGTCGTGGCACCGAACCAACTACGCTGACACATCCAGGTGGCCAAGTGAACACTAGAGGAGGTGGTGTTTTGGTGCATGAACAAGGTCGTTGCTTCTAGGCTACTTCGTTTGGGTGTAGTCCCTTAAGAGCCCTGAGACTAAAAATATCGTTCAACTTCGATGGGTGACTACTCAGACTCCGTGGCACCTAGAGATGCTCATCTGATCCAACACCTTGGCGTAGGGACCCTCTACAATAGCCTCTCTCAGTTTTTTCCTTCTCATTTCGGTGCTCTCGCTGCCCTATTGTTTGCAAACGTGTGAAATAGTGCAGTTGGAGCCAGTGTATTGGTTGTCAAATGCTATATTTTACAAACGGTGGGTCATGGCACTAAACTGACTATGCTGACATGTCTGAGTGGCCAGGTGAATGCTAGAGGAGGTGGTGTTTTGGTGCATGACAAGGTCGTTGCTTCTGGGCTACTTCGTTCGGGCGTAGTCCCTTAAGAGCCCTGAGACCAAAATATCGTTCAACTTCGACGGGTGACTACTCAGACTCCATGGCACCTAGAGATGCCTCATCTGATCCAAAACCTCAGTGTAGGGACCCTCTATAAATATCCTCTCTTGGTTTTTTCCTTCTCATTTCAGTGCTCTCGCTGCCCTATTGTTTGTAAATGCGCGAAATAGTGTAGTTGGAGCCAGTGAAGGTTGTCAAATGCTATATTTTTAAAATGGTGGGTCGTGGCACAAAACTGACTGCACCGACACGTTTGAGTGGCCAGGTGAACACTAGAGGAGGTGGTGTTTTGGTGCACGACAAGGTCGTTGCTTCCGGGCTACTTCGTTCGGGCGTAGTCCCTTAAGAGCCATGAGACCAAAATATCGTTCAACTTCGACGGGTGACTACTCAGACTCCATGGCACCTAGAGATGGCCTCATCTGATCCAAAACCTTAGCATAGGGACCCTCTACAATAGCCTCTCTCAGTTTTTTCCTTCTCATTTCGGTGCTCTCGCTGCCCTATTGTTTGCAAACGCGTGAAATAGTGCAGTTGGAGCCAGTGTATTGGTTGTCAAACACTATATTTTACAAACGGTGGGTCGTGGCACCGAACCGACTGCATTGGCACATCTATGTGGCTAGGTGAACACTAGAGGAGGTGGTGTTTTGTGTGCGTGACAAGGTCATTGCTTCTGGGCTACTTCGTTCAGGCGTAGTCCCTTAAGAGCCCTGAGACCAAAATATCATTCAACTTCGACGGGTGACTACTCAGACTCCGTGGCACCTAGAGATGCCTCGTCTGATCCAAACACCTCAGAATAGGGACCCTCTACAATAATCCTCTCTTAGTTTTTTCCTTCTCATTTCGGTGCTCTCGCTGTCCTATTGTTTGCAAAACGTGAAATAGTGTAGTTGGAGCTAGTGTATTGGTTGTCAAACGCTATATTTTGCAAACGGTGGGTCGTGGCACCAAACTAACTATGCCGGCATGTCCTAGGTGGCTAGGTTAATGCTAGAGGAGGTGGTGTTTTGGTGCATAACAAGGTCGTTGCTTCAGGCTACTTCGTTCAGGCGTAGTCCCTTAAGAGCCCTGAGACCAAAATATCGTTCAACTTCGACGGGTGACTACTCAGACTCCGTGGCACCTAGAGATGGCTTGTCTAATCAAAACCTTAGCATAGGGACCCTCTACAATAATGGCCTCTCTCAGTTTTTTCCTTCTCATTTCGGTGCTCTCGCTGTCCTATTGTTTGCAAACGCCCGAAATAGTGCAGTTGGAGCCAGTGTATTGGTTGTCAAACGCTATATTTTACAAATGGTGGGTCGTGGCACCGAACCAAACTGTGCACATCTGGGTGGCTAGGTGAATGCTAGAGGAGGTGGTGTTTTGGTGTGTGACAAGGTTGTTGCTTCCAGGCTACTTCGTTCGGGCGTAGTCCCTTAAGAGCCCTGAGACCAAAATATCGTTCAACTTCGACGGGTGACTACTCAGACTCTGTGGCACCTAGAGATGGCCTCATGTCTAATCTGAACACCTCAGTGTAGGGACCCTCTACAATAGCCTCTCTCAGTTTTTTCCTTCTCATTTCGGTGCTCTCGCTGCCCTATTGTTTGCAAAACGTGAAATAGTGCAGTTGGAGCCAGTGATTGGTTGTCAAACGCTATATTTTGCAAATGGTGGGTCATGGCACCAAACTGACTGCGCCGGCACATCCAGTGGCTAGGTGAACACTAGAGGAGGTGGTTTTTTGTGCATGTGACAAGGTTCTTTGCTTCCGGGCTACTTCATTCGGGCGTAGTCCCTTAAGAGCCCTGAGACCAAAATATCGTTCAACTTCGACGGGTGACTACTCAGACTCCGTGGCACCTAGAGATGGCTTGTCTAATCCGACACCTTAGTGTAGGGACCCTCTACAATAGCCTCTCTCAGTTTTTTCCTTCTCATTTCGGTGCTCTCGCTGCCCTATTGTTTGCAAACGCGTGAAATAGTGCAGTTGGAGCCAGTGATTGGTTGTCAAACGCTATATTTTGCAAACGGTGGGTCATGGCACCGAACCGACTATGCCGACACATCTAAGGTGGCTAGGTGAACACTAGAGGAGGTGGTGTTTTGGTGCGTGACAAGGTCGTTGCTTCCGGGCTACTTCGTTCGGGCGTAGTCCCTTAAGAGCCCTGAGACCAAAATATCGTTCAACTTTGACGGGTGACTACTCGGACTCCGTGAGGCACCTAGAGATGGCTCATCTGATCCAACACCTTGTGTAGGGACCCTCTACAAAATAGCCTCTCTTGGTTTTTTCCTTCTCATTTCAGTGCTCTCGCTGCCCTATTGTTTGCAAACACATGAAATAGTGCAGTTGGAGCCAAGTGATTGGTTGTCAAACGCTATATTTTGCAAATGGTGGGTCGTGGCACTGAACCGACTGTGCCGGCACATCTGAGTGGCCAGGTGAATGCTAGAGGAGGTGGTGTTTTGGTGCATGACAAGGTCGTTGCTTCCGAGGCTACTTCGTTCGGGCGTAGTCCCTTAAGAGCCCTGAGACCAAAATATCATTCAACTTCGACGGGTGACTACTCGGACTCCATGGCACCTAGAGACGTCTCGTCTGATCTGAAACCTTCAGTGTAGGGACCCTCTACAATATCCTCTCTCAATTTTTTCCTTCCAATATTGGTGCACACATGTAGGTATGATTCTTGTAAACACTTGGGGAGGAGTCGTTTTCAAAATTTACAATTTTTCAAAATTTACAACTTTTTCAAAATTTACAACATTTTTCAAAATTTACAACAAAATTTACTTTTCAAAATTTACAACTTTTTGAAAATTTACAACACTTTTTCAAAATTTACAACTTTTTCAAACAATGAAAGCTTCTCTTAGCTTCGAGAATTTAAAATTCTCTACTAACAATGCCAACCACGTGAAGGTGGAAGCTTTTCTGGCACCACTAACCTAAACATAAAAGTGTTAGTCAAAGAAATTTAAGTTTCAAATCAAAACCATATACTATCTATATGTACAAAATACACAAATTTAAAATAAAATATATTCAAACTTAAATCTAGATCTTTAAACTAACATATATATATATATATATATATATATATATATATATATATATATATTGAAAAAGAAATTATATATACCAGACATGAGCATTGTAAATTCATTCCAATGAACCATCAGGATCAGATCTACTCTGAATAGCAGACAAGATTGCTTCATGATCTGACTCTCAAACCTTCCAAAGAATCTTGTTATTAGGCCTTCCTCGATATCTATACAGCTGAATATTTGTCGCTAGAACTAGATGTGAATATAAGAGTATTTTCCTGTGTGTCTCAAAGTCTTCAAACACCCAAACAGAGGAGTTTTTTAATGGATACCGTCGAAGCCAAGTTCCAGTAACTACCACTGACCCTGTAGGATACTCAATATCTTCGCCATCTATAATAGGAGAAGTCAACTTCTTTCTTTCCTCGATGCAACGACATAAGAAATAGTCTGTTCCTTCTTCATTGTCTTCTGTCGCAATTACTGCAAACACATGTCCTACAAAAAAACAACTTGGTTGAACAACTCAAATTTAAATTACATATTAAAATTTCAATGGACATAACTCAATACAAAAATTAAATAAATAACCATAAATACCTTGTCACACCAAAATCAAAATTTCGTCAAAGTCCTTGGATGTTGTAACTTCATCTGCAGAAACAAGTCGTAATGCTTATGGAGGTTGATAACTAGGAAGCGGAGTTAGAGGCCTATAAATCCATCCTTCCACCCATTCTTGTGAATCACACTCAGTAGTGACAAATTCGATACAAGATGCACAAAAACATGTCAAATTTCTTGTCCATACGGCCCACGAAGTAGCGTCTGAGCTACAAAATGAGTGCATATCACTAGACCCAGTGAGTGTCATACAATCCTCGTAGTTAGCAATATGTTGTTCCTCTATCAACCAAAAATATCTGTGAACTGTGGAATTTTCTTGAGAACCTCAGGCCATGTTGTTCAGTACACCATTCCACTATGCTCTTTGCATCTTTTAATTTAGCACCATCTTTGTACTTCAACTCTTCTCTTGCAAGAGCTCTTTTCACACATGCCCCTGCACCGTCATGCTCTCCTTTTCCATGTCCAGCCTCAGTGAAACTCCAAATATGTTGCACACCCATCTTGACGTGCATTCTGCTCATCCAATAAAACATTCATGCATTCTTAAATTGAGACGTGTAATTATCTGACCATATATAATGTTGTTTGAAGTGGATGTCCCTATCAGACAAGTTTCCATAAAATAACTGGAAACACCCTTGCACAAATTCAGTAGAATGAGTACGATCATCACTGATATAAAAGTGGTACTCTCTTAAAAATTTTGATCATTCTCTGTACTGTCAGGAGAATGTAGAAATGCTATATGCACAAAAATGGCAACTTGTACTGAGTTGTAATATTGCGATTGAACCTCCATTTGTGGTTGCAATGTGTAATTCTCTACAAAATCGACCACTGAAACAATAGTACTAATAGGAAATGTGTCTTTGCATAGCTTGAACTGTTCATCCAACCATCGAGCTCTATGTGTATGCCTCGCATACTCATAAACAATTTCATCCTTAAATTTTCTCAAAAATTAGAAAACAGGCATTTGTTCTGTAACTATTGTTGTCAAAAATTCCCCCCCCGAGTAATTTTGATAACAGATTGATTCAAGGCTCAAAATCATGTTTCTGGGATCCCCTCAGCTTCCTTCTAACTCTCTTGTCCAAGAAGAAATCCCAACAGGTTGAGAAAATGGAAGAAGTTGCAAAAACCAAGCTTGGGGCAGAAAAAATCATGAAAATCGGCTAAGTCCTAGTCCAGGTGGTCCTTGAGACAGTTGGGACATCGGGGTGCGAACTGGCTGAAAATCCTCCAGGTAGTCCAGGACAGCATTTGGGACAGTTGGGACATCGGGATGCGCAGGGCGCGAAAAGCTGAACCGGCCTGGAAAAATGAAGAAAATTGCGTAAGTCTTGCTTCACAGAGTTTGGGACATCTGGGACAAGGGTATGCGGAAGACGCGGACCGGCTGGTTTGGCACGAGTCAATCCATTTCAGGTGGATCAGAAGTATGTCCCAGGAATTCCGGGATAGTTGGGACAAAATTACGTGGAGGACGCGAACCACCCGGATCAGCCGAAACAGGGAACTTTAGTCCGAGACAGTTGGGACAAAAGGACGTGAAGGATGTGAAAAGCTGAAAGATCTGAGAGCCAATGGAAATCTTGCCACGTGTCTTCGCTGCAAAGAGGGACAGGGAAGCTCGAATCGGGTGGATCAGAGAAATTTGTCCCAGGCGGTTTGGGACAGCTGGGCCAAAGGGACGCGAGGGACGCGAAAAACCAGAAAAGGCCCGCCAACGAATCAGGAAATGCCACGTGTCCTAAGGCGGGGGAGTGCGGAGCTCGGGGAGGACTTAGAAAACTTAGCAAAAGTCTTGGGCCAAAAAATTAAAAGGGTAAAGATGACCCTGCGCCCCTGTCCTCGAACCAAACGATACCATGTGTCCCAAATGGCGGGGGCGGGGGAAAAAAATGGAAAATTTCCCAAAGTGATCAAAAAGGTAAAAAATTTCAAAGGGAAAGCCCATGGAAAGGTCGAGGAGAGATAATTTCTCATCCAATCAGCACCTGACACGTGTCATCCAGGTGGCAGAGCGCGGGAAAAAATTCAAAATCCGTTTTTACCTGTTTTTGCCCTAAAATTTTCAGACCCCCATATCTTTTGATCCAAAGCTCATATTTGCACATTCTTTATATCATTGGAAATCTTATGAAATTCTCTATAGGATTCCATGGGGTCAATATTGCATTTTGGTTCAGTTTGGAGAGAGAAAATCAAGAAACGTCTCTGGCACGTAGTAATGGCTAGAACTGACATTTCAACAACTGATTTAATGCACATGGGTCGCATTCTTCTTCAGCACGGCCAGAAGCGACATTTCAACAACCAATTTAATGCACATGGGTCACATTCTTCTTCAACATGGCCAGAAGCGACGTTTCAACAACCGTTTTAATGCACATGGGTCGCATTCTTCTTCAGCATGGCCAGAAGTGATGTTTCAACCACTGATTTAAATGAAGAATGCATTTTGGTCAATGGTTGGGCTGTTTGCACGTTTTCCTACATTTTCTCTCTCCTGGGCTCGACCCATGCATTGTAAAAGGCCAGATTTGGCTCATTTTTGATATAATGATTACAAGTTGTTCATCTTTTTGGCTCTGCCCTCCCTTCTTTTCTTCTCCAGGGTTGAAAATGGAGTTTGAGCCTCCTCCCTTGCTCTGTAATGGCATTTTTTCCTTTTACTATTGAAATGATGTTCTGTGTAAACTTCTGAAGCAAAAAAAAACATGTTTTGTGATGCATCTGTCCATCCTTGCTCGTTTTTTTTGCTTGTTTTCTTCTTGCCTCTCTTCATTCCAGGTATTTGTGCAAGTTTGAATGTCCATTGCAGGTCTCGAGCTATGTTCATGGAGTTTTGGGACATTTTCTGTGTGAAATCTATCCTTGGGTTTGTGATGCGTCTGTCTATCCTTCCCATTGTTCACCTCTCCTTGTTCCATGGCAGTTTTGATAGATGTTCAACATTCTCCTTCTCTGCTGTATCACTGTTTTAGTGTAGGCTTTTGCTGTTTTTCCCTTTTCTCTCTCTCTGTCTCCTTGGCATGGTTAGATTAGGATTAGAATAGCTTGCCTGCACTGGAATAGCTTGTGGCAGGTAGTTTAGGATCAGGAACCAGCCTTCTCTGGAGATTCCTTTCTCATGTTTGCAAGTCCCACACTTGGAGAAAGGTTTCAATGTTGTGTAATCACACTGGATGCTAGAGTGATCAACCTAGAAATCTGATCAACATCCAGGGGTGCTTTGATTTTGCATCAACAGTTTTGGCACACCCGGTGGGACCTTAGAGGTCTTCCACTTCATCTTTTGCAGGTTGGTGTGTTCCTGTGAAGATTTCAGCCTTTGGAGGCACTTGTAAACACATCTGGCAACTCCATCTGATCAACAACCCATTTCTGAAGTTGCAAACCTATTCTTCATCCATTCCCATCCATCCTTCTTTCTATCTCTTTCATTCTTTTCCATTCCATGAAGTTATGCAATCATAACTTCATTTCCATCATGGAATTCACATTTTCAACAATAGAAGTTTATCACACCTCCAACATGTTTTACAAATCCTCCAAATCAGCATGCATACCCATATGAGCAGCAATGCCAAGATCATTTTGGCTACGGAGCTTTCCAAGACCAAGAGTATGCTGGTTATGAAGACAATCAGATGCAAGATGCTGGTCTATTGGAGAAAATCCAAAATATGGAGGTAGAGATGGTGCAGTCTAGAGAAATAGCTCAAATGAGAGCTTTCAGAATTGGTTACAGGACTCCTTGTCCATGGGGAGGCCCTTTTCCAAGACACTTCAACCCTCAGGAGAAGCTGGACTTCATGATGAAGATGCTGCCATTGCTTGCAAAGTGGATTGAGGAAATAGAGGTGTATGAGAGGAGTATTCAGCAACCTTGTCAATGGGTAAGCACACCATCTCATGCCTTTCTTTTTCCTCTTTCCCAATTTGTTTTATCTCAGCAGTGTCAAGTTTTAAACTCTCCATCTGTTGTCCCAAGTGTTGAATCCATTTCTCCACCCCCTAGTCTTCCGCCTCATCTCAATTCTTCTTTCCTTTTTCCTTCCAAACAGTCATCCCCTCCAAAAGAGCTAAAAGAAATATGATATCCTCCAAAGAAACAAGAGGTTTCACCTCCTCTACCACCATAAAAAATTTCTAAATCAATTGAGTTACAACCCATCCCTCCTCTTGCATTCCCAATTCCATGTGGGGAAGAAGAAATTGCAAAAATCAGTCATCAAGGACAGCAAGAGGAAGAGCCAAGAAGAAAATAAATGACAGACAACTTGAGGGTTTGGGCTGCCAAATTTGGGATGAAAAAGATCCCCTTGATGGTTAAACCTTTAGAAGAGGTTGGAGTTGGAGAACAAATGGTGGTTAAGACTGATTTTGTGGCAGCAGAAGAAGAGCAAAAAGAAGAAGCAGATCAGCAGTCAGTTTGTTCAGAAAAGTAGTGTCCATGTTGGCACTCTATTTGAAGTGAATGCTGATTCAATTCAAGTTACACAATAAGCCATAAAGGAAGAAAGCTCATAAGAAGATATTTTAGTCCCAACTTGTCCTCTAGAGTAGCAGATTGAAGAATTTGACTTGACAAACTTCATGCTGGAGGAAGAGTTCAATCAAGAGCAAGATTGTCTTCAAACAGTAGAGGAAGGAGAAGCTACTCCAGATCCAAAAGAAGAGGAGCACATTCTAGCTGTGGAGGAGAAAATTACAGATCCAAGGGCTTTGAGCACAAAGCAGGCTATAGGAGAACCTTCAGTTCTTCTTTCTACTTCACCTCTCTCAAGTTCTAGTACTGAAGAGGAGTTTGATCTCTCAAACTCAATGTTGGAGGGTGAAAGAAACCATGGTGGTCAAGTTATAGATCAAGAAGACACCATGGAGGAAGTTGAGCATTTGCAGCAGGACAGCAATGAGGCAGTTTATCTGTCAGATTTGGAGGATTGTTTTGATGGAGAAGAGCCAGTTGAGTTTTCACCATTCTATGTTTCATCATCCACATTCCAAACACTTGAGTCTACTGTCATGAAGGAGAACATTCATTTACAGTAGCCTGCATCTTATAGCAGCTCTTTGGAACCAAGATTGGAAGATTTTAATCTTTCATGTTCTTCATTGGAGGAGGAGAAAGGTGAGAGGAATTTCACCATTTCTTCCGCACCATCCATTCAAGGTCTGCAAGAGAACTCCATTCTTGGAGTTGAAAATCAGAATTATGGGCATACTCAACAGATTAGACCTTGCCCAATCAGGTATTTGGCTTCATTGGAGCCAAAGGAGAAGTCACAACCAGTCATGCTTGCTTCTGAGCATGAGGGTGAGCTACAAAGTACCAAGGATCAGATGTCATACCTCTTCAATCCAAATGCAGAGCAACTAAAAGAGGTATTGTATGCACCTTCAGCTGATACCTTGATGATTTGGGTGGAAGACCAGCTTCTTGTTTATTTTCCACTTATCCTAACAGCCATGATCAGCTCCAAATCAATTGCATGGCTGCCACTTTTGAGAAAGCGAAGCTATTTCTCACAACCAATTGCAGGGTTTGTTTAGCTTGCCTTTGCTTCCAGTTACAATAGAGTAGGTAGGTTTGCTTTTAGTAGAAGAAGTGCTTGTGCACACTCTGCATGTTCCATTTAGAGCATGTATGATTTTCAGTTCTGTACATAGTTTTTGTGGTGCTGGTTTTTCTCTTGCATAGTCCATTTCAGTGGCATTCTTGGTGAGAACAACTCCATTTCAGTGGGTTTCCAAATGGTTCAGAGGGAGGTTTTTAAAGTTCAGATCAGTTTGCAAGTTATAACTCATGACTCTATGTCCAATGGATTGCTTCAGGCTACTGATCATTCATCTAGCAGGCAGATGACCCTGCTGAGTCACCAAACTGTTGTCAAAAATTCCCCCCAAGTTAATTTTGATAACATACATCAGATTATTCAAGTCCCAGGAAAATAGATATATTCAAGGCCCAAAATCATGTTTCTGGGGTCCCCTCAGGTTCCTTCTAACTCTCCTGTCCAAGAAGAAATCCCAACAGGTTGAGAAAATGGAAGAAGTTGCAAAAACCAAGCTTGGGGCAGAAAAAATCATGAAAATCGGCTAAGTCCTAGTCCAGGCGGTCCTTGGGAAAATTGGGAGGTCGAGGCACGAACCGGCCAAAAAGCCTCCAAGCAGTCCAGGAAGCATTTGGGACAGTTGGGACATCGGGACGCGCGGGGCGTGAAAAGCCAATCCGGCCGAAAAAATGAAGAAAATTACCTAATTCTTGCTTCGTAGAGTTTGGGACATCTGGGACAAGGGTACGTAGAAGACGCGGACCAGCCAGTTTGGCACGAGTCAGTCCATTTCAGGTGGATCGGAAGTATGTCCCAGGTAGTCTAGGATAGTTGGGACTGAAGTACGCGGAGGACGCGAACCGCCCGGATCGGCCGAAACAGGGAACTTTAGTCCAGGACAGTTGGGACAAAAGGACACGAAGGATGTTAAAAGCTAAAAGAGCTGAGAGCCAATCAAATCTTGCCACATGTCTTCGCTACAAAGAGGGACAGGGAAGCCTGAATCGAGCGGATCAGAGAAATTTTTCCCAGATGGTTTGGGACAGCCAGGCCAAAGGGACGCGAGGGACGCGAAAAGCCGGGAGGCCTGCGGATGAATCAGGAAATGCCACGTATCCTAAGGTGGGGGAGTGTGGAGCTCGGGGAGGACTTAGAAAATTTAGGAAAAGTCTTGGGCCAAAAAATTAAAAGGGTAAAGATGACCCTGCGCCCCATCCTTGAACCAAACGATGCCACGTGTCCCAAATGGCGGGGGGCGCGGGGAAAAATGGAAAATTTTCCAAAGTGATAAAAATGTCAAAATTTCAAAGGGAATCCCATGGAAAGGTGGAGGAGAGAGAATTTCTCATCCAATCAGCACCTGACACATGTCATCCAGGTGGCAGAGCGCAGGAAAAAATTCAAAATCCATTTTTTCCTGTTTTTGCCCTAAAATCTTCATACCCCCATATATTTTAATCCAGAGCTTGGATTTGCATGTTCTTTATATCATTGGAAAGCTTATGAAATTCTCTATAGGATTCCATGGTCAATATTGCATTTTGGTTTAGTTTGGAGAGAGAAAATCAAGAAATGTATCTGGCACGTAGTAATGGCTAAAACTGACGTTTCAACAACCAATTTAATGCACATGGGTCGCATTCTTCTTCAGCACGGCCATAAGTGACATTTCAACAACTGATTTAATGCACATGGGTCACATTCTTCTTCAGCACGGCCAAAAGTGACGTTTCAACAACCATTTTAATGCACATGGGTCGCATTATTCTTCAACACGGCCAGAAGTGACATTTCAACAACCGATTTAATGCACATGGGTCACATTCTTCTTCAGCACGGCCAAAAGTGACGTTTCAACAACCGTTTTAATGCACATGGGTCACATTCTTCTTCAACATGGCCAGAAGTGATGTTTCAACCACTGATTTCAATGAAGAATGCGTTTTGGTCAATGGTTGGGCTGCTTGCATGTTTTCCTACATTTTCTCTCTCTTGGGCTCGACCCATGCATTGTAAAAGGCCAGATTTGGCTCATTTCTGATATAATGATTACAAGTTGTTCATATTTTCAACTCTGCCCTCCCTTCTTTTCTTCACCATGGTTGAAAATGGAGTTCAAGCCTCCTCCCTTGCTCTGTAATGGCATTTTTTCCTTTTACTATTAAAATGATGTTCTGTGTAAACTTCTGAAGCAACAAAAAATGTGTTTTGTGATGCATCTGTCCATCCTTACTTGTTTTTTTTGGCTTATTTTCTTCTTGCCTCTCTTCACTGCTAGGTATTTGTGAAAGTTTGAATGTCCATTGCAGGTCTGGAGCTGTGTTCATGGAGCTTTGGGACATTTTCTGTGTGAAATCTATCCTTGGGTTTGTGATGCATCTTTCCATCCTTCCCATTGCTCACCTCTCCTTGTTCTATGGCAGTTTTGATAGATGTTCAACATTCTCCTTCTCTGGTGTATCACCATTTTAGTGTAGGCTTTTGTTGTTTTTCCCTTTTCTCTCTCTCTCTGTCTCCTTGGCATGGTTAGATTAGGATTAGAATAGCCTTCCTGAACTGGAATAGCTTGTGGCAGGTAGTTTAGGATCAGGAACTAGCTTTCTCTGGAGATTCCTTTCTCATGTTTGCAAGTCCCACACTTGGAGAAAGGTTTTAATGTTGTGCAATCACACTAGATGCTAGAGTGATCAACCTAGAAATCTGATCAACATCTAGGGGTGCTGTGATTTTGCATCAACAACTATCTCATGCCGTTTAGACTCTTTTCCATCTTTCAACTGGTATGTAATTGATTTATATTTATAAAACTCAACTAAATTATGTCCTATTGTACCTTTAATTTTCTCATGGATGCAAATTTTCAATTTAGGTAATCCTGCCGCATGTACTACAACTTCCATCTAAACAATCCTGACCATAAAAAAATTGTCCAACTTCTTTTTCACAAAATATAGTAGGAATGAAATCCCTAAAAGATATTGGTGGAACTTGAACTACCACATTCCAATAACATAGCTTCAGAATGAAAATTAGAACGAATACGTAAAAGTTTAGCATAATGCATCGCAAATTCAACACGTTGCCTACAACAACAAGTGGTGCGAGCATGGTTGATTTTCACAGTAGAATGGTTTTAACATTTCAAAAAAATGTTGACTAATTTTAATTTCCAAATTCTCTTGTTTAAACTTACAAAAAAAATGAGTTTGATTCATATCTAAGAAATGCTTTGGATGTGGTTCACAGTTAGTAGAACCAACTCTCTGTTTTGTAACATCTCTTGTATTAGGTGAAACTCTAGTGTTATCATGCCAAAATTTAATAACAACTTTTCTTATAGCATCAAAATTATTTTTTTCCTTACACGGTCCTCTAGCAAAAAATGCCCAAAAATCAGCATTATTGAGTGCTTGAAGGATATTACGTCTTTTAATTGCTTTCATTAGAGTTTTTTGATTAACTTGTAACATTCAAATTGTTCACGTAATCAAACGTTGTTTTTTTATTGATTCACTTACAACACTAGTAGCAAGTACACGATGCACAATATTACTATCCCTAGTGCGTATCTCGACACCAACATTGTGATATGCATCATGAAGGTTTTCAACAATTGTAGAGGTTTGACCATGTATATTAGATGTTGTCAATCCTAAGGTGTTTAATGTAGGTCTCATTTTAATCAATTTCATCAAACTAACCAACAACTTACATCTTTGGGAATCATTTAAAATTTCAAAATGATTATCCCAAATTTCAGTGGTGGCTTTTCTTCTGATTTTTCGTTCAGAAAGTTTGTCAGACATTGGTTTCAAAAAAAATTTCATCAATTTCAATAAAAAAAATTAGGTTTCTTACGTAAAATCCTAGGAGGTGTTTTTTTTCAAATTTTGTCTTGTCTACAGTTTCAACATGAAATTCCTTATTCACATTTTTCATTGTCTCCTTCAATTTCAACATTTTCTACATCATGAGTATTTAATTATTCTTCAACATTGACAGTAAAAACATCTTCATCACGAGTATTTAATTCAACTTCAACATTGACAGTAGAAACATTACCTAGTTCTCCATTGCTTACAATAGTTGGGGTTGAAGATGAACCTCTTCTTGATTCACGAAGATTCTGCATTCGCTCAGCATTTTGAATTTTTACTGGCCTCTAATTCATTTGGTGTTTTTTTACTTAATGACTTCCTTTTTTGACTTTGTTTCTTGTCTCCCATGATGTTTTGCTTCCGATGATAAGAAAAACATGTAGAAAAAGACATAATTTCACAATAATTCATACGGTAAGGTTAGAGAGTAAAAATCACATGGTAATTCAGACATTAGGATGTGTGTAAATATGATTTATGAACCGCGAGTGTGCTTTATAAACCGCGATCGCGGTTTATAAATCTCACGGTTTGTGTTAAAAAACTGCAATCGCGCTTTATAACCTACAATCGTGGATCTATCTACCAAACCTAAGCCTCGGAAAATCTTTGTTTTTCCCCAACCAAAGCTATGGAAGGTCATTATGAAGTGTAAAAGGTAAAAAAACCTCAAATCTACTCTTCCAAAGACTTGAACCATGCTAAAAAACTGAAAACATTTCACAAAAATGGTGTCATCGCATAGGGGATACTCTTAGCTTCATAGAAATATTAATTTTAAAGTGAATAGAATAAGATAAATATCATTTTATAATTTTTTACCAACAATAGGTCTTTAAGACATTTTTTCCCTGTGAATGTTCATGTCTACATTTAAGACTGTAACTTTTTTTTCACTTATCAAAATGTGATAAAACTTATACCATCCCAAGAATGGACAAATTCTATACATGTTTAAAAATAATAATTTGATTTCAATGTTTTTTGATATAGTTATGGTGGGCAAACGGAAAACGTTCCGTTTTCTAAATATTTTCAGACCACTTTCACGGAAAAAATCATTAAAAAAAATATTGCTCAAAAAAATACAAAATAAAATCCATCCCAAGATAGACAACTACATCTAATGTTTCACCAAAGGAAAAAAAAAAAAAAAAAAAAAAAAAAAAACAAGATTTGGTCATCCAAAATGCGGGCAAACAGACTACAATCTTATAAATTTTTTTAAAAAAAATAAAACTAAATCATATAATTTTAAGTGTTTAATATAGCTAAACTTGTCCGTTTTTAAAAAAAAATAGTATTTTAGAAACTAGATTCTGAATGCTACGATTCATATACATATAAATTTTTCTTATTTTGAGTGCACGTATTGCTAATAATCCCTACAAGTTAAGATTGCGCTGTTTTTTGCAATATGACGTCCATGGATGACCCTATATTTGTCCATCAACTTCTTGCACTTACCGTTTTACATAGTTTCAATCGATTAGTCAAGTGGGCCTATCCACCTTACATCATGTAGATAACAATGTATTTTAGAAATATCATATGAGGGTTCGTGCCAATTTGTCCTTTAACCTGTATCACATATTGCCATCCTTTACCGCACCTTCATGCCCCCTTTTAAAAAACAAAATTAAGGTTATATGGAGCACGATTGGAGAATACATATGCTTTGGTCTCAAAGTTAAAAGTTGTTCAAAATACTCAAATTAAAAATACCCACAATGCCAATACTTTATAATTGCCAAGGAAGTAAACATTATGTGATTGCATTGAGAGATTCATAGAAAGTTGCATATTCAAAATTAGGATCTTGATATGCCATGAGTTCCGAAGAGCACTCTCACTCTTCTATAGACAACCTCAAATTATATAATATTTTTGACATAATTTAAGGTGTCTTAATTGATAACCCATATAGGGTTTCAATGATTCGATGGTACAAAATTAATTGCAGAGCCAAATAATAGCCCTTCCATAGATGGTATTAAATCACACAGATTCCTTTCGATAAAACCAGTAGATTCTCCCCTCAATCTAAACTAGGAATTCAATGACTAGACATCTTGCCCTAAGGTGATAGGAAGTCCTAAATACCAAGACACAAACGTTTCATTACCCAAAAGAATTATCTGCCTAGCAACCAGATGGGCATTTGTTGATGGAGATGATGTATTTGTCAAAGACTGATATGGCCCACGTAAATAGACTTCTCTCAAGGCCAAATTTGGGCTAAATATTGACAAACTGATTTTATCAAGTATTTCATACGTGCGACAGGAGATCCATTTTCCTTAAACACAGATTTATAATTTTACAAATCAGCTTAATCATCTGTATTAATAAATACAACATCGATAATGTGCCCAATTTTCCGGATTTATAATTTTGACAAATCAGATTTCTCTGGTATTAATAAATAGGAAGTCGATTTTTCACTTTTCACATCAATGCCTTATCAATCTCATAATAAATCTTTTTCTACCTAGGGAACATCCTGAACTGAATTAGGAGTATTTTGCATGATCTAAGTATATTGATGAATTATTGTGAAAAAAAAGCATCTCGAGATACAAATAGTGGAAGTTTTTCCACACATGTAGTTGAAGCCACAACATCAACTTCCATGCCTTTAGAAATTGATTTTCAGGATCACTAATACAAATCTGTATGAACCCCTTTTTCCAGAAAGAATCTTTATTTCCAAAAACCGTTATAGAGATCTCTACCCATGACACAATTCGACGTTCTCAAACAATGAACAAAGATCATCTAATAATAACTCCCATACCAATAAATGGTAGGTCTCACTATAGCTAATAATATCTCAAAAAATTGGCTAGAAACATCTCAGATCCAACAAAACCCCAACACCATAATCACTTAATAGTAAAAAATTGGGGAGAAGGGTTCTATAGGAGACCCACTAAATAGGCCAAATACAATGAAGTTCACAGAGAAAGGAGGTACTGATGCTAGAAATTAATAAGAGATAAAACAATGCCCTAAGGATCCCATGAGAGGATCTGGATATAGGATATATGGATATATAAATATGGTGGATAAACTATATATATATATGCCTAAATTCATTATAATTGAGGAATCATACAACAGGCAATAAATGGGGAAAGTACAATCCATGCCTGAGTATGAAGGTGAATAATTCTGAAAAAGAAACTGAGTCCCTGGTTCTTTCATTGTCAATGGTCTTCCGCAGGTTTCACAGAAGATGTCAAAGCAAAACTTATTGCACTCATACAAACTTTTCACATGTTGAGACCTTCTTTATAGCACTTGGCCCATGGAACTCTGCATGCACACTATCTTTCTATGCAGAGTGGGGAATCAAGTACTGAGACTTACCACATTATAGTCTACACTCAAATGTTGCTCGTTCCGCAACCAATTAGCTAATACCAATAAAACCCTAGCCATACATAGCAATGGTGGTTAACAAAAGGATCTATACGCCATTTTCAACCAGAAATTAAAATACATTATAAGTACTTAGTGATCCTATCATAAGGGATTTATAGAGTACACTCGCAGCAAAAAAAACTATGCTAGATTACCCGCTGAATCAGTTTAAAACCCATGTAAACTCCAGGTTGACTTGCATGTTAACTTCCAGAGATTAATAAGTTTTCATCTTCTATTCAAAAACATGAAATTTAAGTAAACCCATACAAGGGCTGCGTTGTTTCAACATTACCCGCCATAAATGTTATGTGCAAATGCAAGATGGAGACACTGAGATTGGAGCAGGTGAGATATTCATACGAATGCCTCCTTGGAATGTCCTATGCCATTCCATTGAAACAAAAGAGTTGGTTTACACTTCACATATTACATTTTGTTAAATCTGACTATGTCAGTTGACGTCAGTGGAGAAAGGAACTTGGCTTTGCCAACTATGTATTTGAATAATTCTCATGCCAAGACTCAACTTGTTGACTTTGGCTTTACGAATCTACAGCTATAATTTTTATGGTAAAGAACAATGCATAGTTTTCTAGGGTGCTTAAGCTTTCTATGATATTGGTAATGTAACACAGTTGAAAATAACACTAGGCCACGAAGCTCCATCTTTACAAGTAACTGAGTTGGATCTGAGACAGGAAGATTGAGGACTAAATGCATCATTGAATAAGTTTTAAATGTGGCATTCTCAAATGGTCAGGGCAGAAACTAATAACACCATAGAAGTTTATTAGCAATATTTATATTCATCTATTGAATTGCTTGTTTTACAGAACATTGCCGCATGGACACTGAGGAAAGCATCTCCTGAGGATTCTAGAGACCTGATGTAACGACACTAACGGAAGAAAGATAGTACTTGTTTTACAAACATGCGTTGTGTTGACTCTTGGGCCTCCTGAGATTCTAAAGAAATAAATGCACTCTTATCATAATATAATCCTAACTTTAAGAAGAGTGAATGAATACATTGATCTTTCTATTGCATGTGAAAATATTTGGTTCCCAATTCGATATCGCCCACCAATCTTCCACTTTCTTATACCACATTGGTATGGTGATCAACCATTGAATGAAATAATATAAGATAGAGTCATGAATAGGTTCAAGATGAATGGAGGTTATTTCTTCACCAATCTGGAAGGGACAACTACTCCTATGGATTTTAGATGAGTATGCAACACCATTAAGGAAGAACCTAAGGAACCTAAATGAGGACTTTTGGGAAATTAAGACTAGGGATGTGATGAGTTGTTTAAACCATTTGTATAAACATCTCATCTTTTGTATTTTTTTGAACCATTTAAAGCTTTGTACTTGTATTTCCCTACTATATTGTTGAACATTATCATCATAACCTAAACTTATGGCATAATACTGATTAATATAGTTATTATTATTTAAATTTATTTTGTGGTATTTTGAGTATGTACTTATTCTCTTGATTGCAGTAAGTTGTATGTATGTTGCCACTCTTGTTTGTAAGCAACTTGTTATATGCAACAACCTATATACAGCTAAAGGACATATTCACAGTAACCCGTATATAGCCAAAGAATACCCCTACAACAAGGGATCCATGATTTTGTAGATCTATTAGAACATGAAGGATGACACTACAAGTATGTACGTGTCACAGAAGAGGTAATTACAATCTAGTTCATGAGAATTGAAGATAACTCAAAAATAGATCTGATTATTCATAGAAACTAAATGGGGAACTAATTGATTAAATTTGTGATTTGAGAATTGATCAGTTACTTAAGTTATGTGTTTGATATTTAAACACATGTTGATTAATTTTTTTGCATGCATCGTATCTCTAGATGATCTATTTGATATATTTTACTTGATTTGTTTGAACTCCTAGTCTAACTTTGCTTCTCACATTCTGATGCAAATAAGGAATATAAAAGAAAAGGATTAATGTTGGGAATGTAATTGGATGTGTAGATATAGATATATATTAGAGAGTAGAGAATATAAAGAATACAGAGGTTGTTTTGTACACAGATTTAATAATCATGCCAATTTAATTAAATTTTGAGTTCTGTTTAGTAACTTCAAGGTACAAGCCTTAAGAGGGATTAACACCCAAGGTAGGGAACACTTGTCTTTTACTATCCCCATCCACAATTTTTTTCTTTGATTTATTGCATGAGTAGAATTAGCACAATTTCATTCCTTTATCTACATTCTAAGTTTACATGCTTTACCTTAGTCATAGTATTTACTTTCAGTCTGAATTTAGTTTATTTCCAAGCATTGATTTTTCCATTATTGTAGTGACATAAATTCATTTCCTTACCTCCTAAATACATGTAGCTATGCATAAAACACTGGAATTATTGAAATTTTATGTCCCTTGGTTTGATTATTAAATGACTACAGATTAGTGAATACCATATTAATTGTTGCAAGTTAATTTTCACCACTAAATGTAAAAGGTGCAAGGATATCAATGACAAAGGAGGATGGAAAGGAGTGCAAGAGGAATTTTGTAATCATGATGACATAAACAAAAAAATAGATACATGGGTGAAAAAATGGAACTGGTGAGAGTTTCTTGGCTAGGTAGGCCTAATCAGTGGGTCTAGTCAGCATATGTGATGACATATGAAAGATAGAGATGCATGTGTTGGGATGAGTGAGTATTGTGTGTTATCATTGATATAAAATATCATTAATGACAAAGAGGATGATGTATGAGTGCTATAATACACTTAGAATTATGATTACTTGTACATTTAGGTTGATTCATGATGGTATGAGTGGACACAATGAGATTGGCTTGGTCTAGCAGGCCTAATCAGGCGAACTAGCTATCCTAGCTAATAAGGGATATAAAATAAAGATTCATGGTGAATTTAGGAGCATGGTAGATGCACATAGAGAATGATTAGAGAATTTTGAGACACTCAAATAATTTTTATAATGTAGGTACATGGCATGGAATCAATTACAGGTGTTCATCTAGACCTAGTCTAGGTGCTTGGAGGCCAAAAGGAGCATGAGAGTGAGGTATAGAGATATGTAAGATAATGGAGGCATGTAGGTGAGTGAGAAATGTTTTCTCAAGTATGTTATGGACTTTATGAGATATTTCATGATTAGGGATGATGTTCTTCTACTCTGTTTTGGATTAGATCGTGCAAAACCCTAAGGCCTAGTCATGCAAGTCATGGTGTTTGAGAAGATGTGGAGATATTTGTGGCTATATTATTATTGAAGATGATGCATAGGGATTTACTAGAGGTGTGATAATAATTTTATATCATTATGAAGATAAATTCGTTAGTTATGATGTTTTAGGAAAAACAGGGTCCAAGAAAGAATGATTTCTAACTCGATAGGAAACTTCTAATGCTCCCCTGATTTTTCACAATTTTATTGGGACATTGTGGCTTTCAGGGATGTTTTTCCATGGATATAATATCATTTTTTCAAAAAAAAATGGAATGGTTTCATTTTTTAATTTTATGAATGAATGATAAGAAGTCAAACTGCTATTTATGAGTTTGAAACCCTAGTTTTCTAGCGATGGAGGAAAAATTCTTGGTCAGTGCCCCAAATGGATTGGTTTTTATAATTTTATGATTAGAGGTTATAGAGAACTCCTCTATATTTCCATAAATGTATGATATATCTTGTGACAGTATGTGGACCCCACTCAAAAAGGCATGTTTTTAGAGATTTTTTAGTTTGTGGAAAAGTTGTCCATTGAACATATTGACTAAATCACCATTTATGAAATCTTGGGATTTTTACTCTATTTCTATGAAAGTTTTAGGTCATGGTTCAGGCAATAGGGAAAAGTGTTCCCTATGTTTGAAGACTAGTTTTTGGATAAAAAAGGGTAGTTTAGCAATGTTATAAAATGGAATTGATTGAGAACTTGTGAGCATGGTGAAGGAGTCTAATGACCTTGGAGATGTTTTACACATCCAATGTGACACGTTTCATTTTTTTAAAGCTCTTAAAGTGTACTGAGTTCCCATGTCTATGGTCACAAGTTTACCTTGTTTGACTGGTTCAGGAAAGGACTATTTTGACTAGAAGATGGATGTATAAGACCTATTTTTTGTCTTAGATGATGATAGATATCAATCGAAAAGTGAAGAGGGATGAATTTTTTTCCTATTTAGTGTGTTTATAAGTCTTGAAATTGATAGAAGGGTGCAAATCAATTGAGTTTCCAAAACTGCTTTCTGGGTAGTTCAGTTTCCTGAAGAAGAAAGAGGTGTGGTTTTCCTTGTTGGATGTTACATGAAGTTTAGAAAACATGAATGTTTTATATAGGTTAGTGGCTTTCCAATGAGTTTTTATGTGCCATATTTGAGGTGTTCTTGTGTTATTTTTAGATTCATAGGTGAATACTAGTTCTTGGAAGTAAATGTTTTGAGTAGGAAATAGTCCTATCAAGTGGTGTTATGAAGAAAATGGTTGGTGTAGAGATTTGTGTGAGAATGGATGATTTTTTTATTCTATGGTTCACATGTGTGAGCTATTTTTATGCTTGATAAATAATGGTGATGTGTTTGGATGTCTTTTATGATCTTGGTGATGGGGTTTTGAGCCTTTTTGGGCTTGTGTCTTTGTGCTTGGTAGACCTACATGGGTCAATTTTATGATTTGTATGAGTGTAATGTTATGTTTTTAATTTGGTATGTTCTATCTCTTTTGTTAGTACTAACCTATGTTATGTTTTTGAGTTGAATCTCATATAAAGTGCATGTTTTGATTCAATTTTGAACTAGTTGAAAAGAGAGGGAAAAGTGTGACCTAGGTGAGAGAGTGCAAGTGGTTCAAAGGCATCAAATCAAAGCTGAGATATTTTGTGAAAGTATGAAGAGTTTTTAATATATTGTGTTCCATGGTTTTCATCCAAATTAGTCCATGAAAGATCAAGTTTGAGAGATTTAGGAGAAAGATGGTTTGAAATTTTGTGAGCTGAATTGGTGATATCCATTAGTTGTGGTAGCAACAATAATTCAGATATCTTCATCTAAAGGTGGTTGAGTTTTTTCTTTATCACCTTAGGGGGTTGTAGCCTCCTTTTGGAGTTGTTTCTTTAATAAATTATGGGTTGGTGATCCTTGTAGGGTTGGTCCTCTACTAAACTAGGGGTTTGTACTCCTTGTGAAGTTAGTGCTTCATAAAATTACTTGCTTTATATAATATAAGTACAACTTCAATGGGTTTTATTCTCTTTAAGGGTTTCCCACTTATATCTTGTGAGATTTTTTACTCTTTCATGGTTTTTCTCTTATGGATGGTTGTTGCATATTTTTACGATCACATTAATGAATGGTCAAATGTTAATGGTGTATGCAAGTTAATATGATATTGTTTAAGGGTTTAAAGGAATGATTCATCCCCCAATCCTTTGTACTTCCAAGAGTATGGAGTCTTGTAAATTATGGTAAAGGCATGGAGATCATTTTGGGAGTGTGTTGAGACACTCATACAGGTCTCAGAAGGTGATTGCAAGGTGTGAGTAGGGTTTGTAGGTCCTCATCTAGACATATCCTTGGTTATTGGTGGCTTAATGGAACATAAAGGTTAGTTGAAAATCTATGCAAGCCCATGAGGGAATGCAGAGGTGTGAGACATGTTGTCTTAATGATGTTATAACCTTTTGAATAGTTTTTTATGCACATGTATGATGTTTACCTACTTTATCTAGGTCTAAACTATACCTTATTTTATGGCCTAGCTAGAAAAGTTATGGTGGTTGAAAATATTGAGAGTTAGGTATAATTTGATGAGAATTGGAGAATTTGAGATAGGTTTTTATAAAGTTGTGGGAAACGTTGCAACTTTGTATAATGAAATTCTTGCGTTGATATGAAATGTTTTCTGTTGGTTGGAATGTGAAAAGTTTACATGGGTACCTGATCCATTTAGTGATGTTTTTTTAATAAATCTAAGAATGTCTCATAGTTAGAATGAGGTCTCGTGCTTTATAAACGATTATTAAGAAGCCATGGCGGTCATAAACCCTACCAAAACCCTAGTTCATGAGTGATGGAGGAAATGTTTTTTGGTTTGAGCTCAAAATGAATTGGATCATCAAATTTTTTGATTAGATGATGGAAAGGACTCTCCCAAATTTTAGATGGTGGTGATTTGGAGTCTTGACAGTAGGTGGAACCCAATCATATTTCCTTGTTTTAAATAAAGTTTTATTTACTCTTAGGTTTTCCATTCGACCTATGATCTAAATTGATGTTATAAGTATAAGGGAAGTTATTCTTGATTATTTAGAAAATTTCAAAGCTTGGTGAATCCATTTGGAGTTTTGCATAGGTCCAAAAGTGAAGATTGATTTTATGCCTAATAGGTTGTTTTTAGCGGTCATGGTGAAAGGAGATTCTTGGGCATGTCTGGCCTAAGAGGAAGTTTCTATTGACTATGGCGGTGATGTAAACATTAAATATTATATGATGCATGCTTTGGTTTAGGTCTAAAATTCATATTTTTTGGAAAGGTTGAGGTAATAAGTTGACCTACTTGACATAGTTTGAGGATAATGAAGGTATCTTGATTAAATTCGTCTGAAAGATAAATATATTGGCTTGATTTATGATTCCTATCCATTTGAGAGTGATGAGGGTTTTAATTTTATCCTGTTACATGCATTGAGAGGTCTTGAAAGTATCAGGAAAAATATGATAGGGTCAAGTTTCCAAGACTGATTTATGGGCATCATATGTATCCTCAAGGAAAAAGATGTTTTGATGGATCTATGGGCTGAGTCATGAAGTATAAAGTGGTTTTATGTGTTCTTTGGATCACTATATTTCCAACAAGTGGTTTCATGCCATAGTGGAGGTGTTTTTTGGGTGTTTGGTCTTCATCTTTGAAGGTTGGTTTGCTGGAGATGCCTATATTGAATAGGAGAAACAACCCTACTTAATGGTGACATGAAGAAAATGGGTAGTCCAGATGTTCCTGAGATGATAGAAGGATTTAATATGATGTACATATAGTCTTTTTTTCCCACTCAATTTCCTAGGAACACTAGAACCTCATTCAGATAGATCTGAATGGTCACCCAAAGCATGCAAAGCCTACTAGGTCTCTCCTTTGTGAAAATTTGCCAAGATGTTAGTATGAATGTCCAAATTAACCATTATAAAAGCATATATCCCATCATAAGTATCAAATCTATGAGCTCAAATTGTAAACACATGTAATAAGGAAATGTAGTGATCACTTAAGAATTAATATCATATTTACCATACAAGTACCATGATCAGATACATCTATTACCTAAATCCATCCACAATTGTCCATTACATTAATTCATAAAATAATAGAAGATGAATAAATAATCATAGTAACCAGGAAGCCATGCATGCTAGAATATCGGGGAAACATAACTCTACAAAACACACAATGTACAAAAATATAATAATAAAATAACATATATAGGGGTGGGGACTTTCCCTTCATTTCTCATGCATCTTAAAATAGATTGCATGCTTAAATTAGCCATGTGCTAATAGCTACATGATTTTATAAGAAGGCTAATAATATATTAATCTATAATTAAACTCTACTTTAATCCTATTATTAGCTTGGTCGATACATGACCTTATATGTTCTACTTTGTTCCCAAAAAAGACTTTTATTAGCCTCAAAGTATTCTTCCTCTTATCTTTGTGTGACCTGCACTCCATCTAATTTTCTTATTCTTAGCCTGTTCCATGCAAAATTAGTTGAGTCCCAAACCTGTTTTCCTGGGTGTACCCTTATTTACTGAAACCTACGAGTATATATACACCCAATTCATGTGCCCTCTTAATACTTAGGAAATTTCTTCAGTCCAACATTACCCCATGTTAATGATATTTCCTCCCTCAGTAATAGGGTTTCTCAACTCATATCTCCAAAGAATCAAAATAATAAATAATGATTAATGAAATAATTGAAGGATTATCACCGATCCTTACTCTTATAATAGAAAAATGAGTTCAAGGTAATCCTTCTTAATGTCATCCTCCAACTCATTCCAATCACCTAGCCCTTTTTTTGGCTACGCAGGAACATCACAAAGAACTTTCTCCATTTTCTCCAGGGTCATATCTTCACCCTTGTGTTTCTATTTCCTCATTAGTCCAACTATCTATGAAATCATTCCATCCATGTAATCCATTCTCCTAACGACTAATGTCCCAAACTCCTTTATTTTATATTTTTGGGCATCCTTGGTTTCTTTAAGCATGTTGCACTTCTTACTACCATAGCAAACCTTTCCTCCCCGCCCAAAGTTTCATCCTTCTTACCTGCAAGGAATTCATTCTCCTCTTAAAAAGTCCTTATTCTAAAGATTTTTTCAGGATCCTCATATATTTTCAGCTGCCAACCTTGCTTTCTATAACTCTTCCTTCAATTTCTTTGTCCTTTCTTTCTTTTCCACAACATCTTCTTGTGTATCTTCTGATATAACTTCCTTCTTCTTAATTAATAGGTGGACACACTCTTGTATAAAATTCAAGGATGAAGGGTATATCTGATTTTTTTTCTCATTAAACTCTGGATGTGCTTCTAAATTTCTCCCCCAAGTTTTTCTACAAAATCCATAATTTTTTGTTTCTGCTTCTTATCCTTTTTATAATCCTCATTCAATTGTTCAATTTATTCCTTCATAGTCTTGTTATCTTCAAGTAGCAACTTGAGTGCGGACACCTTGTCTAAATTTCTATGCACCACTTCTATTACCATATTATTCAAGGCATTTCTTACCTTCTCATCAGTGAATTTTGTTGGCTTCACAGTCATGTGCATGGATTGTTCCACCTTCTTCATTTTTATCCTGAAGCATGCTTCCTCCTTCACATCAAACTCTGGCTTGTCCATATGGGTATGCATGCTTCAAGATAGTTGTTTCCTCATGCGCATATTCACCACATCGGTATCCATTAACTCCCATCCATATAAATTTTTAGGCTCAAGCATAATCTGAAATGTGGCGCAAATAATCTTGGAGGGGTCATTAACATACCCCAACTCATGTGTCTTATACATTTCTTCCTCCTTATTTCTCCTAGACCTCATTCCCTTAGGAATATGGAACTTTGTATCATGGACCAAGCCTTCACTTGTCACATCCCCATGTTCCCTAGTAGGCTCACTTAACGCTTCACCTATATTATTTTCTTTCTCCCCTTTTCCTCCAATGGGGCCTTTTTCTTCCTCGTGCTCATCAAACACCTTTATATCATGCTGAATTTATTCATCTTTAGGCTCTTCTTCTCCTTCTACACCCAAAATTAGGGTTTCCTATACAACATGCTTTGTCCCATCATAAAGTTATCCTCTGCTTTCTCTCCTTGGCACATACTTGTGCCTTCTCTTCACCTTCTTCTACGGGCTTGGTTTTAAAAGATATTTCCTCAGTGATCTCCTTGGTGGTTGAGAGGTTCATGTACCAATGCCTTTTATCATTTTTCTTCTCAAAAACTATATTGAATCCTTGGTCTTCAGTACTTCCTTCATCTTTCTCTACCTCCTTAACACCAGTCTCATCTTTCACTTCTTCTTATACCTTAGGAGGGGAGATCTTGTGTTGCCTCTTCTAACCTGTAGTTGGTTGTCTCCGCAAGACATGGTCCAATCCACCATTTTATTCCTTCCCCTCCTATTCTTGTATTTCTTCCTCATCTACATGAGGGGGAGAGGGCTCATCATCATGTAGGGTACCAACCGTGTGCTTCCCCTTGGGAAACTCAACCAACTTAAAATTGTTCTCAATATATTTTCCATCGACCAGTTTTGGCTTAAGTTAAATAAATACCTTAACCATGCCAAGATTCCCAACTTCTAAGCTCATGGATATAATATAAATGTTATAAGATATCAGTTTTTCTATGTAAGTAGACTTACTCGAATACACATATGTTTTTCGGAGCGTATGATAATCGTAACCCACCTTTTTTCCATAAAATATTAACCTACGCACGCTTGAAAATATTATTCACAGAGGCTTGGAAGTAGTGTGCAGTGAAGGAATATGGGAGGTTACACCAAGGGATCCACTTCCCATCCTTCATACCATATCAAGCCAATCCAAACACATCTTGATTACATATGGATGGGTAATTGTGAATTAGGTTGTTCTCATCACATGGAAAAATATATAATAATATTGGTATCCTAACATTGATGCTCAAGGATCCTCGTGCATGCGCTTGGATCTATGTTCCAGTACCTAATTCATTACATTAACTTCTTATAATCAGGTACAGTCAAAGGTATCAAGTGGGGTGATAAATTATGTATGCCATACACATATCTTCTCCTCAGAGAACTTTGATTTACTTCTCAGCATATGACAAATCACCTAAACTAAACATGAAAGTAAAGTTAATAGGATGATTCCATAGTCAAGTATTATATCAAAAACACCTTTATGTTATTTTATTCACATTATGGTTTTTCAGTAATGAAAAACTTTATATGTTTAATAGATTACATATCTCATCACAAAAGAAAATTTGTTTCCTTGATTGAGTATGAACATTTTAGCTATGATTCATTTGTGCATAAGATTGAAAACACCTGAAGTATATTTCCCATGAATTGGTGAGGCAATGATTCGTAAGGTTTTATTGTTCTTGTTCATAAGGATGGTCTTACAGATTTAGTGACATACTCCATTGATAATGCTCCGGGGACAACACATGTGCATATGCCTACTCACTAGAAAGTTGGTGACTACATCCTCATCATCATTTGGGAGATAAACTCATCCATATATATCAGTGCCTGATGTTAGAGTAGGTATTTACCTTAGCTCATGTTCACCTAGGTACTTTATTTACCTTTATTGTATTTATCCTCACCCACTTATGTATTTGAATATTTACTGTTTATTTATTTAGATATTAGGGGGATATTATCTAGTTATTAGGTATAGTTCTTTCTTTGATCTATGGTATTAACTAGTTCTTTCCTTGATCCATGGTATTGATTAGATCCTTGATGTCTAATTCTCTCCTAAATCTATGGACTTAACTAGTTCTTTTATGACTAGTTCTTTCCTTGATTTGTGGCTTGATCTACGACCTTGACTGGTTCTTAGATTTTTATTCCTTTCCTATATAAACAAGGTCCATTCTCATTGTATTTTATTGAGTTCCATAATAATATATGATATTGTTTCTTATTTTGTTTGCAAAGGTTTATGTAAAGTTATTTTAGTGAATTGATTTCATCTTATTGATCATGGTATGTTTGATTAGAATCTATGTTTTTGGCTTGGTACATGATCTAGTTATCGTTCCTTTTATGGTATCAAAGCAGGAGATTTCTGCATGACATTTCCATGCAAAACAAAGGCTTTCATTGGATCTGCAAGGCAACAAAACCCTAAGATCGGCTGTAAACTCCACCATTTCATGTATTCAGTCATTTTATCTGTGGTTTTGTTGTTGTGCAGAGAAATAGAAAAGATTCTCCTTGGGATGCACATTTTATGAAAGAGGAAATCTATCCATTTTTTTTATGGGTTTTGCTAGGTTTCTTGAGATTCGATTTGGGTTTTTTTTGTTGCGGCATAGCATTTTCGGTTTGTGCGCAGGAGGTATCGACTGAAAAGACGTTTCTGACCATTTCTGGCAGGGGTCAACGGATGCTGTGCACAACTATTAGTATTTTTGGTGGCAAAGGTCACTGTCAGCACAGTCTAGAAATAGTAGTTGGTTTGCCTCAAGAAGCTGTTCGATGTGACTTTCTAAGAAGAAAACCCAACGACACACCCATTGAAATCCTTTGCCCGTGGTTTTGAGGTATGGTCAGATGAGGGATCCGATCTTGTGGTTCCTACTACTAGTTGGTGCAGGCAAGAGCTTGGTTTATTCTATTTTAGTGGCAACTAAAATAAATAGTAGATCATAATATTGAAAAAGTTGTATCTTTTGATCTGTAACTCGATTTTTAAGTGCCATTTTTTGTAAAAGTGCTTGTAGTTTTTTGTGCTCTTTCCATTGAAAATATTTATTTTGAGAATCACACTATAATTATAAAGTGTCCATATTGTAACACACACTCATTATAAAGAGACAAAATCTAGCGGGGGCTTTTATTGCATTGTTTGGGGGTCTTGTTGCATTGTTTGGTTCTTGCATTTCTTTTGGTGAATTTTTTGAGGATGGCATCTTTATCTACTTATATATTATATCATGTTGAGCCATTAACAACACAAAATTACCATACATGGATACCAAGAATAGAAATAATAATTAAGACAGAAAGGATTATGGGCTTTAACTTCTTTAGAACAACTAGTGTTCACTAGAAAATATGAGAAATTTCAGTACCAGTGCAAATTTGATGAGTGTGTGGGTTTGATAGGAACTTATGTAAGTGACAGTATTTTGTTTCATTTGGAAAAGTGTGACTCTCCTTTCAAAATATGGGAGAAATTGGAGAATTTATTTGGTAAAGTGGATCATATGAGATTCATGCAACTTGAAATTGAGATCACCTATCTTAATCCTGAAGATTTTCCAACAACTATAGACTATCTTACCAAGTTCAAGTATTTTTTGACACATTTGAAGGTGAGTGGAAGAGATAAGAAAGATGAGGAGTGTGTTTACTTGATTCTATCCAAGTTGAGAGGACCATTTCAAATTATTTTCTTCTACCTTTTTTTCTAGCATGGATGCCTTAGGTGACACATTAAAAATGCCTGACTTAGAAACATTTTGTGAAAGGATTACTAGGGAAGAATCCAAATTTTCTCACCTTGAGTCTTCCACCTCTCAAAAGGCATTAGTAGAATCAAATCCTAAGGGCAAGGGAAAACCAAAAAGTAAAACCAAATCCACCCCTTCTCCATATCAAAGTGATCCTAAACCCAAAGAAAACACCTCTAAACCCAAGGAGTCTTATAAATCCAAGAATAAGTCTAGCATTTCATGCTCTTTTTGTGGGGGTAGTGGTCATGAAGAACATAAGTGTTATAAGCGAATGCAAGCCTTAGAGGATGCAGTTAAGAAACAAAAAATTTCTATCTCCACTCCACCTCCTTTCTAATCATCATGGAAAAGCAGTTAATGTTGTTGGGAGATCTCAGTCACCACTTGTAGACAGTTGGGTTATAGATTTTGGTGCTTCTCATCACATGACTTCTTCTAAGGAGTCTTTTTTTTTTTCTACGTTTGAGTTCTACTTCCAAAATTGAGTTTGGAGATTCTTCTTTTTATTTATATTGAGGGAAAAGGTGATATAAAACTTGATGGTGGCAATTATCCAAGATGTACTATATGTTCCTAACATCACTACAATTTTTTTTTCTGTATATCGAATTTTTTATTCTAGTCAAGGGAAAAACAGTGAATTTTACACCACATGGAGCAGAAGTATGAACTTTTTTGGAGCCTTATTCACTTGTTGCCCAAGGTATTGTTGATCATAGTTCTAGACTATATCACTTTGAGGGTTTTGATGACACTTCTTCTATAGGGAAATGATTGGTTTCTCATGCAGATTCAGAGAGTAAGCTTTGGCATGAAATATTTGGACATCTTAATTACAGATATTTGAAGGAGTTGAGCATTCATGGTATGGTAGATGGTCTTCCTAGAGTTTATTGTCTTGAGGGAGTTTGCTCATGGTTGTGTATTAGGGAAACAACACCAAAATTAATTTCCTAAAAAAATTGTCCAAGAGAGTTTTTTCACCACTTGAGCTTGTGCATAGTGACTTCATGGTTTTTCCTACCCCCTCTTTCAATGGAGCTAAGTATGTACTTACCTTTATTGATAATTTCTTGAGGCGTAATTGGGTTTATTTTCTCAAGTTACAGAAGTGATGTTTTTTTCACACTTTAAAGTATTGAAGGCTTTTGGTTAGAGAAACAATCTTCGAGTTGCATAAAGAACATTCGACACTGATAATGGGGGGAGTACTTCAAGCAATGATTTTTCTAATTTTTTGGCAACTCAAGACATTATTCATTAGCATTTTGTTCCTCATACTCCACAAAAAAATGGCTTAGCAGACATGGAAAAATAGAACTTTGAAGGAAATGGCTAACTGTATGATGCATTCTAGAGATTTACCTCTTATCTATTGGGTAAAAGCAGTTAATTGTGCTAACTACATTTAGAATCGCACACCACACAAATCACTTGAGCATTTGAATCCAGAGGAAGCCTTGGTCCAACACTACTCCATATGTCTCATTTTTTTGAGTCTTTGGGAGCCATGTTTGGGCCTTTGTGCCAAAGAAGAAAAGGAAAGCTTTGGATAAGAAAATTAAACCCTTGATCTTTGTAGGGTATTGCGAGGACATGAGAGCTTATCATCTTTTATATCTTGATACACATGATGTTATTTTTTGAACACATGTTTAGTTTGATGAGCATTTCACTCCTCATGATTCTCCATCTTCTTCCATTCCATCTTATTCTTCATCTCATCTTAAGGATCATTTCTTTGAGGAGATTAATGAGGAGGTTATAGATGCCATTGAGGATCTTATTCCCACTGATGTTGTCACTATGCCTAAGTGGGCTCGTACTATAGTTTCAAAGGCAAAACCATTCATAGAGGATCTTCCACCCACCAGGCATCATCACCCACATTCTATCAGTTCTGGAATTTTGTGTCAGGTAGTTTTTGAGGATCCACAGTCTTTTTCAAAGGCTCATGGGATACCAGAGTGGGATGATGTGATGGCAACTGAGTATTCTTCTTTGATGAAGAATCATACTTGGGATTTGGTATCTCTTCTTAAAGGAAGAAATATGGTTAGGTGTAAGTGGGTATACCAAACCAAATACGCAGTTGATGGGTCCATTGACAAGTATAAAGCTCATCTTGTCGCAAAGGGTTTTTCATAAGTTGAAGGTATTGATTACTCTGAGACTTTTGCACCCATTGCCAAGATGGATTTTTTTATGCCTTGTACTTGCTATTGCTGCATCACAAGAGTAGCCCATATACCAAATGGACTTGAAGAGTTCCTTCTTACATGGAGATCTACAAGAGGAAATATATTTTGTTCAGGATTCTTCTCTTGTTTGTCGGCTCCGAAGGTATCTCTATGGTCTCAAACAAGCCCCTCAGGCTTGGTATGAGAACATGGATTCTTTTCTTCTATCTACTAGTTTTGTTCGATGCCACTCTGATCATACAGTGTATCTTCAGCATGTCGGTGAGGATATTGTGATACTTTTCTTGTATGTTGATGATCTGTTACTTACTGGCAACTCTTCTTCCCATATTCAGAGGGATCTTTCTACACATTTTTGACATGACATATCTTGGGTTATTGCATTATTTCCTTGGTTTACATATTTCTCAGATAGATTCAGGGATTCATTTGAGTCAGCAAAAGTACACCCATGATCTTCTTAAGCACTTTGATATGGCTAATTGTAAGCCAAGCCCATCTCCTTTTCAGTCTGGAGTTACTCTTAAATCCACATGTACCACACCACTTTGTGATCCTACATTATATAGGAAGTTGGTTGGGAATCTCATGTACTTGACCCATACTCACCCTGATATTTCATTTGCAATAGGACTTGTATCTCGGTTTGCACATTTTCCTCATAGTAGTCACTGGCAAGCTACTAAAAGGATTTTACGCTATTTTCATAGCACTTCCCACTTTGGCCTAAACTACACTAGGGGCTCTACTCAGTTGGTTGGGTATATAGATTCAGATTAGGAAGGTTCTATTGATGACAAATGTTCCACTTTTGGATATATTTTATGTCTTGGTTCTTCTCCAGTTACTTGGGCGTGTAAAAAGCAACAGGCTATTGCACTTTCATCTTCAGAGGTCGAGTACATGGCAGCAGTTACAGTGAGTCACCAAATTATTTGGCTTCACCAGTTATTGACAGAGTTTGGATTCCCAAAGGATTCACTGACTATACTTTGGTGTGACAACCAAAAGTGTAATTCACATTTCTCGTAACCCAGTTGAGCACCAGCGGACCAAGCATATTGAGATACACATCCACTTCATTCATCAACACATTCAGAATGGATTTATTTGCTTGGAGTACATTCTGACTTAGTAGCAGGTTGCAGACATCTTTACGAAGCCTTTTTCATCACCTCACTACCTTGAGATGTGTGGAATTTCTTGGGGTTTCGGAATTTGTTCTTGGGGGTGTTCATTAGAACATCTTCCTTCTTCTTCTTCTTTCTCTTTCCTTCTAGTAGGATTCTTTCCTTCTTTTGGTTCGAGATTTCTTCATGGATATATTGTACATGAGCACCTCATCAGGCCTAGTTATCGGGACTCATACTATGGACATGCCACTTCTTTTTTTTTCCCCTAGCTTCACTTGAGGGGGGGTGTTAGAGTAGGTATTTACCTTAGCTCATGCTCACCTAGGTACATTATTGTATTTATCCCCACCCACTTATGTGTGTGGATATTTCTTTTTATTAGTATTTAGTTATTAGGATATATTATCTAGTTGTTAGGTATAGTTCTTTTCCTTGATCTATGGTATTGACTAGTTCTTTCCTAGATCTATGGTATTGACTAGATCCTTGATGTCTAGTTCTCTCATAAATGCTATGGACTTGACTAGTTCTTTGATGACTAGTTCTTTCCATGATTTATGGCTTGATCCATGACCTTGACTGGTTCTTAGATTGTTATTCCTTGCCTATATAAGCAAGGCCCATTCTCATTATATTTCATTGAGTTCCATAATAATATATGATATTGCTACTCATTTGTTTGCAAAGGTTTATGTAAATTTATTCTGTGGTGAATTTTCTTTCATCTTGTTGATCGTGATGTTTGATTAGCGTCTGTGTTCTTAGCTTGGCACGATCTGGTTATCATTCCTTTTACCTAAACTCCTCAATCTAGTCAAATTTTTGGTCAAGGGAAGAGTGAAGTGCACCCAAATTATTGCAAAATATAACTCATGGTTTCTGGACATTAGCCACTGGTATAATTTTTCTGGCTTTCCAAAGTATGGCAACTCATGTACCTATGAAACTCCAACTTTTACAACATTTTCTACCCTGCATCATCATAGATGGGCTTATCATCCATTGTTTGTAAGATAGTCTTCATCACCAGTTCCTTGTTGATTTCATCTTTATTTGTCTTGGTGCAGTGATTGTATTCACTCGCCCTGATGTGTGACTCCCAATATAACCATATAATCACACCTTTAAGGTATTGCATATCTAAAAATCTACTCTCAGGCACATCTTCAACCTCTACTTCCACTTCTTCCTATTTCTTACCCTGAGTAGCTACTTCAGGTGCTCTTTTGGGTGCCATTTTGATTTTTACAGTAGCAACTCTGAATTTGCAAGACCTAGTGTGCTCTAGCTGTAATTTTGTTCTTTGTAAACCCTAGCTCCACGAACTTCTCTTCTATATGCCTTATACTCACACAAACTCCGTTCCAATAGAGCTTTGTGAGGGATATTTTCCAATTACAACTTGTTTTCTACTTTATTCCATCATTCTTGCACTTTGCACTCAAATCACTCTTCAAAATGCACTTCACAGCTCGAAAAATAAAAGGTGGGCAAGGTAGAAATAAACTCGCAAGCACCCATTTTATAAAGTTTGTAATTTTTTTCCACTTTAATTGCTCTTCACCTGCCACCAAACACAATATTAATAACACTTTCTTACTCTTTTTTTGTGTTTTTCAATGATTTTTATGCAACCCATTCGTAACCTTCTCATGTGCCTACTACTTCTCAGCCACATACCTTATTATGTACACCTTCATTGGTTAAAGTACATCAAATTTTATGATGCATCTCAAGTAGTTTTCCCATGCTTCTACCTACCTCGTATTACACTGTGTGATCATCCCTCTACGCATGGTCTTCAAGATGATAAAAATTCCTTAAAAAACGTCAATCTGAGCACCTGTAACATCTTTCTTCTATGCAAACCAATATTTCAAAGGACATTCAAGTTTCAACCCATATATGTACCCTAATACCACTTTTATCTACTCCACCCCACCCTAAAAGTATGGACGGTCATCTGCGCATAAACTAAATTGATGGTATTAAGCTTCTGGTACAAAAGCATGCTTATTTACAGCAAAAACACTGAACTAAATTGAGAAAGCATAGCAATGATGAAATAAAACACAGTAAAGGAAATGCATTAAAGGGAAAGATAATATAAGTGGTAATATTGCCTTATTACAAACACCAAGAAGACTTATTTATAGTAGGTATTTATCCTACTTCCATTGAACTTACTGGGAAATAAAGTTCCATCTAGCACCTATAACTAGAAAGCACATGATTCCAACATATTCATTACTAAAAAAGTTCTCAACCAATGAAATTTAAATTTCCCTGGATGGTGCAAAAACTTTGAATAAAAAATAAGAACCATATTTCCCACCTAAAATGTTTTATTCCTAATACTCATATCATTTCATGCCTTCTATATCACCTTTTTTGTCTTCTAGCTCTGTCAGGTAATAGCGTGCCACTATTCTAAATGCATCAATTTATCTATGTGTTTCTCCATATTTTGTTCATAATCTAGTCCTCCACAAATAATATGTATAAATGACAACGTAAATTCCATAGGCAATAAATCCTATGTTCCAAACACCAACTGAAAGGGTTTGGCCTTATTCAACCTCTTTTTAGGTAGTCCTATATGCCCAAAGTACAACTCAGAATTTATCATCCATGTTTTTCCTTCTAACATCACAATTTTTTGTTCCACAATCTTGTTGAAAGCTTCAGCAATACCATTGGCCTATGGGTGATAGGGTGTTGTATTATGGTGAACCACCATAAACTCTTCTAATAGAATCCTAATTGTCTCATTTAAGAAATTGGTACCCATTTCACTTGTTAAACTCAATGGAAATTCAAACCCACTTATAATGTTCTACCATAAAAATGTCGTTGTTGTAGTTGTTGTGCAATCCTTTGTAGGTGCTTCTTCTACCCACCTTGTCACATAATCTATAAAATAGATAATGCAGTGCACACGATTCCTATACACTGGTGGGGAAATAGGAACTAAAAAATCAATATCCCATTTCTCAAAATGTTTAACACTTGCAATAGGCCTCAAAGGCATCTCATCTTTGGTTCCAAGCTTCCCAAGGTGTTAATAATGGTCACATTCCTTGACATATTCTTTGATATCTTTATACAAAGTTTCCCACCAAAGGCCAACAATTAGAATATTGCACGTGGTGACATCCTTAAAATAATGATCTCCTGTAATCACACCATGAGATTCTTCCATAATGGCTTCCTACTCATGCTCTAGAACACACTTGCGTAAAACTTCATCATGACCTAGCTTATATAAATCTCCACCTATCAATTCATAAGGTGTCACACATATTACAAGTTGCTTGTTTTCTAATGTCTTCATTCCCTCATGCACTTGTATAATGCACAAGAATACTATAATGTCCTCTAAATATTTGGCACGTAGTTTAAGTTCGAAAGTTTTTCATTAGGATTTGTGTCCTCAATGCTCTGCATGTCCTCACCAGAATTGATTCTTGACAAATGGTCGGGTCCTAAGTTACTTTTCCCTTGTTTGAAAACCACTATAAACTAAAATTCCTAAAACAGTAGTATCCACCTACAAATGCACCCTTGCAAAATAGGCTTTTTGACCAAAAAATTAAGTTCTATATGATCTATGGAGAAGATAAATAGTGTTTATAATAAGTATTGTAGGAATTTGTGCAGCACATAGATCATAGATAAATCCTTGTACTCATTAGTTATATAATTATGCTTCGTAGGTGTCAACTTACTACTTACAAAACAAATGGGGTGGTCTACTATTCCTTCTTCAGGTTGTACCAACATGCACCAATTGCCATACCAGAAGCATCGCCATGAAAATGAAAGGGATTTTCCAATGAAGGAAACCATAAAATAGGTGTAGTAGTAATCCTTTCCTTCAATGTTTCAAACACCTGTTGTTACGTGTTACCCCAATAGAATTTCCCTTTAGCTTTTGAAAATTCCTCCAAAGGTGCGTAAATATTTACATAGCCTTAAATGAATTTCATGTAGTACCCTAAATGTCCCTAAAATCTGGGCACTTCACTTTGATTATTAGGTTTTTCCAAACACAAGATCACAACTGCCTTGGCTATATCTACCAACAATCCATCTTTACAAATGATATGTCTTAGTAAAGTGCTAAAAGGTTTTACAAAGATGTACATATTAATATTAAGAGATTTTCTTAGTTGCTTACACCTCTCGAACATGAGCCTTAAATTTTCACAATGGTCCTTAACCAAGCCATAAACTGTCTAATCATCTAGATATACCTATAGGAATTTATGAATTAAATCCTTAAAATCCTGCACCACTATGCGTGAGAACACTTCTGGCACATTCTTTAGTCTAAATGACATCACTATGTATGTAAAAACTCCCCACTCAGTGGTGAAAGTTGAATTTTCTTGATCTTCCTTTTTATGTGCACTTGATGATAACCTAAAAAACCCATATATAAAAGAGTAGATCTCCTACTCAACAACTCCTTCCAAGATCTCCTCTGTGAATGGGATAGGAAAAGGATCAATAAAACATGAAAAATTAAGTTCCCTATAGTCCACAAAAATTATTATCCTCCCATCCTTCTTAATCTTTATTACCATGGGGCTAACCCATTATGATTCCTCAATGCGCTAAATTATTCAAATATTGAGAATTTTATCAATTTCTTCCTTCACCTTGAAAGACAGATTAGGATTCATCTTGTATGGCCTCTTCCTAATCATGTGCATGCCTTAGTTAAGCTTTATTTTTCATCTCAACTAAATAAGGGTGTACTCCTTTTAATTCATGATAGCCCTGCGGGCATGAGTCTTGAAATTCACATAAGAGCTCAATGATCTTAGAAACCTCTTATTCTGGACAATAATCACCAATAATGACCTCCTTAGGCTATGTAGCCATGTCAATGTTAACCTTCTTTGTTTTCATAGGCTCGTGATATGTGCACGCCTTTGCATATAGTGTGTCCATCACCTCACACATACCCTCCATATGGTTAACATCCAATTTATTATCCTCATCATCCCCATAATTTATCATGCATACTTGCTTACCCTTTTATTTTTCTTCCCAGGCATAAACCATTTCTTCTTCCTCAATCTCTTCAAGGTCAAGATGTGCCTTTAAGTCCAGCTCATCAAACATTTCCATCAAAATTTCCTCATCCTTTGCACTATCTCCCGAAGTAAGGAACTTCATAATCTGCAATGCTTCACTGACCAGAGGCTTATTAGAAAAATAATCAAATGCATGAATCATACTTGAGGTCATCTCCTTCCAATTAGTTGTTTCTATTATCAATTCCACATGAACATATGATGCTCGTGAAAATGCCTAGGATGGTGTAAAACTTATGTACCTAGAGTGATGGTGACAAGGCCTCCTACCCCTCCATCCAAAGTCTCTCACATTCCCAGATGTGGTGTGAAGTAAGGGAATTCCCATGAAATTTGTATATCTATGAAGGTACATTACTCCTTAGGAACCTAGTAGAATAGGAGATTCTCACTTCTTGCCATTATAATAAATTTTCTCTATGTATATTCCACCAATGTGTTCTTGTCCCATGTAGAGTATATAACAACATGTTTCCTCTATCTCCTTCATTATTCCACTAGGCTTCCATGGTGAATAGATTGACATCAGGATTCCCTTCACTAGTGTACCTAGATAACCTAGTTATAAATCAAGTGCCTAATGGAACATGACCTGATCATGTGAGTAATTGTGTTCTTAATATCTCACCCAACTACTTCATACGTTCCAGTGCACCTAGTTTTCACAAGAAATACTAGTGATATCACTAACTGACTAAGCATTATCCCATTGTGTCACTCCTTCCTTAGACGACTCAATTTCATTAGGATCTTTGATCATGTGCACATATATCATGTTGAAATACTCTTCACTCAAAGGCTCACCATATGGAGCATCCTTTCCATATTTCAAGGTAATAATGACACGATCTTACTTATTCTCAAAGATAATGTACCCTTTGTTGAAGACAAAATATATATTATTCACATAACACTAAGGTCACCTAATTAATGTTGACAAGAAAGCTCCAATACTTCAAATTCCCAAGTAAACTTGGCCCCTAAATTGTAATTTTTGCATCCTTTAATACTCTAATAGGATAAGCCCTAGTTATGTTTTCCATGTATAACACATTCGAAGAAGGCTACAATGGTGGTCTTCCCATTTGATTCCAAGCATCCTACATGAGTACATTATCTTCCACATCTGTATCTATCAGAATGTTTCTCAAAATCCATCCATATATAACTACATTTAGTGTAATCTACTTATCATACTCATGATTATGTGGGGGAAATTTTTCATGAAATATATGCCTCTCGCACTTATTACCTATATATGGTATCTTTTATCTCAACCATTCTCCTATTAGAGGGATTATATTCTCCTGGTGTAACATTATACAGACCTCCTTCAAGTTGCCTACATCCTTCTATAGGAGTTCAAATTTATTTTCTCATTCCATCATGCATGCCTTCTCTTTCAAGCTCTGAATCTAACCCTACAGATCATTGATAACATCCATAATCTCCTAGTAAACCTATTTATGATGTGCAACATCAGGATACTTTTCATTTATCACTTAATATTTTGTTATAGTTGGCCTATTTTTTAGAAGCTCACATCCACACGTTGCGTTAATATGTGTAGTAATGAAAACTGGTAACTCAGGGGTAGGTGCTACCTTATGAATCTGTTGATCTTCAATTGCACATTGTACCTTAATCATTCCCATGCCCTTTATGTTGTTTTTTTTTTCTCACTCATGTGCTCATATAAATAAGGTAATTCTCCAAACATGGTGAGGTTTTCCACACCATGAGAAAATCACATTCTGAGGGCACTCACGTTGATAATGATCAAGAGATACACAAGTATAATAAGTTACTCTAAGAAATCCTCCTCTTCCACTGCCGTGACCTAGACCTCTATATCCTCCATGAAAGCCTCTATTTCTGGTGTCCCCATTATTGTTCCCTTAATTATGTTGTCCTTCTTATTCCTTAGATACTCTTGTCACACTAGTTTGGCGCACACTAGTCTCAATGGATTTATGAAGATGATCAATCAATTTTTAGTCAACAGTTTCATGGGTATGAGTTTTACAAATTTTACAATGCATAAACACATTCTTTTGGATCATGTGTTATAAAAGAGGACATATACTCGCAACATAGTCCAAATGAAAAATCTCATAATCCAAAAACATGATGTGTACTGAATTGTGAAGGAAACTATCTTTAGTGTGTCCTTCAACCTCATAAGTTATACACCATATTCCATAGCACATCTTATGTATTCAATTAGCGGAGATATTTTCTAATTGTTTCACCACAACTGTAATATGTGCCTGTAAGAATGGAATTACTCTAGTATCCACACTCCCAACTACCTTAGAGTACAGAGCTGCTTCTAAATAATCATACAGGTCTAAAAAGGTCTTATGAGATAGTGCCCTTTGAAAAGGAGTGAACAATCCCAAATAAACCAATGTATATGCTGACTAGGATGTATATCATAAGACAACATTAATAGAAAAGTTTTAAAATGAGTGTCATATTCCAAAATGCTTTTAGATAAGCCCTATTTAATGTCCTTAAGCGCACTGATACTTTTCTGCTTAAATTACGGGATATGGAACTCAACTAGAAAAGTAGAATGTAAAGCATTATAATCCACTAAAGTTTGGTATGGTTCATACTTCCTATACCAAATATGTGTGCTCCCTTTAATAGTAGTATAAAACTAACTCCACTCTCTATCTGAGGTTGTAATTCCTTTAGCATGTCATAGTAGTTCACGCTTCTGCACATGCTTTGCAAAATCTTTGATACCCCTATATTATAGAAAGTGAAGAAAAACCTCGTAGTAAAATTGTTGTGGCTGATGAGGGTGTGGACCTTTCTGATGAGATCTAGATCGAGATCCCCCACTGGTATTTCCTCCACCACCAGAACTACCTTATCTACTTGATCTTGAGCCTCCTGATCCTCATGATCCACCTGATCCTTCTCATATAGTAGGAAACACACCAATAGATGTATTTTCTTGAGTTTTAACAGTAGTTCTAAAATATAATCCCAAAGTCTATGAAGTTGTAGTACTCCCAAACATATTCTCAATGTTCTGAGTTCTCACACTCTATCCAAATGACACGCAAGAAATTATTCCCCTAATTGTACCCCTAAACAAAGATTAGGTCTATTGTTCCATTTGTATGTGTGTTGTTTAATGTACTTATGTATTTTAAGGAAAATGATACCTACTTGTGTTCACTGGATTACCTATACTCACTTGATTATCAATGATTACCTATGGAACTAGAATACCAAGTGCAAGGGCTAGTGTAGACACATAAAATCCACTTACATAGTTTTATTACTTAAATTACACTAACAACCTTCTCATCTTATCCTCTGGCCAATGGATGACACTTCGTCAATTAACTATTCTTCACTCCATTCTTGGATTCCCATTCACGACATTATTTTGGCCGTATTCCCTCTATAATCACCTAATTGTGCTAATATACCCTCTTATTTGCTAAATATCCCCCTTTTAACCATTTATAATTTCCCCATTTCCCTCTAGACCACTTCTACAAGCTCCCTAGGATATTAATCAATTACATGTGACTAATTAGACCCCTTCCAACTCTCATAGGTTACTAATCACTTTTTAATCAAGTTTAACTAGCCTCAACCAAGTTTATCTATTCTAAAGCATGATTATCCTCTCCTAATCAAAAAGTACATTTTTTCCTTACCCTTTTGTCCGACGTGCACTAGGATTTCTAACTTTCCCAAATGGAAACCTATAAATACAAGGGTAAGTACTCCCTTTCAATATCACACCTTTATACCTTGATTATCATATCAAGCATCATACACACCTTGAGACTTGGGAAAGCATCTCATTTGCAGTAACTAAAGCTAGAAGCATTTAACCTTGAGCCATTTCTCATTGTAGTAACCTCTCCATCTTGCATCCAATCCTTTAAGCTTGGTTAGTAGGAGGATATCTAAACATATTGTTGTAGCCATTTTAGAGAGATCTCTTCACCACTTGGAGCATACAACACAAAACTGATTTCTTAGGATTTAACTAGGTTCATCTTTATATTAATCAATCTAGATAAGTAGAGATAACATAGTAATGTTAGATTGATTCATGCATTATTGTATAATTTTATCTCGTTAAGCTCTCATCTTGATGTTTATGATAGATTTAGTTATATTGTGGAACTATTAGGTGTTATTGTCATGTGATTGTCATAGTTAATCTTTTCATGCATATAGCTAGGTCACCATGTGGGATCATATGAGTGTCGGTGGTCCTCAATCTTTCCTCCTCTGATGCACCCTCATCTAAAATTGAAGGGTATTATCTTCTAAGCTTGCCTAAGGTCAGGAGAACCAGATGCTCTGGCTCCACATCTTCCATGTGAGCTTCAAATCCTTCACGAGACAGTTTCCTCCACAACTCCATAGACTCCTCAACATTGCGTTGCTTCACCAATTACCTCTCCTAGGCTTTATTATACTTGAGTCACCTTTCCTCTCTTTATCTTTCTACTGCTAGTTGTACCATATTTCACCACACCTACTCCTACCCCTAGGCATGGTGGTGGGTTTATGATTAAATAAAATTAACTAAAGTAATGTACTAAAGGATATTTAATCTAATCTAGGAGGACATATAACGCAGTAAGTAAATGCACTAAAACAATATGTAAATGTAATAAATTATAGAAATAGTAAAAGTAGAAACCCTAATATGTAAGATGGGAAAGCAAAGAACTCAGCTGAATAATGGATTATTTTTCAGACTATGTCACAGTGATGCACATAAAATCAAAAATAAATAATGACGATGTTGGGGTCCTACGAAGGATAGATCTAGGTGGTGTGGCTAGACTAGAGAACCTGCGAGAGGACTGGGGAACTCACGGGCGCTCTGGTAAAGAAAATAGGAGCCCTGGTCTGGAAAAAAGATTCAAAATTGGTCTTCACAGGTCCATGAGATGACTTTTATCCTTCACTGCTTATCACATTAATTTCTCTGTGCTGCTTCAAATGCTCCAAATATTTGAAGAGGAAGAATAACCTACAAAAGACCCAAAAAGAAGTACCAAAACCCTAAAAGAATAAAGATGCAAATGAATGGGTCAGACTGACCTTAGCTACCACAATAATGAGCTTACTAAACTGAGGTTTACACTACATTTTAGACCCAAATGTATTTCTAATGTGTGTGTGTGTGTGCATGTCGTACCCTAGGGGCTTTTGTGTCAGTCACACTTTGTGAAATAGATAAATGTAGAAAATGATATAGAATTGAACACACCATGCAAATCTCTTAGTATCCACTCTTCCAAAAATAGCCTATGTGTGTCGTGAAAGTATTTATCTAGTTTGTGTGCTCTGCATGCTATCTTCAAAAATATCCCGTACATGTGAAAATTACTAAGTCTTGAACCGGTCCTTGTCTTTCACGTGCATGTCCTTTCCTATCCTTCTGTGCCTTTGAATTTTCCCTATTCTCACACTCAAACCTCCCATGTGCCATCTGCTAAGTATCACACTTTTTCTGCTCAACAATCTCCAAGTTGTGTCAGTGCCCTGATTGACTAAAAATGAAGCAAATGGATGAATTTCAGGCCTATGACAGATGTAGAAGTCAAGTCCTTAACTGTTTTGAAAGTATAAGAAATTAATCTAAGATAAAATCAAGTAAAATAGGTGGAGTATCAGTTGAGGGGGATCTCTTACCAGGTTAAGATGATTTTTTCATGCTACTAAAGGAATCAAATTGAAAAGAATATTTTCCCAGGGGATGCCTTCAAGGTATGAGCATAATTATTTTTTTGAATTTTTTCAATCTAATTATTTTTGTGTGATTGTGCATATTTTTCATATATTTAAAAGGGGAAGAGAGAGTGCTATAAACTTGTTTCATTATCAAATATTTCATTTTTCCATCAAGTTTCAGTATGTTTCCATCAATGACAAAGGGGGAGATTATTGTACCCTGTTGTATTAGTGGTCATTGTCATTGATGTCAAATGAATTGATGGAAAATGTAGAATACAAGATCATACTTCTCAAGTGTTTCTTAGAGGTTCAATATGAGTGCATGTGGTTTCAAGAAGGCAAGGTGTTGGAGGTTGAGTGGTAGTGCCATTTCAGGGTGTTTCCAGGTGCCTAATGAAGTGTAACAGGATGGTACTACTCAAAAAAGCATGGGAGAGGCTTTGAGAGAGTATCTAAAACATGTGTGATAAAATTTTAGGTTCATCTCAGCCATAGGAGTCAGTTTTGTATGTTGGTCATAAAGGGTGTTGAGAACAGGCAGTGATCTTGCATACAAATGAGATGGGCTGGACAATTTTAGACCTATTCTTTTCAAACAAATCATGGGAGATGATGGAGGAATGTTTTGGAAAATTTCAGACCTATTATTTTCAAAAAAATCATGGGAGATGATGGAGGATGGTGTCCTGGTTCTTCATGAAAAATTTCAGGTCACTGTGAGGTCATTTGAGCAAGTTATGTGAGTTTTTGCAAAATAGGTCTTTTGAAAAGCTCATTTTGAGTTGCTTGGATTCTTAGCAGTCAAGAAAAAATATAGAGGCTCCTTCGAATAAATCATAGAATTAATTTTTGGAGTAAATTGGCATAAAAATAGTGTGCAAAAATAATTTTATCAAAAGGAGGTGTGGTTGAAAATTTATGAGCATTTTAGTGGAGTAGTTTTTCTCTCTCATGGGCTATGCACTAAATTGATAAGAGAAAAAACATGAAGTTGGACTCTAAGTCTTTTTTAATCATTCCTAAAGTATATTCATAGTCAATTTATGGTGTTTCTCATGCCCATAAGGTATTTTATGGCCCTATTTCTTGAAGGTAAATGTTGTTTCCTTTGTCACTATTCTAGATGTGAATGCTCCTGGCATGCAAATGTTCTAGTTGCTTTCAATGGAGATATTGCTCAATAAGAGCTCAAACCTCATCCATAGGTTTTTGAAAAGGTTTTTGAGAAACTAAAATTATTTTTGGTATAGTAAATAATATGGTCTTTGTTGGCTCATACTGTCCTGGAGAGCATTTGTCTCAATGCACCTTAAAACATTGTCCCAAGAGTCTTGTCTTCAAATTCAATGCTTTTATTAGGTTCAAATCATGTATAAAGGATCAGATAGAATATAATGGACAAGTTTATGAGTATGAGTTTATTTTTTTGGAAATTATGAGCTTGAAAATCTAGTTTTCATAGATTCATGGTTGTAAAATGTAATACTTCACTGCTCATTTGAAGATCATGCCAAATCAAGACTATAATCAGTCTTTGTGAGACAAGTACCACACAAAAATTCAGATTACCAAGGTACACACGATTCACATTAACTGCATTCACTTTGTTTCAAGAAGTGATCATGTTACTTATCAAATAATCTTGCTCAGTTTATCACATGTACAGGTAGACCTCAACTTTTACATTCGAAAAATGATCTATTTTAAGAAAATTCCATGAAGTAAATGACTCTAGTTGATTTGAAAAGAAGGAAGTATGGTGTAAGAACAATCAATATGTTTTATACTTCAGTTTCATGATAAATTGTTGAAGGAATAGTTGGTTTTTCTCTCTCAGGTAAAGGATTATGTATACACCTTGTATTAGGGTTTTCCTGAGGCACTTTTGATCAAATCTAAAAACTCCACCATTAAAATTGATTAAAATTTTAGAATGATCTCTGTGATTTCATTACTCATGGTCTTGAAAAAGAAATTTTGAGAATGGTGAAGTATTGGGTGAGAAATCCATGAAAGAGTTTTGGAAATTCTTGCATAGTCTTTCACATGACTGGTAAATAGTTTTTTCAAATGTTTTGTTGTGATTTATTATACTGGCGCTCACGTTATAGATATTTAATACTTGTTAAATGTTTTTTCAAGGGTTTGGAATGTCTTTAAGTGCTTGAACTGACCATGCTTTAGTGATTGCAATTTTTTTCCTTCTTTATAGACTGAGAAATCTATGTAGAGAAAAAAATTGCAAAGGTTACTGTGAATCCTTGTTCTCAAAGAAGTGAGAGGATGATCTTATATTTCTTAAGGTCTTAAACATTGTTCAAGAGAGTAAGATCATGAAGGTATAAAATGTTTAAATTCTAGCTAATCCTATTGATAGTTGAGAACAGTCAGTTGAAGCTTGAAAATATTCACAAAGTCTAATAAATGAAACAATTATTGTAGCTTCAAGTGAAAGGCAAAAGGTCATGTGCTCTTGGAGAAGTTCAAAAGACAAAACTGTTACCAAACTACAATTATTTTCCTCCTTTCTCATTGGAAGAAGATGAGAAGACATCGTAAGGATAATTTGAAGAGTTTTCTTTTGTTTTTGAATCAGTTTTTGAATAATAAGAGTGTAGAGGATGAAAAGGATATATAGTGAGGACCTTGAGTAAGCTGGTGTAGAAAGTCTAGATATAGATGTTTATTGATCATATTAGGTGTGGTTAATGGCATTTAAATCCAATAAGATGAGATCAAACTAATAAGAACATATTTACTTGAAGAAGGGACAAAATAGATAGTATGTTTTGATTGATGTATGAACATGAATAAGAATGTAATAGTGATTGATGAAAATAAGAGTAAAGGTTCCGAAAATATGAATGTGAAAAATTTGAAATGGAATTGATATGAGGAATATATAACAAAAATTTTTTTTGAAGTCTTCAATATATAAGGTAGAGTTTTTGAGTATGAAAAAGTTGAGATAAGTAGCAAAGCTAGAGTTGTAATAAAGAAGAAAAAAGGAGCTAGCATATGTGCCTATACAAGAAAGGATTGCAAGAACAATGTGATAATATAAACTAATAACATGGTATTCGGAGTGAACGAAGGTGAGTGAATGTGTTGAAAAGATAAGAAAATTACAAAGACATTGGTCCAAGGTAAAGTCAAATGTGTAAAACTTTCATGTGAAGAAGTGTAGGCCTGATATCCATGTAAGAAATAAAGTGAAGTATAAATATCGGGTGTTGCCTATACATGGATGAAGATAGAAATCATCCAAGTGATTATTAAATGAATGCATAAAGATGATAATGAGGGTGATATATTTTCATTAGAGAACCTAAAATAGTGACTTAGAAAGCGAACCTAATTGAAAATGGTTGTAAAGTCCATAATGATGCATGTACATGGAGAATAAGTGAAATATTTCTTGAAGGAAATAGATTATGTAACTAGACCCTATATGAAAAAAATGAGATGTTGATCAGATAATAAGAAGATAAGAGAGAAGAGAGAAAATAGAGTTGTGAATAAATTTAGAGGTCATTATCAGTTGTTTAACACAAAAAAATCAAGAGTGACAAATTGATAGAACAAGTTTAAGTGACAACTTAAGAGTTGGGGAGTTGAAGCTTCCATGTGATTTTCAGCTCACTAAAGATCAGTAAAAGTGGATTACATTATAGTGGGTTGAAGCCTCTAGACTAAGTGGGAGCTTGGTCAATATGTGGAGTAGTAGCTCCAGGTTGAAATAAATCTCAACCTTGAAACTAATGTAATAGAAGAAGGACAAATTTTTCCTGAGCATAGTTCATATTTTTAGTTAGTTTTCTCCCCATTTTGGTTTTCCCACATTAAACCTTGTGTCATTGTGTACTCTCTTGAAATTTTCTTGTGTGTGGTTATGATCTTATCATATCATATTTAAGAAGGTAAATTTTAGAAGACACTGATTCACCCCCCCCTCTCAATGTCCTAGTTTTTAACACCATTAGTGCATGGTCTATGTCACTTCTTAAGGCCATTAGGTATCCTGTATCACAAGTCAAATATCCTTTTGTAAGACCCTTTGGTATTGTTAAAATGCATGTCATAGTTGGCCCACTTACTATGTTTGTACCATTTCTCATTAGAAACATGGTCAAGGGATGTGACATGCTTCTCAATCTCAATTGGATTCATCATTCACGATCTATCGTTTCCATAAATAATCTATGACTCAAATTTATTTATAATAATTAGGACATCTCTATTGATGGTGTCCCTCATTCCACCCCGTGGCCACCATCTCGTCACATAGTATGCAATGTGTCCCATACTTCATCTACAACATCACACTCTATGTTGCTTAAGGCACAATCTACTCCTAGTTCCCCTACTCACTTATCATCTACACAACCATGTCACTTCACTATCCCTACACACAGCTATAGGCCTATTCCTCACACAGTTATTGTATATCAGCATAGATCACCACCTCATTTTAGTCCACATGGGTCTTCTTCACCTTTGCGTTCTGTATCACGTAGATCTCCATCACCAATGCATTTCATGATGTCATGACCTTCTTCATACATTCATAACTCACATGTGCATAGGCTTCATTAACAACTACAATGTTTGTCTACTATACCTCCATTATTGGAGCATGATCATACGCTTTCCCCTCATGTTCCAAATAAAGGACATTCATCCTTCACCATCATTTGATAGTACATTCATTCACACGTACTTGGGGGGAATGACACTCCACCTTCCCCCTATCTATTCTTAGCATAGTAATCATCTTTTGGTATTCTTATACATTAATATTCATCGTACATTATAACTTCATTACCTGATGACAAACTCTTGTGCTTCAGTTCACACTTGAGTATTGAGGGCTTACTACTACATTGAACCCCACACACAACCATCGGTATTACTCATTTCATCTCATCATATATTTAGCGTAATACACCCTACTTTCTACAATACAAAATTTCAATACTTTTTCATTGTATCCACACCTTCATACACACATCCTACATCCTACAATACTTATCCTACATATCATATTACCCATTTGTCTACATATCATACATATTACATTGTGTATTTTTCACACATATTACACATGTTATACTAGTCTTCATCATATAGGAGACTAACACTACTTTATTATTCTATCTACATACATTACATGTCATCTTATACACTACATTTTACAAATTTCTACATACAATCCTACACATTATATTATACATGTTATACATATCACATATTTACACATTCTACTCATCACATGGTTGTTTTTCATCCTTACATATACTACATTATATTCTACGCGCTGCACTCACTACCCAAATATGTACTTAGTTCCTCATTCCATACTAAACTACCGAGGGTTTACAAATCAAATTCACCTTACACATTCACCATTCCACCCTTCATCATGTGAAATTACTAGTTTAGTGACATATAACTTAGGCTAAATCATCACCCATTCTATCCATTTGTAGTGGTATACACCTTAGGGTACATCACCACTCCCTACTATTCATCTTGTAGTGACATACTCTTTGGGCTACATCATCACCCATTATATCATTTTCTAGTCATCGACACCTTAGGTCATATCACCACACCCTCCTTACATTTTTTCATGATATACGCTTAGTGTTAAATCATCACTTATACATTCATCTAGTCACACACATCTCTTCTAAATATCACATACCATCACCACTATGCATATACACATTTATCACAATGTGCTAGACATGATACACACACTACTCGACCATTTCCTAATGACAAACTCTTATTTATGATTCATTCTTAACTATTAAGGGGAAACACAAAATGAATATCACAAAATACACTTCCATTCACTCAGGGGGCATGCAGCTCATATCATTCCATATTGCATTCCATTCCATCCATCCATAGCATATTGCCTTGTCTTGGAGCATTCACTCTTGTTTACTAGTGTTTTACATGATCACTTTATTACATATGTTAGATTGATTTCTTGTATTTCATTATCTATACCATCCATACATGCATGTTCACACCTTTATTTAGTGTGATCCAAGATACATGACTCCTACACGTGGCATAGATGCTCGCATTCTACCCTTCCTATACTGGTCATTGGGGGCATCCACATTCATCTCTTTCAGGTGCTATTATTTCATTTTATACTTAGCATCTTACATTACTTGATCATACACGCTCTTGACATGTTGGCTATTTATCTAACATACTAATGGGTGTTCCATGTGCAATAATTGTTTTTTAGGATTACATGTTTCCATGCCTACTTCTTGTTTACTTGTTTGTTACATTTTTTTCTCTTGTATTCTATTATTTGCGGGCCTAGCCCTATTTTTGGTGTGCAAACTTGTTTGTTTTTGGCGGCCATGATGGATTTGTATGTCTTGCAACATCATGAGTGATGTCCCATGTTTGTATCATGCTTTGTGTGGCTTACTTATCTTGTTGCGTGTTAACATTACTTTTCTTGGTAGCTTACACACTGTTTGCTTAGCTTATACGCTATTTTATACATGCATGCATATTTACATTTGTCTTTGCTAGCCTTCTTATTTGTGCATACCTTGGTTAATACTAAGCATTTTCCAGGTATCCAACATACATGTGGTTGGTACTCTTTTGGGTCTGCCTGTATCTTATCAATGATGTCGCATGCACCCCCATAGAGGGGGGCATCATTTGGGAGTTTTACATACTAACATAACTTATTTACACCAGCTCAGTTATACACAGTCAGTGGGTTTAGACTAGTCTAAGAACCCCATACATAATAGATTTTATAGGACATGATTTCCTTAGCATTTATGGGAAGTAGTTATAGGCTTGGGGGTTATAGATGGTGCTACGCCCTTAACCTATTGCTTGTATTAGGATATGAGTAGCCGACTTGTGGCTTACCATATCATTTTATTATATCATTTATAATTTCTCATGCTTAATAGGTCGGCCTTGGTGATGGCCATAGAATATGAATAGTTTATATAGGGGATTATAGGTAGTATTTCATTATCATTTGAGCAATCGAGTCTTGTTATATGGTTTGGAGGTTGCCCCCTCGAAGTGGCGAAGATATTCTAATTTCATATTGAGATCATTATTATGAAATATTGTATTATTTGGTGCTCTATTTTTTCTCTTAATCTAAATTATACAAGTAATTTCATTACAAGTGGTATCAAAGCTGCGATCTGGGCTGAAATTAGGGCAAAAACCCTAATTTTTTGTTTCCGCCACATAATTCAAACTGGAGTGAATTGGTGGGAGATATTTTTACCATAGTTGTGAAGAATTTCAATTAAGGTTCCCTAAAAATTTCAGAATTTTTTGATTTATTTTTCAAAATTTATTACAAATTTAGGTTTCTTCATAAAATCACTCCCTAGGGTGCAAATTGTGGAAAATTTTAAGTTCTTTACATTTTCAGAAAGCTCTCAAAAAAATAGTTTTAGTATCTTCTCTATTTTTTTTCTTGTTCGGATGAAATTGTATCAAAACCCTAAACCCTAAGATTTGACATCATGGTGGGGCCTTCCACAAGAGCAAAAAAGAATCCGGTTACTCCAGGTAAAACCCCAGATAAACATGGGGTAGTGATTGAAGAGATGGAGTCAGAAGGGGTAAATACAGATTCCTCAGCACTAGGGTTTACTGCAGTTGATCATAAGGTTTTCCAACTTGAGTATGAGTTGTGAATTGTACAATCTGAGATGGCCTCTAAAGGAGACATAGCCCAAATCAATCATCGGTTGGATGATATCATGCAACATGTAAAGGGTAACCAGTATGGCCCAAATCTAGTCCATATCAACTGAGGAGGACCTTCAGTTCAAAATCATGGACAAACTAACCATATGGGATCACTTTTCCAGTCCCATCAGAATCAAACTTATCTGCAACCACGGAACATGATGCCGAAAGTGGATATGCACAAATTTTATGGTAAGGATCCCTTGAATTGGATAAATCAAATGGAGAACTTCTTTGAGTTACATCAAAAACCATCAAGACAAAAGGTGACATTGGCATCCCTATATCTTGAACCTGACCAATTTATTTGGTATCGTTGGTTATCTGCTCAGAGGCAGAAGAATGGTCTAGGTGTCACTTGGACAATTTTTACCGAGGAGTTGCAATTGCACTATAATTCTAGTGTTTTAGAGAACTACTTTAGTCAATTAGAAAAGTTATGGCAAATAGGATCAATCAAATATTATGTGCATCAATTCCAAAACCTATCCTTAAGGGTGGAGAATATTCCAGAAGAGAATCTGAATGACTTGTTTCTTGGGGGGCTTAACGACCACATTGAGCATGAGGTATGGATGTTTAATCCAATCAAGCTGTCTGATTCTATTATCATGGCATGTCGTGCAGAGGAAAAAATTCTTTGTAGTAGGAGGCCACCTTTCATTAACACCAGAGACCGTAGTATCTCTTCCCCTTCATTTGCTAGGCCAATTAGACTGACTCCTCAACAAATGGAAGAAAAGAGAGCAAAAGGAATTTTTTTAAACTATGATAGAAAATATGGACTGGGACATAAATGTGCTAAGAAGAAGTTGTTCTATATTGACGGAGGTAATGAGGATGATGAGGAAGTTGAAATTATAGGAGAGGATGAGGAACCAGTAGAAGATGAAGTAGAGGATCACCAACCTACAATTTATTGCCATGCATTGTCAGGTATTAGTACTCCTCAAACACTCAAGGTTATAGGCTATCTCAAAAAATAGAAGGTGACGGTGTTGATTGACTCGAGGAGTACTCATAACTTCATAAATAGTAAGTTAGTTACCCGCCTCAATTTTTTTATTTACCAAGCTCCAAAAATGCAAGTTATGATTGCGGATGGTGGGATAGTCAAGTTCACAAGAAAGTGCCATAGTATCAATATTTCCATGGGAGACTACATGTTAGACTCACCTATGTTTGCTATTTCTATGGGAGGGGCAGATATTGTTTTGGGGGTCCAATGGCTCACAACCTTAGGCACTATTGAGATGAATTTCCAAGAATTGTTCATGCAATTTCATTCAGATGGAAGGACAATACAGTTGAATGGGATGGTAGCTAAGTCTCCACAGATTATAAGCTCTCATCAGATGCAGAAGGTTCTCAAAAAAGGAGTGGATGACTTTATAGAAAAACTATTTTCCATAGAAGTACAAAATACAGAGTCTTCAATGCCATCTGATCTTCAGAAGATTGTGGATGCTCACTCATCTGTTTTTTATGCAATTCCAAAGGTACTACCACCAGTTAGGGATCATGATCATGCCATTCAGTTGATTCCAGGGAGCCAAACACCTAACATCAGACCATACAGATACCCATATTCCCAGAAAAGTGAGATCGAGAAAATGGTGGAGGAAATGTTGAAGGCAGGTATCATTAGGCATAGCCAGAGTGCATATTCTTCACCAGTGGTCATGGTAAATAAAAAGGATGAAACATGGAGGATGTGTCCAAATTATCGAGAACTCAACAAGTACACCATCAAAGATAAGTTTCCTATTCCAGTAATTGATAATTTACTTGATGAATTACATGGTGTTGTTTATTTCACAAAATTAGATCTTCACTCGGGGTACCGTCAAATTAGGATAAAAGAGGAATATGTTCATAAAATGGCTTTTAGGACTCATGAGGGCCATTATGAGTTTTTGGTAATGCCGTTTGGTCTTAAAAATGCACCCTCAACCTTTCAAAGCTTGATGAACACTATTTTTAGGCCTTTTTAAAGGAAATTTTTATTAGTTTTCTTTGATGACATATTGATTTACAGTAAGACATGGGAAGAACACTTATAACATGTAAATAACGTGTTGGAAGTTTTGGAGAAACATACTCTGTATGCAAAACCATCCAAATGTTCTTTTTGTGTACAAAAAGTAGAGTATTTGGGTCATATTTTATCCCATGAAGGTGTCAAAGTTGATCCTTAGAAGATCAAAGCTATGGTGGAATGGCCAAGGCCCAAAAATCTTAAAAATCTGCATGGGTTCCTAGGACTAACAGGGTACTACGGAAGATTTGTCCAGGGATATGGTAAAATAGCAACCCCACTCACTACATTACTAAAGAAGGATGCCTTCCATTAGACAGACGTAGCCACTAAATCCTTTGAGTAGCTAAAGGAAGCCATGTGTAGGACCCCGGTTTTGGCTACTCCCAACTTCTCAAAAACCTTCATTGTTAAATGTGACGCTTCAAGATCAGGATTGGGAGTAGTTCTAATGCAGGAAGGAAGACCAATTACATTTGAGAGTTGTCAATTCAAAGGAAAATATCTGCTCAAACCTATCTATGAGAAAGAAATGATGGCTATTCTTCATGCAGTCAAGCAATGGAGGCCATATCTCATGGGTAGACACTTCAAGGTAAAAACTGATCATGATAGTCTTAAATACTTTTTGGAGAAAAGGTTATCATTTGAGGAACAACAAAAGTGGGTAACAAAAATGTTGGGTTCTGATTTTGAAATCATATACAAAAAGGGTAAAGAAAATGTAGTAGTTGATGCATTGTCTAGAAGGGATACATCCGCAGATGCCTTACTATGTGGAATGTCCATGTTGATGGCTGATTGGGTGGAGGAAGCAAGATTGGAATGAAATCAAGATAAGGATACAAAATCTCTAATATAGAATATCAAGCAAGGATCTATGACATCTAACAAATTTGAGTGGAAAGGTAATGCCCTATGGTATAAGGATAGGTTATACTTAAGTAAAGATTCTAAGTTGAAGCATAAGATTCTTGCAGAGCTACATGCCTAACCTGTTGGAGGACACTCTGAGTTTTTGAAGGCATATCATAGAATAAAAAGAGAATTATTTTGGGAAGGACTCAAGGGGGATGTACAAAAGTTTGTATCAGAGTGTTTAGTGTGCTAACAGAATAAAAGGGGAAACAATTAAGACAACAGGTCTGTTGCAACCCTTACCAATTCCTAGCTAGAGATGGGAGGAGGTCTCCATGGATTTCATCACTGGATTACCTTGTTCAGAGGGTAAGAATGTTATTTTCGTGATTGTGGATAGGCTCATAAAATATGCCCATTTTCTTGCCCTATCACATCCATTTCAGCCAGTACAGTTGCAGCTATTTTTTGGAGACAGTTCAAAGGCTACATGGAACCCCAAAGATAATTGTGAGTGATCGTGATCCTATTTTCACAGGTAATTTTTGGACAGAATTAGTAATTTCATTACAAATGGTACGTCTATCTACATTAATTCATCCAATGGTGTCAGATATCCTAAAAAATTAGGACGATATAGATATCTCTTCACATATATTCAGCGGAGCGGTTAGATCTTAGAGGACAAAGAATTTTCTTCCTATACTTCTCCAGCTAAGGTGGCGTGAGATCACCCAAAAAAACTTGCAGTGAAGGATATCCATATACACTTTCTCTCTTGACATGGATCAGGAGCATATGTTCTATTTACCTTTACATTTACATTTTCCATTTACATTAGCGTATTTTCATGCATCTTGTACATAGCGTTTTTACACTACATACATACATATTTGACTACTTAATAATGTTCTCCTTGCAGGTCTAACCATATGAGAAACAAGCAGTCAAATGGGGGAAAAACAACAACATTTTATAGCAGCACACATGCTTTTACCAACCATGTAGGTAAAATACACACTGCAGTAACTACACACACATGTTTTCCCTAGGTTCACTCTCATCACTTTTTCTTTTCCCATTTTTCATCTATAGTTTCCATGATCCTCCATTTTTTGTCATTCAATGCTTTTTGTCTAGTCCTTTGGCGCGTTTTCTACAACACTCTTGATGGACCTCAAGTATGCATCTCTATCTACTTGATGTTACTAATATTTCCACTCACCAACATAAAGTGGGGGAAAAATGCAGTCACATAATCATACACTTTAGACATTTATTTATCCTGGTCTCATACTACTATTTTGAAGGTTCTTGAGTGAAGAAAGTACTAATTAACCCCATCCTTTTAGATATCTTTTTTATTTTATTTCATAATTTGTGACCTATTGCACACACATGCCTATCCATTTTCTGACATCCCAAATTTATTTAGCCTCCACTGGGGTGCACATGGGTTCCCTGGTCCCATCAGGGGGTTCCCTGGTACCTTTTACACTTTCTCACCAATTTTTAGGCCTCTTCTATTCATTTTTCATCTTGATCTTTCTTGTGGTTGGCCTTTTCGGGGTTAATTATGAAACTATAGCAAGAGAAACCTATAAATATAAAGTAATGAGACCATAATGTGGGACCTAACATCATCTACTACTATCACTCCATCTAGAGTTGCATCCATCTATTACATTGGCATCCACATAGCTCCATCATTAAGTCACAAGCTAGGACATCTACATCACACTTCATATGAGGAGGGATTCTATTTTATTCCATTGCAAAAGCCATGGAATTGGGGTAAGAATCTATAAAGAAACCCCAAGGGCTTTAAAAAATCTGATCAATGGACCACTAGATAAGAAATGAATAAGGGTTTCTACTTCGCATACATTAATTTGAAGTAAACAAGCAAACTAAGAAAATGAAACTAACCTCTATTATTTTGAAATCTTGAAATAATGAACCTAAGAGGATCCAAGCAATCAGTTTGTGCTCAAGAGAAAGATATCTCCCCCATTAAAGGATTCAAGGCCAATGGTTCTTCCCTTTTACTCCATATTTGTGCTATAAAATACAAAAGCAAATGCTAATAGCTCAATGGAAGAAAATGAACTATAATCTAAAGCCTAAACAAAAATACCATAGTTTATGCTAGGAAGAAGAGAGAATTCTTAGAAATGAGGGAAGGGGTCTAGCCCTATTTATAGTTTTCCATTTGGGAAAGTGGAAAACTTGGGTGCATGTGGGAAAAATGCAAAAGTCCAAAAAGCACTTTTGGCAAGTCAAAGTATGCTTTGACTAGGTTTAGAAGAGATTGACCATGGTTAACACTTAGTTAACCATGTTTAGAGGATAATTAGGGTTCTGGAAGGTCTAATCAATCCAATGAAATAGATTGATAGTCCAGGAAGCTAATAGAAGTAGACTATAAGGGAATAAGAAGCTAATGTATTCAGAACGAGGCTATGAGAGCCTATTTAGGTGGTTTACAAGAGGAAACATGACCAAAACGGTGTCATAAGAAGGGAGTTAAATAGGTCTAACTAGCGGTGTGCCATCAATTTACAAGGGGAAGAATAATTAGTGCAATATTAAGAATAATAGTGCATTGATCAATCTACAATTTCCCCTCTTTGAGGTGGCGTAAGTGACGTCACTTCAAAGAAAGTAGACAAATAAAAATGAGTAGAACTTTTTTTTTTCGAAGAGGTAGAAGAAAAATCAATATGATGAAGGATGCCCCCTCAAGTTTCAATGGGGTGATGAAGAAGATCGATTAACAATCAAAAAGAGGATAAAAAGAGAAATAAAATTACAAAGAGAAGATGAGAAACTAGAAGAAAGAGGGAAATTGAGCTATCCATAAATCAATTGTTAATAATATTTAATCATCATTTTTCTTAGAATCCTCCTCATCGGTCCTTATTAAAATGTGAGCATGCGATAGAAGCGTAGAATGACATGAAAATCCAAGCTAAAAATAACTATCCATTGCTAAAAATGCTAACTCCATGTAACATACAAACATGCAATGCAATACAAGAAGTAAACAAACTCATTTAACAGGGAAATAAGTACAATCACACACATTAAAAGCAACAACGTTCAAGATAGTTACACAAATATTTTGTTATCAAGTTTAAATCCCAAATGTTCTGATAAATGAAAAGGGTCAAAATGATGCCCCAAACAATGTTGACATGCAAGGGAAATGATGGAGGACACTTGGGTATGATGAAAATGCAACGTGCACGACGAAAAAAGTACTAGGAAACTAATAGTGTCCCATGGTACAAACGAAGTAAGTAGGGAGATTTTGTAAATGGTTATAGATCAAGGTAATCTGCTAGTTTTTGTTTCAAAACATGTGAAAATGTCAGCAGGATATGAGATGAGTGCCATGCAAGACACACAGATTTCAGCCGAAAATGAGCTAATTATCGATTTTAGTTCATTTTTCAAAGTTTTACAATATTTTGAATTTTTTGAAATGAATTTTATAATTTTTAAATTTTTTGATCAGTTAGAAGAATTTCAAAATATCAAAGATCTTCTAAAAGTACACGTGGAGGAAAGGTTCGTAAATTATTTCAGTGTGACAGAGAAATGACCGTAGGGTGGCACGAAGTGCCCCAACGTGCAAAAATTAGTAAAAATAATTATTTTAATACAAAAATAATTATCACAGTAGGTAGAAGAAGGTTAGAAATATCATGTTAGAGGAAACATGCTCTAGGGGCCTTGTGATAGGTTAATATACCCACCTGGGGGAGTAAATCAATCATGACCAGTTCATTCCTACCAGAGTCCTTGCAAATTTTTATCGTGAGCGAGAGAAACAGCTCTAGAGTGAGATGCAAGAATACCGAGAAGGAGGAGATGAGAAGATCACATCTAGGAGTTCATGTGGGACCCAACAGATGGACCCTTCGTGAGTGGCCTATCCCTCTTTGTGATTTGTGCATTTAATGCACTTTTTAATGGGTTTTTAGGATAGGTAGAAGATTTTTGACGTATGCGTGCATGCACATGCGTCAATAATGTATGCGTGGGTGTGCATGTCTCGAAACCAGTAGGTACACGTATGCGTATCCATTGAAAAACATATACGTGAAGGCATATGTGTTAGAGGGAAAATGGCATGGTCACACATCGTCCCCTGTTAGGAAAATGGCATGCGTGGAGACAAGCACGTCAGCGTCAGTCTGGGCACTTAGGCGTCAATATGGGTGAAGAAAAAAATAGAGGGCATGTACATGTGGTGATAGGCATGTATGCATTAGGATGGGCATGCAGGTTTCAAAGGAGGTGCACACGTGATGAAGAAGCACTCCGGTAAACTGGCTAAGGAGAGAAAAAAGACAAACTTAGAGAAAGTGAAAATTATGTTTTAGGAAAGAAGATGGAAGAAAGGTGATTTACCAACAATCCTTAGATAGAAGTGGATAAAAGTATCAACTGATACATGTGTGTTTTCTTATTTATAGCATAGAATACCCGTCCTGTAGACCCGCGAGCGATATGGTTGGCTAGTGATAATAGAGGCCCAGTTTGACAATGATGAAAAAGTGATATTGGACAACCTTTTATATGTTATAGGATTGGCTCATGTGGCGAATATGCCCCAGATCACATTAGATCATGGCCTCTTGATAGCCATAGTAGAGAAATGGCATAGCGAGAGCTAGTGCTTTTAGCTCCTGACTGGGGAGATCACTATTACTCTTGAGGATATGTGGCGGATTATGCAGGTGTCGATCCAGGGTCAGCTTATCCAGTCTATGAGCCGTTGGACTAATATTCAGTGATATATCATAGATTTATTTGGTGTCCCGACAATACCATAGTATGGAATGATCATTAGGCTATCGTGGTGCATTGATGACTTAGAGATAGACCAAGTAGTGGTCTATATGATGGCCTTCATCAGTAGAGTCTTACTCCCTAACAAGACCGGTGCTTCATTTCTGCTCTACCTCCTTGGAGTGATACACATTATGGTAGAGAGAGAGACCTACTCCTAGGGTCAGTACATTTTAGCACATCTATACTGGGACTTTCATTTGATTACCTACTACCATCAGAAGATGGTAGGACCAGCCCACTTGCTCTAGATTTAGGCATGGGACCATGTTACCATTGGTTGCCCCTTACATGATTTGAGAGTTCGGGCACCTGAGGAGCCTTCTACGATGGGTTAGGTCCTGACAAGGGATGATGTACAACCATACTTGGGGGATGAATATTAGTATTATCACGAGCTTGATGAGTTATAACAAGCTTACATGGTTTGGAGGTCATAAAGACTTTTCCAATGGCCTAAGGACAGTTTAGAGCTTAGTACTGCCATAGTGGAGCATTTTATATTAGGAAGCTGCAGCTATATGTGGGAGTTATATAGAGTGGATCGATGTCAGATGTAGTTTGGAACTACCCAGGATGTTCCTAGGCTAGATAGGTGGTACACTTGTAGGGATTGAGATTACTTTGATATGGTTCCACATATCACCCATGATAGAGCACTGACTAGTTTCTGACAGGTGGTGTCTGCTATATAGGTGCCACTGAGACAGATTAGAGATCCGGGTACTACACCTAAGTATGCACCATAATATCATGATGTGCTTCCATGACATTTGACTATTTCTAGGGTAGCGTATAATGCTGGCATGATACCTCCTCCAGTGGGGCCTCTTAGTGGTGGCAAGGGTGGAGTCATTGGTGGTGATGAAAGTGATGACAATGATGATGGTGGGCCTGACTCATACCGATATGTCAGGGGCAGGGGATAGGGTCCAGTATTACAGAAGCCTTAGGGACAAGGCCCCAATCCTAGGTCGAGAGAGATCAAGCTATAGCACAGGCCACCCAGGGTAGTGATAGTACCCTATAGCAGAGTCAGATTAGTGAGATGGCCGCATAGGGGGCTTAGATATTGAGCCTTTTACATCAGTCTCAGACTAAGGTGTAGAAGGTTGGATCTTAGAGGGACCACACCCAGTCATATTCACAGGGTTATATTACACAAAGGGATTAGGCATGAGCCCAGGTGTAGGTTATTGCTGCAGATAGAGATCGAGAGGCTGCTACCTCTAGACAAGCTTAGGATGACAATGACAGGTTGATAGGTGAGTGAGATACCGCATTACAGGAATCTATTGCTTCTAGAGATGTTGATCTGATATGTGATGCCATGAGGACCAACAACAAGGATTTATACTATATGATTACTTACTTCAGGGTAGTCTCGGCAAAGCAGCAAGTGGTTCCTTTTGAGCAGTCAAATGTGAGTGTGACAGGATCTAGGTCATACTAATCAAGCCGTTTAGTTAGATCAGTTTGGCGACCCACTACAGAGTAGCCAACTAGACAACATCCAACTAGATAGTAGGGTGGTACCCCTGGTGTTGGTCCATAATAACCACCACTCTTCCATCCACCAGGACATGGACCTGGGAGCCCCAGCGAGGGCGAGAGATGTGGTTGAGCTCTTTACTTATCCTTTTGTACAGATGTATTGTATACATGCCTCTTATGAAGGATGATTTTGATGTATAGTTGTATGTACCATTGTTTTAATGACACCTCTTGATGAAGGCTCGAGTATTTTTGATGCATGCCCTTTTCATATGGCATATTGTATCGATGATGTACATTTTGAGCACTAACTTAGATAATTATACATGTATCATATGGACATTTTGATGATGATTTTGTCATATTATACTATGATTATGCTTTGTATGAGTGTTGATTATGATGTATGATTTATCTTTCCTCTATGTATGTGACATACCTTAGATTTATAGATGTGTATGTTTCATGCTTTCATACTTTGATATATCTATAGATAGCACCACATGCTTTTAGATTTGTGCCATGTTTTTGAGTTCTTATTCTAGCACTTGGGATGATACTAGATGATATTGGTGTGGGGGGGATAGATTTTTGATTATTCATAACCCCTCTTACCCTCATTGATGATATGATATGTGATGATTAGCTTAGCATACATGCATGATGTAATTCTTAGCATTTTTGTATATATGATGTAGTAGATGATATTTTATATGTGATGAATGATATATGTGATAACAAACAACTTTGAAAGAGACAAAAATACAAGAAAAAGTTAACAAAGCTAAACAATTGTATCCATACAACACAACACAACTTATGATGCACACACATGATTTGAAAAAGCATACTACAGAGATCAAATTGACACTTTAATCTAAGTAAGTAAAATGAACCCTAATAAATGAATACAAGCTACAAATGAATCAAATGCCATACATAATTATTTCAAACAAGATCTAACCCATGTCAAGAAAATAAATCATAACATCACACAAAAAGGTATTCACAATCAAAACTATACAAACCAACAACTAAAATAAATTAAAGCATTAGCGAGACAACGTTGATATATTTTCTAATGTTTTTGGGTTTATCTAAAAAGATAAGTTTTAAAGGCTACTGTTCACATTGTTTTCTAAAATAATGTTGCACGGTTGTCGTAGCTTCATCCCTAGAAAAGGGAGATTTTCCAAATGTTTAGGTTTTTGTGTATCCTTTTCTGAGTGTTTTTTGTGTTTTTTAAGGTCATGTTCTAAAAGTAATGTACAAGAACAAAGAAGTGTGGATGCCCCCAGCGTGATGTGGGAATATACAAAAGGTAGAATGCCACGCGCGTATGTAAGAGAAGGTGAAAATGCATAGGTTTCCCCAGCATGAGATGGGATTATGCAAAGGTAATTCCCTTCATGCATATATAAGAGTAGATAAGCCAGATCATGGTGTGGCAAATGTGGATTTAGTAGGGTTCTTAGACCTAGCAAAGGAATTCATATCTAGAAAGTGGTGATGATTACCCGTCCTACTGTAAGAGTGACTTGTCCTGGAGAAATCTTCCTTGAGCATAGAAAATTGGTTTTCACCCAAATACCTACCCAGTGCACCACAATTGCGTGGTTTTCACATGTGGACGACCTACTTTTTCTTTATTGTTTTCTCAATTTTCCTTTTTTGCTTGTTTTTTCTAAGTTTTTCTATTTTTAAGTTCTTATATGATATTCTCGTCATGCTTAAGTGTAGAACCTCTTGAGGTGCATGAAATTCATAGGTTCTAGAATATTTTCACCATATGAGTATGCAAGTTTATAGGATCCTGATCCATACTTTACAACTACTACGTAAGGACCTAGCCAATTAGCCTCAAACTTACCTTTCTTTTCTCTGTCTTTGATAGTGTTCTTCTACTTTTCTTTAAAGAATAGATCACCTAAATCAAATCCCCTGATGAATGATGCATTTTTTATATCCCCTAGATAATCTATTTTGATATACCTTTAGGTGATTAAGCATTCTGATACACCTTTCATATAATAGTTCTAACTTTGTCAGTCGAGAAACTCTGTAGTCCTCATCTTTATCAAGATAGTCTCTAAGATATATTCTCAGGGAAGGAAGCTCCACTTCCAGAGGTATGATGGCTTCAGTTTCATAGATGAGTGAAGTGGATGGAAGTTTGATAGGCCCAGAGGGTGGGATGTATTTGTAAGTGCTAATTACGGCCGGTTTTACTGACCATTTTCACCATAATCCGTACAAGGGTTTTATTAGTAGCTTCTTCCTATCCATTACTTTGAGGGTAATAGGGGATAGAACACTTGAGTTGGATATGGAAACGTTGACATAATGTCTGTACAATTTTTTTTTTAAAGGATTGACCATTGTCAATGACAATGGTTGAAGGGATACTATAACGGAAAATGAGATGGTTCATGATGAACTTTGAAATTTGTGCACTGGTGACATAAGTAAGAGGGACAACCTCTACCCATTTTATAAAATACTCAGTGGCAGTGATGATGTGAGTATGACCATCTAAAGAAGAAGGATGGAGCTTCCCTATGAGATCCATGCCCCATTTAGAGAATGGCCAAGGCATTACAATAGGTTGTAAGGCCTGTGCTGGCACATGTATTAAGTTTCCATATTTCTGGCATAGTTCACACTTCTTCACAAAGTTGTAGCAATATGATTCCATGGTAGGCCAATAATATCCTACTCTTAATAGCTTCTTAGCTAAGACTATGCCACTTGTGTGTGCTCCATAAATACATCCATGTATTTCCCTAATGGTGTGGATATAATCAATAACATCCAAACAATGAACTAGGTTCCCATTATAGCCACGATGAATAAAAGGTGCCTCTTAGGAGGGTATAACAGGCTATAAGGTGTATAACGGATTTCTTTTTAGAATGATAAATTCCTAGTGGAAAAGTGCCATCTTGTAGGTATCGAAAGATTAGATCTTACCAAGGGGATAAGGGACCAACAACTTCAAATACTAAACATGACTCTAGCATATCATATGCGGGCACTTGTAAATGCTTCACGAAGAAAGGAATTTTACTCTCCTCAAGCGGGATGCATAAGAGAGACCCAATTGTAGCCATAACATCTCTAGATATATTATGTGACCTTGGATTTTGGTCAAATATGATCTGTGTAAAGTATTCCTTCAAGGTTTCAACCATCTTTGTATATGGAATAATCTTCTCATCTTTAACTTTGTACTCATCATTAACTTTTTTAATGATAAGTTGAGAGTATCTAATGACTCATAGTTATCGGATGTTCCAAGTAATAGACAACTTGAGGCCAGAAATGAGCGTCTCATACTCTGCAATGTTATTAGTGCATGGAAATCCTAAATGGAATGCTCTTGGTATGACATCGCCTATGGGAGTGATAAGCACAACTCCTGCTCCTGATCCATGGAAGGTGAACCTATCAAAATGGACCTACCAATCTATGGATTCTTCAATGTACATCATAGATGTGTCTGGCAGATCCAGACACAAAGGTTACATATCTGGTTTAGGTGTTTTTGCCAACTAATCAGCCAATACCTATCCTTTCAAGGATTTCTTATTTACAAACTCAATATCAAATTCACTTAGGATAATGATCCAATTAGCCATTCGTCTAGTGAGGGTAGGTTTGGATAAAAAGATATTTGAGAGGTTCAACTTTGGATATGAGTTTGGTTTTATTGTTTAGGAGATAATGGTGAAGATTTTGGAAGGTGAAGACAAATGCCAAGTAGGCCTTTTCTATTTGGGGGTAATTCAACTCATACGTAATTAAGGTGCGACTGAGATAGTAAATTTCTCTCTCTTTATGGTCTAAGTCGTATTGGGCAAGCAATGCACTAATAGAAAACTGGGTAGTAGAAACGTACAAGAGAAGAGGTTTACTTGGGGTAGGTGACATGAGTACAGGTGGATTGACCAAGTATTGTTTTAGTAGTGCAAATGCCTTTTAGAAATCTGGTCCCCAGTTGAATAAAACATCCTTCTTTAGTAAATGAGTAAATGGGTGACACTTATCCACAACCTGTGAAATGAAGTGACGGATTGCCTGAATCTTTCCTTGTAAACTCCTCAGTTGCTTGAGAGTTGTAGGAAGAGGAATTTTTATAATAGCTATGACCTTAGTAGGGTCCACTTCAATCCCTCTTTATGAAACTATGAAACCCAAGAGTTTTCCTGATAAAATACCAAAGACACATTTCTTAGGGTTCAAGTGAACCTTATAGTCCTACATACGTTGAAAAATACACCTCAGTACTTTGGGGTGTTCTCCCCTACTTTTGGATTTGGCTAGGATGTCATCAACATAATCTTCCATGATGTCATTCATCATATCATGGAAGATGACAGTCATATCCCGTTGATAAGTAGCCTTGACATTCTTAAGTCTGAAAGGCATGAATTTATAGCAAAATCTTCCCCATGGGGTGATGAAGGTCATCTTATGCTGATCTTCTGCAATCTGTATTTGGTTATAACTTGAAAATCCATCCATTAAGGAAAACATTTTATAACCAATAGTGGAATCAACTATCATGTCAATGTTAGGTAGGGGAAAGTCATCCTTAGGACATGCCTTATTAATGTCATGGAAATTATTGCAGATTCTTATGCCTATATACTTCTTCTATATAATGACTATGTTGGATATCCATTCTGAATAGTCAATGGGTTTAATAAAATCAATAGCTAACATTTTTTCCAATTCTTCTTTGACAAGGAGCGCAACCTTAGGGTGCATCTTTCTCAACTTTTACTTCATGGGTTTTGCATCTGGGTGCACAACAAAGTTATGCACAACTAACTCTGGGTCCAAACCAGGCATATCTGCATATGTCCATATGAATATGTCTACGTATTCTCTTAAGATCTCTAAAAAGATATTTTGTTCCTAAGCTAAGAGTGAAGCTCCCAACTTTATCATTCTAGGCTACTCCTCTGAGCCGATGTTAACGTTGATTGTTTCCCCCACAAGCATCTTGGAAGTATCTTCCATCCATGTAGGATCAAGGGGAAGAGTAAGATCGACCTCCTGCAGTAGCTCATTATAATCTTTAAATGGATAAATTAGTTCATCTTTAGACTCTTCAGTCTATTTATCTATGATTTTTTCAAAGATTTTGAAACTATGAGATTTATGTTTACCTTTTTGCAAAGTTTCTCAGAAGTGGTTGCACTCTTATTTACGGTCTTCTTATTCAAACATCCACACATCTATGCTTCTTCCCCAAAGTATGCATAGGTGTCTAGTTGAATTGCAAAACCTTCTTGTGGTCTACAGCTATAATAGAATCCATGAGCCCCATGAACTCTGCAAATACCTCATCATTTTCAAAGAAATCTAGGGGCACGTGAAGTTGTTGATCCCAATATATATTTTTAGGATATATAATAGCCACTTGATATTTTTTTAAGGGAATGAATTTGGATAAGGTAAGGACCACTGAATCTGGGAATAGGTTAGTGGAAGCAAGATCCTCGTAGAAGCTACATTGGGAATCTGTTTCACTATCAGAATGAGATGAAATGTCTTCACGTTCAGAAGAAGTGGTGTCATTCTCAGAGATAAAAGCATCATGAGGCCTTATCCCCAGGCCATGTTTATCAGACTAAAAATGAGGAATGGGAATAGGCTCTAGCTTGCCTTGTGCATTAATGCCACACCCAAACCCACTATAGCCCATGAAAAACATCATGCGGTGACCTTTGATGTACTAGGGCACTTGATGGCATGAAGCCATGGTGCCTTCTTGCACTCTGTTGGTAGGATATTATAACATCTTCTCCTCAGATAGGAAACCACTATGGACAAAAAAATTTAATGGTTTCGGACACTTCTCGTGAGTTCTCTTGAACTAAAAATAAGGATTACCCATTGTTCTAGGAGATACTGATAAATATGATATTAGAAAATCTTGTTCAAGAGTGAATGGTTCACTTGGGCCATCTTTTTCTGATGTTGCCTCCCATGAAGAGAGCGGGTTGACCATTAAAGGAAAGTCTTGATTTTATGGCGTGAGGGACTCTGAATCTATTTGTTTTTTCATAGCTTCTGTTTATAGGGGGACAACAACATCCGCAAAAGGACACTCATAAGTTTTATGAAAAATCTATGCAATGCCCTACAATGTGTGAATGGTTTTGGGTCACCCAGAATGGTAACCACCTGATCTTCATGACATAACTTGATGCATTGAGGAATAGTCGATGGAATTTCTTGCATGGCATAGATACACGAGCATCCCAGGAGCATGTTGTATGGAAGGTCCAAGTCAAGGACATGGAACATCGTGTTATGAAAATTTGGGCCTACTTCCATGGAAACTACTATAATACCCTCTAATTCTCATTCTTCATTGTCATAAGCCATGATTGTGATAGTATTAGCTCCTAGATCTATTTCTAAACAACCTAGCTATTTAACCATCTTCAAAGTGTAAATGTTTAGACCAGATCCACCATCCACAAGTACTCTCTTGATTTTGTTATGGGTAACCACCACTTCGAGATACAAGGGTAAGTTATGTTCTGGGTTATTATACAGGATTGCAATATGATCAAAAGTAATATGATCATTGGAGTCTAGGCACGTAATCATGGCTTGAAGGTTTGTGGGGTCTACATCTTTCGAAACCCCTAAATTTTGTAACGTCTTTTACAATATGTTCCTATGGGAATTTAGAGATTTTGAGGAGATCGAGAATAGATATCCTAGTAGGTGTTTTCTCTAACTTCTCTATTAAATTATAACTGACCTTCCTCAGGGATAGGCATGGGATTTGGTTATGACTAAGAGGGAACATCTCGTCCCTATTGTACAACTTTTTTATAAAATTCAGATGGTGTTGATCTGTTCATTAGATGAGTTAATACATCTTGTGAGAGAAACAAATGGACTATCATTTGTGGGGTAAACATAAACGGTAGTTCTATAGTCATTAGAGGTTTTCCCGTGATCTAGTTTCCTTTTCTTTTTATCAGCATGATTAGGAAAAGGTTCCTTGTAGATACCCATTTTCTCGTTTGGGCCTTTTCTGGATTCAGGGGGAGAATCCACAGTGATCTTTCCTTCCTCAATGAGGTCTTGTATGTAATGGCGCAATCTCAAACACCTATCTGTCTTGTGTCCTTTAACACGGTGGAAGTCACAATATTCATGGTCTTTGAGCCAACTAGGTTTTGGAGCATCCTCTGGGTATGGCACCATCTTAGTTGGATATTCCACCATTTTTTCATCATCTAATTGTTTTAGGATGGCATACAAGGACTCCGTTAAGGATGTAAATGTACGTTTTGTAGGTGCTTTGGGATGAGGTCCTTATGAAAGATTTAAAAGTGGGCATGTTTGTATGGCTTGGACTCTCTTGGAGTCTGTAAAGCCATCACCAACGTCATGCTTGTTATTTTGAAGAATTTAGGTTTGTCTATGGATTTGGCTTCATGTTTGTTTTTAACGACAGAATTAAGTATTCCCTTTACAATGAGGGATTTCTCAATTTAACCACCTTTCTCTATGAATTCTTCGAAGTTTGAGCCACAGTGCATCTTCAAATGAAAGGATATTTTTGGGTTTAAGTTAGGAAAAAATATGCTCACTAACTATTTTTCCAGTAATGCACAAGGAAAATGACTAGCAAACCTGTTGGTGCAGAATCACAGCACCCCTGGACTCTGCAATGTGATGGGGTTGAAGGTCTCAGTGTGACTGCACAACATGGAGCTTTTCCCAAGTGTGGGACCTTGCGAAATCGGGAAAAGCTCTCCGGATGAAGGCCGGGTTCCTATTCCTCTGTTCAGATGCACACGTAAAAATGCAGAGGGTCTACTCAAAACCTAATCTAATTTTCCAAGGAGACAGGGGGAAGAAAATGCAGAAATAAAAAACCTAAACTAACAGAGGTGATGCACCGAGGAATGAAGAACACCTGTCTTGCCAATAAACACAGACCAAAAAAAATGTAATGCAAGATCATGCACAGATAACCAGATTTACATTGAAAGATCAAGAAGATGCAAATAAACACTGAGAGGGTTGATAATCATCCACAGACATGCATTAATTTGCTCCAAAGATTGATACAACACACTGCAAAATGCCAAGAGGCAAAGCTGCATTACAGTTTTTAAATGGGAGGTTTTAACTCCACAGATTCACCTGCCAAAGAGAAGAAGGGAGGTGCAAAACAAGAATGTCCAACCTTTAGAAAGAAGCCCCTCCTTACAATTTATAGGAAGAATGAGAGAGAGAAGAGAGAGAAAGTCCAAATCTACCCCAACCACCTCAGGTTGTATTTAATTCATCTCATTATGGTGGTAGGTGAGGACCATATCAAACCCCAAAAGTGGCAAACTGTATTTTGAATTTTTAAGAACTTATTCCCACCCAATTAAAGATATCCAGTCGTAGTTAGGTAGAGGACGCCATAGGCTTTCCGAAAAGTCCAACCTTGTGTGAATCGGAGCTCCCAGTCAAAAGTTATGGCCATCTGAATATCTGGGTCAGGGTCTGCTTCCTGTCAGCGCTCAGAATGTTGCGCCTCCTGAAGGTGCGCCTTGGCGCATCCATATGCATGTTGACAATCCTTTTCATGCGCCAAAGGTGCAAATATGTTTGTGTCGACAACCTTTTTTGTGCGCCAAAGGCGCATTCATTTGCATGTCAACACTCTTTTCTGTGCGCCAAAGGCGCAAATATGTTTGTGTCGACACATGTTTACGTGCGCCACTTTAGCTGCGCCCAGGGCGCGACTTTTTCCGTGTCAACATTCCTTTCTGTGCGCCAAGGGCACGTCTATTTCTATGTTGACAACTTCTTCTGTACGCCAAGGGTTGCATTTACATTTATGTCGACATCCATTTATGTGCGCCAAGGCGTAACTTTTTCCCTGTTGACACTCATTGTTATGTGCCATTTCCGTGCGCCATGGGCGCATTCTTTACATTGTCGACATCCATTTCTGTGCGCCACTTTCCTGCGCCTTGGGCTGAGGTTTGAATTTCTTTGGTTTCCATATTCTTCCGCTTGTCTATATCTACCCGGGGGAAAGATATATACAACAAAACCCGTGCCATCGTTGTAAAAATCCTGCAAAAGTCTCATTGGGTTTTTGTTTTGTATTGCATAAATCATTCATTGTGATGTCTCTTTCCATATTATAGGAGTAATGTCATACAAAATTTTCTACTAATGTGGGCCACATTGTAATGGAGCCCTTAGGTATGCTATAGAACCATTCCAATCCCATGGCTCCTAGGCTGTGACAAAAAATTTGTATTAAGAAATTATCGCTATATGCGACCTCTTGGAAAGCCATGCAAAAGTATTTTATACGATCATGAGGATCAATTTTGCACTTATACTTATCAAAATTGGGAACGGTAAAGTGTTTTGGGAAAGATTGACGTATCATGTCCTTATCAAAGCGGTAAGGGCATAGTTCTTCATATGAATATTTTCTATTCTGACCTACATTTCCCTCTTGTAATGTAGTAAGCATGTTTTTCATTGATTTTAACTCTTTCTGAATGAGTTGCTCTTTAGTAGGTGACATTGGTCTTTGTACCTGAGATGCTTTAAAGGTATGGTCCGTGTGTGGATCAAATTGAAACTCGTGAGGTTTATTTTTGTCTTTGTCTTTGTATATGTGTATTTTTGAAGAGCCTAAGGTTGCTAGCTTCTAGATCAACTTCAAGATTTGTTTTTGAAGTATCTCCTCTTTAACTAGGGGGTCCTCTTCTTCATCAAATTTTGTAGGAGGGGAAGCTTTACGCTCAATTTTCACTTTACGTGAAGCTTTATAGTGATGTCTTTGTGATGGGTCCCCTTCGATAGTGGCCTTATGTTTCCCAGAAGTGGAAGTGTATCCCACATCAAAAGGATTATCTATGTCTAAGAGGGATCTTCACTCTCCTCATCTAGGGTTAATGACCTTTGTTTCTTCTTCGCACTCTTGTGAAATTTTATCTCCTAACTCTAAGACTCTTGCGAGTACTTGATCTTTATTATAATATAGGAGTTGATCAAATCTACCTAGGTCTAACCTCTGTTGTTCTCCAGAAGAGTTTGGTTCTTCTCCGCTATAATCAATTAATAGCTCTATATCCTTGACTTGAGAAAAGAGAGGTGCCAAATTGTTGTCACTAAATGGTAAGGTTTCAAAAGAGTTTTCTCTTATGTCATGCTCATTTGATTTGGTTGTCATCTTTGTGATTTTAGGCATTACTAGTCGATGTTTGTATGCATATAGCGTGACCCCTAAGTGTATAGTTTATGCAAGCCGTTCAAGGTGATGTTTGAACTATACCATAGTGTATCCTAGATGCAGTGTTACATAGTCATTTTTTAATCAAGTAACACTCATATGCACACCAAAATGTAATGATCACTTAATTTATTTTTTACCAAGCCTATGCCCTAAACAAGATAGTGACAATATCCTATCAATACATAGGTAAAGTTATAATTCTAACAAGGCCTAATTACTGACGTGGTGTTGACACAATCCCTCAACAAGGTATACTAAAACTAGTTTGAATGCAGATGAAATCCTATCCTTCTAAAAAATGGAAGTCGTGACTAGATATAGTGTAACAATGTCATCGTGATACTGTAATGCCCCATATTTACACACACAAAAACAATAGTGAAAATACCAGGATATATTTTTTTACTTACATTGGTCACCACACAACACCACAAGGCTCCAAGTAAGGAAACTCAAAGATGCATATGACACTTACAAATCATCGACTTACATAGACACATGACAACACCATAGACATGTCGATGCCACACTTTTCCAAATGAACGAATACTAGCAATGACCCAAACAACAAGAAAAGGACTCAAGGATGGGAAAACCCACAACACATATTTTCTTTAATTGCATCTTAGTTACGATTAACATTCCAAGAACATTATTGTGCAAGGATAATTTTCTTGTTTTTCCACCTACAGATTCTTAAGTTCATTCCATGGTTAAATTATTGTTCGACCATTTTAAGTTGGCTTCTTATCCTTTACGAAAATTTCCATAACTTGCATACTTATTTGGCATAATTCAAATGCATATAAAGTACTTAATTATCTTGTTCTTATATTAAGAATATTCTTCTCAAATGTTCAATCAAAGGCTACCATTTACCCTTATAACTCAAGTGGATCTGACTTGATTGTCCATATAGCAATATTAAGATTTAAGGGAGATTTATATACAAGATAGATTTTTTTTCCAAAAACATTCTTCGATCACGGAAAATTTATTTCCCTACCACAGTTATTCTAATTCAATGACTGGTGGAACTCAATTTTTATTTTTATACATATCTTTTGTTTTCTCAAAGTTTGATCACCCAAGGTAATTCATATTCTCTGAAACAAATGAAAATATTTAATTGAGTTATAAGGACTCCAAGAGTGGAATTATTCCTAACCTCAAATCTCATTTTTACTCTTATATGCTTTAATTTCTATATCACATTATGGTCTTATTATTAGCATTGTCTTGTAAAAGGAGTTATGAAGTGTTTGTCTAACATCTTGAAGACACATATGATTAGAAGACTTGAAGCTACACACATGAACCCTAAGTTAACATCCAAATCAACTGAGGTTTAGAATTAATTCCAATTTCACCTAAGGATCTACCCCTCAACTATATATGAGTTTAAGGCGAGAGGACATATTTATGATAAACCACCTTCAAGAAAGGACCAAGGTGTTATGTTGATAGAAACCAAGGTAACACATTTAGCTAAGTAGAGCTAAGGAGTTCATTAACAAGAGTTTAAGACCTAGAACAACTAATTCACAACCTCCATCTATGTCATCTGGATCCAATAAGGATTTCATTCGATGAAGAAATTTAATTTTAAATCTATCTTTGGAAGACAAGGTAGTCCACTAGGATATGAAGGAAGAGATAGCTCTACTTACTCCAAATAAAGTTTGACTGTGTCACTCCTATCAGATAGGTTTATGACAATGTCACTAAACATACCGGCTAAGACGATAAACCCATTCTTGGGCTCTTGTTTACTCAAACTAGGAGGTTCCATCAAGTGCAGAGTTTAAGTTCATTCTACAGTTTTCAATTTCTTCTATGGTAAGGAGTATCACACATGAAAACATGTTATGCTCTGATATTATATAAGGGAAGAGTGTTTCGATTAAATCATTTTATTACATTTACAAAGTATGAATGCACAAGATGATTCATTAATCATTTATTCAACACTAAATATGCACTACAAGATATTCCTTCAAATTCATTTACCTTATATAAATATCAAACCTTTTTACTATGTGTACTATGAATCAAATTGAACCTATGATTAAATACACATTTTCTAGATCTCCATTAAAACTAGTATCTCATACATATCAACAAATTATCAAATATAACCTTCTATAACCTGAGACTACATTATACATATATTCATTTAACAATGAAATATATAAATTACAATGATAATTAATGAATTACACATCACCTTTTCACCATCATTCTTGCATCTTGTAAACCACGTGAGCATGAAATCAACGATAAATGGCTGGCATGGCATCCACCATAATCTAACATAATTAAATTTTTTTTATTTACCATTTACATATAACAATAATTACAATTTTCAATCAAAAGAAAAGGTTTGAGAGACACGTCTTCATTATATTTCATTTCACTTCATTTGGTAACCTAGGAGAGAGAAAGAGAACGGAAGAGAGAGAAAACACCATTCTGTCAAAATTTCTATTTCACACAAGTTACACTATAGAGTTTTTAAACAGTTATTTACATGTGTGAAAAGTTTCCACGGTGGTTTGGTAACCTAACGAGGGTCCCATAACTTTCTATTTTTACATTTTCTTGCTAACTACAAAAACGTTCAAAACGGGCTCAGAGGCTAAGAAACCACTTTCAAACATAGTCTTCCAATGAGAAAACATGCCACAATTAAATTTATACATGTCCACTAATATACCAAGAGTTCATAACAACTGACAGAATTTGGAATTGGTAAACGGTTTATGTTTGGCAGCTAGTTTTCCGAGGCCACTGGTCGTAATGTTCCCAGTTGCAAATGAACAAAAGTTAGCTCAAGGGCTCAGAAAACCATGTCCAAAATTGATGTTTGATGGATGAACGTGCAACGATAAACTTCCTAAAAGTTCCCTTATATAAGGATAACTCATCAGAGTTTATGGGACTGAGAACTAGATAACCATTTTCAAACGGCGACAAGTTTTCTGGAGCAACAAGTCATAAATTTTCTAGTTTGACCTCATCAAATAGCTGCTGGAGGCCTACAAAATGGCTTTGCCAAACTATACAGAAAAGTTTTTTTCCCCACACTGAATGTTCCATGTAATTTTCTAGTAAGAACACTAGAGGTTTGTGAAAATGGAAGATAATTCCTCTATCCAGGTTTCAATTTTCGGTTCAAAACAAAAGCCAACTTTCTAGATTTAACAATTTCCTACCACTGCGAAAAAGTGAAACAGGGCTCCTATAAGGGCGTCAAAAAGATAAAAAATGTTCAGTCGGGGTCAAACCAAAGGGTAAGGTGACTCCTCACATAACCAGGTACACGAATGAAGATTAACATCCCATTTTTGGAGTTATAAAGGGTACTTAACGAGTCCCTGAAAAATGTAAAAATTATCTATTTAAATAGGGAGATGGTCAACATTTTTACTGGGAAGTCAATTTTGTTTGGTCGATAAAACAATATTGTAGCAATCTAGTTAGGTAGGAATTTTTCTAAATCAACTCAGAATGAGGGTGGAAGTTCATGGTTTAATGTAAAAGAGTTATTTTGATTTCATGAGTTACGACACGACATTTCATTGTTTTGCAACTAGTTGATATAAACAATTAACTGTATTATAATCCTAATATTTTAAAATTTTATTAAGTTAAAAAATAAAAATAAAGCACAAGAATTATGAAAGGTAAGGAGGGATGAACCATGCTTGGGAAGATGAAGTCGGTCAAACCCGCAGGATTCAGTTCAGCATATCACTTAAGCATTTTTTCAAATAGTTCATGAGCATTGATCTAACCTCCGCAAAGACACACAAACTTCCAGATCACAAGAAGTTTTCAAAAAAAAAAAATTCCCATTATATTCTAAAAATTTTCTAGGGCCTGCACAAGGCTCCATACTTGAACATGACTGAGAGAATGTTAGCAAAGGACATGAGGCTCTACACCTGTGAATGTAGTTGCTTGAAATTTTTTGAGATTTTTCAACATACCCATTTCGTTGATAACCTACAACTGTTGCAGACCATGAACACACATTTATCTCAGGAATTTTTCTTTGTTTAATAGTTACAAGTCTTTCGTATGCTTCCACATGTTACAGGAAGATCTATCAAGGCACTTACAACTACATAATCTCGTAAAATCCCCATTCTGGTGCTGACTGGGGGGGAAAGGCTGGAAATATATTTAGATTTCCATTATTCCTAGATGGACATCCATAATCTGATCTAGCACTGGTATTTTGGAACAAGTAGGGAAAATGCAGGAAAAAGTAATTGATCAGGCCAAAGATCTATTCATTGCATCAGTGAACCAGTGTGACTGACTTATGAGGAACCCATGTATTCCATGCACAACCGTAAAAATACTCAATGAGAAACTGTCTCATTCTTTAATTCAGTCAAACACTATCACAACAACAAGGTCTCAAGAGATTTTCTTGCTCAAAAACATGACTGGGGAACATAAAACGCAAAGAAAAAGGTCAGAAATGGCTTCCTCACTGTTGGACGACTTCAAGCCTTGAGAATGGTGTAGATAACAACTTAAGCGCTATAATCCTGGTTTTCACGAACTACCCCCTCACGCCTTCTTCAACATCTTGGTGGGTCTGCATGACTGGTTTGAAGCTTCCCTTCCTCCATCGCGGCATCTACTCTACCTCCATACAAAACTAAAGGAGGGGAAAATAATAATATATGGAGCCCTAGTCTCCTTTTTCCTAAACTGCCCTATTCACGGGCTTTTTAAATTTAACTCTTTTATTTTTTATTTTTTGTTTTAACTCAAAAACATAAAGAACCTAAAATGACTCATCGCCCCTCCCTTTTAATTATATTTATATTTCTTAATATATATATATATATATATATATATTTGTTTAAAATCCATTCTTCTCATTTCACGAGAAATATCATTACCTATTTACTTTATTTACTAACTTTTTTTCTTTCCTGTTCCTGAAAAGTGACTGAAAGGGATTTTCCACAATTATCTCTTTAATACATTTGAAATGGTAGCAAACAAAACTTGTGGCAAGGTGAGCTCACACCACCAAGTTGAATGCCCATGCAATAAGGTTTATGAATTTACCTCTTCTAGGATACTAACTAAATCAAATTGGTATGAGAACTACCCAGCATGCCAAGTTAGGACAAGGTGAGAGAACTTGCACAAGATTTGTGTCCTTGATCAACACAGGTAAGATATCTCTACATTTCCAAAAAATGTTAGAAGAAATCATTATACCGATTTGATCAGACAATCTTGCAAAAATGTCTGAATAGGAAATATGACCCACTTGGGGCCTTCTAATGAGCTTTTCAAAAAGACACGATAGAGCCAGGAACCACATCTCCCTCCCCTTATAAGAGCATCATCCCCGATGCGACATAATACCAAAGGTAGAAAAAGGGATATGCAATGAAGGAAGTTAATGATGACAAGTTCCATCTAAAGATAAGATCTCTTTCATTAGAACACAACCAAAGGGAAGTTGGGAAAGTTTAAAAATCTCATAAACTCTTAATGTTCTATGAAGATTGATATTTCTTGTTAACCTTATTACTTTTTTAATATTTTATTTTACCGTATTCCTTATCTCAATATTATAATATTCATTGTTTAGAATTATTTTCAATTGTCTTATGTTCATGGGTGTCCAACAGTAATTAGCCTCAAGGTGTCACACAAAACTCAACACATCATATATGACCCATGAAACATCTTTCTACATACATTCACGACTGTATCACATCAGAAGACTTTTAATTCCACCATGGAATGACAACAAGTATTCCACATAGCAAATAATTTCCAACAATTATGTCATAGATATAGATCCAGTACACACATGTGACTGACAAACAGAAAGACCACAATGATACATATACAACGGGTATCACATGACCCAAAGTCCATGAATGTATCAACATAGTTCCAAGGAAATATCCAATAGTCCATACCAACCAAGGTAAGAGTCAAGCCTCAAACATAACAAGGTGTCAAAAAGACTCACAAGGGTACACATAACTCACTATACCAACTCCACACATCACAAAAATATCAAGAAATAACTCCATATATCTCATGAAGCATCATAAAACAACTCCATATACCTCCCAAAGCATCACCAAGAAAGTCCATATACCTCCCAAAGAGAAATAATCATAGTGATAAAATAGCCAGGTCACTCAACCATAGAGGCCCATCTCCTTTCTCCTTTTAATGAGGTCGGGTCACCCTATGACACTGTGCACATAGATCCCCATCACCCCCACCCAAGTGACATAATAACTCGTGGCTCAATAACCTGCTAGTTATTTGTAACTCCTTGGGGCATACCCCCATACAATGAAGTGGGCCCATAGGTTCAACCACTCCATGGTTAATCCCATGACCCTATTCCAACACATTATGACATTAGAACCGAGCATAAAAATCCATTCAAATGCCAAGTGGAAAAAATTATAAGCCTTGGGCTAGGCTAAAAAAATTTTAAATATGAAAAGAAGGTTTAAAACTAAGAAGAACAAATGGCTAATTAGCCATGGTTAGTGCAAAATCCAAATGTTAATGCAACAATCAAATAAATGTCCAAAATATAAGAACATGTCAATCAAGAAAATGGTTGGTTCTAGCAGAAAAGAATTAATGATCAATTTATGAATAAAATATGTATTTAGAAATAGTACATCACAATCACTATGTGGCCTCATACCACCACCAAAGGGGTACTCATCGAGTTGTTGGCACTCAGACATCGAGCCTCATGTCATAAAGATATACATGTAACTAGAAATAAGTATATCAAATAATGTAATTGTCATCATCTCTACCTGAATCATCCCTCCAAACTCCCACAAGGATCAACATAGTAAAAATCACATTGGATTGTTCAATGAACAATCCAATAGGAAAGAGCAAGGGACACTAGTTGCATAAGTTGAGCCTAAGGTGGTGCGCACCCATAATATACTGAGCAAGCTCGAAGTATACTAAACAGATAAAAGTGGGTTTTTAGTCTATATAAGACTCCACTTCATCACTCGTACTTGGCTCAAGATTATGAAAACCTAGTCCACGCCTCCTCTCTCAACACATACACTCTTGACAATTTCTCCCCTTAGGGTTGTCTAGTGTAAGGTTCAAAACATACACATAACTACATCACTAACACAATGGTGATTCACACAAATTATCCATAATGTCTTACACATGGTATTTATACAGGGTATAATACAATCATTACTTTCACAGGTTACAATACATCACATTACCACATTCTGCACCCAAAGTGCAATCACTATATAATAGGGATCATACGCTCACCATATGCCCCTAAATCATGACATAAACCATCACATATTACACCAATCATACGCATGACAAATGACAATGTCTAACATTACAACATATAATCAATTGCAATACAACACAGTGATACACATGATTCATAACAACACGGTGACGACATCACAATATAATCCAATTCACTTTATACTAATCTTGTCATACAACATATCAACACACCTACATATCACAAAATGCCATAATGCCCCAACACTCTGTAATCAACAATAACATTTTTTTTACACAAAATAAGGTGGTTTATCACCCATGAATTCCTCATTGAATCAATAGAAAAGGGAGTGAGTACTCTCATCACAAGTACATCAACATGATAACAAATATGCACTAAGTGACATGCACAACATGTGCTTCCATAAGATCACAATTACAAAATTGTTCACATTACAACATATATCACATTACTCTTCCACTATCCACCAACATCATGCAGAATCATCACAACTCCAATCCATCCTAGAGGTTTAAGAGTATGAACCTTTGCTCTGATACCAAATGTAATGCCTCATATTTACACACATTAAAAAAAAGTGAAAATACCAAGATAATTCTTTTTTTGACTTACATTGCTCACCACACAACGCCACAAGGCTCCAAGGAAACTCAAAGATGCATACGAAACTTACAAGTCATTGACTTACATAGACACATGACAACACCATAGACATGTCGATGCCACACTTTTCCAAATGAACGAATACTAGCAATGACCCAAACAACAAGAAAAGGACTCAAGGATGGGAAAACCCACAACACATATTTTCTTTAATCGCATCTTAGTTATGATTAACATTCCATAACATTATTGTGCAAGGATAATTTTCTCATTTTTCCACCTACAAATTCTTAAGTTCATTTCGCTGTTAAATTACAGTTTGACCATTTTAAGTTGGCTTCTTATCCTTTACGAAAATTTCCATAACTTGCATACTTATTTGGCATAATTCAAATGCATATAAAGTACTTAATTATCTTGTTCTTATATTAAGAATATTCTTCTCAAACTTTCAATCAAAGGCTATCCTTTTACCCTTACAACTCAAGTGGATCTGACTTGATTGTCCATATAGCAATATTAAGATTTAAGGGAGATTTATATACAAGATAGATTTTTTTTTCCAAAAACATTCTTCAATCACGGAAAAGTTATTTCCCTACCATAGTTATTCTAATTCAATGACTAGTGGAACTCCATTTTGATTTTTATACATATATTTTGTTTTCTCGAAGTTTGATCACACCAAGGCAATTCATATTCTATGAAACAAATGAAAATATTTAATTGAGTTATAAGGACTCCAAGAGTGGAATTATTCCTAACCTCAAATCTCATTTTTACTCTTATATGCTTGACTTTCTACATCACATTATGGTCTTATTATTAGCATTATCTTGTAAAAGGAGTTACGAAGTGTTTTTCTAACATCTTGAAGACACATATGATTAGAAGACTTGAAGCTACACACGAACCCTAAGTTAACATCCAAATCAACTGAGGTTTAGAATTAATTCCAATTTCACCTAAGGATCTACCCCTCAACTATATATGAGTTTAAGGCGAGAGGACATAGTTATGCTAAACCACCTTCAAGAAAGGACCAAGGTGTTATGTTGATAGAAACCAAGGTAACACAATATAGCTAAGCGGAGCTAAGGAGTTCATTAACAAGATTTTAAGACCTACAACAACTAATTCACAACCTCCATCTATGTCATCTAGATCCAACAGGGATTTCATTTGATGAAGAAATTTAATTTTAAATCTATCTTCATAAGACAAGGTAGTCCACTAGGATTTGAAGGAAGAGATAGCTCTACTTACTACAAATAAAGTTTGATTGTGTCACTCCTATCAGACAAGTTTATGACAATGTCACTAAACATAGTGACTAAGACGATAAACCCATTCTTGGGCTCTTGTTTACTCAAACTAGGAGGTTCCATCAAGTGCAGAGTTTAAGTTCATTCTATGGTTTTCAATGTCTTCTACGGTAAGGAGTATCACATATGAAAATAAGCTATGCTCTAATATTATACAAGGGTAGAGTGTTTCAATTAAATTTATTTATTACATTTACAAAGTATGAATGCACAAGATGACTGGTTAATTATTTATTGAACACTGAATATGCACTACAAGATATTACTTCAAATTCATTTACCTTATATAAATATCAAACCTTTTTACTATGTGTACTATGAATCAAATTGAACATATGATTAAATGCACATTTCCTAGATCTCCATTAAAACTAGCATCTCATACATATCAACAAATTATCAAATATAACCTTCTGTAACCTGAGACTACATTATACATATATTCATTTAACAATGAACTATATAAATTACAATGATAATTAATGATTTAAACATCACCTTTTCACCATCATTCTTGCATCCTACAAATCATGTGAGCATGAAATCAACGATAAATCGTTGGCATGGCATCCACCCTAATCTAACATAATTAACATATTTTCTTTATTTCCCATTTACATATAATAATAATTACAATTTGCAAGAAAGAAAAGGGTTTAGAGACATGTATTCATTATATTTCATTTCACTTCATTTGGTAACCCAGGAGAGAGAAAGAGAACGGAAGAGAGATAAAACACCATTTTGTCAAAAGTTCTATTTCACACAAAAATTTACACTATAGAGTTTTTAAATAGTTATTTACATGTTGCAAAAGTTTCCACAGTGGTTTGGTAACCCGACGAGGGTCCCACAACTTTCTATTTTTTACATTTTCTTCCTGACTACAAAAATGTTCAAAATGGGCTCGAAGGCTAAGAAACCACTTTAAAATGTAGTCTTCCAATGAGAAAACACACCACAATTAAATTTATACGTGTCCACTGATATACCAAGATTTCATAGCAACTGACAGAATTTGGAACTGGTGAACGGTCTATGTTTGGCGGCTAGTTTTCTGGGGCCTCTGGTCGTAATCGTCCTAGTTGCAAATGAACAAAAGTTAGCTTGAGGGCTCAAAAAACCATGTCCAAAACTGACGTTCGATGGATGAACACCAAAGGAAAAACTTCCTACAAGTTCCCCTATATAAGGAGAATTAATTAGAGTTGACAAGACTAAGAACTAGATATCCATTTTCAAACGGCGACAAGTTTTCTGGAGTGACAAGTCGTAATTGGTCCAGTTTGACCTCATCAAACAGCTGCCAGAGGCCTAGAAAATGGCTTTGCCAAACTATACAGAAAAGTGTTTTTCCCCACACTGAATGTTCCATGTAATTGCCTAGTAAGAACACTAGAGGTTTTTGAAAATGGAAGATAATTCATCTATCTAGGTTTTAATTTGCGGCTCGAAATGAAAGCCAACTTTCTAGATTTAACAACTTCCTACAGCTCCAAAAAAATGTAACATGGCTCCTATAAGGGCGTCAAAAAGATCATAAATGTTCATTCAGGGTCAAACAAAAGGGTAAGGTGACTCCTCACATAACCAAGTACACTAATGAAGCTTAACATCCCATTTTTGGAGTTATGAAGGGTACTTAACGAGTCTCTGAAAAATGCAAAAATTATCTATTTAAATAGGGAGATGGTCAACATTTTTACTGGGAAGTCAATTTTGTCTGGTCGATAAAACAATATTGTAGTGATCTAGTTGGGCAGGAATTTTTCTAAATCATCTCAGAATGAGGGTGGAATTTCATGGTTTAATGCAAAAGAGTTATTTTGATTTCGTGAGTTACGACACGACATTTCATTGTTTTGCAACAAGTTGATATAAACAATTAACTGTATTATAATCCTAATATTTTAAAATTCTATTAAGTTGCAAATGAAAACTAAAGCACAAGAATTATGAAAGGTAAGGAAAGTTGAACCATGCCTGGAGCGATGAAGTCGGTCAAACCCGAAGGATTCGGTTCAGTATCTTGCTTAAGCATTTTGTCAAACAGTTCATGAGCATTGATCTAACCTCCACAATCACACACAAACTTCTAGATCACAAGAAGTTTTCAAACAGAAAATTTTCCCATTATGTTCTGACAATTTTCTAGGGCCTACACAAGGCTCCATACTTGAACATGGCTGAGAAAATGTTGGCAAAGGACAGGAGGCTCTACACCTGTGAATGTAGTTACTTGAATGTTTCTGAGCTTTTTCAACATACCCATTTGGTTCATAACCTACAACTATTGCAGACCATGAACCCACATTTCTCTCAGGATTTTTTTTTGTTTAATAGTTTACAAGCCTTTCGTATGCTTCCACATGTTGTAAGAGGATCTGTTAGGGCACTTACAACTACATAATCTGGTAAAATCCCCATTCTAGTGCTGACTGGGGAGAAAACTTGAAATATTCAGATTCCATTATGCTTAGACGGACATCCATACTCTGATCTAGCACTAGTATCTTAGAACATGTAGGGTGAATGCAAGAAAAATTAATCGATCAGGCCAAAGATCTATTCATTACATCGGTGAACCAGTGTGACTAACTTATGAGGAACCCATGTATTCCATGCACAACCGTAAAAATATTCCATGAGAAGCTGTCTCTTTCTTTCATTCAGTCAAACACTATCACAACAATAAGGTCCCGAGAGATGTTCTTGCTTGAAAACATGACTTGGGAACATAAAATGCAAAGAAAAAGGTCATAAATTGCTTCCTCACTATTGGACGACTTCAAACCTTACGAACGGTGCAGATAACAACTTAAGCGCTATAATCTTGGTTTTCACGAACTGCCCCCTCACGCCTTCTTCAACATCTTGGTGGATGTGCATGACTGGTTCAAATTTTCCCTTCCTCCATGGTAGCGGCTGCTCTGCCTCCATACAAAACTAAAGGAGGGGAAAATAATAATATATGGAGACCTAGCCCCCCTTTTTCCCTAAACCATCCTATTCATGGGATTTTTAAATTTAACTCTTTTATTTTTATTTTTTGTTTTAACTCAAAAACATAAAGAACCAAAAATGACTCATCGCCCCTCCCTTTTAATTATATTTATATTTATATTTTATTTATATATTTAAAAAATCCATTCTTCTCATTTTGTGAGAAATATCATTACCCTATTTACTTTATTTACTAACGTTTTTTCTTTCATGTTCCTGATGAGTGACTAAAAGGGATTTTCCTGAATTATCTCTTTAATACATTTGAAATGGTAGCAAACAAAACTCATTTCAAGGTGAGCTCGCACCACCAAGCTGAACGCCCATGCAATAAGGTTTATGATTTTACCTCTTCTAGGATAATAACTAAATCAAATTGGTATGAGAACCACCCAACACACCAAGTTAGGACAAGGTGAGTGAACTTGCACAAGATTCAGGTCCTTGATCAACATAGGTAAGGTAGCTCTACATTTCCCAAAAACGTTAAAGAAATCATTATACCGATTTGATCAGACAATCTTGCAAAAATGTTTGAATAGGAAATATGACCTGCTTGGGGGGCCTTCTAACGAGCTTTTCGACAAGACACGATAGAGCCAGGCACCACAAATACATTAATCAAGCAAGCAAGGTGTTAGTATCATGATAACCTTATCATAATATATATATGTATATATATATATATATAAGGCATTATCGACACTTTTCAAAAAGACTTAGATGACATCAAAACCAAAACCAAGTGATAAGTATAACAAGGAGTTTTTAATTATGTGAGCAGTGTAACCGTGCAATAAAGGGACTTAGTACCATTTTATCATATAAAATTGAGAACACAATGTAAGTACCAAGATTGTGCATCTAGAATGCAAACAAAACCATCAACTTGAGAAGAGATGAAAGATGAAATGAACCTGCAACAGTGAAGATAATCTTGAAATCAAGATTGAAGTACTTTTATCAAAGATACAAAAATGTACCTGCACACTTTAGACGTTTAACAACCCATCCGCAAACATGGATGGGTGTAAACGGATAAAAAGTGGCTAGCATTATCCCTGATAAATACTCACAAGGTATGCACCTTTCTCACCCCGAAGAATGGGTAGTGAGAATGCAAGGGTATAAATCAAAAGATGAAAAAAAACTAAGTGCCACTTGGGTAGAGTTTTTCCTCATCTGAAGACTAGAATAAAACCGAGCTAAAGTGGGATGTAGTTTTAATTTCGTGATGAAAGACACTTAGATCAAACTTACAAGGGTTCTTTGCCTTGTTCGAAAAATAATGTTTAGATTCCAGATGAGTTGTCACTTCATGATGGCTTGACGCAACAATGGACTAACAAAGTGGGCTCCAAAATATAATGGCCTCCTTAAATAAGTTCTCTCAACTAGGTGTTACAAAGTTGTCTTAAACGAGTGTGATTTACCCAGATAGTCACCCTAACTATCTTGGGAGTATCTCGGCTTTACTTTACCACCTTCAAGCATAGTGGGCAATAAATGCATCCACGTGTACTCTCACTGGGGTCACCATATGGACAACTGATAAAACTAACTCACAAGGAAAAACTAGTCAAGTGGGTAAGTGGAGCACTTTCTGTTTCATCCATGAGGTTACACAGTTGGTGGATTACGTTAGGGTTCATGGAACCACCCCCATTATTGTATCTTAAGGGGTTATGTTTAGTTAAGCGGATATGGACGTACCCTTTTCTAAAACTTGCAATACAGTTTGATGAAAGTGGTGCATTTTTTTATCTTGCTTAATTTAATGTGGTTTTTAAGTAGCACACCAGTTTAGCAACCTACAAGAACACGTGTATTAGAAGTTTTGTGCTTTGTTTCTTTTGATGTCTTTTCTTTGACAAGCATTGGGTCCTACAGACAAAAAGTTTTAGTAATTTACCAGTTTGCATATTGATGGCAATAAAGGGAACTTACACCTTGATTTTGATTCCTAAGATCACCAAAAAGGCATGAAGGAAGAGCATACGCAATGTGAAAATCCCACTAAATCACAATAAAATTTACTTTTATCCTTGAAAAACAAGTGTTTTAAATATACAATACAAAGATTTTTTGAAAGTGTTTTTTGATCTCTAAGATCACTTTTTAAAGGTGTGAGGAGAGAGAATACACACTTTTACAAACCTAGTTCAAGCTAAGAACCAAAAAAACACTTAACTATGCAAACTAAAATATCAAAGAAAGCTTTGTTTTTAACCTTATTAGTCCTAGAAACCTATAACAAAAGTTAGAGAAAAATATTTTACAAACTGTGGAAAATTTTCAATTTCAATACTGACGCCTGTGCACCCAAACCAACACCAGCATGCCCTAGCCGACAGGTATGCACCTCAACCAACACCAACACATGGCCAATAGAATAGACATGAGCAGCCACCACCTAAAACACAAAAATGAATAAAACCCATAGTATATAGAAAAACACAGACGCATCCAGAGAGACAGGGACACTTACAACCCAACACAGATTGCTTAGGGATCAATGGAGATGTGCCCAAACATAAAGTGAAAATTTTCAAATTTTTACAGAGTAAGGTAATTTACATAGACGCTCCCAGAGAGACGGAGACACCAACCCACTAATGGAGACACATGCGCGTCTTTACAGAGAGAAAAATTGTAATGATGAGGACATCCAGATAGGTGCATGCCTGTTCTGATAGGGACGTTGGGGTTTTATTTTGGATGTTCCCTTTTACGACACCTACGTGTGCCCTATGAAAAACCTACAAAACCCATGGATTTTTAAAAAATTCAAGAGCAAAATAGGTTAGTTGTTAGTCAAAGATGCAACTATTTCTATATCAAAGCCACAAAATACATGTAAATGAAGGCCATTTATCTAGTGTTAGAAACATAAATGAGGAAATAACAAGTGATTTGATCCAAAAAAATTGAAAATGAAATTTGAAGAACTCAAAAAACCTCCATTAATGGAGGATGGACATAAGTGTCCCACCGGGCATGCCAAATGTGTTTAATGAAAAGTTGTAAAAGCCATGGAATTGGGGAGTAAAAATCTCTAAAGAAACCCCAAGGGCTTTGAACAAGTTGATCAATGGACCATCAGATAAGAAATGAGCAAGGGGTTTTCTACTTTGCATACATTAATTTGAAGTAAACACAGCAAACTAAGCAAAATAAAACTAACCTCTATTCTTTGAAATCTTGAAATAATAAACCTAAGAGGATCTAAGCAATCAGTTTTTGCTTAAGAGAAAGAGATCTCCCCATTAATAGCTTCAAGGCCAATGGTTCTTCCTTTTTATTCCATATTTGTGCTATAAAATAAAAAACCAAATGTCAATAGCTTAATGGAAGAAAATGAACTACAATCTAAAGCCTAAACAAAAGATGATAGTTTATGCTAGGAAGAAGAGAGAATTCTTAGAAATGAGGGAAGGGGTATAGCCCTATTTATATTTTTCCATTTGGGAAAGTGGGAAACTTAGGGTGCATGTGGGACAAATGTAAAAGTTCAAAAACACTTTTAGCAAGTCAAAGTATACTTTGACTAGGTTTTGAAGAGATTGACCATGGTTAACACTTAGTTAACCATGTTTAGATGATAATCAAGGTTCTGGAAGGGTTCTGGAATTTCTAATCATTCCAATGAAATGGATTGATACTATAGGGAGCTAATAGAAGCATACTAGAAGGGAATAAGAAGCTAATGTAGTCAGAACGAGGGCTATGACAACCTATATAGGTGGTTTACAAGAGAAAACATGACCAAAAATATGTTGTAAGAAGGGAGTAAGATAGGTTTAACTGGTGGTGCTGCCGTTAATTTGTAAGGGGGAGGAATAGTTAGTGTAATATTAAGAATAATAGTGCATTGATCAAACTACAGGTGTCTACACATGGGTTTAGACCAATAATAGAATTACTACTACCAATTAACCAGAAGAGAACTTTTGTTAGCACACTTGCATGTGTGACTATTATTGCAAAGGTATATGGCTATTTTCAGCATGTGACCTATTTTAGGAATTATGTAAGAATTGAAGGGAAATTTCCCACCCTTATAAATGTATAGTGATATACGTAGAATATGAGGAGTGTGTGTGAGAACTAGATATGAATTATTGTGAGATTATGATGCTAGATCGATGCTGATGCGTGCATGAGCTTGTGGTATTACTTGTTGTAATAAGCTTATGTGTATTTATTGTGTTTAATATAATGGAGTGTATTGGAAGAATCATAGTATTAACCATGAGTATAATTGGTTCTTTCATGATTGTCTTCATTATGGGATATTATTTAAATCCATTACCCTTTAGATATATATCTGGACATGCTCTGTAGATTGTTATATTAATTATGGGATATGAATGCATTAAGTCTTCATCATGCTAACTTCCTGCAATAGAAACCCTAAAGAGGGGCTTTGGGTACCTTTGCGCACTTTGGGTGAGCACTCAGTCTAGGCTAAGTGATGTCCCAACGTGCCTTGGTTATTACTGGTAAATTTCTACGCTGCATCATTGGTTCCATTTTTGGGACCTATTTTTTAGTTGTTTTGAGGATGCTTCATGATGAAGACATACCGGTTGACCCTAGCAAGTGTTGAGGAGTGGATACATGATCTAGAAGAAGAATACGTGTGGAGGTTCAACAATGGATCTGAGTTTAATACATGCGCATGGGTGGAACAGAATCTGGATGATAATTTGTATGAGAGCTTATTCACTATTTTTTCTAGTAGAATGATATGAATGGATGATTTCTTATGCGTCTAAAAGGGATTGGAGGTATCATGCACTTGCTTGGATGTAGGAATAATTATAGGCCCTCTATGATGCTAATCTAATTTAGACACGCATTGTGGATAGTTGGTTTTGTTAGTGTTCTGAACTGCTATATTATGGAGTACTCAATTTCCACTTATTCTTTCCTAGAGTTAGAATGATTTCAATTTTGTATGGTATGCCAGGGGAAATTACCTATAAGGAATTCCATTGGTGATCAAAATCTTGATGGTAACCTTGAACTTGGAAAGAAAATTGATGGCCAAATAAAGCCCACCACATGTGGGGGGCAAGAGTAGGTTTGGTGAAAGATGGCAAACCTAGCAGTAGAGAGAAGAAAGGTGGATTAAGTGTAATGAGGCACATAAGAGGGAGATAACAAAGTAGCAGGATTTTGTAGAGTGAATGGTGTTGAGAAGAAAGATGGCTCACAAAGTATTTGAAGCTCACGTAGAAGGTGTGGACAGAGGATCAGGAACTCCCCCATTTGGGGAAATCATAACAGGGAACCCCCCTTGGCCTCAAGGAGAAGCATGCCAGTAGATACAACCCTTGGCCATGGGCACGCATCTAAATCTACCTAGAAACCTTGTCCTTACACTTGGTTTTCTAGTATCTAGTATGATAAACATTAAATAAGCTAATTTAGGTAGTGTGAGAGAAGGGAGTAAGTCATATAACAAGTACATCGATGGTAGGGAAAACATCTTCATTGTTGTTTGGAGGTACCTTTTTAGGTGTATCATCTACACAAAATTCAAGTGCATAGAATTTTGGACTCACTTCAGGGAGTGGTAGACACTTCACAAATTGTAGGGGGTGCAATTCATTGCTACTATTGGGACATAGGGAAGTACATCTTCTGGTCTGTCTCTGGCTACAGGTGGATGATCAGGAGGTATAGGTGGTTCTGGAGGCAGAGGAAACACAGGAGGTTCTGGATTAGGTGGGAAAGGTCCACACCAACCCCCAAAATATTTACATAGAGATGTCCCTTCATCTTCTAGAGTATAGGGGCATAGAAGATGCTTCTAAAAACGTGCACATGTGTGAAATATTTTGGCACGCAAATGGAATCATAGCTTCTGAGCGAAGGGAAAGTAAATTTTCCACTACCTTACATAGGGTGCGCACACAAACTGGTATAGGAAATTTTGACCATGATCAGACTTGCATAGACTATACAGTCTTTAAAAATGTTTTCCTTAAAGAGTTTCACATCCCTAGGTTCAAGAAAAAGAGTATAAACACGTCTCAAGCCATATTAAACAAGGAACTACTGAGAGTGTCAGAGAGTATGATGACCATTTTTAAAACATTTTTATCTAACCTTTCTTATGATATTCATAGCAAGTCAGCATGCATAATGGTTCGTTGGAGGTCTGATTACACCTTTTAGAAGGGAACTATCACATAAGACATACACTGATCCATGCGAAGCACTTGGAGCAGATTTACATGCCGAGGAAGTAAGAAGTATAGACACTAGGGTAAGCCCATTTTTAGAAGCATAGATTGCAACTATGGCGAAGAAGTTGGAGAAGCTATCATAAAATTCAGCACACAAGATGCACATGAGGATTTTGGTGCACAAATTGTGAAGTGGAAGGTCACACCAAGGATAGTTTTCCTCGTAGATCAGTATGCTCATTATTTCTAGACTATGAGATACATCATTTGAACCATGATGCATAGCCACTACCAATTATTACAACAAGCAATAAGGAAAAACGTCTCTTTGCTACTATAAAAATTTTTTAGGTCCACAACTCACAACATGGAAGATTTACAGCTAAATTGGTCCAGATCTATGATGCTATAGATCTTTGTGTATGATAGACAGGAGTATCAGATAACTCTAAAGGAAAGAACAAGCATCAGGATCAGGATCACAATCAAGCAGGTTATGATCAGAACAAAGGGTGTTTTGAAGGGAGGTCATGGCAGAGAGGTCAAGGATACTGTGGGGGATTTAGAGGATGAGGCCATGGTGGTGGATGAGGTGAGTTTCCTCATAGAACATTTTATACATGCATATCTCCTGACCACTACAGTTGCGAATGTCCTTAGAATACTACCATGTTCTTTCTGTGGAAAGAATCATAGTTATGAGGAATTCCCGAACTTATATGAGCATCTTAGTAAGTAGCATAAACAAGAAAAAAAGGCACAGGTATGGTTAGGATATGGTGTGCTATGGAAAATCAGTGGATTCCCATGTTGGAACCAGAATTTAAGGAATTTCCTGTAAATATCACTACACGTGCTGAAGCAGCTCGCGCCAGAGAAGTGTTACAGAAGAATCCTACCATCACTAAGAAGGACGTTCTATATGCATGGTACCCTAGATCCTTTCCATCAGAAGGAGGTTTCTTTATGAAAACCATCGAGGTACTCATAAATATTTAGGGTGAAATACAATGTTTAAAGGAGAAATCACGGAAGATGGAGCAAAAGAAAGCAACCAAAATGATCCAATCTGATATAGATGACTTGAAAGAGGTCTGCAAGATGTTGTACCAGGAGAATATCATTCCACTGTTAGGGAATTGGTTAAAGGGAAACACTCCACACACAAGTATTGAGACTAGATGGGAAGATCATGCATGCAAACCCTTCCCCCTCATAGCTTAGACTATGAAAAGGAAATCACTTTGAATGCTTTTGTGGATGGGTGGCTTTTGAGTAATATATTGATTGATACAGGTGCAAAATTCAATGTTCTTACTTTAGATGCATGGGTAAAAATGGAGAGACCTAACTTGTAGCCATCTTCAAATGTACTATTCATGGTTAACCAAACTAAAGCCACTCCCATCAGAGTTTTAAAATATGCATCTATTACTATATAGGGGGCCAAGCTCATTGGGGATTTTGAGGTTTTCACGCTTGTAGAGGTGGATAGTTTCCCAAATCTACTTGGGAATCTTTGGTACTATGAAAATAATGTTGATCTTGGGTTCAACAAGGGTTATATCAGTTTTGAAAACAAGGAGGAAAGAGTTATTATCCCTTTAACAATTGGAAAATATGTGCCCTATGTTGAGCCTTTGAGTGAGGAAAATTTGAATAGAATTTATATACGTGCCATCCGGGACCCAGATGTACTTGAGCCATCTAAAGATGGAATCCTTCAGTGGGAAGATACAAAATCTATTAGTAAAAATACAAATGTTACTTGTGATAATTAGGCTCATAGTATTTATGAGTTGGTAGGGCACAAAGTAAAGATCACATAGGACAAGAGACCATGTTGTATTAGGAGAAAAAGTAACAACTTGGTACCTCGTTACACTATATAAGGTGATCATACGGTGTTTCTGCACACCATGGAGGAACAATGGAAAGAACAGTTGGAGAGATGGCATATGCTAGCATATACCCTACATGGGATAGCAACATTTTGGTGGGTGGTTGATAAGGATAATATTGTATGATGGAATGAAATTAGGATTGCTCTTTCTACTAGGTTCTTTAGGAGGAATGCACCTACTCAAATATTCAATTATCATGGTAATAAACCTATTCAACACCACATTTAGTAGTGTGAGAGACTCTGGACAGAGGGGCAAGAAGATTTACCACCTTCACTTTGGATGCATAAATTTTATTCCACCTTACAAGGCTACGTGTGTGCTTAGTATGTGTATACATAAATCCATAAAGAGACTGGAAATTAGTAGGATTTGATTGCAAGAATGAGCCAAATGTTTGACTATTTCTCTACTAAACCTCTAGTAGAAGATACATTAAAGGTTATAAACTACAACTATGGGAGATAGTGCCAATGCGGAATAACTCATTTAGTTGTTATTTGATGACAAAGACTCAGGAGTGTGTTTTTTTGAAGAACTAGAGACAGATGCCACACTACTTTAGCATGCTTTCCTTGAGAAGGAGAAAGGAAAGATGGTCTACTTAGTGGATGAAGAAGTATAAAATCTGGATGTAGAACATTCAACAAGTAGGCATGAGGTTTTGGACAATATAGATAAGACCATGTGCACTTATCATGAACCTATGAAAACAAAGAAAGTGAACATTGGATCATATCTTGAGCCTAAGGAGGCCATAATTGGGGACTATTGGTCTGACTTTGAAGTGGAAAAAATCATTGAGTTACTACAAGATTATCAGGACTTATTCCCCGAGAGATACGATGAACTCAAAGGCGTGCATGAATCATTAGGAAAAATAAAGATAAAGCTTAAGGAATGTGTGTGCCGGTCATAAAGAGACTCTACAGGATGAACCCTAACTTGCGTAAAAAGGTCAAAAAATAAATTGACAAAATGTTGAAATCTGGAATCATCAAGCCCCTGGACTAGTTAGAATGGGTTAGCCCAATGGTGATCAATATGCAGAAGGATGGTTGGATTAGGATCTATGTGGACTATAGGGAAATTAATTTTTCATGGTTGGATAATCTCTTTTCTATGCCATTCACTGAGGAAATACTAGAAGGCGTTGCAGGGCACGAAATTTATACATTTACAGATGGATTTTCTAGGTATCATCAGGTTAGGATTACACAGGAGGATCATGAAAAGACCACTTTTACTATGGAATGGGGTAGCTTTGCCTATAATGTGATGCCTTTTGGTTTGAGAAATGCACCTATTGTATTGTTGCACATAGTTGTTTAAGCGTTCAAAGATTTTATTCACAACTTCTTGCAGGTTTATTTAGATGATTGGACAGTGTATGAACTTGTTAAGGATCATTGTGACAATCTACACTTAATGTTTGAAAGATTTAGATAGTTGAGTATTTATTTGAACATAAATAAGTGTGTATTTTCCACATCATTTGGAACAATATTAGGGCACATCATCTGCAAGGAAGATTTATTGGTTGATCCAGCTAAGGTTGTAGTCATTATCGGCCTAGAAGAGCCTACCAATCAAAGTGAGGTATGCGGATTCTTAGGTCACATTGGGTATTATAGAAAATTTATAAAGGGGTATGCTAAGGTTTCCGCACCCTTGTAGGAGTTACTAAAAGGAAAATGGATGTTCTACTGGGGAGAACCACAACAACACGCATTCAAGACATTGAAGGAGAAACTTACTACAGTGCCTATTCTACACTTTCCTTCATGGGACCAACCATTTCATGTACATGTCGATGCCTCTAGCATGGCGATTGATGTGGTGTTGGCTTAGCATGGAAGAGGTATTTTAGATCATCCTATATGTTTTGCTAGTAGAAATTTGACTCCTGCAGAGTAGAATTATATAACTAGAGAGCGTGACACTTTGTCGATGATCTATGCATTTAGCATAAATTAAAATAGTACCCTACTAGCAACACTATTTTTTATTTTATATAGATCACATGGCATTGAATTATTTGGTAAACAAGCCCCCTTTTACAAGGGGCACATATGTAGATGAGTACTCTTATATTCCAAGAATTTGATTTTATAGTTGTGGTCAAACTAGGGAAGAGTAATTTTAGACTGGATCTTCTATCTAGAATACAGTCAGGGAGAAGGCATGCATGGTAATTTTAGATACCATGTTTGATGCACAGTTATATAGGTTACAACATGTGCCATCATAATTAGAGGACATTGCTTTATTTCTAAGTATAGGTATGGCGCTAGAAGGGATGAAATCCTTAGAGAAGAAACAACTTGATATTCATGCGGCATTGTTTATGTTGATTATCAGTGACCTATACAAGTTAGGTTAGGATGAAGTCTTGTGTTGTTGTGTACTGGAAAATAAGCACACAAATATCATGGTGGATTCTCATGGTGGTATTGTAGGTGGGAACTATGTATGTGACGTCACTGCACATAAGATCCTACTTACTAGATTATGGTGGGAGACCCTGTATAAAGATTGTAAGGCATATTGCAAGGCTTTTGATCACTGTCAGTGCCTTGGAAAACTAGGTCAAAGAGATGAAATTACTCTAAGACCTATTACTAGTGCAGAACCATTTGAAAAATGGGCTATAGATTTTGTGGGTCCTATTTCACCATCTGCACACAGGACTGGATCGCGCTATATCATCACTTGCAAAAAATATCTGATAAGGTGGGCAGAAGCAGTGCCTATAAGGATTTTACAACATCTATAGCAGCTAAATTTTGATGGGAAAATATTATTACAAGGTATGGATGCCCATTGAGTTTGACCATTGATAAGGGAACACAATTTCTAATTGAGACAATCAGATTTTTATTGGATGAATTCATGATTACACACCATAAGACTACACCATATCATCCTCAGGAAAATGGGACTGTTGAGGCTTTCAACAAAATTTTGAGCTAGACATTGACAAAAATTTGTGATGTTGGAAGAAAGGATTGGGATGATAACGTTTCTACAGTACTTTGGGAATATAAAACAACATACAAGCAGTTAAATGAGGCCACACCCTTTCAATTGGTGTTTGGCGTAGAAGCAGTTCTTCCTATGGAATTCATGTTACCTTCTTTGCATATTTCGCATGTTGGATGTCTTGAAGATGAGAAATCATTATAAGAAGGAATTGATAAGTTGATTAAGTTAGATGAGCGATGAGTAATAGCACGCTAGAGTCAAAAGCAAGAAAAATCTAGGCAGAAAGCATGGCATGATGGGCACATTAGAGACAAAAATCTTGAGATAGGACAAATTGTGCTTCTTTATGATTCTAAGTTTCTGCACCATCTAGGAAAAATCAAATTACATTGGTTAGGACCATATGTTATCACTTACATACTTGAAACAAGATATTGTCAGTTAGAAATGCTTGATGGAATACAGTTATCTGGTTACTTCAACGTGAGTAGGCTGAAGCCCTACTATAAATAAGTCTTCGTGGTGTTTGTAATAAGGTAGTATTTTCATTTATATTATGTTTTCAATTATGTATTCCCTTAATGTATTTCCTTCTTCATCACTATGTTTTGTTAATCTAGTTGGTGTTTTGTGAAATAAGCACATTTGTGCGCCAGAAGCTAATTACTATTTGTAATATTTTTATGCAGAGAGGACTGCACATACCATTTATGTGGGGTGGTTATTGAGAAATGGGTACACATAAATGAAAAACCTATTACAGTTGCTATTAAAGTTTAAAGAGTTGTTAAACAGAATATTTCTTCCAAATAAGGACCATAGATGGAGATAAATAAAGGAATAGTATAACATGAGGTAAATAGCATCCATAGAGACTACCAAGAGAAGGAACAGTGATGAGGTACTCAGATGCATGGAAGCACGCTGAAGAGAAGCTTGTAGCCATAAGGTAGGAAAGTGCACTAAAAGGTTATAGATGAGGTGCGAAGATGTACCACGCAGAAAAAGGTGAAGGAGAAATAAATGCACTAGATTTTTCAAAATTTATATAAGGAAGGGATATGAGTTCATTTTTACCATTGTAAATTGTAAGAATTTGAATGAGCCAAGTGCAAAGCAAGTTGAGTAAATCTAGTTGATATGTGGAGAGTGTGAAACTAGATGTGGAGAGTAGATTTTTGAGTAGGAGAAGCTTACATCCTCATTGGTGAAGGTTTTGAGCATAGCAAAGCGTTGCGAAAGAGATAGGGCACCTCATTTCAACTAGGGCATGCATATTCGAGATAGGTTTTTGATCTTTCTCGTTACAAAAGATAGAAGTCATGCTTTTGCACACTATAGAGGATAGAAAGTTGTGATTTACAGATGCCACCAAAGAAAGTGACTGCTATAGGAGCTAAAGGGAATAATAAAGTGGAAACAGAGGTTGAAATTTTTCCTGAGAGAAATTTATTAGAGATTCAATACCAAAAGGCATGATAGTGGGACAAGAATGGGATTTTCACGTCCAAAAGTGAAAGATAAATGATTACAACCACCGCACATTGGATAACAAAAAGCAATTAGACGTATTGTTCAATACGAAGAAGAAAAAGCACACAACAGAGGACATGTCAGTGTATGATGAAGCTGGAAAGAAGTTTCTAAAGAAGATTGGAGTTTACCAGTTGTATGAGTTTCCATATTTCAGCAAGTATGAACCTTGTTACCAGTGGCTGATGAGCAGGATACATGAAGAATTTTTCTATTTCGCCAGACACAGGGAAAGGATTATAACCACTTTTATTTACACTATAACAAGATTAAAGGGCACATGAGTGGATCTGAATGGTGATTTGATAGATAAATCATCCATCCTAGAGATGTCAAAGGAGTTAGGGTATACCAAGGGTCTGTGTGGAATAAATATTGAAAAATTTAAGAAATATCCAATGGTACAGGTAATTGCACATCTAGTGACCAAATTGAATGATCAAGAGAGATGGTCCCAGATGAATACAATGTGGCTACACATTGCAAGGATAATTTCATAGGGGATAATTTAAAACATATCAGGATACATCATGGAAACTATCATCAAGGAAGCACACACAAGTGAGAAAATCAGTTTTGGCACAATCCTATTATCCCTTGTGTTTATGGAGATTAGAGTCCCCAATGGGCAAAAGAACAATATCTGGGAGTACCCCATCTAGAATTAGTCCCTTGCGGAAATATTTGACAAGTATTTTTGTGAAGTGTCAATGAGTGGGCCTTTCAAGTAGAGGGCGGAGATGTGGTATGACAAGCTCTGCATGACATTTGAAGAGGAGTGGTGCATCCCCAAGGAGTTACCTTCGGTGGTGGGCAAGGAAGTGTTGTTTGCAGTGTATGAGAACTTCTACATTACGTGATTTGCAATGAAGGATAGGAATTGGAGCTGCTAGTGTAAACTATTGTATGCCTTCATAGTGTACTACTTTTAGGCATTAGTCCATTGTTTAAATAATACACGATGCCTGAATTTTGTTGCAGACAAAGTAGACTATGACTACCACAAGCTGTGTAAGACATATGTATATCCAGGCTAGACTGCCTACATTGAGAGGATAATTTTAGACATGATAAGTATGAATCCTGTGAGTTTGGTGATTGGAGACAGTGGAGAAACACTTATATACCTTCAACTTTAGCCTAATTTAGAGGGTAAAAAATATTTGGAGAATGAGTTTGTGCTCCCAAGTCCACCTAAGGGTAAGTATACAATGGAGAATGTACCAGCTCTGAAGCCCACTGAACCTATAGAGGTAGATGATGAGGAGGAAGAGCATGAAGAAATTGGCTTGGTATATAGAGGATGGAGGCAACCCCTGAATAGTGTAGAATATGAGTGCGCAAGTAATTCACCCTAGGAAAAAGAAGAAGGAGATGAAGAATTGGAAGTAGAAGAAGACCCTGAAGAATGTTGCTTTAAGAGGGTGTTCAGATAGACAAGAACTCAAGGCTCTACTCCACAATCAGTACAGATATCACCATGACTCTCTCCATAGAAGGATAAAATTGAGTAGAGAAGGAGAAAATTGAAACTAAACAAGGAGGAAGAGGAGTCTGAAGAGAGTGCGCCTGGAGCTCCAATATAACTAGAGGATGTGGAAGATCCCAAGGACTAATAAATCAAGGTGGAATAATAAGGGTCATAGAATATAGAAGAGACATATCAAGATACTACTTAGGGAACTGAGGATCCAACTCCAAACCTTGGCACTGAGGTGCCTAAGGGGCTGAGATCAAGGAGGACAAGTGGAGAGTATGTTGAGCCAATTATGAGCTATAAGGACACAAGTAAAATTATCTGTGCACAATTCTAGAATACAGTGGGATTTAAGGAAAAATATAGATGGGATTTGATGTAACTTGACATGGAAACCACACACACGAGGAAATAGTTGTCATGGTCCATGCAAACTCACATGGACGAGCCTGATTTTTATTTTTGTGAAGAGTCCTGTGTATCACGGAGGATGAGAAAGGAACCACAGAACAAACATTAACCATCAAACCCATGGTTATTCCTAATGAATAGGTGAGTAATGCCTTAGTGAAGGTGTCTACAGAGGTGGCACATAGGAATGCAGATAAAGATGCCATTATCAAAGTGCTAAGAGAAGAGATCAAGGCCAAAGATGCAAAGATCGCACGTTTGAAAGGAGAGAAGGACCTGGAGAAAAAGAATAATGGAGTTCTTATTAGTATGGTAGAGGAGATTGAATATCATGTCTTGAAAGCAAGACCACACTTGGAGTCCAAGGTACCTGAAAGGTTCCCTTCGGCTATGCACTATGTGCGTACCTTAGTCAATTTGGTGCTTGAGGATGGACCAATTCAGATGCCCAACACAAAAGGACCCTAAAGCAGGAAGCAGAGAAAGTAAACACTTCAGTAGTGCAAAATATTTTATCATATGAGGCACTACTCCAAACCTTATGGGAGGAGCTGAAGAAAGTAGGCCAAGCATTGAATATTTGTGCAACTCCAGAGGCAGTCATAAGAATAATCATGAGGCCCTTGTAGTGGCATAGAAGCATTCATAATTAAGTCCCAAAGGAAATTAAGGATGAAACCTTGGGGCGTGCAGAGAGATGGGCACTGGTAAAGTAAAATTGAGAGGCCTTTGCAATGGCCTAGGAGCCCCATAAGAACAGGTTCGATGAACTTGGGAAAATTATAGCATAGAATATGGATCTTCTAGAAGGGAGAATGTCTATAATGTCTAACATTATGTTAGTATTACATAATTAAAAGGGATAGATTTCCTAGGATGAGTTAGAGTCTATTGCAGTAAATATTTTAGAAAAGGTAGAGGCAACGCTGAGTGAGTGGCAAATATTAGAGGCAAACATAAAAGAATAATATCTAGAACTAATTCTTCCAGTTGAAGTAGAGGATGTTATAGAGTAAATAATTATTCTTTTTATAGTAATTCTTTAAATTCATCTATTACTTATTCTTTATTCATTCCATATTACAAACAAACCATTGTCAGGGTGGAAATGCAGTTTAGTGTGGGGTAATGTTGAGAATACAAAGTGTGATACTTAACAGAAGGCACATAAGAGGTTCACACATGATAATAGGGCACATTCAAAGGCATGGAAGGATAGGAAATGACATGCATGTGAAAGACAAGGATTGGTTTGGGACTCATTTGTTTTCACATGTATGGGCTATTTTTGGAGATAGCCTGTAGAGCACACAAACTAGATAAAGACTTGTGTGAAACACATAGGTTATTTTTTCAAGAGTGGATACTAAGCACTTTGCATGGGTTCAAATAAATAATAGAATTTCTACTACCAGTTAACCAGAAGAGATCTATAGTTAGCACACTTACATGTGTGGCTATCATTGTAAAGGCACATGACTATTTTCAGCATATGACCTATTTTAGGAATTTTGTAAGCAGTGAAGGGAAAGTCCCCACCCTTATAAATATGTAGTGATATATGTAGAATAAGAGGAGTATGTGTGAGAGCTAGATATGAGTTTTTGTGAGATTATGCTTCTAGATCTGATGCGCGCATGAGCTTATGGTATTACTTGTTGTAATAAGCTTTGGTGTATTTATTGTGTTTAATAAAATGGAGTGTATTGGCTAAATCTGAGTATTAACCATTAGTATAATTGGTTCTTACATGATTGAATTCATTATGGATATTATTTAAATATATTACCCTTTAGATCTAGATATGGACATGCTTTATAGACTGTTATATTAATTATGGATATGAATACATTAAGTCTTCATCATGCTAACATCCTACAACAACCCTAAAGAGGGGCCTGGTACCTTTGCACACTTCGAGTGAGTGCTCAGTCTAGGTTGAGTGATGTGCCAGCGTGCCTGGGTTATTACTGGTAAATTCTAGGTTTCATCAGAGACCAACCATTTCTTCTTGAAGACTTTTAGAACTTGATATTTGACCTCAAACTCTTATAGTTCACTTTGAAATTCCTACTTCAAGATCCAACACAAACTGTTCATATCTTTATCACCACTGCTACCATGTAGTTTCATGCTTCAACAAACCTTTGAGAAAATTTACTCTACCTCCTCTAAAATTTTAGGTCTTCATCTCTCTTCAAGGAACACAAGTAGACTCTTACTGATTCACCAACAATGTTGATCATGAGAAATCATTCCGATTCTGTCATGTGTAGCTGAAAAGATACACTTACTTGAGGCTGCATAACTTTTCCATCCTTTATCTTTATGAGCATAGATGATTTTTTTTTTAATTTTAGCTACAAACTCCTTCATTTGACCATTCAAAAATGAGTTTCCATCTCTTCCGCTTATGGAGACATAGTCAAGGCAACAAGGTATCTTTTTTTATTGATTTTTTCTCTTATATTCTCCAAGCTAGTGTCCACACTTTGCAATCACATCTATAACCATATATAGAACCTCTTCAAATGAATATAAACCATGCTCAGCTGAATCTCATACCTTCAGCACCTAAAATTGCTTGGAAACATATTGATAATGTGATTTCTTGATCACATCGCTGTCTTAGTCAAGAAATCACCTCATCAAATAGGACTTGATCTTCTTAAACCACCTTCAAGGGGAATATAGGGGAGTATACACCACATTGAAATTCATGATACCAATTAAGGATCATGTTCAAATAGTTCAAGATGAAAATTCTTATGCATTATGATACTTCACAACCTCTATGACATCTTCATAGCTCCATTCAACTGAATTCAAAAAATTTACACAAGATAACCCAAAAAAAACCTTGACAAAACATAAAATTACATACCTTATGCCTCATGGAGATGACTCATTCTGACTCCAATGCTTCATTTAAGTAGATATGTCTCCTAGAAGCTTAAAGAAGGAATATTATGGGCCTTGAAACATCTCAAAACAACATAAACTCATTATAACAACATGATGACTCCATCTTCCCTTTCTTTTTCCTTATAATATTTTTGACCATCTTAGTTACATCTCTAGAAGTGATAGCCTCATTGCCTAATCTTTCATCATCTATTTGAGTGCCTAATAGACGTACATGTTGTAATTTATACATCTGCTCTGCCAGTGCTTGAGGAAGAAATTCCTCATCCTTTACACTAGAGTTGTTTTCCTATTTCTTCTTGACTTTGTCATAATTTTATACTTTCTTTCTTATGCTTCCTTCCTTTATGACTGATTTGGATTGTTATTTTTATTTAGTGTCTTCTCTTGATATCTATTTGTCATCCTTTGATGTCTCAGTTTCTGATTTTTTCTTTCTTGACATTACATACCCATTTTTCTTTCTTCTTTCTAGCATTTCTCTCAACCATAGTTAACTTGGTCTTACTCTTTGATTTTACATTTTCTCTCCATGAGCTAGGACATTTTACAAGACATTTTACAATCTCTCCATGGATAGTATTCATCTACCTTTTTCCTACAATCTCTAGATTTATATCCAAAAATGTTGTATGAAAAACACACTCCATGAAACATACCTTATAATCTCCTTGCAGTTGGCTACATACTGATCCTCTTGTGCTTTTTTTTCCTTCTAGGGCTTAGAAAATCCTTGATAAGAAGTATATCTTCATTCAACTCTCAAATCCTTTTAATTTTTTCTATTTCAGTTCTTCCTTTATGGTCTTTACTTCGACACTTAGTCTTTCACATTCTTCACTCTTGGCTTGAATGGATGCTTGACATAATTCATGACTGGACTCATAATTTTTTTAGTATGACTTAATTTGTTTCTAAATTACAAACAAATCTTGTCATCAAAATATGTTTGCTTGACCAGAAACTCATTGAGTTTACTTGAGACCTAATTTAACTCAACCTTTAAAGTTTTGAGTTTCTTCTTCAAGTTTGATACATGCATCACCTTTGTTTCTTAAGGTATTTGATACATTTTCAACATATGAGGACATATCATTTAGTTCATGACCATGGTTAGCCTCCTTGAGTTTAATTTCTTCCTTGAACTCCTTTATAAGGGCTTGAGTAATTTCATACCTCTTCTTCAACACTGACTCTATTAAGGTACCCATGCTTGTGTCTTCAAGATTGTTAAGCCCTGAAAAATGACTAAGTCCTACAGTAGAAGAAGAGCATGTGTGTACAAAGAAAGTAAAGGAAAAGGTGCTCAAGGAATGTCATGTAGGAGAAAAGGCTAGCAAGTAGAATAAGGATAGGGTTCGAGAAATTAGTTGTTTCATCGGATATGGTATCATATGGAAAAAATTATGAAGGGTAAAGTAGGCATGATGAGTGGATAAGGTTCCAGTCTTGAGTCTTAGAGCTCAAGGAAAGAATATTCTATGAAAGGAATACTCTAGAGGAGGATCATTATAGTTAGTGGAGGTTTTTGCAAGTTGGCATAAGCACTTGAGTATGGAGAAGCACGTTTCTACCTGGCATGATCATGGATAAGGTTATGGTGGTAAAGGAGATCCCCAAAATTCTACACCAGGAAGAATTTGGATCTAAAAGGATGTGTGTTTATATTAATGTGGATGCAAGAGAGGTTGATGCTAGAAGAGGGGCTAGGAAGGGATGATGTTATGCATGAATGCACTCAGGTTTGAAACAAGAGCAGTGATGAAAGATCATAACTAGGGATCTCTATGTAGAGTCATTTTCTAGGGTTAGATTACCATTCCTTCATGTATTTGGTCTGATATGACCCTATTTTGATGTAATATGGATACTATAAATGATTATAATCAATATATGATGTTATTTTCTGAATATCTATGTCTATGGATCAAACCCTAGTGTGTTCTTCTTGTTTTTCATGGTTAAGATTTGATTCTATTATAATGTTGAAGTGCTTACATTTACATCATGGTGAATTTTTGTTTAGGGCTAGTTCCTCTACCTCTGTATTATATTAAATGAATGTATATTTGGTTCTACAACCATTCCTCCATTAATGGTGAAGCATTCTTAAAATGATCACATAAAAGATGGGCTCAGCATGTGCGAGTGCCTCGAGTGTTCCCAACTTATGTTGGGTGATAGGTCAGCATGCTTGGGGTAGAAAGGAAGTAGGAAAAAGTGGCTTCATCTTGGTTCATAAGGAAATATTTCCATTTACCTTAGGATTTACCCTAATGGATTTTCCTTTATATGTGTTTCCTTTCATCATTGATATGCTTTATCTTTCTGTTTGGTTTTTTATGGGTGCACTTGTGTGCTAATAGCTAGTTACTATCTAAATATTTTTTATGCGTAGAGTACTATGTATCTCTTTAGTGTGGGGTGGAGAGTGTAGAGGAATTTTTTTGGGAAGAGTGTGGTAAGAAGAAAATGTTGGGAGTGATTTAGATTGGTGGCCCAAGTGAGAAAATCAAAAACACGTGGGTTCAGAGGAGCGTGCATAGTAGAAGAAATGATGGTGGATATTGGTGTTAAAAAGATTTATAAAAACCAAGTAAAGGGATAAAAGCGCAGAGCAACATGAGGTAGGTGATGGAAAGAACTTGTATTAAGACATAGAGGAAGATTGAATTTGGCACTAGGAGCACACATGAGGATTTGTGGTCGATGCAGTTTTACATGCTAGAATGTTGTAGGAGTTTTGCTTGAGTTTGCGTGTGAAGGAAAAGCGCTAGACAAAATGCACAGGAGGAAAGCGTTGGAAAAAGCCAACTTTAATGTGGTTGTATGGTGGTAGGTGGCATGTGAGTTTTTGTAGGAGAAATAAAAAGGATATAAATAGAAGGTCGGGGTAAATTATTTCTTTTTACCTTGCGTTGTTTATGGAAGAGCTCTTGTGAACTAGGGCATCCTTGTGAAATAATTAGTGGGGAGTTGCATGCAAAGAAAAAAATTAAGCATATTTGTGAATCAAAGTGAAAAGGAGTAGACAAGCATACATGGAGGAGTTTTTTGGTGGATTCCCATGGGTATTTATGTTGTCTTGTGGAAGGAGAGTTTCCCAAGTTATGGTTTACAGAGCTAGGGCACATGTTTTGGAGAATTTTTATAGAGGAGTGAAGCCAAGGGATTGAGCAGAGTTAAAGCAAGAAGAAAGGAAGAACTTACAATGACTTGATGAGGAATGATGGCACAAAGGAAGGGATCAAACACTTCACCTAAGAAGGGAAAATGCAAGGGCAAGGGAAAACTAGTCACATCAACAAATTTCAATGAATAGGGATACATAGAGATGCAGTACCCTGATGGAATTCTAATGGGGATGGATTGGGTGTCCTACATTTGGAAAATGGTTGTAAGTGATTACAACCATAGGATGAGCACCAAAGAGAAAGAAATGGAATTGGAATTAGTTCACCCAATAGGAGAAAGGACGCAAAATGACAAACTTGTATATGATGACTCTGTGAAGACCACATTAGAGAAGTTTGGACTCTTACAACTCTATGAGTTGCCATATTTTGGTAAACCCAATAGGTTATACCAGTGGTTGATGTTGCACGTGCAAAAAGACTAATTTTACTTCGCATGAATGAGGATGCACTTAACTTCTCAGTTGATCTCTAAGTTCATTGGACTTATCTACATCGGAGAGTCATTGGATTATGACTTGGGTGAAAAGGATGGAGACAAGGAGACATACATGGAATATGAGTATAAGAAGTGTTTTCCCTAATTTTATATTAACAAGATCATCAACCTAGTCATGAATATGGTCGCACACCTACTGACCAAGTTGAATGGATAAGAGTGTTGGAAACAAGTGAGCAAGATATGGTTGAACATTTGTAGGATGATTTCAGAGGGAACGATCTCCAACCTCTTGGCCTTCATTGTAGAAGATATCATAGATACGACATGTGATGGGGATAAGATCATGTATGGTAATTTCCTTCTTACGATTGTGTTTTCAGATATTAGAGTGCCCGATGGGCCAAATAGCTATGTCTAGGAGTACCATGATGAGGACCATTTCCCTGTAAAAAGGTTTAAAGCATACACTTATGACACAATGAATAATACACATAAGGTGCACTTGGAGAAATGGTGCAAGAAAATGTGCAATTCATTTGGGGAAGAATGGAAAATCCCTGAATAACTACTAGCCTTGGTGCATGGTGAGGTTGATTTCACTGTATACCAACACTTCTGCATTGGTAGATTCACTTTGAGAGATGTCTCAAAAATCCCATGGTGCAAGTTACCATTTGCCTTTACAGCAAAATATTTTCCAAGCATTGTTAATAGGTTTAAAGAGGCCAAGAAACTTAGATTTGATCTAAGTGAGGTAGATTAGGAGTACCGCGCACTGCGTAGAATGTTGGTGTACCCTAAGAAACATGCATATGTGGAGAATTATATCTCTCAGGACATACATATGTTAAAGCACGTGTCAATACCTATTATAGGTAAAATGACAAAAAGGGTGTATATACACCTGAAACCCAAATCTGAAAAGGGTACATACATTGAGGATGACGTGTTCATCCTAGAGGACCCTGCCATGAAGAAAGGAACAAAGAGAGAAATAGAAGAAACTACAGTAAGAATGGGGTCAAGAGCATAGACATTTCAGACCGATGTGGCACAAGATTCATGCACATGTCTAAGTACTTACACCTTAAGGAAGAAATGCCCCATGAAGGATAATTCACCCAAGAAGGAAATGGTCCCTATGATAGAGGAGTCTCTGGTGAAGAATAAGAAAAAGATAGCACAAAATTTAGACTCTAAGGAGATAAAGAGCATGAAGGGTGATGATTTCGAGGAGGATGAGGAGCATGATGAAGGTGAGAATTCCCCTATGTACAATGTACATGAATCTGATGAAGATCAGAATGTATCTGAGGGGGGTTCCTAGAATATGGAAGGAAGTGAAGACGTGAATAGGAATACACAAGAGACCACGCATTTGGCTGAAGTATAGTTGGATGAAACAGTGGAAAGGGAAGTAGCGGGTATCATCAAGGATTTGGTGGATCATGAGGTGGAGCACAACACTGAGGAAATATTGAGAGAAAAAAAATAGAGCATAGACAAGTGGAAGGGTTTAGCAGTCAACTTCCGAACTCGAGCTTGCACATTTTGCAAGGGTACAATGACACAAGGACACGTAATTATTTATGTCAATGATCTAAACAAGATCTTGTGCACATGCTTCCAAAGCATTGTGCCTACAAAACAACTCTTCTATTGATCATCATTTGAGAAGGATAGTGCATACACGTGCACGAGGAATATGTTGTCATGGACCTTAAATATACATGCTAATGAGTCTGAATTTGAAGTTGGTGCAGATGTAGTAATAGAAACACAGAACCCCAATGAGGTGAATCCTATTGTGGATACCCAATGGCTAATAGATGAGCAGGCTTGTAATGTGCTCAACAAGGTATGGGTATAAGTGGAGGCAAGGTTATTTAGGAGGAATAACATAATCAAAACCTTGAAAGGAGGAATTGGAGGAAAAGAATAAGGAGATAATTAAGAAAGATAAGGAGATCAAGAAAAAAGAGTTGATCATTTCACAGTTGAATCTTGAGTTAAGGGAAAAGAAGATATAAGTGTGTGAGGTCTATAAGAAAGTAGAGACTATCTTAGACTCCATTATTTTAGCGCGCCCAAATTTTCCCCCCTGCACTAAAGTATGAGTCATACTTTCTCTACCTAGAGGACTTGATGTGCATAATTACGATGGAGAATCCATCACTTGCATTAGAGTCAACAGAGGAAGTTCTAGCATGAAAGAGGGCCAAAGAGAAATAAAATATTAAAAATACCATAACTTGGTACTCTGAGCTCCTTACCTAAGTTAAAACTATAGCACACATGGTTGAAGTTTTCTATGACAATTGTGGAGAGAAGGACAAGGTGGCAGGTATATTGGTTGTGACCGATGAGGCAGACTTGAAGTAGTTTTAGGAGAAGAACAGGGGTAAGAGGGTGTAACAAGACAAGATAATAACAGAGGTCAAGAAGAATTCTGAGGAAATTGAAGGCCTAGGGGTCTCGATTAAAAATAAAGTGAAGGAATTTTATCCCTAGGTTACTCAAAGGATGGACGTGTTGAGTGACCTTTGCAAGTAGATGGAAAATATTGTTGATACACTAAAGGCTAAGGAAGAGGAGTTATCATTTGATGAAGTCAACACATTACTAAGAGATTTATTTCAGTAATCATAGGATGAGGTGGATGTTTGGAGTAAGATCAAAATGGGCTTGAATAAAGATTTCCCAAACCTTCTTCAGCAGTAATAAAGTTATTTTATTCATTGGCGTAAGCTAGATACAGATCATTCCTTCCTTCCATTCTTTATTCTTTGCATAAGATCAGATTGTTGCTGAGGATGGACAAAAATTTTAGTATGGGGTAATATTGGGCCCTGAAAAATTACCAAGTCCTAAATAAAATGAAGAGCATGCACATCCATGATAAGTAAAGGAAAAGGATCTCAAGGAATGGAGTGCAAGAGAAATGCTTGGCGCATAGAAGAAGGATAGGGTTCAAGGACTTATTTGTTTCATCAGATATGGTATTGCATGGAAAATGCATGAAGGGTCGAGTAGGTGTGACAAGTGGATAGGATTCCATCCTAGAGTCTTAGATCTCAAGGAAAGAATATTCCATGAAAGGAATATTCTAGAGGAGGATCATTATAGTTAGTGGAGGTTTTCACAAGCATGGATAAGCACTATAGTACGAAAAAATCACATTTCCACCTAGCGTGCATCCTGAGCATGGATAAGGTTATGGAAGTAAAGTAGAGTACTCAATTTATATAAAAGGATGCATTTAGATATAAAAAGGTGTGTGTCACTGTTAATGTGGATGCAAGAGAGGTTGATGCTAGAAGAGGGGCTAGGAAGGGATGATGTTATGCATGAATGCATTTGGGTCTGAAACAAGAGTAGTGATGAAAGAACATAACTAGGCCTCTCTATACATATTCATTTTTTAGGGTTATATTTTCATTCACTGATGTATTCAGTCTGATATGACTCTCTTTTAGTGTAATATGGCTTCTGTAAATGATTATAATCAATATATGATGCTTTGTTTTGAATATCTATGTCTATGGATCAAACCCTAGTGTTTTTGTCTTGTTGTTCATGGTTCAGATCTAGTTCTATTATGTTGTTGAAGTGTTTATGTTTACTTCATGGTGATTTTTTTCTAAGGGATAGTTCCTCTACCTCTGTATTATATTAAATGCATGTATTTCTAGTTATGTAACCATTCCTTCATTAATGGTGAAGCATTCTTACAAGGCTAACATAAAAGAGGGGCTCGACGCCTGCATGTGCCTTGGGTGAGCACCCAACTTAGGTTGGGTGATAGGTCGGAGCACTTGGGGTAGAAAGGGAGTAGGAAAAATTGGAAACAAAGATCACGTAAAAGTTATTAGGCTTGATTTAGGAGGACCAAGATCTGATACCAATTGTTAGAAACTAGGACACTGAGAGGGGGGTGAATTAGTGTCTTCACAAATTAACCATCTTAAATATGAAATGATAAGATCATAAGCACACAAAATAAAATTTCAAGAGAGTACATAATGACACAAGGTTTAATGTGGGAAACCCAAAATGGGAAGAAATCCCACTGAAACAATGAACTATGCTCAGGACCGATTTATCTCGCTTCTGTTACATTAGTTTCAAGGTTGAGCTTCAAATCAACTTGGAGCTGCTACTCAAAAATTATACCAACCTTGATGGTGTATATTCTCTCAATAATTAGTGAAGTTTGATTTGATTCTTTGAATGGTGTATATAACTTAAGGGAATTAAGTAAATGTTTAAAATGGCTAATTCACCCACCAAATCCATTGTGCTTCCAATGATTTCTATAAGATCTAGTCCTTTTGAAGAATTTTAATCACTTCAAGGAGATCCTTTAAATCACTAAAATTTCAAGTCAATAGAGTGGCACTATACAATGGAAAAGTGACAAGTGAGCATGGGAATCTACAAGTAACTTTTCCTCACACATGACCTCCCAAGGTCATGCCGAGATAGCCGGTGGGGATTGAATATGTATGGGATGTAGACAAAATAGTTAGGAAATATTATGTCTTCGACGCACACTAGTGGAAATTGTGAATCTAAGGAAAAAAAAGGCCCTCCTAACCTGAACTGGTGTGATAGATCGATCAGCAAGGATGACTGCTCGAAGGCTCCAATCAATATCAAGCTTTGGCGTGATTTGGTCTATGGGTTGTGGAATACGTAGAAAATGACCTGGGATAGTTTCGTGTATGTCTCCAGATAAGGTCATAGGGCGGCTGGTAAATATAATTGACTCTATGGGTGATTCTATGGCCTAGTCTAGAACTCCTTAGCTTTGTTAGCTGTTATGTCTAACAAGGGTAACTGTTTGATGATGATAGGTGGAAGTGGAGTAGATCTTAATACTAATGTACGTAGACCAACATCTATGTCTGATTCACCTATGGACTCGTTGGGTTGTGAGACTTGTGGGTCACAACCATAGATTCGTATTTGTTGTGGTCCTGCTATCATCATGTGTGGGTTCAGTCCCTAATCCCTAATATCCAATAGTCATACGCTTTCTCAGCCTCTATATTCAAATTTAACAGTTGTGTGACCTTTTCAGAGTATCTCACAGGTGTTCGTGCAACCTGAATTCTCAAGCTGGTATCTATATCTGTGAGAGTGTCTCTTGTGTCTAGTTTTGGGACCAAAGGATCACAAAAAAAGGTCTTCTCTCTTTCAAACCATTCCACAGTCATGCGGATATGTATCTAGGGTAATCTGTAGTTTGGTTGATTTGACCAAAACGTGTGTGCTTGGTCGTCTTCTATGTTTAACCCGTGCAGTTGGAAACTGATTTGTTGTAAGTTTACCATTGTTCGAAAGACTTGGATCCTAAGATTCTAATCTATATCAGTTATGGCTATGACGAGATTGGGTTGGGTCGTGATTGGCTCGAATACGTATTCCCTGGGCTCTCTAGGTCTCATGTTTGTCATACAAAAGCCACAATGTAAACTAAATGTAGCAAAATAAAATTAACTATGTGAAGTATATCTATAACATATATAACTTCTATATTTTTGTATTTTTTTGATGAATTTTATAAATGAATTTGAAGGAGAAGCTATTTTAATATATCTAGAAATTGACAATTAATCTAGTGATGAATTTTAAAACAAACAAAGTAACCGAGTATAGCTACTTGCCTGTGCAGTTGTAAATCTATTCTAAACAATGAAATAACTGATCTAATCTATTTGAAAGACTCTCGATCCTACCTCAGAAGTGAGGAAAGAATCATAGTCTCTCAGAAACTATCAATCCTCACAGCTTCCCTAGCAATATCGAAAGTAAAATTGACTGAAATAAAGTGATTGGCTACTCTATTTGATATGCTTTTAATTTAGAACTTTGAAAGCTAAAACCTGGATTCTACAGAATAGTGGCGAATCTGATGATGTGTGTGATCTTGTCCCCTCAGTGTGACCTCCTCACTCCTTCATGTTCACGTGGATCCAGAAAAGTGTGTAATGCTAGCATCAACAGAAGTAGATATTGGGACAAAGGCATCTTAGGATACAGACTGAATACAATGCAAGTAGGAGAGAGATAGCGCAAGAGTACATAGCTTGGCTTATGTAATTCCTAGCAGGATTTATTGCGAGTCATGCAACATAAAACGTCCAGAACCTAAAACTATCCTACTTGAAGAACAAAACCTGTAACTTTAATGGCTTCCTATTGAAAACAAACTATTCTACTCCAATGGATTGGATGAAATATCAACAGCACTTGGACAAGATGGATATGTGGCTTCCTAACAGCAAAACAACACTAACTAAGCATGCAATGAAAGAAACTAAGAATTCTAAGAAAAATGAAAGACTAATCTATTGCAATGAGAAATTCAGAGGTAAATTTGAGGGGCCATTTGCTTGAGCACAAGCTAACTATTTATAGCATTTACATTTACCCAAGGTAAAAACCAAATTGAACTCTTAAACTATAAACAATGGCAAAACACTATTCCAGGGAACCAGAATCATTAATGCAAGCCCAAGGCGGTGAAAAAAAGCTGTTAAACGTTGAAATTTATGTGAGTCGTGTTAAAAGAGCATTCTAGAAAATGCATAAAGGACCGCCGCCCTGAGTAGGGCGGTGGTTACAGGACCGCCGCCATGATCAGGCAGGGTAGGCAGGGTGGCGGTTTCATAACTGAAGAGAAAAAGGCAAATAAAAGAGGGGAAAAGAGAAAAGTAAAGCACGCGGGGGCTAAGCGGGGCATGCGGGATGATAACGCATACTTGGAGAGCTTTTATAGATCCTGAACACCTTGCGAGGAGACCTGTATCATCATTGGGGCACGTGTTACGTTGTTCCGATGGTGCAGTACCCTACAATTTTGGGTACGTACATATTGCCCTCTCGGAGAAGCATTTTAGCCACGAAGAAGCGTAAAATGGTGGGTCTGAGTATGGCAGTCCCGAAATGGGAAGTTGGAAGTTATACCTGATACGTCCATGTGTCGAAATGATGCCATCCAAAATTCCCGCTCCCTACAAAATGAAAAGAGAACTCAAGTGTAGATAGACAAGATAGATTAGAAAATAAACGCTAAAATAATGGGAAATGAGGACGTACCATTTGTGCAGGGGTAAGAACTTACCTCCGTCGGTGCTCCAAACCTGTGAAAAAAAAAAACATTCAAAACAAGTCAGGTTGTTATATATATGAAAGTGGGCCCATTTTCCTATTCATTTGCGTGTATTGATTTGATTGATTCTGAGCTCTGGGACCCACGATGACGGTTTCTTACGAGAGTAGAGTCAAAACACTCGTGATGAGATAGTGATCATGCATCCATGTGCAGATCATCAGACCCACGAGATCACAGGTTAGATCTCCTCAATTTATTGTTTTTACCCAAAATTTTAAAATGCTAAAATCTTTGTCATGGGGGGGTTATTTTTAAAAATGTTAGGTTCAAAAGGTCCATCTAGGGGGGCTCCTACTGGGTAGGCTTTGTTTTTAGTTAAAATGGTCCTTTTTTGGTTTTTTTTTGGCCTTTTTAGGATTAAAAACCCACGTGGGTTTTCAGGACACGAACGCCCTACCCCAGGGCGGCGGCGGCGGTTACAAGATAGCCACCCTATTCAGGGTGGCGGTTACAAGACCGCCACCCTTAAGGTGGCAGTTGTGAAACCACCGCCCTGCTCAGGGCGGTGGTTCTTTACAGAATGTCAAAAGAACACTTGTTTGAGGTTGTTTTTGCATTTTTAGCATTTCTATGTGTTTTCATGATTTTTCTAATGTCATTCGGATGCTAACTTACTTTGTTTTGTGTGTTTTTGGGTGTATGCAGGCGAGAGAGGAGTACATTCGGTGGATCCGGGAGAGGGAGTGTGACTGGCTCCTAGCAGTGCTAGACACCCTTTCACAGGTTGAGCAGGATACTCTTTAGAGGGTGGGTATACTACGTATATTGCAGGTACCACATGTTGCACCATCCAGTCACATACTCTATGACTTATTTTCCTACTGGGATGCTGATCGGAACACCTTCCGATTACCAGGGGTCCGAGGTGAGTGGACCATCACACTAGAGGATGTTTACCATATCCTGGGGGCTCCCGATCATCGGGAGGTGACTCACCCTCGAGACAACAGGTTCACGGGCCCAGATAGCATAGTGGGCTTCTTACATGGGAGATGCAGTCATCTCCACAAGTTCAAAGAAGGGGGTCAGAGTTGGGTCTATTCTTAGTTTTCCCATCCCCTTGCTTCGCCAGGCTATTATGGGGATCCTTGCCTCGAGATTGATCGGGGACAAGGGAGGAGACACACTGCTATATTGCTGGTCCCCCATCATTACACAGATCGAGGGTCATGGCCGGATTTATGCCTGGGGAGCATATATACTTGGGACTACCTACCACGACTTATATAGGGTAGTCCATTTACAGGGCAGTCTTTGAGCCACCCGACTCTAGTCATGAGTTGGGTCTATGAGCACTTCATCCCTATGGCAGAGGTGTAGAGGTGATAGATCCTAGAGCTGTGAGGGTAGCCAGATGGACAGATATGTCGGTGCTCAGAGCACCTCATCAGCCAGTTGCTTCTCTGACCACTGATGACATGGAGGCCACACCATATCAGACCATGGTAGGCATATGGGGTGATGGAGGCTCTTACTTTGATCTCCTGCTCCACCATAGGGAAACTTATTGACAGAGTGGGGTGAGTGGAGATACACCCCTTTGGCCGAGTTCCTCAGTAGTTTGGCCTACCTTATATGGGCATGCTTCCCCTGGTAGTGCCAATATACAGGTCAGTTCGAGAGGCCAGAGGGGGTCCTAGAGGCCAGGGTTGGACAGTTGTTACACCTGGCATTCCTATTGCAGCCAGGAGGGTAGTACGTGCCTGAGGGAGAGCCGGTGCTCCTCAGGCACCCCTACTTCAGATTGTCGCACGGGTCCTGCCCATAGCAGTGATGACCCATCGACATAGACTCTGAGTCCAAGGAGTTCACAGGGGGAGAGACAGAGGAGGAGACTGAGGAGGATAGTGATCCTAAGTGGCATGACACTCAGGATATCATGCAGGTAGAGAGGGTAGAGCAGAGTGCAGAGAGAGTGACTCTGGTTTCAGAGGAGCCACTCTCCTAGGGCCATGGTGGGGAGGATGAGTCCATTGTAGGATGCTATGTCACTCCAGCCACGGGGGGAGCACCTCAGTCAGCGATGGCATCTGTGGTGAGGTGCCTGACCCTAGAGATCCATCCTGGAGGCCTCAGTGATCCAAGTAAGTTATCACCAAATCTTTGCACCCCTTTGTTTTAGTGCATTACTTTAACTTGTGATCTCTCCTTTTATTTACAGTTTTTGTTTTATCTCTTGTTTTATTTCTAATTCAGCTGTTTTGCTCCTTTTTTTGCAGAGACCTCTGATGAGTGGCGAGACTAACTGATTCTAATCTAAACAGGGTATGCACCGATACCCTGATGATCCCCATGGAGAGGACCCAGTGCAGAGATGTCTGTGGATGTTCCCAAATGCGGGAGCCCTCAGAAGCAAAGTGGCACACATAGAAGACATCTTTGACCCTATCTGGCATGTGGCCATGGTGGTATTGACTCTCCATATGGATCCCTAGCAAGGGTATAGGATAGACACGATATTCTTGATGAGGAGTCATTCTCGTGGCAAGAGACTGCGGCTGCCCCTCGAAGATCCTGAGCCCTTTGTGCACTCAGATATGCATAGCGTAGCCAAGAGTCCTAGGCGATGGACGTGCACCTTCAGAGGGGTCCACTACATAGGGATTGAGAGGCCACTTGGCTCACTAGATTTTTCAATGATATTTTTGTATATCCTGGGCTCTTTGAGCATTTTGACCATGCTTAGCGCATGATGGCATTGTAAAAATTCCTGAAATCATTTCAACCACTTATATATATATATATATATATATATATATATATATTCTTTTTGGATCAAACTCTTGGTCATCTATGATTTTGCTTCCATTTCCATTTCCTCATGTATATTATGATGTTATGCTTATACGCTTTTTAGAATGTATGCAATGGAGAACAAGTGATACAAATGTTTACTCTCTTTTCATATTTCATGATGTTGATATGCTGATATATGATAATGTAGATACAATGTGATTTTGAATCTTAGTTTCTGTAAGCAATTTTGGGTACTTCATATTTGTTTTGGAAAAGTGGTGAAGATAAGCCGGTATGATGAGTAGATAGACTTACCCCTCTCCTAACCCCACGCAACTAGTAAGATGCGAGGGATCATCACTGAGAGCTGAAAAGGGCACAAAAGTTATGAAATGTGTTGAAATGATAGGGATGAAAGATAGACAAATCTTTGGTGGAACCAAGTTAGGATGCTACAAGCCTACTCCACTCGAGTGACTTCATAGTTTTGAGATGTAACTTGCTTTACGGTTTATCTAGACTTAGATCCGTAGATGGCCACATGGTAGAAAAAATATGGGTTTTAGGATTTTTAATTCTCTAGGAATTTTGGACATCCGATTCATTTGTTTTTTGACTCAAGACTTGAAGATTTGAATTGTTTGTTTATGACCTTTTACGTTTGTTTGTTAAGAGGACCCCCCACACCTTGCCCCATGCTACTAGTACGAAGCGTGGGTTTATCACCTTAGGAAAGGCATAGGCGAGTAAGGGAATTTCCATCCTTTCCCAAACCTACGTCACTAGTAAGAGACACAAGCTCATCACCGAAGGTTGGTGGGGCAAGGAAATGTGTAAATTTAAAATTTTCCGTTTGATCTATATTTGACTTGTTTACTTGAGAAAAATGTCATTGTGCTTTTATTTCCAAAGAGATATACATACAGAATAGATGTGACACCATGAAGCTTCTAGAACAGACCATAGGTAAGACACCTTTCCTAAGAAGAAACCAAAAGTGAGAACAAACCTGTAGATCTTGGTATTGTTGTAAATATCTCCCCCCGGGTCGATATAGAAAAACAAGAGAATATAGAAATCAAAGAAGCACAAATCCCTGACATTCAAGGCACAGGAAAGTGGCACACAGAAATGGATGTCGACAGGGTAAATGATGCGCCCAAGATGCACAGAAGTGGCGCACAACAATGAATGTCGATAGGGAAAAATTTGTGCCTTGGCACACGTAAGAGGATGTCGATACACACACGGATGCACCTATGGCGCACCTTCAGGAGGCGCAACATTTTGAGCGCTGACAGGAAGCAAACCCTAGCGCAGATATTCAGATGGCCATAACTTTTGACTGGGAGCTTAGATTCATGCAAGGTTGGAATTTTTGGAAAGCTTACGAGGTCCTCTATCTAACTACGACTAGATATCTTTAATTGGGTGAGAACAAATTCTTAAAAATGTGAAATACAGTTTGCCACTTTCTAGGTTCGCTAGGGTTCTCACCTACCACCATAATGAGATAATTAAATGCAGTCTAGAGGTGGTTGGGGTAGATTTCAAATTCCTCTCTTCTCCCTCTCTCATTCTTCCTATAAATTGTAAGGAGGGGCTTCTTTCTAGTGGTGGTTCATCTTTTCAACTCTGCCCTCCCTTCTTTTTCTTCTCCAGGGTTGAAAAAATGGAGTTCGAACATCCTCCCCTGCTCTGTAATGGCATTTTTTCCTTTTACTATTGAAATGATCTTCTGTGCAAACTTCTGGAGCAACAAAAAATGTGTTTTGTGATGCATCTGTCCATCCTTGCTCATTTTTTTTCTTGTTTTCTTCTTGCCTCTCTTCATTGCAGGTATTTGTGCATGTTTGAATGTTCATTGCAGGTTTGGAGCTATGTTCATGGAGTTTTGGGACATTTTCTGTGTGAAATCTATCCTTGGGCCTGTGATGCATCTGTCCATCCTTCCCATTACTCACCTCTCCTTATTCCATGGCAGTTTTGATAGATGTTCAAAATTCTCCTTCTCTGGTGTATCACCATTTTAGTGTAGGATTTTGTTGTTTTTCCCTTTTCTCTCTCTCTCTCTGTCTCCTTGGCATGGTTAGATTAGGTTTAGATTAGCTTGCCTGCACTGGAATAGCTTGTGGCAGGTAGTTTAGGAGTAGGAACCAGCCTTCTCTGGAGATTCCTCTCTCATTTTACAAGTCCCACACTTGTAGAGAGGTTTCAATGTTGTGCAATCGCACTAGATGCTTCGAATGATCAACCTAGAAGCCTGATCTGCATCTAGGGGTGCTGTGATTTTGCAACAACAGGTATGGTTACCATTAAGACCCTGTCATATCTAGTTTTATTTGATGAAGTGATTCCAAAATAGTTTGATGATATCATGGAAATAGAGAAGTATGATTAGATCGTTTATGCCAAAAACATCATGAGTTTGTAATGAATTGCTTTGAGAATAAATTCCTTGATCAAAAATTTGTACGAAACAAGAGGACAAAATGATCCTAACTATATGAAGATGTAATGTAGATATAATTATACAAGTAGTACTAGTTTCTTACGCGTAGAATCGTTTGAGGTGTAGGGAATTGACTGTTTCACCAAATTCCTCACCTTCCAGAGTACGTAGGAGATATGCACCATTTCCATAGTCCTTCATGACTCGGTATGGGCCTAACCATTTGGGCCGGAACTTCCTTCCTTCACCGGTATTTTTGTCGATCCAGCTATCTAGCCTTAGAACTAGATCACCTTCATATATGTCACATTCATAGAATTTATTGTTATACTACTGGCACATTCGGTTGGCATAGACTCTGTGCCGTTGTTCAGCATCTATCCTAGCTTCATCTAGACTTTCTAGTTGGGAGAGACGTGCTTCTCTGTAAGCATCTTTGTCTAGAATCCCTTGTAATGAGATACAGAGACTGTTTATTTCAACCTCAAGTGGGAGAACTGCTTCTGCCCCAAATACCACAAAAAAAGGAGTGGCTCTTGTTGGTTTTCTTATTGAATTTTAGCTGGTCCATAAGGCCGGATATAACTTTAAATGCCAATCTCACTTGTTTTCTTTAACCGTTTTAAGGAGAATGGCTTTTAATGTTTTGTTTGTCACCTCAGCCTGTCCATTGGCTTGAGGGTAATACAAGGAGACTGTATGATGGCTTATTTTAAATTTATTGCACAATTTTCAAACTTTGTTATTCTTAAAAGAAGTCCCATTATCTGAGATAATGATTTGGTTCAAAATGAACTTGACGATTACAGAACCCGGCATAGTAGTAAGAGGCATAGCCTCTACCCACTTGGTAAAATATTCGGTGGCCGTGATTATGAAATTATGGCCATCTATAGATGAGGGAGAGAATTTCCCTATTAAATCTAGGCCCCACGTAGAAAAGGGCCATGGAGTAGCGATTGGTTGTAGAGCTTGTACCAGCATGTGAATCTCATGAGATAATTCTTGACACTTATGACACCTTCGTACAAACTCTACTGCGTCATGTTCTAGAGTAGGCCAGAAATAGCCCATTCGATGTATTTTTCAAGTGGTGGCATTGCCACCGAAGTGGCCTCCACACATTCCATTGTGAGATTCATGGAGAATCTTCTTGGATTCTTCTGTGTCGACACATCTTAAAAGCATTCCATCGAACACTTTTCGATAGAGCACTTGCTTTATAACGACGTATTTGGCTACAATAATACGTAAACACCTTCTTTGTTGCAATGTAACACCTTCCGGATATGTATGACCCATGATGTAATTAACAATATCAGTATACCAGAGACACTCAGAGATGGGAGGTCTATTTTCGATGTAGTATATGCATTCATCTGGAAAGTCCAGATCTACTAGATCACCTTCGTCTAATGGATTATCAGCTAATCAATCTGCGATGATTTGTCCTTTAACCGAATTTTGATTTATGAATGTTAATTCAAATTCACCCATTAAGGTTATAAAGCATCCAGCCTTTTTTGACAAAGACCCTTGCGTGAGGAAAGTTCACAAATGTTCTATCTTTACAATGACCTTTGTTTCTTGATTTAGCATGTAATGTCGTAAGCATTTGGTTGCAAAGAATATGGTGAGGCATTCTCGTTCTGCTTGCGTGTAGCATGTTTCATAGTCGAGCAATGTTCAGCTAATGAAATAGATCGCACGTTCTCTCATGTCATCGTCTTCTTGAGCCAACATATAGGCTAGCGAGACATTGGTGGCTCGCGAATATAAAATTAATGGGCAATCCAGCTTAGGTGGCATTAGCATAGGTGGTGATAACAAAAAATGCTTAACTACATTGAAGGCTTCATTGTAGTCTTCAGTCCAATCAATGCTATAATATTTCTTGAGTAGATTGTTAATTGGATGAATGGTGAAACTTAAGTCCGGGATGAATCTCCGAATTGCACCAAGTTTTCCAAGAAATGACCTAATTCCAGATTCATCCCAAGGTGGGACCATTTCAAGAACATCTTTAGTTTTGGTTGGGTCAACATCGATCCCACATGATGATATAATGTAACCTAGGAGCTTCCCTCCTGTCACACCAAAGACACATTTTTCTGGATTTAGCATGACTCCGTATTCTATCAGATGTGAAAGAATGATGCGAAGCACTTCCAGATGGTCACAACACTTCTTGGCCTTAGCCAACAATTCATCTACGTAGGATTCCACAATTTTATGAATAATATCATGAAATATATACGTCATAGCCCACTAGTATGTAGTGCCATCGTTCTTGAGACCGAATGGCATAACATCATAGCAATAGGTTCCCCAAGGAGTTATAAATGTGGTTTTAGCTTGATCTTGTTCAGATATTCTGATTTGATTGTATCTCAAGAATCCATCCATGAGAGATAAAAGCTAAAATCCAGTTGTTGCATCAACAATGACATCTATAGATGGTAATGGGAAGTCATCTTTAGGACATGCCTTGTTAATGTCTCGAAAGTCTACACAGATGCGTATCTTTCCATTCTTTTTTGAGAACCGGAACGATATTAGATACCCACTGAGAGTAATCTACTGGTTTGATGAATCCTACTTGGAGGAGTTTTATTACCTCCTCTTTCACCATGAGAGCTACCTTGGGTTTCATTGGTCTCAATTTTTTTTAGCTGGTTTTGCATCTGATTTAGTGACGAGGTTGTGCACCGCAATGTGTGGTGCAACTCCTGTCATTTCTTTATAATTAAATGCAAAAGCCTTCTGATGTTCCTTGAGGATCCGAGAGTGTATTTCTACTTCTAATGGAGTTAACGAGGATCCTAACTTTAATATCCTTGGTTCATCTTCCATTCCGATGTTAATATCAATTATTTCTTCGATTAAAGAAGCGTTACCTTCTTCAAACTCAGGCGAGGCTAGAGGTAGTTCTAGATCATCTCCATTTTCGATTGTGTATTTGCTGAGTTCCTTTTGTGGGGGAAGCTCTGTCATGGGATTTCCGAAGTAGGAAGATGAATGTGGGATTATGGATAAATCTACCATGTTATGGGTAAGATGTAACACCACATAGGCATTCAAGAAATCAAGAGTGGTTGTATCACTATCGATGTGGTCTAGGATAGTAGATTTGTTTTCATTTCCATTTAAAAGAGGATTTGACATTGTTTTTATTAGTGGTTCAATACGAAGGGATACCATGAAACGGGTGTCCTCTAACTTACTATTTGGAGTAAAGCGTGATGCTGAGGTTGCTATTGAATCGGCAAGAAGATATTTTTCTCGTGGGATTGCTTCAATTGATATGAAGTCAAACTCCTTACTTAAATTCAGTACAGCTGTTTTGTAGAGTTATAAGTACTCGGCTTTGGTTTCATACATCTCAACAACTTAATTTTCTACCAATTACGAGTCTCCTAACACTCTGATGTTATCAACACCGATTCTCTTAGCTAAGATGAGGCCAAGGAGGATGGCTTCGTACTCATCGTTTTTGTTTGTGCATTCAAAATTTAGTTTAAAGGAAAATGGTAGGAATTTTCCCTCGGGAGAAGTTAGGATTACACCTACCCCAACTCCGTAATGACATTTAGCTCCTTCGAAATGGAGAGTCCAATACTTAGCTGGGAATATGGGCGCTAGGATATTTGTTGTGTTAATATCCTCTACCTCTATCATGTAGAGATCCATTGCTAGGAGAGAACCAACACCTAGGGTAGGTCCCATGCCTACAGAATCAAATGGTAGGAACATTGGTAGATCTTGTTCTAGCAATTCAACAATTTTTATAGTAGTTCCTAATGATACTATTTCTACAATGTTAGCCTCATCCTTGAGGGCTGGGATCATCTTGACTAGGCTCATAGTTTCAAGATTTGCTGTAGGCACCAACTTTTCTTCTGGTTTCATGTCAGTGGGTTTATTAAGTTGGTTTGTTGAGAGTTCAAACTCCGAGTGTACACCTGGTCTTCTCTTTAAGTCAACCAGGTGTACATCGAATGGTTTTGGATCACCTTTGGCTATGAACACCTTTCCTAAATTTAAGAATCTTACTTCTTGAAATAACATAGAAGGGATTGCCTTCATACAGTGTATCCATGGTCGACCGAGGATCATATTATAGTTAGTTTCCCGATCTATAATATAAAACTCAGTCAGGATTGTTTTGGGTCCTAAGGTGACTGGTAGTATTATAGTTCTAATTGAAGTGGATTTAAGGCTATCATAGTCTCTTAGTGTATTTCGAGTTGTGGAACAATTCATTTCTCCATACCCTAGCTTTTGAAGGAAAGAAAAAGGGACTATGTTAACTGCTGCCCCATCGTCAACCATCACTCGTTTCACATAATTGTTATAAACCCACACTTTCAAGTGTAAGGATGGATTACCTCGGTGTGTAATCTCAGCGTCTGTTGGCATTTTGTTTATTTCGAATATGAATTCGGTGTCCCTATCCGGCTGCCCCGGAGGGTGGATATCAAAGTCTATATGGTTTACCTGTGTTTCGGGAGGTGGAGTGATGCTAATTAGATGACCTAAACCCAATGCTTCTAAAAGAGCAGCCCTGTGAGTAGGTGAGTTCTTTAATAAATCCAAAAATGAGATGTACGAGAAGGTTTTCATTAGATCATTAATTAAGTCATAAGCACCCACGGGTTTTATTAATACTTGTTGGATATTGTCTATTTCTAGCGGGTAGCTTGGACTTAGCTTAGAGGAATACTCTCGTGTCCTTATTACAGCTTCTACGGGTAGTTCGGAATCTAACTCCACTAAACTGACTATCTTAGGTCGTGGTTGACTTCCTAATTATGGCACAACTAACAGATTCAATGAAGTTGAGGCTTCATGATCATTGTTTCCTGTAATTACAGCCTTGTTTGTCCCATTTGGATTTATCTTGTTATTGTTGTGATTTAGGAGAAGATCATTGAAGATCTGGAGGCGTGCATTTTGAGGGAAAACTGCCCTTGTAAAAATATTTTGTGTTGGTGATGTAGGATCTGCCAAGAACATATGTATAAAAAGTTGTCTTTATTCCTCTAGAAAATGTTGCATGAATTTATTGTAGTCACGGCACGTTCTAGTGTCATGGCCTCTGATTTTGTGAAAACCAAAATACGAGTTAGGATTGTAATTCCTATTTTGTTGGCTTGGTATATATTGTGGCCTAAAACTTTGATCAAATCGTTGCCTATTAAAATTTTGCATTTGTTGTCTTTGGTTTGAATTCTGGCTTTGATACCCAGTTGAATTTTGGTTTGGATTCTAGTTTTGATACCCAATTGAATTTTGGTTTGGATCCCGTGTAGGGCTTCACTGCTGTTGTTGTTGTTGTTGTTGTGGATGATTAAAATCCACTGTATTGATTGTTGGAGTAAACTTGTTTTTTCGTTGGTTGTTTATTTTTGGTGGAGTATTCACAACATTTACCTTTCTAGCCTGATCAGTTACTCCATCTGTTGTCACTCCACAATTTTTATTAAGGATTTTAGGTCCTTGATTGACATTTGTGGTAGTAGGATAAGTTGTAGTGTTCTAGTTAGAATTGATTAACCTCCCATTTGCTCCATATGTTTTGCGACCACTATTAATTATTGCCTGATCTTTTCGGAGAGCACTCTTAAGTACTTCATCGTAAGTTTTTAGTGGGAACTTCTAGACTTCTTCCTTCACTTCTCTACTGAGAGAATGAAGGAATAAATCACATAGTTCCATTTGGTCCATATTTGGAGCACTTTCCAAAGAATAAAGAACTGTACGCCACCTCTAGATGAAATGGGTGATAGATTCATTGTGTTCTTGCTTGATGTGTAAGAATTCCCTTATTCATGTTCTTAATAGTTTGTTCATGTCAAATGCCTTGATGAACTCTGAAATGAGTTGCTTGAATGAATGGATGGAAGCCTCAGGTATTCTATAATACCAATCGAGAGCAATACCTTCCAAGGTTTTGGGAAATATTTTAGTAATAACCCCATCCCATGGGAGTAGTTCTCGGATGGCTGTGGCGTAAGCTTTGATATGTGCATTTGGATCTCCCTCACCTTTGTACTTGGGAAAATCAGGAAGAGGTCTTGGAAGCATGATGATTCGTATGGTGAAATCTAAGGGCTCTTTCAAGTATTCTGAATATGTCCCTATCGCATAGGTTTCGACCATTGATGGTGCTTGTTGAGGGAGTGGAGGTGGAATGGGTTGTTGATATGGTATAGCGTATGTGTTGGTGGGGGCGTAAGGAAACCCTTGTGTTTGAGGAATCATGCCAGGAGAGGAGAACATATCCCCTAGTGGTGATTTGGAGTACATGTTTAAGTATGAAGGGGTATTGTCCAAGAATGGATTATTTTGTACTAGACCGGGAGGTGTCAGAATAGTGTTAGAAATGACGGTTCTAGTCAGTGTTTGTTGTGAATACTGAGGGGTCACACCTAACATACCTATTCCTGTGAGCAGGTCTATTTGGCTAGGATTAGAATTTCCTGCCTACATGAGTTGAGAATGGTGATTTTCTTGAGCAAGTTCTAACCCCCTCACTTTTTCTACTAACGTTGAAATGACTTCATTTGGTGGAGTCATGGTATTTTTCCTTAGCGGTGTTTGTTGTATATCATGGTGTTGTATAGGCATGTGATATCCTACTATGAACTGATAGCTACCTTGCCAAGTTTCCCCAAGGGCATTTCCTATATGTAATGGCATGGAGGTATTTCCTACAAAAGAGACCTCATGTTATGTTTGTAAACTCCCTATAAGAGACCTCAGATTGTGATGGTGAAAGAACCAGTAGAAATCTGACTCCAAATCAGAAAGTAGAAAGGAGTTCACATTAGGTTCACCAATTCTATTGGTGAAGCTGATGTGAAGGCTAAAGAGGTGGAAAAGACAAAAAGTATACTAATTGGAAGAACAAGAAGAAATATGACTCTGAATCAGAAGGTTGCGTATTCATTTCACGTTGGGTTCACCAATTTTGTATGATGGAAAAGTGATAAGCGAGTGTGGGAATCTACACATAAATTTTCCTCGCACCCAACCTCCCGAGGTCATGCCAAGACAGCCAGTGGGGATTGAATATGTGTGGGATGTAGACAAACTAGTTAGGCAATATGATGTCTTTGACACACACTAGTGGAAATTATGAATCTGAGGAAAAGAAGGCCCTCCTAACCTAAATTGGTGTGATAGATCGATCATCAAGGATGACTTCTCGAAGGCTCCAATCAATATCGAGCTCTGGCATGATTCGTTCTATGGGTTTTGGAATACGTGGAAAATGACCTGGGATAGTTTCGTGTATATCTCTAGATAAGGTCATAGGGCAGATGGTAAATATAATTGACTCTATGGGTGATTCTATGGCCTATTCTAGAACTCCTTAGCTTCATTAGTTGCTATTTCTAACAAGGATAACTGTTTGATGATGATAGGTGGAAGTGGAGTAGATTTGAATACTAATGTACGTAGGCCAGCATCTATGTCTGATTCACCTATGGACTCGTTGGGTTGTGAGACTTGTGGGTCACAACCATAGATTCGTATTTATTGTGGTCCTACTATGGTCATGTGCAGGCTCATTCCCTAATCCCTAATATCTAATAGTCATATGCTTTCTCAGCCTCTATATTCAGATTTAACAGTTGTATGACCTTTTCAGAGTATCTCATAGGCATTTGTACAACCTGAATTCTCAAGCTGATATCTATATCTATGAGAGTGTCTCCTGCGTCTGGCTGTGGGACTAAAGGATCACAACCAAAGGTCTGCTCTCTTTCAAACCCTTCCATAGTCATGCGGATATGTATCTAGGGTAATATGTAGTTTGGTTGATTTGACCAAAATGTGTGTGCTTGGTCATCTTCTATGTTTAAACCGTGCAGTTGGAAACTGATTTGTTGTAAGTTTACCATTGCTCGGAAGACTTGGATCCTAAGATTCAGATCTATATCAGTTATGGATATGATGAGATTGTTTTGGGGCATGATTGGCTTGAATACATATTCCCTGGGCTCTCTAGGTCCCATGATTGTCATACAAAATCCACAATGTAAACTAAATGTAGCAAAATAAAATTAACTATGTGAAGTATATCTATAACATATATAACTTCTATATTTTTGTATTTTTCTGATGAATTTTATAAATGAATTTGAAGGAGCAGCTATTTTAATATATCTAGAAATTGACAATTAATCTAGTGACGAATTTTAAAACAAACAAAGTAACCAAGTATAGCTACTTTCCTGTGCAATTGTAAATCTATTCTAAACAATGAAATAACTGATCTAATCTATTTGAAAGACTCTCGATCCTACCTCATAAGTGAGGAAAGAATCATAGTCTCTCAGAAACTATCAATCCTCACAACTTCCCTAGCAATATCAAAAGTAAAATTGACTAAAATAAAGTGATTGGCTACTTTATTTGATATGCTTCTAATTTAGAACTTTGAAAGCAAGAACCTGGAATCTGCAGAATAGTGGCAAATCCAATGATGTGTGTGATTTTTTCCCCTCAGTGTGACCTCCTCACTCCATGTTCACGTGGATCCAGAAAAGTGTGTAATGCTAGCATCAACAGAAGTAGATATTGGGACAAAGGTAGCTTAGGATACAGACTGAATACAATATGAGTAGGAGAGAGATAGCACAAGAGTACAAAGCTTGGCTTATGAAATTCCTAGCGGGATTTATTGTGAGTCATGCAACATAAAACGTCCAGAACCTGAAACTATCTTGCTTGAAGAACAAAACCTACAACTTTAATGGCTTCCTATTGAAAACAAACTATTCTACTCCAATGGATTAGATGAAATATTAACAACACTTTCACAAGATGGATATGTGGCTTCCTAACAACAAAACAACACTAGCTAAGCATGCAATGAATGAAAATAAGAATTCTAAGCAAAATGAAAGACTAATCTATTGCAATGAGAAATTCAGAGTAAAATTTGAGGGGCCATTTGCTTGAGCACAAGCCAACTATTTATAACATTTACATTTACCCAAGGTAAAAACCAAATTGAACTCTTAAACTATAAACAATGGCAAAATACTATTCCAGGGAACCAAAATCATTAATGCAAGCCCAAGGTGGTGAAAAAAAGCTGGTAAACGTTGAAATTTACGTGAGTGGTGTTAAAATAGCATTCTGGAAAATGTGTAAAGGACCGCCGCCCTGATCACGGCGGCAGTCATGAGACCGCCACCCAGGCAAGGCGGCAGTTATGTAACTGAAGAGAAAAAGGAAAAGAAAAGAGGGGAAAAGAGAAAATCAAAGTACGCGGGGGCTAAGCGGGGCATGTGAAATGATAACGTATACTTGGAGAGCTTTTTTCAGATCCCAAACACCTTGTGAGGAGACCTGTATCATCATTAGGGCACGTGTTACGTTGTTCCAATAGTGAAGTACCCTACAATTTTGGGTACATACAGGAACTTCCACCAACAAATATCTTTTGATTGATGGGTCAAACTATTCTTTCTAGAGCATCAAGATGAGGACTCGGATCATGTATTTTGGATGTGAAATTTGGAAATCTATATTAGAAGGGTATACGGTTCTACAAACTCCTCTAACCAATGTTGTAGATAAGAAGGCTAATAATGAGAACTCCAAAGAAATGAATTCTATATTTTGTGTACTTGACAAATCATAACATTTCAAGGTCATGCATTATACATCAGCTAAGATAATGTAGGAGAAAATTCAAGTCATCTATGAAGGATATTCCTAGGTAAAGATAAAAAATCTTCATGCATACAAGAGCCAGTTTGAAAGCCTAAGAATTAAGGAAGAATAATCCATTGTTCCTTGTCTTCTTATAGTTAATCAATTTTTCATCATCATAATAGGTTTAGATGAGGAGGTAAAAGAGGAAGTAGTGGTGTAAAAATTATTGAGGTCTCTTACTCGCAAGTTTGATCATAAAGTGTTATCGATTGAGGAAGCCAAGGATTTGAAAGTAATGTTAATGGATGAGCTCCATGGGATTTTAAAATCATATAAGATGAGGGTTTTTGATTCAAATCATATCAACAAGGAAATAGCTTTTAAGGGTGAGAATAAGACAAAAGAAAAGAAGACCACTAATTTTAGTGAAGCTAATATTGATTATGAAGAACTGATTTCCTTTTAAATTCTTTAACTATGGTGAAACAAGTAATTTTTTGAATAAAATCCCTCACAAGCACAAGGATGAAGATGATAATGAACATGATGAAGATCATGACAATAATATCCATAGGTTTGAAAAATGATATAATAATTTTAAGAGGTTTGAAAACAAGAAGTCTAAGAAATGGTTTTACACTAAGGAAGAATGTTGCTCAACTAATGAAAGTAGTTATGAAAGAATTTCTGACTCTAATTTTTAGTATAAGAATGAAGATATAGGTGATGAAGTCTTGTTTATGGTCAAGGGTGTTAAGATCACTAAATGTGAAGACTATATTGTTTGAAAAGATCTGCATGCACTCTAAGGAAGAAGAAGAAGGGGGTAACTTAGAAAATGAGCTAATGTGTGTTGAGACAGGGCTAAAACATACTGAGAGGATGTCAAGAAGTTTATATCTCAAGTTAAATAATATTAAGGAATGATTCATGAACATGAGGAGAAAAATTGGTCTTAGACAGGTAAGCTTGATGAAACATTTAAAAGGTAAGAAATACATATGAGTTCCATGAATTTAAGCTTGTAATTATAAGAATAAGAGTGCATTAATCTTGAAGGAGAGATGATATTTCTAAGGGAAGAGTTTCCTAAAGCAACTAAATATTCTAAGACATTTCAGAAGTTTGAAAAGATCTACAAAGATCTTGACGATATCTTACATAGTTAGATATCTAGTAGAGACAAGACTTGTTTGGGATTCAAGGATGGCCTCAAAGAAAAATAAGTGATGTAAGATGACATTTTTCCAAGAAATGATATTGAAGGTCCAAACATCAAAGAAGGTCAAAAAGAGAGAAATTTCAAAGGCAATGTGAAGACAAAGTCTGTGAGGTAGCCCAATGCTTCAAGGTATGAGAGATATTTCAATGGGTATTGTTAGAATTGTAATTGTTTTAGAAATAGATTAAAAGAGTGTAGAAGGATAGTAATAGATGATCTCCCATGGAGGGATAGTAGAGATGATCAGTCAAGGAACATTTTTTTTATAACTACCATGAAAAAGGAAGCACTGCTAAGTAGTATCTTTACGAGTCATCAAATAAAATTTGGAGAGAATAATGTCTAAGAGGTAAGAATAAAGTGGTATGTTTTAACTGCAATAAGGTTGGACATGTGGCTAGATAACTTTTTTTATGGTCCTACAAGGAAAATTAGGAGGTTTCAGGGTCTTAGAGTGCAAGATAAGAGGAAATACATGTTGTGGGAACCAAGAGTAAACAATATCACTCCGTATAATGCAGTTATTGAAGTAAAGGAAGAATTTTCACATGTTATTGGTCAAAAGGAATAAGGAAAAGGTGATTTATAGGTGTCTAATAGGTCATGTAACCTCTTTATCTTATTTTTTTACACTTCTCTTATTGGATGATGTATCTATTATTCTTCTTAGATACATTTACCAAATGTATGAATTATGGTGTTGAGGGGGTCTTGAATGGATGGAGGAGTGCAATCTAAGTGTCAAGGTATATTCATTGTGTTCTTGAAGGTCTCTAATATATTATAGAGTTGGTTTAGGTAATTTCATGTTGCAAAGCTATTGAATCCATGTAGAAGAAATTCATTTTATATGATGACTTAATCAGACCATCAGAGGAAAGGTGTAATTATGCATTCCAGATATCATTGTGAGTTGAATGAGTTTATATTTTATGTATCATTCCTTGATTTATGTTTTGAGATGTATCAAGTATGTTCATGCATAATGGAGTATGGAGAGTATAAAGCAAGGCCAGGTCTGTGAAGATCAAACGGTGAGTTCTTAAGTTTATAAACAGTATTGCAAGTTTTTGTATGGATGCTTGGGTTAGTAGTGTTGTCTCAGACAAGAGTATAGGATTTCAAGATGTTGTGTAGGGCAACATAGACCTAGAGTGGAAATTTTGATCTTGATGAATGAATACAATTTTTTTACAGAGGCATTATAAGCTAAGGTATGTCTCTAAGTTTATCCTTGAAGTGGTAGTAGAGTAGTAAGGTGAAGCATGTCTTATTGCTGGTTATGTGTGAAGTTTCATGGTGTTTTGTATGATTTGAGGGGGAGATAAAGTGCTCATTATCCTTAAGATGTGAATCTAGGAGTGTTCTAGGACCTTTTTGGTTGATCATTCGCATCATGATAGGGTACAATAGGTAGTTGAGTGCTACAATGATGAGCAACAAGTCTATAGAGACAAGTACATATGAAAATGTCCTCAAAGGATGTCGTAGGTGTCAAGAAGGGATAGTTTGGTAGAGTTATTAGATGTTTGGAATTATATTTGTAGGGGGGGATATTCATATGGTCAAGAAAGATGAGATATCATGAAAATAAGGTAGAGAACACTGGAATGTTTCTTCAAGACTATGGTGTTAGTTTTGACCTATCTCCATGGTTATTGTTCAAGGTATGTGTGCTTATATTTATATAGACAATTAGATAATGATGGTATGTTTCCAAGGGGATTCATAAGGTATTTTATCATGTGTTTTGTATGTTTCTATAGCAATAATGAGTTTAGAAAGTTTGTTCTGAAAAAGAGGTTTATGGATATTAGTCCTAAAGGTGTTTCCAGCCTGTGTATAGTAGGATTAAGTCATCTTGAATGTGTCTGTATGAGGGCTAGGAATGAGTATGAGTCTAACATGATGTTTTTTCTCAAATATAAAGTATGTCACTATGTATGCTATGTTTTACATATGCCCAGGGGAGTTACACTGCTCTCATGATATTATGAAGCCAAAAAAAAGATTCAAAAAGGAATGACATGTATGTGAGCGTGTTTAATGTTTTTGGTTGATGTTTTCAACCAAGAGGTGTTCCTAATATGTAGATGGATATGGAGACTATGTGTTAAATGAACATGCTTTGTCATTAATATAAAAAGGGGGGAAGTATCATGTTGTTTTCCATTAATGACAAAGGGGGAGATTGTTGGCATGTGTGAGCAAGAGTTGTCATTGATGTAAAAGGTGTGTAACTAAATTAATGACAAAGGATGATGATAAGGAGTGCAAGAGGAATTTTGTAGTGATGATTACATGACCAAAAAAATAGTGACATGGGTGCAAGAATGGAAATGGTGATATTTTCTTAGCCAAGTAGGCCTAATCATGAGGTCTAGTCAACATAGGTGATGACATATGAAGGATAGATATGCAAGGAGGAGATTTAAGCATGGTATAGGCATGGAGAGAATGTTGGGATTTTTTTGAGACACTTATGAAGGTCTCAGAAGGTCATTGTAAGGTGTGAGTAGGGTTTCTAGGCTCTCATCTAGACCTATTCTAGGTGCTTGGTATCCTAATGGAACATCAAGGTCAGTTACAGAGCTATAAGGGCCCATCAAGGAATGTAGAGGTGTGAGACATGTTTTCTCAATGATGTAAGGACATTTTGAAGAGTTTTTATGCACATGTACGATGTTCACCTACTCTTTCTAGGTCTAAATTAGATCTAATTTTATGACCTAGCTAGGAAAGTCATTGTGGTTGAAAAGATGTAGATTCAAGTATGATCAGATGAGAATAGGAGAAGATGAGAGAGGTTTTCCTAAAGTTTTCAGCCAATTTTTAAGTTTGTATGATGAGATTCTTGCATGATATGTTGATTTTATCCCTACCAAGTTGAAGAGAGTGCATTTTCCAACTCGATTTGAGATTTTTTGTGTTGGTTGGCATGTGAAAAGTTTTCACAGGGACCTTATCCATTTAAGGATGTTTTTTCATGGATCTAGGAAGGTCTCAGAGTTGAAATGAGGTCAAATGAGATCCTATGCTTTATGAATTATTTCTAAGAAGCCAAGGTGGTCATAAACCCTACCAAAACCCTAGTTCATGAGTGATGGAGAATTATTTTTTGGTGTGAGATAAAAATTCATTAGATCATCAAATGTGATGATCGGAAGATAGAAAGGAATATCCCATATTTCAGATGGTGGTGATTTGGAGTCTTTAAAGTAGGTGGAGACCACTTATATTTGCTTGTTTTCAGGAAAGTATGATTTACTCTCAAGTTTAGCATTTTATCTATGATATAAATTGATGTTATTAATAGAATGGAAGATATTGTATATTTTTAGGTGATTTTAGAGCTTGGTGAAGCCATTATGAGGTCTTCATAGGTCCAAAAGTGAAGATTTTTTCTTAGGCCTAATAGGTTGTTTTTATCAGTAATTGTGAAAGGAATTCTTGTACATGTGTGGCATAAGAGGAAGTGTATAATTACTATGGAGGTGATGTAAACATCCAATATGACATGATGCATTATTTGGTTGAGTTATACAAGTCATATTTTTTGGTAAGGTTGAGGTCACAAGTTAACCTACTTGACATGGGTTAAGGACAATAAAGATATCTTGATGAAATTCGTCTAAAAGATCAATATCTTGGTTAGGTTCATGATGTTTATCCATTGGATAGTGATTAGGGGTTAAATTTTAACATGTTCCATATATTGAGAGGTCTTAAAAGTTTCATCAAAGGTGTGATAAGGTCAAGTTTCTAATGCTAGTTTCTGAGCAACATATGTATCTTTAAGGACAAAGAGGTTTTGATGGATCTATGAGATGATTCATGAAGTATAAAGTGTCTTTAGGTGTTCTTTGCATCAATATATTTCCAATGAGTTCTTTCATGACATAGAGGAGGTGGTTTTTGGGTGCTTGGTATTCATCTTTGAATATTGGTATCTTGCAGGTTCCTATATGGAGTAGGAAACATTCCTACTTGGAGGTGACATGAAGAAAATGGATAGTGTAGATGTTATTGAGCTGGTAGAAGGATTTTAGAGGATGTTAATGACATGTGTGGATCCTTTGGAATCTTGATAGAGATTCATTTTTCCTTTGAAGTCCATATTTCATTCATTGGAGAAGGAACTAGCCTTTTAGGCCTAATTGTGCATGTTGAGTGCCTTAGTTTAATGCCAACCTTTATGGTACTTTCATCTGATTTTATATGATTTTGTAGGTGTATTTTATTGTTTTTATGACTGAAGTTAATGGTCATGTCTAACCTAATATGCTTGAAATCAAGATTCATGTATTTAAGTCCATTATATTTTCTCATTATGATTAGTGTGAGAGAGGAATTTGTGAGCTTGAGGAGAGTGTGAAGGAGGAATAAGGGCTTCATGATAGATCTGAAAGAAGATATGGAAAATTGAGAAGATTAAATAAGAAATTATTCAATTTCCTTATACCTAATCAACAAGATAAGGAACAATATTGAGCGAGTAGTAGAAGAGAGTGTTGTTTGATAGGGTTTTGAGGTGTGTGAGATAAATTTGTGATCAAAATGAGTTTATAGGAGAAACATACATCAATGATCTTCATCATCTGGTGGTTTAGTAGGTTTTTGATCACCTTAGGGGGTATTAGCCTCCTTTTATAGTGGGGTGTTATACTAAAATAGGGGTGGGTGCTCCTTGTAAAGTGAGGTGCTTCACTAAACAAATATCGTGTGATGTGTAATATTCATACAATTCTTTTGGATTGAGTAATATATTCAAAAAATTTAGTGGGTTTTTCTTACACTTGAGGGTTTCCTAATTTATATGTAGTTTCTTTTGTACTCTCTTATTCATGTGTATGGTTGATCATGTTTAATATTATCTTAATGGCCAATGAATGTTGATTTCATGCTTTAAATGGTGTATAAAACTTAAGAGAATTAAGTGAAGGTTTTAAAGGACTATTTCACCCCCCCCTCTTAGTCCATTTTTCTTCTAACAACCAAAGATCTACAACTCTTATCCATGATGCTTCCAAATCAAAAAGTGCTTGATATTTATCCTGGCTCAATACTTACATTTTGCCTAGTTAGACACCCTTGTTATGTGCGTAAGCTACTAACCACTCATACAATCCTAATAGAACGGAACCAAAGAATATCTCATATATAGAAACATATAAGTTCTCTTTCACCCACTTGTGTTTATTAAAATCATGTATGGTGTTGTATCTCTGATCAAATTATTCTTGGAAAATCATCCACCCAATGCTCAATATTCTCTTATGATAGCCAGAATGTCATGTCATTATGAGTGTAATGTAAAGAGGTGCCAGAAATAGAACTAAAATTTTGTTGTCTAGTAGACAACACTTCATAAGGTCATTCAAGTTAGTACCTCACCTAGACAGATGCCTAAGCACTCACCTCAAGCACATGCAACCGAACGAGCTCCTCCTGTGTGCACTTATTAGGATGTTAACCACTATAAATTGTATGAAGATAACAACAGAGAACAACAAAGGCAACACATATAATAAGGAAACTAATTATCATACACAATCACCAATAATATTTGAATTTCCATAACACCATACTTAGATCTATTAATCTTTACAATCTATACACAATTGTCCATCATAACATAGGTTCCTTACATAAACATGTTGATTACATCCATGCATTGATATACGCTTGTATACATATAGAAATCACTTATATATCATCACAAACTCTTAGCATTGACCCCTCTTACAATGACCACAACACCTATTTATACATGGTACGGACTTTCCCTTCACCACCTAAATGATTCAATCCTAATAATAGGCATCCTAAATATAGGTTAAAGTCTTTACAATTTTTCTTTAACTCATGCGTTAACCCTATAAATAGCTCTTCTCCGTGTGGCTTCCTCATCTTGTCTTGCATGTTTTTTTCCTATTTCAGGATATTCCTTGCATGTAACTCCATATTTTTATTTTTCCTATTTTTAGCCTTTACTTTGAAATCAGATAATTCCTAGAAATCTATGTGTATACACATACCCTTCGCACACTTGAATTGCATTTCCCTTCCGTGAACCTCCACACGTTTGACCTGTTCTTGTTCCTTATTCTTGTGCACATACCTTTTTGCATTATCTTATGTTGTCCTTTTTCTTGTGCACATAATCATACATGATCCTTCCTCAATCATATATTTTTTCCTGTGCAGGACCTTCAACCTCCCATGCATGGCTAATACTAAGCCATTTTCTCTGCCCAACATAGGGAATCTATCTCAACTATAGAATTAGAAGGCAAAGTATGGTACCAATCTAATGCATCTCCTGTAAGTTTCTTTTTTTATGATTTTGGTGGCAACATATGAATTGGTCCTAATCCATTATTTAAAAATATTTCCAAAGGTTTTCATATGAAGGGGTGGGATTAGCAGACATGCCATAAGAGATAGATTGAGGAATTCCACCAATATCCATACTAGTAATATAGGGTTCTAATGAATCTTGTTGGAATACTCGTAAGAATTTTTTTTGAATGATGGAAACCCCATTAGGCCCATTTAGAAAATGAGGGGGAGTGGTGCCCCCAATATTCTATTAGAGGGTGGTTGACTAATTGAGCCATTTTTTCTTGCATTTAGAGAAATTTAGTCATCATAGTGGATTTTTGTTGGCTCATTTTATCAATGAGATAGAGAATGAGGTTGTTAGGGTCAAAATTGGAGGCATTTTTAGACAAACCTATTTCAGCGTCTTTCCCCTTTTCTTCCCTGTGGTCAAGTTGTTTGGAGATGAAATTGATAAGCCGCTCGCTAATAATTTCTTCCATCTTTCCCTTATATTGAGGATACTGAGATAGAAATTTCTAAATCTCAGGGGGATGCTCAAAATTATCATCATTCTCATGTGGGACATTACGACGGATAAAATGCTTCTTTCTAGGTGCTTCTACGATGCAATAGTCCATACAAAAGGGAAATTCAACATTAGGATTATATGTTCTAAGGGAAAATTTCCACAACAATTTTGAAGGACCCCATGCCTAGATACTCCATGTTGGAGTGTTTATCTGGATGATAAAATTTCTAAAAAGGAGAGCTATAAACACAATCATTCATACAAAGAAATTTAGAAAGGGGGTTGAAGGCATCTAGAAGAAGATCTGGGAGTATACATAGAATCAGTCATATATATATATAGGTTTGCACAGGGGATGAAGTACAAATATAAGAAAAACAGAAACATAAATGATTTCCTAGGAGTGACGGTGTCTGTGCGGATTGGTTTTTGAGGTTTTTTTGGGCATTTGGGTATTTAGATGAAGTAAAATTTGAAGATGGAAGCTTTTACAAGTTGTGCTTGATTATAAGGTTTGGAAGATTCACGTTGGGTTCAAAAGAAGATGTATATGGGCCAAAATGTGTCTCAATAATATACACTCCTAAGTCATGCATCCATAATGGAATCGAGGTAACGATTACGAAAGACACATGTACCAGCATACAAGGGATAGATATAAAGGGGCTATAGTGAAGACTATGGTCACATATCTATAAGACAGTAATCCCTACACTATGTCAACCTAGGGTTTCCAAGGCTCGTGATCAAGATAGAGGAAGGAACCCTACTGAGATATTGGTAGTTAAATGTGGCTAGGTATGGATCAATAATCAATATGCATGAAATAAATGAAATGAAAGTATCTGATAATAGATAAGATTACTATGCTAAGTAACATCCAAACACATAAAATACTAAGCTAACATGACACAATGAAGAAGGAAATGAACTTACCTATGAAAAATGACAAAAGATGGTTATAGAACTCCCCTTGTACCTATAGGGTGATCAGTGATACATCTATCTCTCATGATAATAATCACACAGAGAGATTAGTTATTAGGTAGAGAAAGGGAAGACCATGAATGTCATAGAATCACTATATGATGCCCCAATAGTTCCAAGAAACCATCTAATAACAAGAGTGTTTAATCCAATCCAAGAAATATGAAAGATGAAATAATAACTAGCCGAGTAGATGTAAAGATGGTGCAAAAGAGAAGATCTAATGGCATTCTTAATGCTAATCCTTCCCTTTCTTATGAGTTTTAAGTGAGGTGAGTGTATATATAATACGTCATCACCCACAGGTGATGGTTTCGTCCATAGATGCTAAAAATAGGTAAGGTGTCATGAAAATTGAAAGAAATATGTCCTAGATTATGGATATGGATAAGCAAGATATAGAGTGATGAGATGTAAAAAATAAGTCATGAATGTAATGCATATGAGACCTAGGAGTAAAATGGTACCTAGTGCAAGGAAAACTAAGGCCAAGACAAAATAGTGACACTCTCTCCATGTATTTTATCTAACCCATAATGGTTACATGAATAACCATTCCCAATTCCACGCAGGCCCCTTAAGGTACCCACTTTAGAAATAGATGCATTAGTGAGCCTTATCTACACAAATGAAGTTGATAGTAATAGGTATGAAAGATAAAAGGTGAAAATTAGGTGGGATGATGAAATCCTTCTTCATATAGCCAAATCAATTGGTTCACCAGTTGGGCTTGATGGACCTATGAAAAATAGATCAAGACTAGCCTTCATAAGGTTCTGTGTCTCTACTGAAATGGATCAAGAGCTACCTAATCACATTTTTCTGCAGTCCAAATATGGAGCATGGAAACAACAAATAGAGTATGAAGCTTTCCAACTTAGATGTAGAAAATATCATAAATTAGGGAATTTTTCCAGCAAATTCTTTGAGAAAATAATGCAAAAGCTAGAAATACCCTCAGATCATTTTGAGGCTCAAGAACAGGAACAAACGGATAAGGATGATAAATATCCTCTAACAGACCAGAATGCTGGAGATAGCTGCATGCAAATGAATCCCAAGCTAAAAGACTGGAAAAAGGGCTTTAAGACAAAGAGGCCACCGGTTTATAAGAAACTGTGGAGGCCTAAAATTCACCAGACTGAAAAGCTTGATGAAGAAAGCAAGAGGGATATGGTAGTGGATCCAGAAATGAACATTAAGACACCAAATCCAGTAAAGCTGAACATGGAGATTGATGAAGAAAATGAAAAAAAATTCATTCATCTTATCACTTCTAAGGAAGAAGAGATGGAAAAAACTACTCCTTTTGCTCATCAATAACTGATAAATAGGAATAGCTCTCTGGAGCTACTCAAAATGAGGCAAGGAAAAGTCAAAGAGGTTTTGGAATCCATAGCAAGAGATCTAAACCAAGATAAAGAGTTTACTGATATGGAGGAGCTCACTCCTAAAATGGTTAAAAAAACTGATGTTGATAAAGGAAAAGAGGAAGGGGAAATTACCCCTACTAGCAAGAAAAGTCTATCAGACTGTGATAAAGATCGATTCATCATAGTGAGAAGTAAGAAATGAGGACTAAAAATTCTTGAAGAAATTTTGGAATCACTCTATAGTGATAAAAAGAAGCAGATTGGAAGCTGGGAAGCTTCCACCTCAAGAATCACTAGGGAAATTGCTAGAAGAACTGCAAATATTGGAGTTCCCTATAGAAAAGGAAGACTATCCAAGAGAGAAGTAAGAGAAAAAGAGATTGAGAAAGAAATTGTAGATGGTACACAAAGGATTTTGAACCTTCTGGTAACTGCATCACCAAAATTTTTTTAATGAAGGTCATTTCTTGGAATGTCAGAGGACTCAATGGGGGGCCTAAGCAAAAAATTCTTAAGGAAATTAAAATATCAAATAGGCCAAGCATCCTTCTTATTCAGGAAACTAAAATGAAAATTAAAGTTGTTGAAGATTGTAAAAGATATTTCTGGGAGAATGCTGCCTTTGCTACTGTTGATTCTCAAGGAGCTTCTGGAGGCTTAGTGATCTTCTGGGATACCAAAATTGTTAATGGTAATGTGTTTTCTTCCTCCCATAATCATTTAGCTATAATCTTCAAAAGCCTTGAGAATAATTCTAGTTGGATCCTTTCCAATATTTATGCACCCAATACTATTGCTGGTAAAAGAAATTTATGGAAGGAGTTAACCTTGTTTTGGAATAATGTTAAGGACATGAACTAGTTGATAATGGGAGACTTCAATACTCCTTTAAATCCGGGAGAAAAATTTGGGGGGAACTCTAAATTTTCTATCAGTATGGAAGAATTTGTTGACTTCATCTCGACTCTTAATCTCATGGACATAGAACTTCATGGTAATCAATTTACCTGGTCTAACAGAAGATTTGGGTAGAACTTGATACAGGTTAGATTGGATAGAGCTCTCATTTCTGCTGATTAGATCTTAGATCAGAATTTTCATCTCTCTTCTCTCCCCAGAATAGGCTCTGATCACAATCCTATTGCCCTAAATTTCTTCAATTGGTCAAAACCTTTTCACTGTAATTTCAAATTTGAGAAAATGTGGCTTCAGCATGAGGATATTCTAGGTAGAATTAAAGAGTGGTGGTATTGGGAAGGCATAGGGATGACCTAATTCAGGATTCTACAGAAGTTGAAAAATGTAAAGCAAAAGGTTAGAATCTGGAATAAAGAGGTTTTTGGGAATATTTTTGAAAAGAAGAAAGAACTTAAGCAGCAGCCGAAAGAGCTCGAACTTAAAGTTTCTTTGAAAGGTATGACCCTAGAGGATCATCAACAAGAAAAAAAGATTCTGTCAGATCTACATAATATAAACAGCCATGAAGAATCTTGTTGGAGAATGAAGTCTAGAGCTCTTTGGCTAAAAGCAGGAGATAGGAATACATTTTTTTTTCATTTGACAACCCTCAAGCATAGAGATTGTAATAGAATTACTGAAGTTTCTAAGGACAATGGGATCATTACTAAGGATTCTGAAGATATCAAAGAAGAAGCCCTCAAATTCTACAAGAATCTTCTCACTGAGAATAATTCTTACAATGAACAAGTGGCCTCCTTTCTCTTAGACTCCATTCCCAATAATTCACTTCCTTCTGAGAGGTTTAAGGGTCTTTCCAAAACAGTCACCATTAAGGAATTAAAAAAGGTTGTTTTCACTTTAGAAGGGGATAAGGCTCCAGGCCCCAATGGGTTTTTGGCCAACTTCTTCCAAAGATGCTAGGAAATATGTTTTGAAGATATATTGAAAGTTGTTAATGAGTTTTATAGAACTGGAAATTTTATCAAAGAATTAAATAATACACATATTGTGCTTGCTCCTAAGAAGTTGGATGCAAAGGACTTCAAATATTTTAGGCCAATCAGTTTGGTCAATGTAATATATTGGATCTTCACAAAGATTCTAACCACTAGGATGCAACCTATTCTTATGGAGATTATTTCACAACAGCAGAGTGGATTCATTCAGGGAAGAATTATTCAAGATGAAATTATCATGGTCCATGAAACAATCCATTCTATGGATAAAAGTAAAAAAGTAGGGATGGCTATCAAACTAGACATGCATAAGGCCTTCAACAGAGTCTCCTAGAAATTCATGGATGAGGTCTTATCCAAGTTTGGTTTTCAAAATAAATTTCAGAAAATTATTCATTCTTGTATTTCTACTTCTAGATTCTCAGTGGTTGTTAATGGGGAACCAGTTGGTTTTTTTGCCAGCAATAGAGGAATCCAGAAAGGGGACCCAATCTTCCCTTTATTGTTCATTATAATGGCTGATAGTTTAAGCATATCTATCTCAAAAGCTATTAGTATTGGCATGATAAAGGGCTTTCTACTAACTTCTGGTAATCAGGTTTCCTCACATCAACAGTTTTCTAATGACACTCTGCTTCTTCTGATGGCCTCAATAATTGAGGAAAAGGCTATCAAAACTATCCTTAGATTTTATGAGGAAGCCTCGGGACAAAAAGTTAATTTTGACAAAAGCTCTATCTATTTCTTCAATACTCCTATAGAAAGGTAAAGAAATATTGCTAATATTCTTGGATGCACTATTAATTCATCACATGCTACTTATTTTGGTCTCCCTTTGAGTATAAGAAAGATTTCTAATGAGGTCTGGAATGATCTTATTAAGATATTTCAAAAAAACTGACTGGTTGGAAAGGAGCTCTACTTTCAAGCGCAGGCAAGTGCTTATTGATAAAAAGCGCTCTTTAGAACCTGCCTATTTATATCATGTCAATGTTCAACATACCAGCAGCATTGTCAAACAGTATTGAAAAAATTCAAAAGAACTTTTTTATGGCATGGTACTGAGGACAGGTTCAGGTATCATTTAGTGGCTTGGGAGCAGGTATGTAAACCAAAGAGGCTTGGGGGGTTAGGTATCAAAGATATCAAACATATGAGTGCTGCTCTTATTGCAAAGTTAGGTTGGAGACTTATAAAATAACACAAGCCTTGGACAGAGTTGGTTCAGATTAAATACCTTTCCAACCAAAGCAAGATCTCCTTTATTTTTGATCAGTTTCTTTCAAATCGTTCTATTTTCTGGAACAATCTTCTACACAACAGACATATTCTATCTTAGGGTTGTAGCTGGAAACTTGGGGATGGTCAAGACATTAATTTTTGGACTGATATTAATTGGATTTCATCTTATGGCCACATTAAAGACAACTTAATTACAAAGTATGGGCACAAAATACAGGGCTATATTGAGGTGGATGAAAATAAAATAAAATGGAAACAACTCAAAGTTGAGGAGGATAATGTGCAGACTGATGTTTCATCTCTGCAGAATCAACTTTCTCTAATTCATATTAGTAATCAAAATCATAAGGATGAGCTCATTTGGAAATATTCTTTTGATGGAGAATACTCAGTTAAATCGGGTTACAATTCTTTCTTTTCCTCTATTGAAAGTGAAATTAGATGGCATAAGTTGTGGATGCCAGAGATAACCCCTAGAGTGAACTTTTTCTGGTGGCTCATCATTAAAGACAAGATACTAACTAATGAAAACCTCATTAGGAAGGTATTCATCATGCCGAATAGGTGTTGCATGTGTCAGAAAAGATGCAGAAGACATAAAACATTTATTTCTTCATTGTAAGTACACTTCCAAAATTTGGCATCTTGTTTTTAAAAAATTTAATCAGAAATGGATCTTTCCCCTTACTTGTCTTCAGGCCTGGGAACAATGGGACTCTCCTTACAAATATTGTGTGGTGAGGAGATTATGGCAACTATTTTTACCTCACACCATGGGGTGAGTTTGGAAGGCTCGTAATGATGGCATATTCAGAAATAATAGAAAGTTATGCAGCAAAGCCTACAAATAAATTATCATTGTTTTGTAGGACAATATTGCAAGATTTAAACCTCCTAAAAATAGACCTTTCCCTGAGGAAGAAGATTACATTATGGCTGCTTGGAATATTGACACTGTCTTCAAAAAGAATAACAATGGTATGGATAGATCCATTGTCCGATGGATTAATCCTCCCAATGCTTGGCATAAGTTGAATTTTGATGGGGCCTCAAAGGGAAATCCAGGAGATTCTGGAGGTGGAGGAGTCATCAGAGATCACAGAGGCTGCTTTGTTGCTTCTTTTTCTAGGAAAATGGGTAGGCATACTAATCATTACTCTGAAGCTCTTGCTGCTTTGTGGGGAGTAAGGCTAGTCAGGGATTGTAATATTCTAAATATCATTATTGAGGGTGATTCACTGAACATCATCAATCTCTTAAACAATAAGTAACCCCCCAGCTGGTCAATTAGAGATTTTATTGTTGAAGCTACTGATATATGCAAGAGTTTTGAAAATGTTAAAATCAATCACACCTATTGAGAAGGCAATAGGGTCACAGACGGTTTGGAAAACTTTGGGGTTAACAATACTTTTCAAACTTGGCTAAGGGGGGACATTCTTCCCACTCAAGTTAATAAATACATCATCAATGATTTACATGGCTTGGAAAGTAATCACTAATGGTTGTAATGTTGATGCTAAGGAGCAGATTTTTAAGTACAGAATGATGACATCATCTAAAATTTGTGTGATTTATGTGAACTAGACAGTCATCATTACTTATCATAGGGAGAATGCTAAGGAGCGGGTCACTAATTACAAGTTAGGTCTAATAATTACCTCTTTTATCATGAATGGGAGAGATTCAAACACAAAGCTAATATTGATACGTATAGTGCTAAATTTTTTACCGTTGTGGGCAGAGTCACTAGAAAAATGGGGGGTCCACCTTGCAAGACAAAACCCACCCATAATCCAGTGTGGAAAGAGGATGCAGGGCTTTGGAAATATCTTCAAATTGGGGGTCTTGCAAATTTTATTAAAAGAATACAAGGTTTTGATTAGGATATTTCCATTAAATTTACATCAGGGATGGAAGACTTAGGTAGTTAAGTACAACAACATTGAGGTTGAGATAAAGGAGGAGCTTATCGCTTAGGTCATGGGGCTCAGTCTTGAGGGAACCAAATTATTTAACAAGAAGGTGGGACAGAGAGGTGGAGGCAAAGAAATTCCTAGACGAAGGGGAAAATCTTGAATTTGTGACAACCGACATCAAGTTGACTTCGATTCCTGAGCCTTTTATTGAGCTCACCAGGATGGTTGTTAGGTATGTAACTCTTGAGGGGATATTTGTTACTATTCCTCAAAAACATTTGATCTTTCTTAACCACTTTCGTAGAAACATAATCATTAGCTTCCCTCACTACTTGATAAACTCGCTGGAGAAATCTGTTCGGGATGTGCAAAATCATACTAGGGTAGTTCCACTCCATCAAGGGCTAATTCTTCTTTATCCACCGCCACTACTCAACCTGTCCCCACATGGATTCTGACTCCTCCCTCTCCCTGTCATTCCCCCCCTACCCCCACAACCTCCATTCCCCCCCTGCTCGAAAGGAATATTGACATTGCTTCATCTAGCAAGAAAAGGAAGGGTAGTGAAAACCAAGGTCCCTGCTTCCCAGAGGGTCCTTAGAAGTCACAAAGACCTCGAGCTTTCCGAGAGCCTATTGCACATCAGCCATCTGGTAGAGGAGCCTAAGGAGGAGGATTTGTTGGTTAGAGTGGGCAGGATGGAGAAGGAAATTCAAGAGCTCAAGAGTGTTATCAGAAATATGTAAAAAGCTAAGGGAAAAGGGAAACTTCAAGATGATGATGAGGAGGGTCTCATTGCTGAAGTCTTCAAGAAGCTACAATCTTTGGATGGAAGACTGGGAAATTTAAAAAGCCGTAATGACTACATCCTATCTTCCCTTAAAATCATTTAAAATTTCATCGAACGAGCATGTTCATAGTGTATGCAGTCTCAGCGAGATTACTGAGGACATTTGGGGCCTCCAGGAGAAAAGAGATATGGCAATTGCTCAGGTGGATTTGAAAGACCCTTCTCAAGCCACAACCATTACCTTCTTTGACTTGCTTCAAGCGATCAAAACTAAGATTAACTAGGCTATCAAGTGATGTAGTGTTGTGCTGCTATTTACTGGCTGCGAAGTTGTTGTTGACTTACGGTTTTGGTGTTATTTTTTGGCTGAGATATTCTGTGGTAGATATCTCTTGTTTGTTTTTTGGTCTCTTCTACTGTTTTTCGGATCATTGTACGTATTGATCCTTTTCTATAACTATGATGTATTATTTGGCTGATGAGCCCTCGAGTGATGGTTGTTTTCCCCTTCTTTGGGCTGTGTCTTCCGCTTTTGGTATCTAGATTTTGAGCCCATTTGTATAAAATAGGGTATAGTCCCTTCAAAACTATTTTCCCTTGATAAAAAAAACTTACATTTATTTTTATTTTTGTGTATTCCATAAAAAAATATAATAAAATTAAAAGAAGTGTAAACATTTTGGTGCACCGACTTCTAAATAGAATATTTTTCATTCACAACCTTATTGGCCCTAGGGTTTCTTCTATTATATTAGTATATGATTATTTTTATCTTCTTTATAGTACATGTTCTTCTCGATCACCTAAATGGCTTCTTCTAGTGGTTTCCACATAGCCTTCATTGAGTTCATCCACCTTCATCCTAAATATAAGGATATGATCTATGAGGTATTTTAAAATTCTTGAATTCATCCTTGCACATCTATTCATCATCTAAAATATATTCTCAAGGAAAATTTCCCTCTTTTTGCTCATATCACAGATGTTATCATGGATATAAAATATCTCCTAGATGATGAAAGTGATACTCTTTCTATTAACAATTCTAATGATATTACACATGATTATACTTCTTTACTTTCTCTTAAATGGACATACACACTAATAAACTTGAAATTCATGTTACAATAGAATATGAATTTAGTCATGATATGACTATTTTTGATACTTCTCTTCTACATCATATTAAGGACATTAGTTGTATTGAATATTAATCTCTTATTGTTCTACTATACCCATGAATTTGGGGGAATCCCATATACCCCTTCAAAATGTTACAATTTGCATGGCCTTCAAATATGTCACTTGGAATTAATATCGATACATATCTAATGATATTATTATTTATGATCTAGATGATTATATAGTTACCTCACTTAATGATATTACTCCAACCAGATTATGCACATTATTTATAATTACTCATATTGATTTTCCTTCGTATAGTTCCATAGAGAGTTTTTATTTCCCCATGACTGCACCCACTATCATTATATCTATATTTCTTACCTCTATGGGGGATATCATATATCTCCTCCCAATGTTACACTGACAATGGATTTTACGCATACTTATTTGCACATACTTAAGTCCCTATCTAATAACATGCAAGTGGATACAATTTTTACTTTTAAACCTACATCTCCTACTAATGGTGCACTTATATATGCTATGTTGGCTATATATTTTATGCATGATATCATTCATGTTAATATTACATATACTACTTTGGGTACACCCTGGTATGTTTCTATTGATCCAAATGATTCTATATCACCTCTTTTACTTACAATGTTTATCTTATGTCTCTCCCTCTTTTGACGTTGATACTAACAACCCTAATGACACTAAGCCTTTTGTGTATTTATTATAGCCTTGTCTTCTTCATTCTATTACACTCCTACTTAGTTCATATGTGACTAATTGTTTATCTCTATAGGGTTCTCCCATCAAATTCCTATTCACTGATAATCTAAGTCACACATTTCCTCTCATGGAATTAGTCCATATTTCTCTCATCCCTAGGTTTATATGGAACATAATATTACAATGGAACCACTTGCATACGAATCTTCATCATTGGAACACTTGAGGTCCATCCATCTCATTTCTCCTAGCTCAGGTCTGCCTCCTCACAAAGCCCTCATTTAGTAGATATTGTGTTATCCCTCTCCATGTAAATATCTATATTTAATACTAAAAAAATATATATATTTGTGAAAATACAAAACTAGGACCCATACACAACGTTCATTATTAGAACCTTACAAAAAAAATTAGTCACTTGGTTTTATTTGATAGCATATCATTCTACTCTTTACACATTTGTGTTTGAGAGGTATATTGAGATTGATGTAGGAAACACAAATCATTAATTGCTTATAGAATCTTCCGTAATTACTTAAATTAATCTATTGGGGGAATCCCTCCACACTATACAAGTGATATTATTTCATTTTATTTATTTTCTACTTCCCCATTATCATTGATTACATATATTGTGTATATGTTATTTTTTGAACTAACAGGACTAGCTTGTTGCTTGTACATCGTTAAAATTTTTTTATTCAGATTATCTCTTATTTCTTCTTGTTCTTATCATTGTTTGATATTATTACCTATTAGACATGTTTTCTAATTACTTGTGTTACTACGTTTTTGATTCATTGTATGTGGCCCTGAATGCCTTGATTATCTTGTGACACTGTGGGTGTCTCATGTTTATGGTGTTATGCCTTCCTATTTGACATTAATATCTCTTGTATGTTGCCTAAGTTCCTTGATTTTCTTTTAACACTATGGTTATCCCGTGTTTTTGGATCTATTCCTTGATATGGATCTATTTTAGATGCTCTTCTGTGTGTTTTTCCACTTGATTGTTACTTTGGCTCTATTCTATCTCACTTACATTTGCACTATTGTTATTTTTAGTATTCTAGTTACTATCACTACTTATATTTTTCTTGTTATAGTTGTATTATTATTTTCATACCATAGTGTCCACCATATGCAACCCCCTTTTACAGGTATAGGTTCTCCAAAGGTGGTCACCTCTTCAGTATCCTATGCTCTACTATAGATTATCATACATACAATGCATGGACACACATCTATTCTTTTGAGCTATGTGCTCAATATGGAATTTTACACATGCTTCAAAATAAGGTAAACTTAATATGGTATATTCTACACTTACATTCAAAATCACAATCTCAGATGTAGGTTTCCATAGGAAAAAGTAATCAAAAACAACTTCAGGCATAAAAATTTGATATAAAAAATACATAGGCTCAAAACCATAAAGAAGGGTAAGACCGTATAGATGGTTCTAACCACAACATAAATTTTTCCCCTAGGGAAAAAAAAATATTTTTTTCTATATTTTAGGGTTTTTCAACATAAATAGAGGCTTTTGGCACAATCTCAAACTCAAATAACATAGTTAAGATCATATTATAGGGGACATAAAATACTTCACTCCTTCTCTTCAATACTCATTTTTTGTTACAAAATACATGTGTTTGGGGGGCATTGGTATCCTTCTCCATTGATATTTTAGAAGATTACATGGTTTTACTTAGCATTATGACATATGGGAAGATAATGGGGTAACTCATTCTCTTTTATAACTTGTTTCTATATACTTAGACATTGGGCCTAGATCCATCTATAGCAGTTTGGTCCATGGGGTTATGAAAAGTATCGAATTGGTTAAGTTCTCCATAGGTAGTCTTGACTTTCAATATTATTAAAGGGTAAGATATTAGGGTTACTAATTACTTTAATACACATTCTTCTTCCTTCACACAGTACATTAGTACCTCTTCTTTATTTCATTCATTTTTTGGTTACATGCACCCAATAATATAGTTTCTCCATTGGCATAATTAGGGACTGATCACCCCCAATATTCAAGAAAAATTAGTAACAACAATCCAAATCTCCAAATTTCCAATTACAAGCAATGAATAGGAAGTTCTTCTCTTGAAAAATAAAATAGATGTACTATTTCCATGTTTTACATATCTTTCTCTCACTTTTTTTATGTTAAAATTCTACGATTAATATTGAGTTACATTTCCATTTTATACTATGGACGTTGACTACACTTTTTATTATAGGTTTCATCATGGAGAATGCCAACACCAACACATCTGGACAAAAAAAAACTCCAAGTAAATATAAAGTGTAACTTAGGTATTATTTCTATTAAGCATGTAATATTCATTTCATACTTAAATGGGAGGAAATTTAGACATTCATATTTGACATTTTACCCTTTTTACACTTATAATTACAATTTTTTATTTTTGGATAAGATAAAAAACCCATCCTATTCCCACTCAGTCTATATTGTCATGTCTTTCCTAACTTGATTATTTATACACACTAATGTGTTGACAAAATTTTAATACAAGTATATAAAATCAATTCTTAAGCTATTACCATCATTATGAAACTTTCACATTTGATTCACCTTCTCCCTATCCAAAATTGTACACTTTGGTCAAGTTGTATAATCCTGTCTTAACCATCCTATACATTTTTGCACCAACCCATTATTTAACTTTGTTTTTTATGTAATATCATTTTATAGGTATTTGAATCCCATAGGTAAGCCTTATCATAATAATTCACCTTAAAAACCATATATAAGTAGGTTAACACTACCTCATTTACTAATATATTACTCTCATGATATCTCATTGTAAATACTAACACAAAACACAATTAGGGTTGTCTAAATATTCTTAAACATAATTCACATCCATTAGGGAAGCTACTAGTACTGTAGACACCAAAATTGGGTCACACTCCCCTCTACCCCTCGTCAAATAACCAACTTGAACACGCTAACCTAACCATGGCCCCTTTCACCCCACACTAATATTAATTTAATTAAATTAATACTTCTTCTCACTATATATATTATTTTATTATCCAAATTAAGATAATTCCCACCCCACCACCTCACCTAGACACCTCACCTAGCCACCTCACCCTAAATCTATTCTTAGTATGTTGTCCATAACTAACTAAGACCTAACATAAACCCTAAAAATCAATGCCTACATCCCCTCTAACCACATTCCCCGCATAAGAAAATGGTACACTCCCCGCTCTTTCCCAGATGAATAGAGAGATTTGGCAGAAAATCATTACCCATGATCTCTCCATTTTTAGTAATACCTAGGGAATCCCGCCTTAAGTGACGCCGGTCACCCCTTGAACCGACGCCGGTCAACCTGGAACTGTCATCGGTTACCTTTTATTCCACTTTGGTAACCTTGTTTTCGAGGTTGACACATTCTAAGAGAAAGAGGAAAGAGACCAAAGTTACATGCAAGCGAAACAAGCATCCTTTTACGCATCCAGACAATCCAGAGCCATCACCAAGATCAATCATAGAGCCATTGCATTCACGGGAGCACTCCGGGAAAGCACCACTACAGGACCATACACGTATTCTCCGATCAACCACCTCCACCACTCAACCATCAAATCCATTAACACAGTAAGTATGGCCCTAACCAGTATGGTTTATTTCAGTTAAGTAATCTTTATTACTCCTGTTATTAATCTAATTCTTTGCATGCTTATTGCTTCATCACCCACTTGCCTGTGAACTCAGAAGATCCCTTCACCCCATATCACCAAATCACCTATTCCTCACCTGTCTGTATACTTCTGAGCATACCTAAGACCTCTACAGACCTCCCCATTCACTCATCCCAAACTTGTATTTGACCTCAGATCACCCACTGCCATTTAATCTATTTTGAGTTTCTTTTACCATCAACCATACCGACGCCAGTTATCCACAACCGTTGTCTGGTTCTACCTAAACCGGCATCGGTCACATTTCAACCGACGTCGGTCTTTGTGTTTTACACCTTGACCAAGAACAGAACCCAACAATCACCCTACCAGTTGACCTAAATAACCCAAAATCAGACCCTGACCAGCCCCAGAACCATTGACAGACGACCTCTACCTCTCAGATCCAACTATAGCCTAGCCTGTTGTGATTGGATTTTGCTTATTGTACTTGATATGAGATACCTAAATCATATCAACTACAGTAGGAGACTATTGTACCTTATTTCTCGCATTAACTTGTTTTAAACAGTGGATTTCCAGTCGTCTAGGTAAGTATCAAACTTCTTGGAAGTAGCATACGCTAGGCAGTCCACTGTCATATATCATTTAACTTATATTTTTGGTGGTCTTGTTGTCTATTACAAGTAGTTCCCTCCTAGCCAAAAGGAAGTATGTCACGATTCAGTTGTGGATCAAGAAGTCAATGAACGTGCACAACAACCATCAACCGACCAACATTTAACATGTATTCCTCCTTGGCCCTTACCTTTATCTATTTCGTTCATTTCGAAGCAACACTCTAAGAATAACCGGTGAAAACAAGGGGATTTCTAAGGCACTGGGATGCAATTTATAGGCATCTATCTTCACCATTGCATGCAGATCAGAGAAACTTGTAGATATCCATCAGTAATAGACATGTATGCAAAACATTGTGGATGCCTGATTCAAAGTCATGTCAAGTTGTTTGACTAGTTGTGCCTTTATGGAGATGTGGCACACTAGGTGCAGTGCTACATGATTGCAGAATGATGCCTCAATAAATGTTATTTCTAAGGAACTAACTGGTACACATAGTGTTGCCAACTCGGGAAAGTGAAGGACAACTTTATTATAGGCGTAGTGGGACCCGTGGTTAAGAAGTTTTGGAGGGAAGGTTCCTATGTTTGTAGGAAATGTTTTTCATGAGATTGCTAATTCCTCCACCTGGTCCCCTCCTAATTGTGAAGCCCATCTCTCCACTTGGGACACCAACACGGACCCATGGAATGTTACAGTTTCGACGATTACAAGTGGAATGCCACCAATGTGTTCAACCTATGGACATGAGTCTATTATTCATCCTGAGCAGAACACATACACATTCTACAGTAGGAATTTTTCAAGTCACTAATTTTCTACTAGTCATTTTTGTTGGTTAGGATATCCATTCATGATTTGTTTGTGACAAGGTAGTATTTGACAATTAAATGCATTGTTTTATCCGTGTGACTTTTTTCATTTAATTTATCTTTTGTCATTGTCAGGGAATCTCTAAGTTTTTTGTTTTTTAGGGGCATGTCAGTCAGATTATATATCCTGACCTGACCATTCTGTATTGCACCCAACGAACTTTTCACATCCTAATTTTAATTGTCAATATTTCTCAGTCTCTAGAAATGTAGATTCTCCAGAAGATCTTGCTAGTCATTTTTAATGCATAAGCTATATATATGTATGAGATAGATCACACGAACCGCTTGAGATTAAATGCCTTATCCACTTGACAAAAGGCCTCAACAATACGTGCAATGTTTAATTCTAATTAAGTGTTGTGGTCTAACATCGTGGTTCATTATGGTAATATAGCTCGTAGTCTCTAGACTTCTACATAATCTTTAAAGTTTTGTGTATTGCATAACACTATGTAATATTTTTGTACATTAGGTAGCAAATTTCGATTTTGCTTTCTGATATACTTCAAGGGTGCGTCGACAAGCTATCATCTCAGGGAATGTTATTATCCCAATACTACCAAGAAAAGCATGAAAAAATAGGATCAGTAAACTAGGATAGAAGTATTGTGTCAAGGAAGGAGTCCATGATGTATCTTGTAGTACGTGAGGTTTGATTCCATGGTAAATGAGTATTGTATAGGGTGTGGGTTTTGGAGATTTAAATCCATACTCACTTCACTTCATACACTTTCAATATATCTCCAACAATAATTATATTCCAACATCAAATTTATATAGTGCATCAGTATATGACCTCTAAATTATGGACTCTTGATGATGAAATCCAAGTATGCCCATAAGGACCAAGTCCATTTACAATTCCTAAGATTACCTTACAGATTAAATGAAGAACATACATAGTCCTTGCTAGGTATTAGATGGAAAATTATATAATGGCCTTAAAAACATAAACAACTTTTAAAATTTTAACTTTGTGATAGAAAAACCGCAACATGATTGCACTTGCAATCAAGCTACAAATTTTATTTAAATTTTATGGAGACCTACAAAATATAAGATTATAAATCATGTAAAAAATTTATAGAAAAAATAGAAAATCTATAAAAAAAAAATAGAAACCCTAAAATAAATGACTATGTTAGATCTAAGAAAAAAGAAAAAACTACAACCAAATCTTGAGATCCCACTCTAGTCATCAAAGTGTATACAAATAAATGATCCAAATGTAAAGTATTGGGTCATATATTAAAACAATTCATTCACATGCTAAAAATAATAATGGGTTTAGAGAACCCTTATAAAAATGTTGTCAGATATCAAGTTGGTTATTCTCTTTAAATAAATTAAATTGACCTTTCCAATCCAAATATGCATATTCAAACACTTAGGAAAAATTATTAGTATTTTTATGTAGTTAGGTAACCTACCTCATTTAGATCCCTAACCCTTTTTAAGGGAGTTGATAAGTGCCCTAAATGATAAATTACTAAAATGAAATTATACATGACTTTAAAATACACATGTAACTAGATATGAATCACAAGAAGAATTAGATATTAATCACACATGTAACTAATCTAAAACCATAGATGAAATGTGTTGCCACTTACCCAGAAAATGTGCATTTTTTCAATATTTTTCAAAAAAAAATTAGTAAGGGGACCCCCTACTATCAATTTTTTTTGCCTTTGTGAAGTCTAGTGAGATGAAAATAGTCTCAACATTCAACCATTTTTAAGTTTTTTAAGTTATTTAACTTCAGGTATCGGAGAAGTATATGGAACTTGTTCCTTCTGGCCTTCAATTCTCTACACCTCCATTTTTGCAAAACTTTATTGATTTATTTATATTGAAGGTCTTGGAGTTCACCAGGAAATTATTCCACCTAAGTCAGTGATCCCTGCATTTTATTGTTCCCCCGTAGTCGCTTTGCACATGCACCCTTTATATTGAAAAATTTACATACTTTTTTGGACCTCGTGTCCCATGTTCTATCGGGCCTCTAGTTCTCTGCAACCTCAATCGGCCTACACTATCTTTAATTGATTCATATTGTGGGGATTTTGGATGATGAAGGAACTTGTGACCCATGTTCCCCCTAGACCTCTGTTCCCCAAAAAACCCTTTATCACTACATTATGAGTCTTTTTTTGTGTTGTGGGTATTACAGAAGACTGAGCCCATCATGAACCTTGTTCTCATGGGCCCCTAGTTTCTATGCATCTCTGTCATATTTGCAATATAAAAATAAAATGAGTAAACCATTCCACATGTTTTCTTGTTCTCCACATTACATTAAAATCCTAAAATTAATCATTTTTCGGGTCATTTTTCAAAAAAAGGTTATAAAAAGGGGAAATTTAATTCATTTTTTCACTGTTCCAATTTAGAGTTTTAACTAAGTGTTGTGCTTCTATTTTCATGTGCCCTCAAAATCATTTTCCTATTCATATCTGGGTCGTTTTCAATCCATTTTAAAAAATTCAAAGTGTAGTGGATTCACCTTCAAAATGAAATTCTCCCCATTATGAAGGTGTGAGTTATTCTAGGCTAAATTAGTTTAGTTTGAAGCTATCTTGTGTTTTGCAATCCCCTATTTCAAGCCTTCTTAAAATACCATTGTGAAAAATTAACCTTGTGAACTTTCCCTGTCATCATGAAGTTTCAGTACAAAGGATATGAGCATATCTCCTCACTCGAGACCTTTGTACCCAATATTGGGGACAATGATGTCAAAAAACATATATTTAGATGATTTTTGGAGATTTATTTATGGAGATGCTCCTACCCCCCATAGCCCACTGTATAAAGGACAATTGACTTACATATGTTATTGCTTTTCCCCTCTTTCTTTAGTGTTCAGATATTATACTGGCCTATGTGTTTCTTGTTTCAATGCCAACACCAAAGAAATAATAGACCCTCATGGTCAATGCCAAGTTGGATGTCAATGTTATTATTTCAGCCCTCATAATCCCAGTCATGGGAAAATCAGTCTTTCTATTTAAATCCTAGGATGAAAGTCTCTTTGAATTGGATAAGGAAAGATAAAAAAACAATGATAGCCAATTCATGGTTTAAAAACCCCAAAGAGAGGACCCTAAAAAATTACCAAAAGTAATGTACATATTTTTATTTTAAAGAGGAATTATCTGATATGATCACTCTATTTATCGTCTAGACTAATGGGCCTTCCCTCTACAAATGAGTTTCAATTTTGGATGAGTGTTTTCCATCAATATCATTTGTGAAGGAAAACAAAATTTAAGTTGGGGAGAAATGATTTGTGAAACTCTTAATGCACATTTGGTTGAAGTACAACAAAGCAAGGTATTTTATATGACATCTTATCTCATATATTTAATTACAAGCTACACAGAATGGTTGTGTCTCTCTTAAAAGGATGATAAGAATAATGATCTAATATATGAGTATTACCCACAACTAACCTTTGAAAACAAGAAAGATCATTTTAAAAGGTTCAATAATGCTTTCACAATGTATATTTTTAGAATCTTAGAGGAAAATATAGTTAACAGGGTGTCTATTGAATCCAAACAACTAATTTCAACATATGGTAATTTGTACATTCAATTTAGGAAATTTTCCTATTTCAGATTAGCCAGATTTAAAGGTACACCAAACAAGATACCTATGTATTACAATGAAAAGATAGTTCTTTTATAATTTTTCAAACAAATAGACATGTTGCACATGACATGTAGGGATAAGAATATCCCAAGCATCTGATTCCCAATCCATTTGAGGAATTATACTTGCAAGAAAACTTTGGATGCTCAAAATGTGGACAAAACAATTACTGCATTCAATTTTTACACATTCCATAAGAGATATTTCTTTGATATTGAATTTTTTATCTCCAATAACCTCAAAATGAGTTATTATCATTTTCCTGCTCTGGAAGACAATTGGGAGGATTGTTTAGATTATTATGAAGTGAGAAGAAGGTATTTTGGCTAACTTTCTCTACAACAGATCAAAGATTTCAAGATGTATAAGGTTCTAGAAGATTTACCAAATGAGAATGAAGATTTGTATTCTCTTGATTATATAAACACTATTCAACACACTCCTTTTCTTACCATTAATTGGTTTCAAAAGGAGAAGGACTATCTTGTGGAAATAATTAACCTAGTCTTGGTAAGGACAAAAATTTTGTTTGACAAGAAGATGAAATCATATAGGGTAAGTGTGACACAAACTTCCCCTCATGAGGATTCATCACCACATAAGGAGGTTTTTATTTCACTCCCAGAGGTAAAAATTTATTCAACTCCTCCTCTACAAGTTAAATATGAAACTAAGGTATACTCCAAGAAGGATAAGGAAAAGAATATCAAAGGGATTGAAGAGATAGTTGGAACGAAAGCTGAGAAATCTAAAATTCATAAATAATAGAGGGAACTTAGGAAATTGAAAAAATAATTCCCTCTCCAAAAGAAGAAGAAAAAGAAACAAAGTAACAATGCTAAAATTATTATGAGGGAGGAAGCACTAAGAAAGAAGAAAAGGATGAAGAGGAGGTAAATATTATTGAACCAGACTTTGGAAATGTGGGCATTCTGAAGCCTAAATCACTAGTCAAGGAAGTATCTTCCTCTAGTACTGATACACCCACTATTAAAGTATCTACTATCCAAAATATTGGATATCTTAACACACTTGCATTGGTCCCACTTTATCCACCTCGTTCCAGTGAATCCTTCACCTGGTTCCAGCCCATGATTGGTAACAGGAAGAGGAAGTCATCTTCTCTAATTTTTTCTCCCAGTTTTGATGTTGTATCTTCCCTTTTGGGTACAAATCCCACACCTCCTACTAAGAAATCCAAAACTACTTCTACATTGGTCTTGTATTCTAAGGGTTTTCAGTTTGTATAGATTTCAAAGCCAAGAGAAGAAAAGGATGAAAAATACTTGACCATGGATGACTTGGAATTGAAAATAATCTCATTGGGTGAATCTACTCTTGAAGGAGAGGTTCAAAATTTGACATAAAATGTTGCTAAGGTAATTGAGAGGGTTAAAAAGGGAGAAAAAACTCAGGAACAATTAGAAGAGCGGGTTCAAGTGCTCTTTAACTTCATTATGTATTTCATTTCAAGTGGGAAGGTTCTTGACCCAACTCCTCTCTCATCAACTCTTCCTCCCATTGTTCTATCTGAAGAGGATGTTCAAGCAATCAAGGATATTCATAAACATTGTACATATGGGAAGGAAAATTTAAGTAATGTTCAAAGTAATGTTGGTATCTGGTCTAAATTTTATAGACGAGGCATATAAAGTATATTAAAAAAATCTCCTTGGCTCAAAGTCAATTTGACATGGTAATCATTGGATCTGAGAAGAAGCTTAAACTATGGCTGGAATATATTCAAGATCTTAGAATCATGAAGGATATGGATGAGAAGATCCTCTTGGAACACATATTTTTTTATGATCTAAAGAGTAATATTTCAAGGAAATGGATATTCAGTGTTGAATGGAAGATCAAGGTTCTTGAGGAGGAAATCACTAAATTGAAGTACATGGTATAAAAAGGAGAGGCATTTAAATCTGAGATACGTGCTGAAATTCAAGCTCTCCGGCATCAGTTCTACAAAGACAAATCTGTAGAGAGGTACCCATTAGCTGAGATCAAAGAAAAATTCAAAGAACTCATCAAATAATATTTGTTCAAGTCAGAGATTGTTAACAAATATAAGATGGAGGAAATCACTGAATTGCACAATGTTTTCATTGAGGCCACCAAAGGTTTATTGTAGAATTTAGCCACGGGAAAAGAAATGGAAGACTCCTCGAGTAGTTATTTGAATGCAATGGAAAATAAAACCATCCTAAAAGGTATGGAAATTGTTGGCTCCTTACTCAAATTCAAAAATCATAAACTCAAAGTGAAGACTACAGTTGTGCCATCTACAATTTCTCCTTCCTCTAGTTCTTAAGTCTTCTTTTTTCTAATTGTTATATTTTCAAGTTAGCTTTATCATATTCGAAGAGAACAAATTATAAATTAAGCCAAATCATGTATTTCATGTAGTTATGTGCTATCACTTAATCAAATAATAATTAGTCAAGCTAAATGAAGCAGTTACAACCACCCTTTTCCTTTATAAGGCTTTTCTCTCATTGTAAAATGGTGGTTGGATTTTGGTGTTTTGAATGTAAAGATATAGAACTATTGAAATCAATACAGAAGAAAATTTTCTCTCTTATTTCTTATGCTCTTTCTATTTATATCTATCAATATTGTAAATGTGAATTTAGTATATTTGAATGTGAAACTGTGTGTTCAATTCATCTATTATAGTGAAAATAAGTTTGTGTCTGTCGCATTTATATCTTGTGGGTATTTCAAATATATAAGTTTGTGTGTTCTTAAAATTTCATGTATGCATCAGAAAGGTATTATTCTGCAATCTGTATATCTGCAAGTGCTTCCTTCTCCATTCATCTTTCTTGACAATAGTGAGTGATCTTTTATGACTAAGGAGAATACTTGTGTTCTTGGTAGGTGGAAAGTTGAACTTTGTGTCTCTCTTTACCAGTATTACTCATTCAAACTATTGTTTTCTCTTCTAAGAACTTCCATACCTTTCTTATATTTTTTATTGAGAATAACTGAAAATGGAAACATTCTTTACATCAAAATCCTCATCAGGATATTGTTAGATTGTATATTTTTAAATAATTAGTTTTCTCCATTTTTGGTGAATAAGGGAACCTCTCCCAAAAAGAGGAGGAATTGTTGTCCCATGAACTTTTTCTCGAGTCTAAAGACCAAATTTCCAACAAATAGTTTTTCTGAACCCACCGTAAGGTACATAATGTGTTTCCCACTAAATAAAATTCAAGTAAATCAATTATCACAACACGTTAGCGGAAATGAGGTACACACAAGGAAAAGAGCCCAAGGTTTGGAAGATCCTGATTTTCATTTAACTCCATAGAAAAGAGGTAGAAGTAAATGGTCATAAATCATTCCTACAAAAGAAATATTTGGTCCATCATCTCAAACAGGTGGTAGCACCCAACCATAAGCAATTCCTAGTGCTCAAGATTTGATTTTGGCAGAAATTGTCATCCCTTTGTGTGTGAATGTATTTTTTCTTAAGCTAAGTTAGATGAATAAGAACTACCACCTAAATAGTTCTATAACAAAGCTAAGTCAAAATCTAGGCACCATCAAGATGAGAGATAAACAAGATTAGCACTAAGCATAATGCATTAACTTTGAACCAAGATCAAATCAACATGCTAAAGTATTCCAACCTCTACTTCTCTAGATTACCAACAATAAGCAAATGGACCTATGTAGACTCCATGGCAATCAAATTGATTGTTTTGATCTTCAAGAACCTAGGAATAAGAGCTCATCAAATCTTGGCTACAAGATCCCTTTGACTACTCCCATATGACCCGAGCACTTGGATAGAAAATTCAAGAAAGGAGGCTTAGCTCTTCAAATGGTGAATTCTCGAGAATAACAAAGGAAAAAAATTAGTCTATTTGTTATGTGCTTTTCTTTTGTCTTATCAAGGAATTTAGGTGTAAGTGAAAAGGTAGGAGGATGGCTCTTTATATATCCCAATGGATAAAGGAACCACTACATCTCTTTACATGTGGGATAATAGATATGTTGAGTTAGTTGTGGATAAGGGGGGTTTAGATAGGGTTGAGTTACCTTAGGAGAGTTTAGCTTTTCCTTTAGTGACTCACGTGGATAAAGGGGGTTTATTAATTGATAAAGATGATTAATTAATAGATGTGCAAGATTATAAAATATTTTTAGAAGAATATTAGCATGATTTAGATTAGAGGAGGGGATTAAATCAATTAAATATTGATTTATTGATTTAATGAAAGGGGAAGCTAATTAATTAATAATAATTAATTAGTTTAGATAGAAGGAAGGATTAATTAATGGAAGGTCATTAATTAGAGTATTTGTTGGATAGGCAACTTAATTAATCACTTATTGTAATTAATTAACAAGATAGAACAGAAGATGAGAATTATTGACGATATGTCGCCAACTTATAGGAAAGGGAATAATTAGCACAATTTAAGTGTTTTAAATTGTTTAGGCTAAATTATAGGTGTCTACATTTTCCCCTCTTTGGGGTGGCATAAGCAACACCACTTTCAAAGATAGTAGATGAATGAAATTTTGAAGGGGTGGAAGAAAAAATTAGTAGAAGTAAGAGATGCCCCCTCGAGTGTCGATGGGGTGATGAAGGAGAACAATCAACGATCAAAAAAAGGTGAGAAATGGATAGAAGAAATGATAGGAGCAGGATGCCCTAGGTGAAGCAAAAGAATAGTGTTGATGGGAGGGTGATGTAGAAGAAATAGGGAGAAGAAGAAAGAATAACTAGCTTTCATCCTTTGCATTGGGAAAAATTCAATGCTATCATATTGCCAAAAGATCTACGTCATCGGTCCTTATTAAAAATATAAGCATACGAAAAAAGTAGAATGACATGAAAAGCCATACTACAAACAATTTTCCCTTGATAAAAACACCAAATCCATGCAACATACAAAATGCAATGCAATACGAGAAAGTAAATGACGCCTAACTCCTTGCAACATACATAATGCAATGGAATATGAGAAAGTAAAAGATTCCTAACCTAACAGAGAAACATAATGTAATGTTTTTGTTATCAAGATTTTATTTTGACCTATGCAAATTAATGACATGGGTTACAAGATGGTCTGCCAAGAAAGGATACATGCAAGGGGAATAACAGAGGACACTTGGGTCCTATGAAAGTAGTGCACTATGAAACAATACAAGGAAACTCATTGTGCCCCAAAGTACAGACATAGTAAGTAAATCATATTTTTTGATGGAGGTAGATCAAGATGATCTACGAGTCACACATAAGCTCAGGTGAGAACCAAAGAGAAATATTTTATAGAATGATTTTTATTGTTTTTAATTTTTTTCAAAACATATTTGAATGTTTTGAATTTTCTAACATATTTGAATGTTTTTGTTATTTTGAAAGTTTTTTGAAACTGTGTATCAGAAGACGAGGAAGCATGGATTCCCCTCGTGATAGTTGGGATGTACAAGGGTATAAGGCCATGTGCATATGAGAAAGGTGAAGATGTAAAAATTCCCAAGCGATTGGGTCGGAGCATTCAAAGGAAAACTCTTCACGGGTAGAAGTGGGACCCAAGACAATTATGGATAGGTTCAACATGATGATGAACATAATGAATTTTGGGGAAGGAACAAGGATGCCCCCAATCGTAAGTTGGCCTAAAATAACATGATAGAAAGGAAGTGAGAAGATTGTTTTAGTTAAAGGGGACAAAGTTGTCTGTAAACATGAAAAAAATGTAATACAATACACATGGATGTTCTGAACGAAGTAGAAAAACAAAGAACATGAAGGTAACTTAGAAGCCCTGACGAAGAAGTGATTAGCCAAAGGTAGAAATCATGAGACAAGACATGGGACTAGAGTAAGAGTATGAACAAGGTCCAAGAGAAGACACTTGGTAACATACTAATCTTACCTACTCCTAAAGATCCAGTGTGTGCACATGGAGTTTTAATTGCCTCTTGAAGGGAATATTTAATAGACAAAAAGTGAAGACAACCTATCCAATGTGTAGGAATTATTTAGTTTGAAAGGTGATTTGTGAATGGATTGTGGAAGGAGAGTCATACATTGCTCTGCTACCAACCAGGCATCCATAGCCTTGATGGAGATGTATTTGATTCTAATGGACACAAAATTTCTCTACTGCTAGTCAGGCATCCATACCCCCAGTAGAGATTATTGGAAATACCCCAAGAGAGATGTCATATATAAATTTGATTTTTCTTTCTGACTGATTGATTTTGATTCTTTTGCTTTCAGTGAAAACTTATTTCAGCTCTCTTGTTTGACAAGGGGTTAATAACCACTGGATTTCTTGATGGAAGGAGGTGGAAGTGATTGCGATAACGACATTGGCTACTATCAACAAACATGTCCAAAATTTCTTCGCAACAAGTTTATTAGATGGTGAATGTGATAGGATCTCTAAGAGGTCAGTCGTTCTTTAATTTACCAAGGTGATAAAAGACTAGGGTCAAATAGATACGATAGAGATAAATGTCTCAAAATGCATGTGAATAAGCTAACCAAAATATCACTCAAGGGATGAAAATGTTAGGAAGACTTGCAGAAGAATAACAAGGAAGGAAGGAAATGTCCATGTGTACGCAAATACCTGATTGCAATGTTTGATCCTTGTACCTTTGATTTTTTTTTTAATGTTTGAATGTTTTCCTCATTTTGTTTGTATTTTTGCTTAAGTTAAGTTAGATGAATAAGAACTACCACATAAATAGTTCTATAACAAAGCTAAAGTCAAAATCTAGGCACCATCAAGAGGAGAGCTAAACAAGATTAACACTAAGCATAATGCATTAACTTTGAACCAAGATCAAATTAACATGTTAAATATTTCCAACCTCTACCTCTCTAGATTACCAACAAAAAGCAAATGGACCTATGTAGACTTCATGTCAATCAAATTAATTGTTTTGATCTTCAAGAACCTAGGAATGAGAGCTCATCAAAGCTTAGCTACAAGACCCCTTTGACTACTCCCATATGACCCAAGCACTTGGATAGAAAATGCAAGAAAGGAGGCTTAGCTCTTTAAATGGTGAATTCTCGAGAATAACAAAGGAAATATTTTAGTCTATTTGCTATGTGCTTTGATTTTTTCTTCTCAAGGAATTTAGGTGTAAGTGAAAAGGTAGGAGGAGGGGCTCTTTATATAACCTAATGGATAAAGGAACCACTACATCCCTTTACATGTGGTATAATAGAGATGTTGAGTTAGTTGTGGATAAGGGGGGTTTAGATAGGGTTGAGTTACCTTGGGAGAGTTTAGCTTGTCCTTTAGTGACTCGTGTGGATAAAGGGGGTTTATTAATTGATCAATATGATTAATTAATAGATGTGCAAGCTTATAAAAGCTTTTAGAGGAATATTAGCATGATTTAGACTATAAGAGGGGATTAAATCAATTAAATATTGATTTATTAGTTTAATAAAATGGGAAGCTAATTAATTAATAATAATTAACTAGTTTAGATAGAAGGAAGGATTAATTAATGGAAGGTTGTTAATTAGAGTATTTGTTGGATAGGTGAATTAATTAATCACTTATTATAATTAATTAATGAGATAGAAGAGAAGATGAGCATTATTGATGATATGTTGCCAACTTATAGGAAAGGGGATAATTAGCACAGTCTAAGTGTTTTAAATTGTTCAGGCTAAATTATAGGTGTCTACACTTTGAAAACCATTTTTCCTATAATGGTGGCACCTTTTCCTTGGGGAAAATGAGTTGGGTCTCTCGCTCTTCCACAACTTTTGCATGACTTACCTAAAGGGAATATAAAGAATTTCCTAAATTTAGGGGTGATGGTAAAGTACACTTGGATGAACACAAAATAGCCTTCATCATGACATGTGGAGTTCTTAGAGTGGAGCATGAAGATGTGTCCGTCAGACTTTTTGTTGACACTTTACATGATAATGCTACAGATTGGTTTTATCACCTCCCAGATAGAAAATTACCAATTGGAATACTATGAAGACTCAGTTTGAAAACAAGTTCAAACCTACTAAGGTTGTTCATTCTCTCTTAGCACAAATTTATCAGATAAAGAAGGAGCCTTATGAATCTATGTGGGAATTTGTTGCTAAATTCAATAAATTGGTTCATAAAATCCCAGCTACTACTCACCCTATTGATCAAATTCTAAAAATTTTTCTTCCTGAATTCTCAGTTACTAGAGGTGAGTTATGCATTAAGAATAGAAAACCTTGCTAATCTTTACCTGGATCAAGAATTGGCCATTAGTGTGGAGGATGACCTAATTATGTTGGGTAAAGTTGAGAAAGGAGCCACCTAAGGATAAAGATTCTACTTCAGGTACACATAGCTCTTATCAATTGGTTTAAAAATGGAAAATTATTTGATTACGATAAAAAAATAGCTTATCTAGAATGTACCATACAAGGACATTCCACAGAGGAAGTTTTAGCAAAGAAATCATCTACCTCCTACTCAACCAAAACTGGAAATAGAAGCTCCTTTTATTAAGGTTTCATTGAATGCAACCTATGAAGTCCAGGAACATGATGATGACATAAAAGAAAAAGATATGGAATAAATTTAGGAGGAACTAGAAGAAGTTCAAGAGGATGCAGATGACTCTCAAGTCATTTTTCTCACTACTGAAGGAATAGATGATGACTATGACAAAGTAGTTGCAGATATGAACAATGATTCTTATGTTATCATGATAAGGGATAAATTAAATAAACATAAGGAATTGGTTCATCCTTCAAAAAATGAAGTTCTAGTCACCATTCCAGTAGTTACAAGTAGAGGAGAACCCATCCCTACCATTACTACTAAGAAGGTGAGTACTACTTCTTCATCTAATATTTCTTCTTCCTCCACTTCTATGCCTAAAACCACTACATCCTCCATTCCTATGTCAAAATAACCCTCATCCCCAAAGGCTAATAAACCCAAAACCTTTATTGTACCTAATTAGGAAGTCTCATCCACCTCATGATTTTTTGATATAATTGACCATATTAAAAAGACCAAAATCAATATTTTTGAGGTTTGCGTTTTACCAAACCTATCCTGAAGCCTTTTCTCAAGTGGTCAAGTTTTTCAACTCTAAGTCCATCTAGTCATCCAAAAATTCTAAACGCATTTTTCCTACTCCTAGATACCCTTCTCCTCAAAATTTTATGGCTACTACACCCTAAACTTTTGATAAGATCAAGCCTTTTTATGTCACACTTCTAATAGTTGGTTATAAACTCAGCAATTGTGACATTGACTCAAGGGCATCTGATAATGTAATTCCTGATAAATTTTACCATTCCCTTGGCCTCACCTTGACCCAAATCTTTGGTTCATGTTATTCAATGTAGACAAAAGAGGTGCCCCTAGTTGGGAGAATATAGGATGCTCAAGTATATTTTACTACATTTCCTAAGAAAAGAGTCCAGGCCACTATTTTGGTTACAGACATACCCCCATCTTATGGTATGATTTTGATTTGGAATTTCTATAAGGAAGTTAGAGGGGAGAAACAAATGTATTGGTCTCATGCTCTTATTCCACTCAATGGAAAGATGAAGAAGTTGTTTCCAGAAAAAGAGGCAAAATACATTGTCAAAAAGATTGATGATCCTAAGGCTCAAATTTTGTATGAAGATATTGGTCATGGAAACTATATGGTGATGTCAGAAACTAAGGTTAAGACTAATAAAGTGGTTTAGGATAATCCCAATGGCATTTGGATTCTTTAATTTGATAGAAGTTTCTCTAAAGATGGTTCTGGAGAAGGAGTTATTTTGCTATCACCTAATGGTAAACTTTATCTTTTCTCTTATAAGATCCAATTCTCCAATACAAATAATACTGCTGAGTATGAGGCCCTCCTTTTTGTCCTATCAGTAGAAAGAGAAATGGGAATAAAGAACCTTCATGCTCAAGGAGATACAAAATTTATTGGTAAACAAGTTCAAGGATCCATACAGGTGAATAATCAAAGGCTGAAGCATTACAGGAACCTAGTATGGGATTTGATTAAATTGTTGGTTGAATTTTCAATAAATTTTGTGCCAAGAGAAAGCAACACTAGATTACATGCTCTAGAAGTTTCAATATCATTGCTTATTCCCCACCCTAATTTTGATCAAGACAAGTTCATGGTATAAATGATTTTTAGACCTAGTTTTCCAGATAATGCAGACAACTAACAAGTGTTCAAAGATGATCAGCACCTGATTTCCTTTCTTGAATTGAAATATAATTTCAATAAGTTTTATTTTAAGGAAAGTGAAGCTAGTTTTCGAGAGTATACTACATCTTCTATATCTAAAGAAGGATTTAAAGAACAATCTAACCAAGATGGTTGTATAAATATTAAAGGAAATAATATACCTAAGAGTCTACTAAGTTTAGAAGATCTATTTTATAAACATGATTTGTATATCAAAGAAAAGGTATCAAAAGAGGTTCTTCAATCAGCTAAATCTGAAAAATTCAACATCAGAAGTGATGAGAAGCCCAAATTTGTCAATATTGGAAAATTTTGTTTTGGCAAAGAGAAAAAGAAAATGGTTGAATTATTAAAGAATTAAATAGATGTTCTAGCCTACTCATATGATGATTTAAAAACGTTTAAACCAAGGGAAATACAACATTACATTCCCTTGAAGCCATAAATTCAACCATTTCATCAGAAGCAGAGATTATATAATCCAAAGATTGATGACACCATTCACCAAGAGATTCAACAGTTGTTGACATATCGGATAATTTTTCCCATTCATCATTCAACTTGGATTTCCAACATTGTGCCAGCTAGGAAGAAGAATGGAGAAATTTGATTTTCTTCGACTTTAGAAATTTTAATCAGGATTCTCTAAAATATATTTAACCTGCCTTTTGGTAATGGATCAATTTTTGCAAGTAGTAACTGGCTCAGAAATGATGTCTATGCTTAATGGATTCTTGGGCTATAATCAAATTGAAGTGGATTTACAAGACCAACATAAAACTACTTTTACAACTTCTTGGGGAACGTTTTCTTACAAAAGGATGTTTTTTGGTATCATTAATGCAGGTGCAACATTTCAAAGGGAAATGGACTTGGCCTTAGCTAACTTTAAGGGAAAATGTATAGTGATCTATCTTGATGATCTGACTATTTTCTTGAAGAAAAAAGAATATCACTTTTAAAACCTGAAATCAATACTCCATAGACGTAGGGACTATGGAATTTATTTGAATCCAAAGAAGTATATCTTCAGTATGACAGAAGGAAAGTTTTTTGGGTACATTGTCTCAAAATATGGAATCAAGATTGATCCAGAACATGTTCAGGAAATTTAGAAGATTCTACTTCCAACAAATAAGAAAGGTGTGCATTCTTTCTTCGAAAATATTAATTTCTTGAGAAGATTTATTCCTAGTTATGCAGAGTTGACACGGAACATATCTCACATGATGAAAGGGAATAAATATTTTCATTAGACTATTGAAGGAAAGGATTCCTTTGAAAATATCAAGAAATCATTGTTAACACACCTATTCTTTCCTACCCTGATTATGAAAAATATTTTGTAATCTATTGTTGTACCTCTGAACACACCCTAGTAGAATTTCCAAGAATGTGAAGTGCCTATAGTATTCATGAGCTATGCCTTGAAGAACCTTGAGCTAAAGTATTCATAAATGGAGAAACATGCCTTTTCTGTGGTAAAACCAGTGAAGTAGTTCCATTTCTACATCCTAAATTATCATTCTACTATATCCATGTGTCATATACGACAGTCAATTCAGTTCTCACACAATAGAAATTTGGATAAAAACAAGGCAACTGGGTAGCTAATGTCCAAGAGTATGACCTTGATACAAATCCCACTAAGCTTGTTCAAGGTAAGGTTTTATGTGAATTTATTTCTACTAGTCTAAGGGGTGAATAAATTGAAAATGAAACTGTCAATGTTCCAACTGTACTTTTTCTTAGTTCCATTGATGAGTGGTATGTAAACATTGCTCATTTCCTAACTTATGTAGAATTTCTGACACATTTGAGTGCTAAAGAGAAGAGATATGTCAATCTTCAATCATCACAATATGTTCTATGGGGCAATTCATTGTTCAAGAGAGGAATTGATGGTTAGTTTTGTAGATGTGTTGATAAGGAACAAAAAAATAGGTTTTTGATATCTTTTCATGATCAAGCCTGTGGAGGTCATTTTTCTTCAACAATAAAATCTCATTAAATTCTTTGTGTTGGGTATTACTGGCTAAAACTTTTCAAACATGTAAAAGAATGGGTGTTAAAGTTTGAAGTATGTCAAACATTTGTGGGAATACCTAAGTTGGCCACATTGCCCGTTAAACAGTTGTAATTGAAGAGCCCTTCTAGCAAGGGGGTTAGATTTCATTGTAACTCTTAATCTAACTTTGATTGTAGGAAACACTCATGATTTAACAAAAAAAGATTACTTCATGAAGTGGGTGGAGGAAATTCCATTAAAGAGAACTACTTCTGAGGTAGTATGTGATTTCATCATAGATAATATATTGGTCAGATTTTGAATTCCAAAAAATATTATTACAGATAATGCCCCAAATTTTTCTTACCATAAGTTGATTGATTTTTTATATGGATGTGGTATTTACCTTGCACATTAATATGATTATTATCCATAAGGGAATGGGAAAGCTGAATCAACCAACACAAATTTGGTAACAATCATAAGAAAACCTAAAGATGAGTAAAAGAAAATTGGCATAAAAAAGCTTTATGATGCTCTCTCAGAAGATAGGATCACACCAAAGAGAGCTATTGGAATGTCTCAATTCCAATTAGTATATGGGACATATGCTCAACTACTAGTAATAATGGAGTTTCCTACAATTCATCTTGCAAAATCCATAAAAGATGGAGAGTTCTCCAGTGCCATGGAAAAAAGAGTGATGTACCTACAGAAATTTAAATGAAGAAAGATTGCAGGTTTTTGACATAATCTTAGCACACCAACAAAAGGTCAAACAATTGTTTGATAAGAAAGCTAGACCTAGGGACTTTCAAGTTGGAGACATTTTCCTAATCTGAGGAAAAAAGGTGGGATACACGAGGAAGCCATGGTAATTTTGATTCACTCTGGCTGGGTCTTTAAAAAAAAATCATTTTGCTATTGAAAATTCCTATTATCTAACCTATATTGATGGAACCTTGCTTCCATTTCCATATAGTGGCCAATACTTGAAGTTGTTCCAATCTTGAAATTACACAACAATCCTTTTGTATATAGTCTTGTATAGTCTATGTTTTTGGTCTGTGTGGTGTCTTTGTGTTTTTTTTGTTCTTCTGTATTGTCTTTTTCTATATAATCTACCAAATGGATAAGGCATTTGTCTTGTATAAAGATTCTGGGGTCTTTTTCTTTGTCTTGTTTTCATTATATTTCAACTCATTCCAATCCCCAGAGGGAGCCAATTCTTGTCACTTACCTAGAAAATGTGCCTTTTTTCAAAATTTTCAATTTATTTTGATTGAGGGACCCCTATTGTAAATTTTTTTAACATTTTAAAGTCTAGTGAGGTGAAAATTGTCTCAAAACTTAACCATTTTAAGTGCTTTGAGTTCCTGGGTATTTTTCCTTTGTTTTGCGGTAACTTCAGGTCTTGGAGGAATAGATGGAACTTGTTCCTTCTAGCCTTTGGTTCTCTGCACCTCTATTTTTTCCACACTTTTTTGAGTCTATTTATATTGTGGGTCTTGGTGTTCATCAAGGAATTTTCCACCCAAGTCAAACGTTCTTTGCAGTATCTTTCCACCCGCAATCTTTACATGTGCACCCTTTATATTGTGGAAGTTGTAGAAATTTGTTCACCTTGTGGCCCTTATTCTTTTGGGCCCTTAGTTCTCCATAACCTTGATCAACCTGTACTTCCTTCAATTGATGTGTATTGTTAGGATTTTAGATGATGAACTTACAGCATATGTTCCCCCTGGCCCTTTGTTCCCCGCAAACCTGTTATCGCTAGCATTGTGAGTCTTTTTTTATGTTACATGTATTCCATAAGACTAAGCCCCTCACAACCCTTGTTCTCATAGGCCCCCATTTCTTTACATCTTTGTAATATCTGGTAATATCAAAAAATGGGTAAATCATTCCACATGCTTTCCCATTCTTCACATTACATTAAAATCCCTAAAATTAACCATTTTCAGGTTATTTTTGAATGGGAAGTTATAAAAGGGGGAAAGGTAATTCAATTTTCACCATTCTAGTTGATAATTTTAAATAAGTATTATTCTTACATTTTTCCATGCCCTTAAAAGTATTTTCTAGCCTTATATGGGCCATTTTCAATCCATTTTCAAAAATTCAAAGTATAGTGGATTTGTCTTCAAAATGTAGTTCTCCACATTACTAAGGTGATTCATTCTAAGATAAATTGGTTTAGTTTTAAGGTATATTATGTTTTCTGATCTCATGTTAAAACCTTCTTAAAATACCATTGTGAAAATTCAACCTTGTGATCTTTCCCTGTCATCATGAAGTTTCAGTATGGAGGATATGAGCATATCTCATCACAAAAGAATGTTGTGCCCAAAATTAGGGACAATGATGTCAGAGACGTGGATTTAGATGATTTCTCGAGCTGTTTTTATGGAGATGATCCTACCCCCATATCCTAGTATATAAAGGATAGAGGACCTTCCTATGTTACTATTTTTCCCCTCTCTATTCAGTGTTCAGATATTGTATTGGCTTGCGCTTCTTGTTTCAATCCCAACACCAAATAAATAACAGACCCTCATGGTTAAGTAATTTCCATGTTGGATGTCAATTTTCTTATTACAGCCCTCAGAATTCCAGTAATGGAAAACTCAGTATTCCTATCTAAATCCCACACTGAAATTGAGTAGGATAAGGAAAGATACAAAGAAATCATAGCCAAGTCATGGCTTAAAATCCCAAAGAGGGGAGCCTAAAAATTGCTAAAAGTAATGTAAAGTTCTAATTTTAAAGAAAAAATTATCTAATATGATCACTTTTTTGTTTAGACTAATAGGCCTTCCCTCTATAAATGAGTTTCAATTTTGGATGAGTGTTTTTGTAGATATCATTTGTGAAGGAAAATAAAATTTAAGTTGGGGAGAGATGATTTGTGAAACTCACAGTACATAATTGGTTGAAGTAAAAAAAGAAAGGTATTTTATATGAAATATTATCTCATATATTCAATTGCAGCCTACAAAAAATGGTTAGGTTTGTCTCAAAAGGATGATAAGAAGAATGAGCCCATATATGAGTTCTACCCATTAGCTAACCTTTGAAAATAACAAAAACCATTTTAGAAGATTCAATGATGCTTTCACAATGTATATTTTTAAACTCCTAGATGGAAATAAAAAATACAGGGTGTATATTGAGCCAAATAACTAATTTCAACATATGGTAGTTTGTTCATTCAATTTAGGAGATTTTCCTATATCAAGTTAGCTAGATTTGAAGGTACACCAAACAAGCTACCTATGTACTGTAATTACAAGATAATTATTTTAGAGGTTTGCAAACAATTTGACATGTTTCAAAGGACTTGTAGAGATAAGAAGATCACATGAATCCAATTCCCATCCTCTTTGGGGAATTATACTTGCAGGAAAACTTTGAATGCTGAAAAATGTGGAGAGAAAAATTAATACATTCAATTTTTACACATCCCACAAGAGATCTTGTTTTGACATTAAAGGTTTTATCTCCAATCACCTCAGAATGAGTTATTATCATTCTCTTACTCTTGAATAATATTGGAAGGATTCTTCAAATGAGTATGAAGTGAAAAGAAGGTATTTTAGCCGACTTTATCTATAACATATCAAAGATTTCAAGATATATAAGGTTCCATAGGATTTACTAGATGATAATGAAGATTTGTATTCTCTTGAATATATAAAAAGTATTCAGCACACTCCTCTTCTTACCATTAATTAGTTTCAAAAGGAGAAGGATAATCTTGGGGAAATAATTAACCCAGTCTTAGTAAGGACAAAAGTTTGGTTTGACAAGAAGATGAAATCATATAGGGCAAGTGTGACAGAATATTCCCCTCATGAGGCTTCATCATCACATAAGGAGGCTTCTAATTCACTCCTAAAGATACAGATTCATTCAACTCCTCCTCTACAAGATTAATCTACAACTAAGGTATACTCCAAGAGGGATAAGACTAAGAATATTGAAGGGGTTGAAGAGATATCTGCAAACAAAGCCAAGTAGGCTACAATTCATAAAATAACAGAGGGGTCTCATGAAATTAAACAAATAATTCCCCTCCAAGAGAAGAATAAAAATAAACAAGAAGAAGAAATTAATTATGAGGGAGGAAGCACTGAGAAATAAGAATAGGAGGAAGATGAGGTAAAGATTATTGAACTGGACTCTTGAAATGTGGGTATTCCCTAGCCTAAATCACCAGTCAAGGAAGTATCTTCCTCTAGTGTTGAGACACCCACTATTGAAGTATCTTCTGCCCAAACTCTTGGATATCTTAATATAATTACATTGAGCCCACTTTATCCACCTCCTTCTAGTGACTCCTTCACCTGGTTCAAGCCCATAAGTGTTAACAGGAAGAGGAAGTCATCGTCTCTAATTTTTTCTCCTAGTTTTGATGTTGTATCTTCACTTTTAGGTACAACTCCCACTCCTCCTACTATTAAATCCAAAACTAATTCTATATCAGTATCTTATTTAAAGGGTCATCAACTCTTAGAGATTTCAAATCCAAGAGAAGAAAAGGATTAAAAATACTTGACCATGGATGACCTGGAATTGACAAGAATCTCATTAGGTGAATCTACTTCGGAAGGAGAGGTTCATAATTTCAAAGAAAGTATTTCAAGATGATTGAGAGGGTTGAAAATGAAAACAAACTCAGGAACAATTAGAAGAGTGGGTTCAAGTGATCTCTAACTTCATCAAGTATTTATTTTCAATTGAGAAGGTTCTTGACCCAGCTCCTCTCTCATCAGCTCCTCCTCTAACTTTTCTATCTAAATAGGATGTTCAAGAAATCAAGGATATTCATAAGCATGCTACTTATGGGAAGGAAAATGAAGAAACATTATAAGAAATGTAGGTATCTGGTCTAAATTTTATAGATGAAGCATATTGAAAACATATCCTTGGCTCAAAGTCAATTTGACATGGTAATCATTGGATATGAGAAGGAGGTTAAACTATTGCTTGAATGTATTCAAGATCTTAGAATCACGAAGGATACAAATGAGAAGATCCTCCTGGTACACAATTTTTTTGATGATCTAAAGAATAATCTTTCCAAGAAATTGGTATTCAGTGTTGAATGGAAGATCAACGATCTTGAGGAGGACCTCACTGAATTGAAGTTCATATTACAAAAAGGAGAGGTATTTAAATATGAGATGTTTGATAAATTTCAAGATTTATGTCTTCAGTTCTACAAATATAACCCTTCAAAGAGCTACCCATTAGATGAGATCAAATAAAAATTTAAATCACTCATTAAATAATATTTTTTCAAGTATGAGACTATTAACAAAGAGAAGATGGAGGAAATGGCTGAATTGCACAATGTTGTCATAGAGGTCACTAAAGGTTTGTTGTAGAATGTAGGCATGGGAAAAGAAATGGAAGACTCCTTGGGCATCTAGTTAAATGATATGGAAAATAAAACCATTCTAAAAGGTATGGAAATTTTTGGTGCCTTAGTCAAATTCAAAAATCATATACTCAAAGTGAGGACTTCAGTTATTCCATCTACAAAAGCTCCTTCCTCTAGTTCTTAAGTCTTCTTTTATAATTGTTATATTTTCAAGTTAGCTTTATCATATTCAAAGAGACAAAATTGTAAATAAATCTAACTCATGTATTTCATGTAGTTAAGTTTTATCACTTAATCAAATTACAATTAGTCATGTGAAAAGAAGCGGTTACAACCACCCTTTTCCTATATAAGGATTTTCTCTCATTGTAAAAGGGTGATTTGATTTTGGTGTTTTGAATGTAAATATACATAACTGTTGAAATCAAAACAAAAGAAAATTTCTCTTCCATCTGTAGTTCCGACCAGGACAAAACTTTTTTTTAATAAAAACAAAAAATTTAAAATAAAGTGTGGATGCATGTTGGCAAGGATGAGGGGATTGATGGGATGGAACATGGGCTCTCAGATAAGGATATTGGCATCATATGTAGTTTGTAGCATGTCATTCTCATTGCACAATATTTTCAACACTTTATTTGGGATCCTATGTGTAGATCACGTGAAACCCATGCCAAAGTTTAAAAATAAAATAAAAATTTAGTAGTCTTTAGTTAGTTACAATTAGGAAGGATAGGGAAACATACATAAGACATTGTTATCCTCTCAAGACATGCACACGGTTCCTCTTATGCAACACATAGAGCTCCAACCTGATCATTTTACTCACAGCCTATGCGCCAAAGTTAAGGTTTTATTTGATGCCACAGTTGGAAGCACTTGGGTAGACGGGAGTGAAAAACATGGAGGCATGCATTTGTCATGTGAAATGTGTGCAAAAATGCCTGAAAACATTATGGACTTTGGTCTACAACAAATTCAAGATATACACAAAATGTGTGTTTTTTTAAAGGGCTTTATTAACTTTCAAGCAAATGTGATTGGCAGGTACAAATCCGGATTCCTTCTCCTTCGCTAGCATCCTCCCATCATGCACTTATATGGGAACTCTTGAGTAGTGTAGTGATATCCTTCAAAGAATAATGGGTTTTCAGATGTTGTCTTTGGAAATTCTCTGGTATACATGAATGCTAATAAAATAGAATAAAAACATGCCCTGTTGAATATCATACACTTTAGTATATACACCAGTAGATCGTTATGCAATGGTGGAAGAATCCGTTTAGCATGGGAAATTCTTGATTGAACACCTGTCGTAAATGTGGCATCATAGACTGAAATGATAGGATGTTTTGCACAAAATGGGTTTGTTCTAAAGGATATAGAAACTCTTGAAGCAAATTCCAGTGGCAAGTGTAAAACAAAGATCCTAAATCGGTAGCAACATTTCCTTCTTAAACCAACTTCAAGGGGAATTTAGGGAAGTATACACCACATTGAAATTCATGATACCAACCAAGGCTCATGTTCAAATAGTTTAAGATGAAAATTCTTATGCATTATGATACTTCACAACCTCTATGACATCTTCATAGCTCCATTCAACTGAATTCAAAAAATTTACACAAGAGAACCCAAAAAAAACCTTGACAAAACATAAAATTACACACCTTATGCCTCATGGAGATGACTCATTCTGACTCCAATGCTTCATTTAAGTAGATATGTCTCTTAGAAGCTTAAAGAAGGAATATTATGGGCCTTGAAACATCTCAAAACAACATAAACTCATTATAACAACATGATGACTCCATCTTCCCTTTCTTTGTCCTTATAATATTTTTGGCCATCTTAGTTACATCTCTAGAAGTGATAGCCTCATTGCCTAATCTTTCATCATCTATTTGAGTGCCTAATAGACATACATGTTTTAATTTATACATCTACTCTGCCAATGCTTGAGGAAGAAATTCCTCATCCTTGACACTAGAGTTGTTTTCCTATTTCTTATTGACTTTGTCATAATTTTCTACTTTCTTTCTTATGATTCCTTCCTTTATGACTGATTCGGGTTTTTATTTTTCTTCAGTGTCTTCTCTTGATATCTATTTGTCATCCTTTGATGTCTCAGTTTCTTATTTTTTCTTTCTTGACATTGCATACCCATTTTTATTTCTTCTTTCTAGCATTTCTCTCAACCATATTTGACTTGGTATTAATTTTTGAGTTTACATTTTCTCTGTGTATCCTTGTGTCTTTTCTCTAAAAGGAATTCATATTATAGCTGAATTTAGGTGACTCATGATAATGTCTTGTAAAATGTCCTAGCTCACGGCAGTTAAAGCACACAACCTGATTCTTTTCCCAAAACTTATTTACTAGATATTCTAACAATTATTGATAGTGTGAACTTTTCCTTTGCAATTAAAACACACTATGTTATTCTCATATTTAGTCCTACAATATCTCCATGGATAGTATTCATCTACCTTTTTCCTACAATCTCTAGATTTATGTCCAAAAATGTTGCGTGAAAAACACACTCCATTAAACATACCTAATAATCTCCTTGCAGTTGGCTACCTAGTGATCCTCTTGTGCTTTTTTTTTCCTTCTAGGGCTTAGAACATCCTTAATAATAAGTATAGCTTGATTCAACTCTTAAATCCTTTTACTTTTTCTATTCCAGTTCCTTCTTTAGGGTCTTTACTTCTACATTTAGTCTTTCACATTCTTCACTCTTGGCTTAAATGGATGCTTGACATAATTCATGACTAGACTCTTTTTTTTTTTTTCAGTATGACTTGATTTTTTTCTAAATTCCAAACTAATCTTGTCATCAAAATATGTTTTCTTGACCAGAAACTCATTGAGTTTACTTGATACCTACTTTAACTCAACCTTTAAAGTCTTGAGTTCTTCAATTTTGATACATGCATCACCCTTGTTTCTTAAGGCCTTTGATACATTTTCAACATATGAGGACATATAATTTATTTCATGACCATGGTTAGCCTCCTTGTGTTTAATTTCTTCCTTGAACTCCTTTATAAGGGCTTGAGTAATTTCATACCTCTTCTTCAACACTGACTCTATTAAGGTACCCATGCTTGTGTCTTCAAGATTGTTAAGCCCTGAAAAATGACTAAGTCCCATAGAAAAATAAGAGCATGCATGTGTAAGGAAAGTAAAGGAAAAGGTGCTTAAGGAATGTCATGTAGGAGAAAATGTTGGCACACGGAAGAAGGATAGGGTTTGAGACTTTTCCATTTCATCAGATATGGTATCATATGGAAAAAAATGTTTCCATTTCATCAGATATGGTATCATATGGAAAAAAATGTGAAGGGTAAAGTAGGTGTGATGAGTGGATTAGGTTCCAATCTCGAGTCTTGGAGCTCAAGGAAAGAATATTCCATGAAAGGAATATTCTAGAGGAGGATCATTATAGTTAGTGGAGGTTTTTGCAATTTGGCATAAGCACTTGAGTATGGAGAAGCACATTTCCACCTGGCAAGTGGCCTGATCATGGATAAGGTTATGTCAGTAAAGGAGATCCCCCAACTTCTAAACAAGAAGTCATTTAGATCTAAAAGGGTGTGTGTTTCTATTAATGTGGATGCAAGAGAGGTTGATGCTAGAAGAGTGGCTAGGAAGGGATGATGTTATGCATGAATACACTCAGGTTTGAAACAAGAGCAGTGATGAAAGAAAATAACTAGGGCTCTCTATGTAGAGTCATTCTGTAGGGTTAGATTATCATTCCTTGATGTATTTGGTCTTATATGACCCTATTTTGATGTAATATGGATACTATAAATGATTATAATCAATATATGATGTTATTTTATGAACATCTATGTCTATGGATCAAACCCTAGTGTGGTCTTCTTGTTTTTCATGGTTCAGATATGATTCTATTATAATGTTCAAGTTTTTACATTTACATCATGGTGAATTTTTGTTTAGGGCTAGTTCCTCTACCTCTGTATTATATTAAATGCATGTATTTTTGGTTCTACAACCATTCCTCCATTAATGGTGAAGCATTCTTAGAAGTATCACATAAAATAGGGGCTCGGCATGTGAGTTCCTTGAGTGAATTCCCAACTTATGTTGAGTGATAGGTGAGCATGCTTGGGGTAGAAAGGGAGTAGGAAAAAGTGGCTTCATCTTGGTTCATAAGGAAATATTGTCATTTAGCTTAGGAGTTACCTTAATGGATTTTCCTTTATATGTGTTTCCTTTCATCGTCAATATGCTTTATCTTTCTGTTAGGTTTTTTTTGGGCACACTTGTGTACCGATAGCCAGTTACTATCTAAAGATTTTTATGCACAGAGGACTGTGTATATATTTAGTGTGGGGTGGAGAGTGTAAAGGAAAGTTTATGTGAAGAGTGTGGTAAGAAGAAAGTGTTGGGAGTGATGTGGATTGGCAGCCCAAGTGAGAAAATCAAAAGTAAGTGGGTTTAGAGGAGCATGCATAGCAGAAGTGATTATGGGTAGAAGATTGGTGTGAAAAATATTTATAAAAACCACAGTATATGGATAAAAGTGCAAAACAACATGAGGTACATGATGGCAAGGAACTTGGCTAAAAGATGCATAGAGGTAGATATGACTTCAGCACTAGGGAGTGCACACAAGTTAGGATCTATGGTCAAAGAAGTTTTACATGCCAAAAGGTTGTGGGAGTTTCACTTGCAAGTTTTCACGTGAAGGAGAAATGCTCTAGAACAAATATGCAAGTAAGGAATGACATTGGAAAAATCCAAATTTAATGTGTTTTTGCGGTGGTAGGTGGCATGGGAGTTTGTGTGGGAGAAAAAAAGAAAGCTATAAATAGAAGGTCGGGGTAAGTTATTTCTTTTTACCTTGCATTGTTTGTGGAAGAGATCTTACAAACTAGGGCATCCTTGTGAAAGAATTTGTGGGGAGTTTTGTGCGAAGTAGAAAATTCAGAAAATTTATGAACCAGAGTGGAAAGGAGTACATGGGCATGCACAGAGGAGTTTTTTTGGTGGATTTCCCATGGGTATTTACGTTGTCTTGTGGAAGTAGAGTTTCCCAAGTTATGGTTTTTTAGAGCTAGGGCATGGGTTTTGGAGAAAGTTTTGCAAAGGAGTGAAGCTAACAGATTGAGCAGAGTTGAAGCAAGAAGAAAGGAAGAAATTATAAGGAATTTACGAGGAATAATGGCACCAAGGAATGGATCAAACACTTCACCTAAGAATGGTGAAAAGGCAAATGGAAAGGGAAAACCAGTCGCATCAACCAGTTTCAATGAAGAGTGGATACGCATGGAGATGTAGTACCTCGATGGAATTCTATTGGGGATGGATTATATGTCTCTAGATTCGGAAGATGGTTGTAAGTGATTACAACCATAGGATGAACACCACATAGAAATAGATGGCATTAGAGTTAGTTCACCCAATAGGAGAAAGGACACAAGATGACAAACCTATATATGATGAATATGTGAAGACCACATTGGAGAAGTCCTGGACTCTTGTAACTCTATGAGTTTCCATATTTTGGTAAACCTGACAGGTTGTACCAGTGGTTGATGTCGTCACATGCACAAAGACTAATTTTAATTTTGTATGAAGGAGGATGCACTTAATTTCCCAGTTGATCTCTAAGTACACTAGACTTATCTACATAGGAGAGTCACTGGATGATGACTTAGGTGAAAAGGACACATTTAAGGAGACATCCTATGGAAATATGAATATAAGAAGGGTTAATGCTACTTTGATATCAGTAAGATCACCAAACCTATTCATGAAGATGGTCATGCACACCTACTGAACAGTGTTTAATGGACAAGAGCATTGGATGGAAGTAAACAAGATATGGTTGAATATTTGTATGAATGATTTCAGAGGGAATGATATACAACGTATTGGCCTTCATTACAGAGGATATCATAGATACATCGCGTGATGGGGATAAGATCATGTATGGTAATTGACCTTCTGACTATTGTGTTTTTAGAGATTAGAGTGCTCGATGGACCAAATAGCTATGTCTAGGAGTACCCTGTTGAGGACCCTTCACCTTGTCAAAAGGTTTAAATCATACACTTGTGACACAATGATTACTACACATAAGGCACACTTGGAGAAATGGTACAAGAGAATGTGTAATGCATTTGGGGAAGAATGGAGAATCCATAAACAACTGTTAGCCTTGGTGTATGGTGAGGTTGAGTTCGTTGTATACCAGCACTTTTATATAAGAAGATCTGACTTTTGAAAAATGGCTCAAAAATCCCATGGTGCAAATTACCATTTACCTTCACAATGCACAATATTTTTAGAGCAACGTTAACAGGTTCACAGAGGCCAAGAAACTTAGACTTTGATCTAATTGAGGTAGATCAGGAGTACCATGCACTGCACATAATGTTTGATGTACCCTGAGAAACACACATTTGTGGAGAAGTATTTCTCCCATGATGTACATATGGTAAAGCATCCATGTCAATCCCTATTATACAAAAAAATTGACAGCTAGGGTGTATATACACCTGAAGGCATAAATTCAAGAAAAGGGCACATACCTTGAGGATGATGTGTCCATCCTAGAGTACCCTGCTCATAAAGAAAGGAATGAAGAGAGAAAGAGAAGAAACTACAGCAAGCAACTCACCAAGTCGATGTGTGCATACATTTCAGACCTATTGTGGCACAAAATTCACACATGTGGGTCCATGTACTTACAACCTTAAGGAAGAAATCCCCTCGTGAAGGAGAAGTCACCGGATAAGGAAATGTTCCCATGTGATAGAGGAGTCTCCAGTGAAGAAGAAGTAAAAGATGGCACAAAGTTCAGACTCTAAGGATACAAAGAGCATGAAGGGTGATGAAGTCGAGGAGGATGAGGAGTGTGAGGAAGGTGAGGATCCCCTTGTGTACAATGTACATGAATATCATGAAGAGTCAGAATGGATCTGAGGGGGACACTCAGAATATGCAAGGAAGTGAAGAGGTGAATATGAATACACAAGAGACCTCACACTTGGTTGGAGGACTGTTGGATGACAACAGTGGAAAAGGAAGCTAGTCAAACATCATCCATAGGACTTAGTGGAACACAAGGTGAAGCAAAACATTGAGGAAATATTGAGAGAAATGGAAGAGAGTGTATATTAGGAGAAGGGTTTAGCAATCAGCTTCCCAAAATCGAGCTCGCAGAGGTGGTAAGGTTGCACAATGGCATAAGGATGACGCAAAGAATTATATCAATCATCCAAACATGGTCTTATGCATGCATGTTTCCAAAGTACATGAAGCCTACAGACCAACTCTTCTTTTGGTCATCATTTGAGAAGGATATTGCATACACGTGCAAGAGGAAGATGTTGTCGTGGACCTTTGAGTCACATGTTGATGAGCCTAAATTTGAAGTTGGTCCAGATGTAGTAATAGAAACATAGAACTCCAATGAGGTGAATCCTATTGTGGATACCCAATGGCTAACAAATGAGAAGGCTTGTAACGCTGCTCAACAAGGTATCGGTAAAATTGGAGGCAAGGTTATTCGGGAGGAGTAACAAAATTAGAACCTTGGAGGAGAAATTTGAGGAAAATAATAAGGAGATAATTAAGAGATAAAAGGGATATCAAGAAGGGAATTTGAGTCTATAATTCACGGAGTTAAAATCTTGAGTTAAGAGAGGAAAGAGGATAAAAGTGTGCGAGGCATAAAAGAAAGTGAAGAATATCTCAAACTCCATTATTTTAGTGTGGCCAAATTTGGCCCCCCCTACACAAAAGTATGAGTTAGCCCTTTCTCTGTCCTAGAGGACTTGACGTCCTTGATTACAATGGAGAAGACACTTCAATTTCATTGGAGTCAGATAGAGGAAGTTCTATAATGTGACAGAGGGTCTGAGGAGAAATAAAATATTGAAAGAGACCACAACTCGGTACTTTGAGCTCCTTTCCTCAGTTAAAACTATGGATCGTACATGGTCGGAAGTTGTCTATGAAAAATTTGGAGACAGGGACAAGGTGGTAGGTATATTGGTTGCTACCCATGAGGCAGACCTGAAGGAGTTTTCAGGAGAAGAATAATGGTAACAGGGAAGAATAGGACAAGATAATAGCAGAGGTTGAGAAGAAGTCTTAGGCAATCAAAGGCCTAAGGGTATCAATTAAAATTAAAGTGAAGGAATTATATCCCTAGGTTACTCAAAGGATGGACGCACTGAATGACCTCAGCAAGAATATGGAAAATATTGTTGATACACTGAAGGCTAAGGGTGAGGAGTTATCATTTGATGAAGTTAGCACATTAATAGGATATTTATTTCAGTAAGCATAGGATGAGGTGGATGCATTTGGAGTAAGATCAAAAGTGGGGTTGAATAAATATTTCCCAAACCTTCTTTAGTAGTGATAAAGTTCTTTTATTCATTGACGTAAGATGGATGAAAATCATTCCTTCCTTCCATTCTTTATTCTTTGCATAAGATCAGATTGTTTCTGAGGATGGATAATAATTTTAGTATGGGGTAATATTGGGCCCTGAAAAATTACCAAGTCCTAAAGAAAATGAAGAGCATGCACACACACATGAAAAGTAAAGGAAAAGGAGCTCAAGGAATGGAGTGTAGGAGAAAAGGTTGGTGCACAAAAGAAGGATAGGGTTCAAGGACTTAGTTTGTTTCATCAAATATGGTATTGCATGGAAAATGCGTGAAGGGTCGAGTAGGTGTGACAAGTGGATAAGGTTCCATCCTAGAGTCTTGGAGCTCAAGGAAAGAATATTCCATGAAATGAATATCCAGAGGAGGATCATTATAGTTTGTGGAGGTTTTTGCAAGCATGCATAAGCACTATAATACGGAGAAACACATTTCCACCTAGCATGCATCCTGATCATGGATAAGGTTATGTCAGTAAAGTAGAGTCCTCAATTTATATAAAAGGAGGAATTTGGATATAAAAAGGTGTGTGTTACTATTAATGTGGATATAAGAGAGGTTGATTCTAGAAGAGGGGATAGGAAGGGATGTTGTTATGCATTAATGTCACTTGGGTCTAAAACAGGAGTAGTGATGAAAGAACATAACTAGGCCTCTCTATGCAGCATTCATTTTGTAGGGTTATATTTTCATTCAATGATGTATTCAGTCTTATATGAATATCTTTTAATGTAATATGGCTTCTGTAAATGATTATAATCAATATATTATGCTTTGTTTGGAATATCTATGTCTATGGATCAAACCCTAGTGTGTTTTTCTTATTGTTCATGGTTCAGATCTAATTTTATTATGTTGTTAAAGTGTTTATGTTTACATCATGGTGTTTTTTTTCTTATGGCTAGCTCCTCTACCTCTATATTATATTAAATGCATTTATTTCTAGTTATGTAACCATTCCTCCATTAATGGTGAAGCATTCTTACAAGGCTCACATAAAAGAGGGGCTCGAAGCCTGCATGTGCCTTGGGTGAGCACCCAACTTATGTTGGGTGATAGGCTGGAGAACTTTGCGTAGAAAGGGGAGTAGGAAAAATTGTAAACAAAGATCACATCAAATTTATTAGGCTTGATTTAGGAGGACCAAGCTCTGATACCAATTGTTAGAAACTAGGACATTGAGAGGGGGGTGAATCAGTGTCCTTCACAAATTAACCATCTTAAATCTGATATGATAAGATCATAAACACACAAAATAAAATTTCAAGATAGTACACAATGACATAGGGTTTAAATGTGGGAAACCCAATATGGGAAGAAAACCCACTGAAACAATGAACTATGCTCAGGACCAATTTTTCTTGCTTCTGTTACATTAGTTTCAAGGTTGAGATTCAAATCAACTTGGAGTTGCTACTCAAAAATTTATACCAAGCTATCACTTAGCCTGGAGGCTTCAACCCTCTATAATCAAATCATATTTTACTTATCTTTAGTGAGTTGTAACTCACAGAGAAGCTTCAACTCCCCAACGGCTAAGTTTCCACTTAGACTTGTTCTATCAATTGGTCACTCTTGATTTACTATCTTAAACAACTGATAATGACCTCTAAATTTGTTCACAACAACTCTATTTTCTCTCTTCTCTCTTATCTTCTTATTATCTAATCAACATCTCAATTTTTTCATATAGGGTTCAGTTACATAATATGTTACAGTTAAGAAATCTTTCACATATTCTTCATGTTCATGCTTCATTATGCACTTTACAACCACTGTCAAACAAGTTCTCTTTCTAAGACACCATTTTAGGTTATCTAATGAAAATATTTCACCCTCATTACCATCTTGATGCATTCATTTAATAATTTCCTAGCTCGTTTCTATCTTCATCCATGCATAGGTAACAACTCCTCTCTATACTTCACTTTCTTTCTTACATGGATATAAGGCCTACACTTCTTCACATAAAATTTTTGCACATTTGAATTTACCTTGGACCAATGCCTCTACAATTTTCAACACATTCATTCACCTTTGTTCCCTCTCATTGCATTTTTATTAGTTCATATTATCACACATTGTTCTTTCAGTCCTTTCTTGTATACACACATATGCTAGCTCCTTTTTGCTTCTTTACTACAACTCCAACTTTGTCACTTATCTCAACTTTTCATTCTTAGAAACTATTACCTTATTCATTAAATACTACACACACATTTTTCCATTATATATTCCTTATATCAGTTCCATTTCAACATTTTCACGGTAATATTTTCATATCCTTTACTCTTATTTTCATCAATAACCCTCATCATTGTTTTCTAGTCTTATTCATGTTCATACAACAATAAGAATAGACTATCTATTTTTTCCTTCTTCAGGTACACTTATTCTTATTAGTTTGAGATCATATTCCTTGATTTTAATGCCATCAACCATGCCTAATATTATCAATCAACCTCTATATCTAGACTTTCTACATGAGGTTATTCAAGGTCATCAATATATATCCTTTTCAATTTCTACACTCTTATTATTAAAAAATTGATTAAAAAAAAAAGAAAACTCTTCATATTATCCTTGGGATGTCTTCTCATCTTCTTCCAACGAGAAAGGAGGGAAAAATTGTAGTTTTGTAATAGTTTTGTCTTTTGAACTTCTCCAAGAGCACATGACCTTCTGCATTTCACTTCAAGCTAGAGTAACTATTTCATTTATTTGACTTTGTGAATATTTTCAAGCTTCAACCAACTGTTCTTAACTCTCAAAAGGCTTAGCTAGAATTTCAACATTTTATACCTTCATGATCTTAATTTCTTGAACACTTTTTAATACCTTAAACAATATAAGATCATATTTTCATTTCTTTGAGAACAAGCATTCACAGTAACCTTTTCCATGTTGTTCTCTACACATATTTCTCAGTCTATAAGGAAGGAAAAAAATTTCAATCACTAAAGCATGGTCAGTTAAAGAACTTCAAGACATTCCAAAACCTTTAAAAAACCTCTAAAAAGTATTAAATTATAATGTGAGCACCAATATAAGAAATCACAACAAAATGTTTGAAAAAATTGTTTACCAATGATGTGAAAGACTGTGCATGAATTTCCAAAACTTTGTCATGGAGTTCTCATTCAATACTTCACCATTCTTAAACTTTATTTTTTTTAACCATGAGTAATGACCTCATAGAGATCATTCTAAAATTTTAGGCAATTTGAACAGTGAAGTTGGTAGATTCGATCAAAAGTGTCTCGTGAAAACCCTAATTTAAGGTGTATACACAATCCTTTACCCGAGAGATCAAAACCAACTATTCCTTCAAAAATTTCTCATGAAACTAGAGTATGAAAGTAATTGAGTTTTTCTTTCACCATACTTCTTTCCAAATCAACTAGAGTCATTGAATTGATGGAATTTTCTTAAAATATATCACTATTTGCATGTAAAAGTTGAGGACCGACTGTACAAGTGATAGATTGAGCAAGAGTCCTTGATGAGTAACATGATCACTAATTAAAACCAACTGAATTTAGTTATTTTTAATGGTGTGTACCTTGGTAGTCTACATTTCTTTGTGGTATTTGTCTCATAAAGAATGCTTATAGTCTTGATTTGGCACAATCTTCAGATGAGAAGTGAAGTAGTTACATTTTACAACCATGAATATAGGGGAGACTAGATTCTCAAGATCATCATTTCTAAACAAGTGAACTCATAATAATAAAATTATCCATTATATTCTATTTGATCCTTTATACATGATTTCAACCTTATCAAATCATTTAATTTGAAGACAAGATTATTGGGGTAGTGTTTTAAGGTGCATTGAGACAAATGCTCTCCAGGACAATATGGGCCACAAGAGACCATATGATTGAATATACCAAAAAATAATTATATATACTCAAACACCTTTTCAAGAAACTATGGATGAGGTGTTATCTCTTATTGAGAAATATCTCCATTGAAATCAGCTAAAACATTTACATGTAAGGAACATTCATACCAAGAACAGTGACATAGACAACATCATGTACCTTCAAGAAATAGGGCCATCAAATACCTTACGAGCATGAGAAACACCATGTATGGAATATTAATATACTATAGGAATGATTAAAAAAGACTTAGATTCTAACTTCATGTTTTTTCTCTTATCGATTTGGTGCACAACCTAGGAGAGAGAAACAATGCTCCACCAAAATGCTCATAACTTTTCAACCACACCTCCTTTTGAAAAAATTATTTTTGCACATGATTTTTATGCCAATTTACTCCAAAAATTAATTGTATGATTTATTCAAAGGAGATTCTATATTTTTTCTTGACCGTTAAGAATTCAAGCAACGCAAAATGAGCTTTTCAAAAGACCTATTTTTCAAAAACTCACATAACTTGCTCAAATGACCTCACAATGACCTAAAATTTTTCATAAAGCACCATGAAACCTTCCTACATCATCTTCCATTATTTTTTTGAAAATAATAGGTCTAAAATTGTCCATCCCATCTCATTTACAGTCACTAACACTACCTGTTCTCAACACCATTTTTGACCAACATACAAAACTGACTCCTGGGATTGAGCTAAACCTAATATTTTATCACACATGTTGTAGATACTCTCTCAAATCATATCCCATGATTTTTGTGACTGGTACCATCCTGTTACACTTCATTAGGCACCTGGAACCACCCTAAAATGACACTACCACTCAACCTCCAAGGCCTTGCCTTATTGAAACCATATGCACTCATTTTGAATCTCTAAAAAACACTTGAGAATATTTCTCTTGCATTCTCCCTTTTTCCATCAATGATGATAACCAGCAATACAACAAGGTGCAATAAATGGGCCATGATGGGTCAACTTTAGTGTTATTGATAAAGGTTGAGCCAATAGGTGTGTGAATGTGAAAATGGTTAGATGTAAAATTGGTGTGATAATATACGTTGGAAAAGGAAATGATTGGTGAAAAAAACTTCATTGTTAACAACTAAGAAATCTAGAGATATTGATCTAGGAGGCAATGTCGCGTGATATGCATGATTAACAGAAGCATCTGTTGTCTTCTTATCATGTTGTTAAGAGTAACTGTTAAAAATATTGAGTATTCCCTTATAACTGGTTGGGGTAAAGCTAGAAGACCTCTGGGAACTCAATTTTTTTGTTATCAATTATTTCTTGGATGATTGTTCAAAGCTTTAGGCATCAGTTTGTAGAATGTCCAATGCATCGATGATAATCACAGCAAAAGTTCTCACTGTAGTTCCTTCCTTTTGGTCATGATGGATCTAACTCAAGGGGATGGGGGAAGTGTAATAAGGAAAATTGCATGAATTTTTCTCAATATAATATGTGTATCCATGGAAATGGTGTTAAATGTGCACCAAGGTTGTTGTGGTTGAACCTCCTTAGAATGAGCGACAATGTTGATAGTAACTTTAACATCGGTTGGTTTTATTGTAGATGGTTTAATTGGCATTGTTTTAGGAAAATGATTGGAATATGAATTCTATTCTTAATACTTAATTTTTACAATGGATAGGATTTTAGTCTCACAAAGCTTAAAGGTGTGTGACAAATTTGATCGAACAAAGGAGAGGATTCAAAAAGAACACTCTCTTGTAGAGGTGGTAATAGACTGTGAACAAATAAATCCTAAAGCTCAGATTCATCAAGCAAGTTTTTAATCTTGGCTAAATTATTCCTATACCTTAAAACAGAGTTAGCGAGGTGTTCATTTGATCCTTGTTTAATTTGTTCTAGCTGGGCATAAGAAATATTAGAGTTGATGTTGATAGAAAATTGAGTAAGAAATGCATCAGCTAGATGTGTAAAGGAGGTTACTGAGTGAATGTAGGTAAGTCGTAAAAATAATGAATGGCATAATCATGGAGACTACAAGGAAAAAGATTAGCTAAAAAGATATGATCATTAGTGAAGTCAAGACAAACAACATGAAATGCTCTAAGATGTTCCTGTGGGTCCCTATGCCCAATGAAGATGGGAAGCTTAGGAGTGAAAACGTTAGGCAGAAGTGGATAAGTAGAATTGGAGGGAGTGAATGGAGTATTCAAAAACAAATTAGAATCAAATGATGGTGATGCATGGGATGTGGCATGTTATAACTTATGAATTTGAGCTTGAAGATTATGATAAAGAGAAGATAAGTATTGGTCGCCAACAAATTATACCTTCCATACATGAGAAAATAAAGTCAGTGTAAAGTAATTGGTAGGAGTAGGGACAAAAATGGGAATAATAGAAATAGGAGAAAGAGTATAAGTAGGTGGTTGAGTGGCAACAAAAGTGGGTATGGCTACAGAAGTGGCAACAAAAGTGGGTATGGCTACAGAAGTGGCAACAAAAGTGGGTATGGCTACAGAAGTGGCAAGTTCATCCAAGATAGTAGCTTCCTCACAAGCAACAATGTAAAAGTAAATCTAGATCTTGTGGATGCTCAGAGAGGTGATTGTTGATGGACTCAAGGTGAGTTTGAGTAAAATCCTCATGAGATTGAGCCATGAAAAGAGAAGAAGAAACCCTAGCATGAAATATGGAAGAAAGAAAATTCCTATAAGTGTTAATGGTCAAGTCAGGTTCACCAGAATGATTAACTAAAATTAACCAAACTAATGTAGTAAAGGATAGTTAATCTAATCTAGAAGGACATATAATGCAGTAAGTAAATACACTAAAACAATATGTAAATTTACTAAATTATATAACTAGTAAAATTAGAAACCCTACTATGCAAGAAGGGAAATGAAATAACTCAACTGAATAATGGATGTTTGTCGGATTGTGTCGTAATGATGCACAGAAAATCAGAAAGTAGGAGCAAATATGTCGGGGTCCCACGGAGGATATCTTTGGGTGGTGATGTTTGAATGGAGCTTGTGGGGGAGGACCAGGGTGCCCATGGGTGATTTGGTAAAGAAAATAGGCACCCTGGTCTGGGAAAAAGTCCTGGAACTTTTTTCTTCACAATTATGGGAGATGATTTTTATCCTTCACTGCTTATCACATTAATTTCTCTGTGTGTCATGCCAAATGCTCCAAATATTCCAATAGGAATAATAACTTCAAAGGACCAAAAAAAATAAGTATCAAAACTCTAAAAAAAGAAAGATGCAAATGAATGTGTTAGAATGACCTCAACTACCACAACAATGGGCTTACTAAACTAAGAAATGAGATACATTTAGAACCCAAATGTAGTTTTGGTGTGTGTGTGTGTGCATGTTGTGCCCTTGGTGCTCATGTCAGTCATACTTTGTGAAATAGTAAGTAATAGCTAAATGTATAAAATGTAATAGAAAGTTTGTATGGTATAAAATATAATCCCCCCCCATGAAGTGTGATGCAGATGTCCTAGCTTATGCCTTGATGATGGAGTTATGTGGATGTCAGTGCAATAGATGGATGCAACTCTAGATGGGGGTGATAGTAGTAGATGATGGTAGGCCCCCTCAATATGGTCTCATACCTTTATGTGTATAGGGTTATCTTGCTCTAATTTTGTAATTAACCCCAGGAAAAGGCTGACCACAAGAAAGATAAAGATGAAAAAATGGCTAGAAGAGGCCCAAAAAGTGGAGAGAAAGTGTAAAAGGGACTAGGGCAACCCTAGATGGGACCAGGGTGCCCATGGGTGCCCCAATACTAAATTTGGTTGCCTCAGTTGAGGCCTAAAATAACTTGAAATGTTAGAAAATGGTTGGTCCTATGAGTGCAATAGGTCACAAATTATGAAATAAATAAAAAAGATAGCCAAAAGGATGGGGGTTAATTAGTAATTTCTTCACTCAAGAACCTTCTAAATAGTACTATGAGTCTGAGATAAATAAATGTCTAAAGTGTATGATTTTGAGACTAAAATTTAGCTAGCCATAGGTAACGTCTCCAAACTCAAACCCACCATCAAGATCTTAATTACCAAAGGAGTAGTGCGAATGTAATATCCTATGGGCTTGCACAAAAAATCAAACTTAGAAACTTCCACACAAGAATAAGTAGAAAAAACATACTCCAATGTATAAATACACACAACACCAGCCCACCAATGATCTGTAACATGCATCCAAGGTTCATCTCCATCAAACAAATTTCTAGTAATCTTCCTACATCCAAACCCTTGTTCTATAACTCCATATCTTATTTGATGTGTATGTGGACAACCACTCGTACAATTCTATTGGAAATCAGATGAAGAACGTATCATAAAGCTCATGATATATATTATCTTCCACCCACTTACACACGTTGAATTTGGGTCTAGAACCATATCTTCACGAAAAACTGATCTTTTCCGTCATCCACCCAAATTTAGATATCCACAAGAGTCAATCAATATGCCATCATCATGACAAACCATTTGAAAAAAGGTCCCGACAACAAAACCCAAATTTAGTCTTATTTTCCCACTCAATTACCTAGGCATGTTGTCACCTCATTCAAATAGGTATGAATGCTCACCTGAAGTGTGTGAATCCTACCAAGTCCCTCCTTTGTAAAATATTTCCAAGATTTGAATACAAATGTCCAAATTAACCATTATCAAACCATATATCTCATCATAGGTATCAGATATATGAGCTCAAATAGGAAACAAATGTAATAAGGAAACATAGTGATCACATAAGAATTAATGTCATATTTATCATACAAGTACCATGATCAGAGACATCTATTACCAAAATCCATCCATAATTGTCCATTTCATTTAACTCATCAAATAACACAAGCTAAATACATAATCATAGTAACCAAGAAGCCATGTGTGCTAGAATATCATGGCAACATAACTCTACAGTACATACGATGTAAAAAAACATGTGAATAACCTAACATATATAGGGGTGGGGATTTTTTCTTCACATCCCATGCATATCAAAATAGATTACATGCTCAAAATATCCATACACTAATAGCTACATGCTTTTATAATAAGGATAATAATAGATTAATCTATAATTAAACTCTTATTAGCATGGTCAATGCATGACCTTAGATCTTCTAGTCTGTTCCCAAAATAAAATTTTCTTATCCTCAAATTCTTCTTCCTTTTATCTCTGTGTGATATGCAATCCATTTTCTTTTCCTATTCTAAGTTTGTCCCAGGTAAAATTGGCTAAATCGTGAACCTATCTTCCTAGGCGAGCCCTTCTTTACTGACACCCTGGTGTACGCCTATGCACCCAATTTGTGCACCATCTCAATACTTAGGTGATTTATTCATTCCAATAATGCATGACATGTGTGGAGCCTTTGGAGTCTTTATGGAGCATTCTTATGCCCTTTAAGTCCATATTGCATTCATTGGAGAAGGAACTAGCCCTTTTAGGCCTAGTTGTGCATGTTGAGTGCCTTATCTTAATGCAGACCTATATAGTCCTTGCATGTAATTTTATATGAGTGTGTAGGTGTTTTTCATTTTTGGTATGACTGAACTTAATGGTCATGGCCAACCTAATGAACTTGAAATCAAGATTCATTTATTTAAGTGTATTAGATTTTCTCATTATGAGTAGTTTGTGTGAGAGAGCAATTTCTAAGCTAGAGGAGAGTATGAAAGAGGAATAAGCGATTTATGACATATATGAAATAAGGTATGGAATATTGAGAAGATTAGGGGAGAAATTATTCAAGGTCATTAGACCTAATCATTAAGAGAGGGATCAATATTGAGATAAATATAAGAGAGTGTTGTTTGAGATAGTTTTGAGGTGTGTGAGCTGAATTTGTGATCAAAATCAGTTATAGGAGCAACATACATCATTTATCTCCATCATCATGTGGTTGAGTGGGTTTTTTTATCACCTTAGGGGGTGGTATCCTCCTTGTATAGTGGGTGTTATACTAAATATGGGTGGGTGCTGCTTATGAAGTGGGTGTTTTACTAAACAAATATTGTGTGATGTGTAATATTCATGCTTGTATTTTGGATTGAGTAATATATTAAAATGTTTCAGTGGTTATTTTATTCCCCTTAAGGGTTTCTCACTTTATATTTGGTGTCTTGTGTACTCTCTTATTCATGTGTATGGTTGATCATGTTTAATATTCTCTTAATGGTTAGTGAATGTTGATTTGATGCTTTGAATGGTGTATATAACTTAAGGGAATTATGTAAATGTTTAAAATGGATGATTCACCCCCCAAATCCATTATTCTTCCAATAATTTCTATAAGATCTAGTCCTTTTGAAGAATTTTTAATCACTTAAAGGAGATCCTTTAAAGCACTAAAATTTTAAGTCAATAGAGTGGCACTTCCACCAACAAATATCCTTTGTTTTGATGGGGCCAAACTATGCTTTCTATAGCATCAAGATGAGGACTTGCATCATGTCTTTTGGATGTGAAATTTGGAAATCTATATTAGAAGGGTATACGGTTCTACAAACTCCCTCCAACCAGTGTTGTAGATAAGAAGGCTAATAATGAGAACTCCAAATAAATGACTTCTATCTTGTGTGTACTTGAAAAACTCATAACCTTTCAAGGTCATGCATTATACATCAGCTAAGACAATGTAGGATAAAATTCAGGTCATCTATGAAGGATATTCCTACGTAAAGATAAAAAAATATTCATACATACATGAGCCAGTTTGAAATCCTAAGAATTAAGGAAGAATAATCCATTGTTCCTTGTCTTCTTATAGTTAATCAAGTTTTCAACATCATAATAGGTTTAGATGAGAAGGTAAAAGAGGGAAGTAGTGGTGTAAAAAATTTTGAGGTCTCTTACTCCCAAGTTTGATCATAAAGTGTTATCCATTGAGGAAGCCAAGGATTTGAAAGTAATGTTAATGGATGAGCTCTATGGAATTTTAAAAGCATATAAGATGAGGTTCTTTGATTCAAATCATATCAACAAGGAAGTAGCTTTTAAGGGTGAGAATAAGACAAAAGAAAAGAAGACCACTAATTTTGGTGAAAACTAATATTGATGATGAAGAAGTGATTGCAATGTTGGCTATAAGGTTAAAACCTGGTTCAAGTAAGTTAAAAGGTAAGTTTCCTTTTTAAATTATTTAACTATGGTGAAACAAGTAATTTTTCTAATTAAATCCCCTCACAAGCACAAGTATGACAATGATAATGAACATGATGAAGATCATGACAATAATATCCATAGGTATGACAAAGGATAGAATAATTTTAAGAGGTTTGAAAACAAGAAGTCCTAAGAAACAGTTCTACACCAAGGAAGAATGTTGCTCATCTGATGAAAGTAGTTATGAAATAATTTTTGACTCTGATTTTGAGTCTAAGAATGAAGATATAGGTGATGAAGTCTTGTTTATGGTCAAGGGTTTTAATATCCCTAAATGTGAAGACTCTATATTATTTGAAGAGATCTACATGCACTCTAAGGAAGAAGAAGAAGGGGGTGAATTATAAACTGAGTTAATGTGTGTTGAGATAGGGCTAAAAAATGTTGAGAGGATGTCAAGAAGTTCAAAGCTCAATTCAAATAATATGAAGGAATGATTCATGAACATGAGGATAAAAATTGGTCTTAGACAGGTAAGCTTGATGAAACATTCAAAAGGTAAGAAATGCATGAGTTCCATGAATTTAAGCTTGCAATTCAAAGAATAAAGAGTGCATTAATCATAAAGGAGAGATGATATTTCTAAGGGAAGATTTTTCTAAAGTAACTAAAAATTCTAAGACATTTCAAAAGCTTAATAAAAGGTTATTTTATTCCCCTTAAGGGTTTCTCACTTTATATTTGGTGTCTTGTGTACTCTCTTATTCATGTGTATGGTTGATCATGTTTAATATTCGCTTAATGGTTAGTGAATGTTGATTTGATGCTTTGAATGGTGTATATAACTTAAGGGAATTATGTAAATGTTTAAATGGATGATTCACCCCCCAAATCCATTATTCTTCCAATAATTTCTATAAGATCTAGTCCTTTTGAAGAATTTTTAATCACTTAAAGGAGATCCTTTAAAGCACTAAAATTTTAAGTCAATAGAGTGGCACTTCCACCAACAAATATCCTTTGTTTGATGGGCCAAACTATGCTTTCTATAGCATCAAGATGAGGACTTGCATCATGTCTTTTGGATGTGAAATTGGGAAATCTATATTAGAAGGGTATACGGTTCTACAAACTCCTCCAACCAGTGTTGTAGATAAGAAGGCTAATAAGGAGAACTCCAAAGAAATGACTTCTATCTTGTGTGTACTTGAAAAATCATAACCTTTCAAGGTCATGCATTATACATCAGCTAAGACAATGTAGGAGAAAATTCAGGTCATCTATGAAGGATATTCCTAGGTAAAGATAAAAAAAATTCATACATACAAGAGCCAGTTTGAAAGCCTAAGAATTAAGGAAGAATAATCCATTGTTCCTTGTCTTCTTATAGTTAATCGAGTTTTCAACATCATAATAGGTTTAGATGAGAAGGTAAAAGAGGAAGTAGTGGTGTAAAAATTTTTGAGGTCTCTTACTCCCAAGTTTGATCATAAAGTGTTATCCTTTGAGGAAGCCAAGGATTTGAAAGTAATGTTAATGGATGAGCTCTATGGAATTTTAAAAGCATATAAGATGAGGTTCTTTGATTCAAATCATATCAACAAGGAAGTAGCTTTTAAGGGTGAGAATAAGACAAAAGAAAAGAAGACCACTAATTTTGGTGAAACTAATATTGATGAAGAAGAAGTGATTGCAATGTTGGCTATAAGGTTAAAACCTGGTTCAAGTAAGTTAAAAGGTAAGTTTCCTTTTAAATTATTTAACTATGGTGAAACAAGTAATTTTTCTAATTAAATCCCTCACAAGCACAAGTATGACAATGATAATGAACATGATGAAGATCATGACAATAATATCCATAGGTCTGACAAAGGATAGAATAATTTTAAGAGGTTTGAAAACAAGAAGTCTAAGAAACAGTTCTACACCAAGGAAGAATGTTGCTCATCTGATGAAAGTAGTTATGAAATAATTTTTGACTCTGATTTTGAGTCTAAGAATGAAGATATAGGTGATGAAGTCTTGTTTATGGTCAAGGGTTTTAATATCCCTAAATGTGAAGACTCTATATTATTTGAAGAGATCTACATGCACTCTAAGGAAGAAGAAGAAGGGGGTGACTTAGAAACTGAGTTAATGTGTGTTGAGATAGGGCTAAAAAATGTTGAGAGGATGTCAAGAAGTTCAGAGCTCAAGTCAAATAATATGAAGGAATGATTCATGAACATGAGGATAAAAATTGGTCTTAGACAGGTAAGCTTGATGAAACATTCAAAAGGTAAGAAATGCATGAGTTCCATGAATTTAAGCTTGCAATTCAAAGAATAAGAGTGCATTAATCATAAAGGAGAGATGATATTTCTAAGGGAAGAGTTTTCTAAAGTAACTAAAAATTCTAAGACATTTCAAAAGCTTGAAAAGAGCTCCAAAGATCTTGATGATCTCTTACACAGTTAGATATCTAGCAGAGAAAAGACTGATTTGGGGTTCAAAGATGACCTCAAAGGAAAAGAAGTGATGTAATATGAAATTTTTCCAAGAAAAGATATTGAAGGTCCAAACATCAAAAGAAGGTAAAAAAGAGAGCAATTTCAAAGGACAATGTGAAGGACAAAGTCTGTGAGGTAGCCCAATGCTGCAAGGTATGAGAGATATTTCAATGGGTATTATTAGACTTGTAATTTTTTTGGAAATAGTTTAAAGGAGTGTAGAAGGATAGTCATAGATGATCTCCCATGGAGGGATAGTAGAGATGATCAGTCAAGGAACATTGTTTTTTATAACTTCCATGAAAAAGGGAAGCACTACTAAGTAGTATTTTTACGAGTCATCGAATAAAATTTAGAGAGAATAATGTCCAAGAGGTAAGAATAAAGTGGTATGTTTTAACTGCAACAAGGTTGGACATGTGGGCTAGAGACTATTTTTATGGTCCTACAAGGAAAATTAGGAGGTTTCAGGGTCTTAGAGTGCAAGATAAGAGGAAATACATGTTGTGGGAACCAAGAGTAAACAATATCACTCCATCTAATGTAGATATTGAAGCGAAGGAAAATTTTCACATGTTATTGGTCAAAAGGAATAAGGAAAAGGTGAGTCACAGGTGTCTAATAGGTCATGGAACCTCTTTAGCTTATTTTTTACACTTCTCTTATTGTAGGATGTATCTATTATGCTTCTCAGATACATTTACCAAATGTACAAAAGTACGGTGCTAAGAGGGGCCTTGAATGGCTAGAGGAGTGCAGTCATGGTGTAAAGGTATGTTCATTGTGTTATTGAAGGTCTCTAATATATTTTAGAGTTGGTTTATGTACTTTCATGTTGCAAAGCTATTGAATCCATGTAGAAGAAAGTCATTATATATGATGACTTAATCAGACCATCAGAGGAAAGGTGTAATTATGCATTCCAGATATCAATTGTGAGTTGAATGAGTTTATATTTTGTGTATCATTACTTGATTTATGTTTTGATATGTCTTAATTTTGTTCATGCATAATGGAGGTAGTATGGAGAGTATAAAGCAAGGCCAGGTTTATGAAGATCAAAGGGTGAGTTCTTTAGTTGATAAACATTATTGCAAGTTTGTGTATGGATGCTTGGGTTAGTAGTGTTGTCTCAAACAAGAGTATAGGATTTCAAGATGTTGTGTAGGGATACATAGGCCCTAGAGTGGAAATTTTTATCTTGATTAATGACTACAATTTTTTTACAGAGGCATTATAAGCTAATGTATGTTTCTAAGTTTATCCTTGAAGTGGTAGCATAGTAGTAAGGTGAATCATGTCTTATTACTGGTTATGCGTGAAGTTTCATGGTGTTTTGTATGATTTGCGGGGGAGATAGAGTGTTCATTATCCTTAAGATGTGAATCTAGGAGTGTTCTAGGACTTTTTTGGTTGATCATTTACATCATGACAGGGTACAATAGGTAGTTAGAGTACTGCAATGACGAGCATCAAGTCTATGTAGACAAAGAAGATATGAAAAATGTCCTCAAAGGGTGTCGTAGGTGTCAAGAAGGGATAGTTTGGTAGAGTTTGTTGGATGTTTGGAATTATATTTTTAGGGGGGAGATATTCATATGGTCAAGAAAGATGAGATATAAAGAAAAGAAGGTGGAGAACCAATGGAATGTTTCTTCAAGAATGTGGTGTTGGTTTTTTACCTATCTCCATGGCTTTTTTTCAAGGTATGTGTGCTTAGATTTACATAGACAATTAGATAATGATGGTATGTTTCCAAGGGGAGTCATAAGGTAGTTTATCATGTTTTTTTGTATGTTCCTATAGCAAGAATGAGTTTAGAAAGTTTGTTCTGAAAAAGAGGTTTAGGGATCTTAGTCCTAAAGGTGTTTCTAGCCTATGTATAGTAGGGATTAAGTCATTTTGAATGTGTCTTTATGAGGGATAGGACTGAGTATGAGTCTAACATGATGTTTTTTTCTCAAATATCAAGTATCTCACTATGTATGCTATGATTTACATATGCCCATGGGAGATACACTGCTCTCATGATATTATGAAGGCAAAACATAGATTCAAAAAAGAATGACAAGTATGTGAGGTTGTTTAATGTTTTTGGTTGATGTTTTCAACCAAGAAGTGTTCCTAATATGTAGATGGAGATGAATACTATGTGTTACATGAATTTTTTTTGTCATTAATATAAAATGGGTGGGGAAATATCATGTTGTTTTCCATTAATGACAAAGGGGGGAGATTGTTGGCATGTTTGAGCAAGTGTTGTCATTGATGTGAAAAGGTGTAACGAAATTAATGACAAAGGAGGATGATAAGGAGTGCAAGAGGAATTTTTTAGTGATGATTAAATGACAAAACTAATAGTGACATGGGTGCAAGAATGGAAATGTGTGATATTTTCTTAGCCAAGTAGGCCTAATTAGGAGGTCTAGTCAGCATAGGTGATGACATATGAAGGATAGAGATGCATGGAGGAGATTGAAGCTTGGGTATAGGCATGGAGAGAATGTTGGGATTTTTTTGAGACTCTTTATAAAGGGTCTCATAAGGTGATAGAAAGGTGTGAGTAGGGTGTTTTAGGCTCTCGTCTAGACCTAGTCTAGGGTGCTTGGTAGCCTAATGGGAACATCAAGGTTAGTTGCAGAGCTATATGGGCCCATCAAGGAATGCAGACGTGTGAGAAATGATCTCTCAATGATGTAAGGACCTTTTGAAGAGTTTTTATGCACATGTATGATGTTCACCTACTCAGTCTAGGTCTAAACTAGATCTAATTTTATGAACTAGCTAGGAAATTCATTGTGGTTGAGAATATGTAGATTCAAGTATGATCAGATGAGAATTGGAGAAGATGAGAGAGGTTTTCCTAAAGTTTTCAGCCAATTTTTAAGTTTGTATGATGAGATTCTTGGCATGATATGTTGATTTTATCCCTACTGAGTTGAAGAGAGTGCATTTTCTAATTTGATATGACATGTTTTTGTTTTGGTTGTCATGTGAAAAATTTTCATAGGTACCTTATCCATTTAGGGATGTTTTTTCATGGATCTAGGAAGGTCTTAGAGCTGGAATGGAGGTCAAATGAGATCCTATGTTTTATGAATTATTTCTAAGAAGCCACGGTGGTCATAAACCCTACCAAAACCCTAGTTCATGAGCAATGGAGAATTTTTTTTTGGGTGTGAGATAAAAAATTCATTGGATCATAAAATTTGATGATTGGAAGATAGAAATGAATCTCCCATATTTCAGATGGTGGTGATTTGGAGTCTTGAAAGTAGGTGGAGCCCACTTATATTTTCTTGTTTTTCAGGAAAGTATGATTTACTCTCAAGTTTACCATTTGATCTATGATATAAATTGATTTTATGAATATAATGAGATCTATTGTATATTTTTGAGGGTGATTTTAGAGCTTGGTGAATCCATTATGAGGTCTTCACAGGTCCAAAAGTGAATATTTGTTCTTAGGCCTAATAGGTTGTTTTTATTAGTCATTGTGAAAGGAATTCTTGGTACATGTGTGGCCTAAGAGGAAGTGTATAATTACTATGGAGGTGATGTAAAAATCCAATATGACATGATGCATTATTTGATTGAGTGATACAAATCATATTTTTTGGAAAGATTGAGGTCACAAGTTAACCTACTTGACATGGGTTAAGGACAATAAAGGTGTCTTGATGAAATTCATCTAAAAGATCAATATCTTGGTTAGGTTCATGATGTTTATCCATTGGATAGTGATTAGGGGTTCAATTTTATCATGTTCCATGCATTGAGAGGTCTTAAAAGTGTCATCAAAGGTGTGATAAGGTCAAGTTTCCTATGCTAGTTTCCAGGCAACATATGTATCTTTATGGACAAAGAGGTTTTGATGGATCTATGAGATGATCCAGGAAATATAAAGTGGTTTTAGGTGTTCTTTGGATCAATATATTTGCACTGAGTTTTTTCATGATATAGTGGAGGTGTTTTTTTGGGTGCTTGGTCTTCATCTTTGAAGATTAGTGTGTTGGAGTGCATATATTGAGTAGGAAACATTCCTACTTGGAGGTGACATGAAGAAAATGGATAGTGTAGATGTTCCTGAGACTGGTAGAAGTATTTTAGAGGATGTTAATGACATGTGTGGATCCTTTGGAGTCTTGATAGAGATTAATTTTTCCTTTGATGTCCATATTTTATTCGTTGGAGAAGGAACTAGCCTTTTAGGCCTAATTATGCATGTTGAGTGCCTTAGTTTAATGCCAACCTTTATGGTCCTTTCATGTGATTTTGTATGATTTTGTAGGTTTATTTTATTGTTTTTATGAGCTGAAGTTAATGGTCATGTCTAACCTAATATGCTTGAAATCAAGATTCATGTATTTAAGTCCATTATATTTGCTCATAATGAATAGTGTGAGAGAGGAATTTGTGAGCTTGAGGAGAGTGTAAAGGAGGAATAAGGGCTTCATGATAGATCTGAAAGAAGATATAAAAGATTGAGAAGATTAAATGAGAAAGTATTCAATGTCATTATACCTAATCAATAAGATAAGGAACAATATTGAGTGAGTAGTAGAAGAGAGTGTTGTTTGATAGGGTTTTGAGGTGTTGTGAGATAAATTTGTAATCACAATGAGTTATAGGAGAAACATACATCAGCGATCTTCATCATCTGGTGGGTTTAGTGGGTGCTTGATCACCTTAGGGGGTATTAGCCTCCTTTTATAGTGGGTGTTATACTAAATAGGGGGTGAGTGCTCCTTGTAAAGTGATTGCTTTCACTAAACAAATATCGTGTGATGTGTAATATTCATACAATTCTTTTGGATTGAGTAATATATTCAAAAAAATTAGTGGGTTTTCTTACACTAGAGGGTTTCCTAATTTATATCTAGTTTCTTTTGTACTCTCTTATTCATGTGTATGGTTGATCATGTTTAATATTCTCTTAATGGCCAATGAATGTTGATTTCATGCTTTAAATGGTGTATAAAACTTAAGAGAATTAATTGAAGGTTTTCAAAGGACTATTTCACCCCACCTCTCAGTCCATTTTTCTTCTAACAACCAACGATCTACAACTCTTATCCATGATGCTTCCAAATTAGAAAGTTCTTGATATTTATCCTGGCTCAACACTTACATTTTGCCTAGTTGGACACCCTCGTTCTGTGCGTAGGCTGCTAACCACTCGTAAAATCCTACTAGAAAGAAACTAAAGAATATCTCATATATAGAAACATATAAGTTATCTTTCACCCACTTGTGTGTATTAAAATCATGTATGTTGTTGTATCTCTGATCAAATTTGTCTTGGATATCATCCACCCAATGCTTAATATTCTCTAATGATAGCCAGAATGTTCATGTCCTTATGAGTGTAATGAAAAGAGGGTCCCAGAAATAGAACTAGTAATTTTTTTTTGTCTAGTAGACAACACTTCATAAGGTCATTCAAGTTAGTACTTCACCTAGACAAATGCCTAAGTACTCACCTGAAGCACATGTAACTGAACGAGTTTCTTCTTTGTGCACTTATCAAGATGTTAATCATTATAAATTGTATGAAGATAACAACAAAAAATAACAGAGGAAACACATATAATAAGGAAACTAATTATCATACACAATCACCAATAATATTTGAATTTCCATAACACCATACTCAGATCTAATTATCCTTACAATATATACACAATTGTCCATCATAACACAGTTCCTTACATAAACATGTTGATTACATCCATGCATTGATATAGGTGTGTGTACATATAGAAACCACTTATATATCATCACAAACTCTTAGCATTGACCCCTCTTACAATGACCACAACACCTATTTATACATGGTAGGGAATTTCCCTTAACCACCTACATGATTCAATCCTAATAATAGGCATCCTAAATATAGGTTTGCATGGCAGATACTAAGCTTTTCTTTTGACTCATGTTTATAGAACCTTTCTATTGACTAGTAGGATCTGCTCCATGTGGCAAACTCAGCTTGTCTTGCATGTGCAGATACTATTTGAGGCTTTTCTTTTGCATGTCAAAACTCCAGATTATTGCATTTTTCCAAGATCTATAGCCTTGAAGTGAAAATAAGGATCAATTCCTGGCAATATGGGATGTATAGCATAGTTACCCTGGACGATGGGTATGGGTACTGGTCCATTTCCCTATGAGTGAGACCTCCACGGGGGGGGGGGGAGAGGTACATCTATTTTTCAGCAAAAATAGGAGACTTTGTGTACTCAGAGATGGCAAAAAAAAAAGTAAATTTGCTTGAGAAAACAATCATTATATGAGCCAAATATGGCCTCAAGGAAAACATTACTACCTGTGCATGAAGTTCAAGATATTAGATGTATGACAAAATACTAAAAGTAATTATTTTATCTTTTGATACCTCATCATATCTAGTGTCAAGAGTACTCTCTCTCTCTCTATATTAAAAACACTGAAATGCAAAGTATCTGAAACGAGTATCAACAAGCACTAGTCTTCGTAGATGTTTTTTTCATGATTTTGGTAGGCAGACATATGAATTTCTCCTATTCAGCATTTTTAGATAATAGGTCTCTCCACTTGAATTCATATAAATGTTAATGATCAGTGGACATGCCATAAGAGTTAGATTGCCGCAATCTCCAAACCAAGTTAAATACATCACTAGTAATGATGGGGAAAAATTCTAATGAATCTTGTATAGGGTGTATTTCGATAATAATTTATCATGATTGATGGTATTTCTGTTAGGCCCATTTAGAGAAGGAGGGGGGCGTGGTTTCTTAATATTATATCGAGAGGGTGGTTGACTAATTGACGTGATGTTGAGCATATACATTTGGAGAAATTTACCCAAAATAAGTGGATAAAATATTAATAACTCATTTTATCAATGACCATTAGAGAATGCGGTTGCTTACCGGGTCAAAATTGGCCAGGCATTTAAAGGCAACACCAATAATCAGATGGGCAAGGACATGTATCAAATCATTACATATGGTCAACTTGTTTGTATATTAACATCGAGACAGGTTCACACAAACCAATCCTAAAATCTACACACTTATCTTAAGAAGTATAACTGAAACTACACATTTTTGTGTATCTCAGGTTTGGAATGGTCTGTACTTATAATAAACCTTCTAAATGTGGTACATTACATCGGATAGAAGACCATTCTAAATTATAGGTGCTTACAAGAAGGCAACGGTCCACAACTATCGGTTAGGGAAATTCGTCATAAAGAAGGTTGGAATGGATCTAACAAAGGGAAAACTTACACACTACAATCTCAAAGGACCTTATGCCCAGAGTTAGGGTCCATGATGAACTGTACTAGATCCGGGGTGTCATTAGTTGTTAAAACAGAGAGCTATAAACGATAATTAGGTCTATGACTGTGGTAAAACCTTAGACCAAGGGGATGAAGGTGTAAAGATAGCAATAAATCTGGGAGTCTGACATACAAACATGTACATATCATATCAAGTCTAAATAGGGGAAGAATTACAACATTCATAATCCGACAAGGCAAAAACAGAAATGATTTCCTAGGGTTAGGGATGCTGTACCTTGACTTGTTGGCACATTAATCTCCCCCTTGAGGCTTTGAGCACTTTTTGAGAGATGGTTGTAGATGAAGTCAAATTCGAAGATGGAATATTTTAGAGAAACCTGTGCTTGATCATAAGGTTCGTAAGATTCACGTTGGGTCCACAAGACTAGGTATGTATGCATGGGCCAAAGATGTGTCTCAGTAATCTTGCACTCATAAATCATGCTGTTCGACAAGGGTATCGAGGCAACGAGTGGGAAACACACATGTACCAGCATACAAGGGATAAATATAACTGGGATATAGTGCGCACTAGGGTTGCATATCTAGAGGGCAATATTCCCTACAATAGGTTAACCTAGGGTTTCTAAGGCCCACGGTCAAGATAGAGGAAGGAACCCTTTTAAGATATCAATAGTTGGATGTGGAGAGGTATGGATCAATAATGAACATGCATGAAATAACTGAAATGAAAGTGATGATATCTAAGGATCCGATATGGGTAAGAGTACTATGCTAACTAGCATCCAAACATGTACAATACTAAGCTAACATAGCACAATGAAGAAGGAAATGAACTTATCTATGCAAAATGACAAGAAATGGTTAGAACTTAAAACACTCACCTTGTACCTGGAGGGTGGTCACTAATGCATCTATCTCTCCTGATAATAGCAGCATGCAAAGAGAAGAGTCGCTATTAGGTGGAAAAGGAGAACACCGTTCCTTTCCTAGACTCACTATAGTGATGACCTAACAGCTGCAAGACAACCATCCAAGAAGAAGAGTATCCAATCCAATCCAAGCAAGATGTTAGATGAACCAAGAGCTAGGCGAGTAGATGCGAAGATGGCGCAAAAGAGTAGAGCTAATGGCAGTCTGAATGTTAATCTGGCTTCCTTTTTTCTTATGAGTGTCAAATGAGGTGAGGGTATATATTGTGGGTGATGGCATTGGCATGAGGAAATACAACACCAACACCAACGTCCACGGGTGATGGCATTGGGCATAGGTGTTGAAAAGAGGTAAGGTGTTCATGAAGGGTGAAAGATAGTGTGTCATAGATCATGAATATGGATAAGACAAGGTATCCAGAGTGATGAGATGCAAGAAAGAAACTCATGAATGTGATGTGTATGAGACCTAGGAGGACAATGGATGACCTAGTGCAAGGAAAACTAAGGCCAAGACAAAATAGTGACACTCTCTTCATGTATTGTATGTAACCCATAATGGTTACGTGAATAACCATTCCTAATTCTTGGCAGTACCCTTAAGGCACCCACTTTAGAAATAGATTCATTAGTGAGCCTTGTCTACACAAATGAAGTTGATAGTAATAGGTATGAAATATAAAAGGGGAAAATTAGGTGTATAAACTTACATTTATTTTTATTGTTGTGTATTCCATAAAAAAATATAATAAAATTAAAACGGGTGTAAAAAGTCTGGTGCACCGACTTCTAAATAGAATATTTTTCATTCAGAACCTTATTGGCCCTAGGGTTTCTTATATTATATTAGTATATGATTATTTTTATCTTCTTTATAGTACATGTTCTTATCGATCACCTAAATGGCTTCTTCTAGTGGTTTCCACATAGCCTCCATCGAGTTCATCCACCTTCATCCTAAATATAAGGATGTGATCTATGAGGTATTTTAAAATGCTTGAATTCATCCTGACACATCTATTCGTCATCTAAAATATATTCTCAAGAAAAATTTCCCTCTTGTTGCTCATATCCTAGATGTTATCATGGATATAAAAATATCTCCTAGATGATGAAAGTGATACTCTTTCTATTAACAATTCTAATGATATGAAACATGATTATACCTCTTTACTTTCTCTTAAATGGACATACACACTAATAAACCTGAAACTCATGTTACAATAGAATATGAATTTAGTCATGGTATGCCTATTTTTGATACTTCTCTTCTACATCATATTAAGGAAATTACTTGTATTGAATATCAATCTCTTATTGTTCTACTATACCCATGAATTTGGGGGAATCCCATATACCCCTTCAAAATCTTACAATCTGCATGGCCTTCAAATATGTCACTTGGAATTAATATTGATACATATCTAATGATATTATTATTTTTGATCTAGATGATTGTATCATTACCTCACTTAATGATATTACTCCAACCAGATTATGCACATTATCTACAATTATTCATATTGTTTTTCCTTCATACACTTCCATAGAGAGTTTTTATTTCCCCATGATTGCACCCACTATCATTATATCTATATTTCTTACCTCTATGGGGGGGCTCATATATCCCCTCCCAATGTTACATTGACAATGGTTTTTACGCATACTTATTTGCACATACCTAAGTCCCTATCCAATACCATGCAAGTGGATACAATTTTTTACTGTTAAACCTACATCTCCTACTAATGGTGCACTTATATATGCTATGTTGGCTATATATTTTATGCATGATATCACTCATGTTAATATTACATATATTACTTTGGGTACACCCTAGTATGTTTATATTTATCCAAATGATTCTATATCACCTCTTTTACTTACATTATTTATCTTGTGTCTCTCCCCTCTTTTGACGTTGATGCTGACAACCCTAATGACACTAATCCTTTTTTGTATTTCTTATAGCCTTGTCTTCTTCATTCTATTACACTCCTACTTAGTTCATATGTGACTAATTGTTTATCTTTATAGGGGTTCTCCCATCAAATTCCTATTCACTGATCATCTAAGCCACACATTTCCTCTCGTGGAATTAGTTTTTCTTTCTCTCATCCCCAAGTTTATATGGAACATATTACTACGATGGAACCACTTGCATATGAATCTTCATCATTGGAACACTTGAGGTCCATGAATCTAATTTCTCCTAGCTCATATCTACCTCCTCATAAAGCCCTCATTTAGTAGATATTGTGTTATCCCCTCTCCAAGTAAATATCTATATTTAATACTAAAAAAAATAATATATTTGTGAAAATACAAAACTAGGACCCATACACATAGCATTCATTATTAGAACCTTACAAAAAAAAATTAATCACTTGGGTTTATTTGATAGCATATCATTCTACTATTTACACATTTGTGTTTGAGAGGTATATTGAGATTGATGTAGGACACACAACTCATTAATTGCTAATAGAATCTTCCACAATTCCTTACATTACTCTATTGGGGGAGTCTGTCCACACTATACAAGTGATATTATTTCATTTTATTTATTTTCTACTTCCTCATTATCATTGATTACATATATTGTGTGTAGTGCCCACTTCCCTATGACACCTTCTGATGCTTATTTAGATACTGTTGATTTCATTATAGACATGATTACATTTTTTTTTGTTTTTAGTATGATGTTAGACATTTGATCATGGATTATTGTTGATCTTGATTTTATTATGATGCACGATGATTATTAGAGACACCTTTTATGTGGATGATGATATAATATTTGACATGGATGTTTTATGGATGTTATCCGACATGTGATTTTGGATATGATGAGTAGATCTAGAAAATGGATATTTCATGATGCTGATATAGTTGTTAATTAAAAATGCAAATAATGTAGTTGTTACTTCGATGTTGTTTTGATTCACTTATATAGTTGGGTTTTGTGATTTATTTTATATCAATTTGGATGTTTTGATGTGGCCATGAAGTCGAAGGAGGTATTTGTCTTTTGCAGGTTAAAAAAATCACAACAAAACATCGGGGGGATCAGAGACCAACCACAATGGAATTCTAGGTGAATTCAATGAGGTCACCATGGAAACTTGTTTTGTGTATGTGTGTTGTTTTGTTAGGGATTCCCATGGTGGGGATCACCTTTATATGTGACCCATGGGTTTTTGCATTTTTTTATGTGTTTCTTTTATTACTTGTTGTATATATTTTATTAGTAAAGTGTCCCTTTCTTTTAATTAATTAATATTGTGATAGATTAATGTGAGAAATCATATGGTTAAAATTTAAATAAATTAAATTGGGATATGGGAAAATTATAATGGAAGTTGTTGGCTCTTTGTATTAATTATGTAAGGGATGTGTAAGTTGTGTAAGAGCTTGTACAAGTCAGATTTTGGAGTAAGAAATACTCCACCTCCTTGTAAATTCAAATTTGTCCTTGGGGGTTATTTTTGGAGGCTTGTGGGACAAGTAAAACTTGTCCCATGCCTCTAAGTTTAATTTACCAACCATACTTATGGTTGGAGAAGTGATTTTAAACTTTTATAATGAATTTTATTCATTATGTTGCTTAGTTTTGATTGCACTCTCTTACATTTGAATTAAATTGTTGTCCCTTGAGGTGTGAGCTTTTTGGAAGTGTGCAAGAAACTTGTCATTTTTCACCCACCTCTTTATTGTGTTTAGGAGAAAGGATTTTATCTTTTGTGTTTGAATTTGAGGATGTGTGATGTGGCATCCTACATGGATGCACATCATCCTCTTCTCTTCCTCCTATATAATTCAAAATCCTTGCTTGTTTTTGGGTTGTTAAAACTTTGTGCATGCTTCTTTGGGGCAAATATTCTTGTGTTGGAGCTCTAGCTATTGGAAGAAATTTGGAGATACTTTGCATGCTTGGAGATTTCTGTTTTGGACTATGTTTTTGGCATTTGAAGCTTGTTGTTGGAAATAAAAGTAACCATGGAGAGGTAGGAATTTAACTCTCCTTTTTATGATGTCATTTTCTTGTTGTGTAGAATGAATGGTGCATGTTTTGTTTTATGTATTGGCTGGTTGGGTAGACTGCCGGGTAAGTGCAAGAAGTTGATGGACAAATATAGGGTCATCCATGGACGTCATATTGCAAAAAATAGCGAAATCTCAACTTGTAGGGATTATTAGCTATACGTGCACTCTAAATTAGAAAAAAAATAAAAAAATATGAATCATAGCATTTGGAATCTAGTTTCTAAAATACTAATTATTTTTAAAAATAGACAAGTTTAGCTATATTAAACACTGAAAATTATATTTCTTAGGTTTTTTTTTTTTTTTTGAAAAAAACTTATAAGATTGTAGTCTGTTTGTCTACATTTTGGATGACCAAATCTTGTTATTTTTTTTTCCTTTGGTGAAATGCTGGATGTAGTTGTCTATCTTGGGATGGATTTTATTTTGTATTGTTTTTAGCAATTTTTTTAAAATATTTTTTTCCATGAAAGTGGTCTGAAAATATTTAGAAAATGGAGTGCTTTCCGTTTGCCTGCCATAACTATATCAAAAAATATAGAAATCAATTTTTTTTTTTTAATGTGTATAGAATTTGTCCATGCTTGAGATGGTATAAGTTTTATCATATTTTGATAAGCGAAACAAAAGTTACAGTCTTAAACGTAGACATGAACATTCACAAGAAAAAATGTCTTAAAGACCTATTGTTAGTAAAAAATTATAAAATGATATTTATCTTATTCTATTCACTTTTAAAATCAATGTTTCTATGAAGATAAGAGTCTCCCCTACACGATGGCACCATTTTTTGTGAAATATTTTTAGTTTTTTTAGCATGGTTCAAGTCTTTGGAAGAGCAGATTTGAGGTTTTCTGACCTTTTACACTTCATAATGACCTTCCATAGCTTTGGTTGGGAAAAAACAAATATTTTTTTAAGGCTTAGGTTTGGCAGATATATCCACGATTGTGGTTTATAAAGCGCGATCACGGTTTTTTTAACACAAAGCGATCGGAGTGCGCTTAATAAACATGATTGTGGTTTTTAAAGCTTGGTGTTGGAAATAAAAGTAACCATGGAGAGGTAGGAATTTAACTCTCCTTTTTATGATGTCATTTTCTTGTTGTGTAGAATGAATGGTGCATGTTTTGTTTTATGTATTGGCTGGTTGGGTAGACTGCCGGGTAAGTGCAGGAAGTTGATGGACAAATATAGGGTCATCCATGGACGTCATATTGCAAAAAATAGCGAAATCTCAACTTGTAGGGATTATTAGCTATACGTGCACTCTAAATTAGAAAATAAAATAAATAAATATGAATCATAGCATTTGGAATCTAGTTTCTAAAATACTAATTATTTTTAAAAATAGACAAGTTTAGCTATATTAAACACTTAAAATTATATTTCTTAGTTTTTTTTTTTTTTTTTTAAAACTTATAAGATTGTAGTCTGTTTGTCTGCATTTTGGATGACCAAATCTTGTTATTTTTTTTCCTTTGGTGAAACGCTGGATGTAGTTGTCTATCTTGGGATGGATTTTATTTTGTATTTTTTTTAGCAATTTTTTTTAAATGATTTTTTCCGTGAAAGTGGTCTGAAAATATTTAGAAAATGGAGTGCTTTCCGTTTGCCTGCCATAACTATATCAAAAAATATAGAAATCAAATTTTTTTTTTAATGTGTATAGAATTTGTCCATGCTTGAGATGGTATAAGTTTTATCATATTTTGATAAGTGAAACAAAAGTTACAGTCTTAAACATAGACATGAACATTCACAAGAAAAAATGTCTTAAAGACCTATTGTTAGTAAAAAATTATAAAATGATATTTATCTTATTCTATTCACTTTAAAATCAATATTTCTATGAAGATAAGAGTCTCCCCTACACGATGGCACCATTTTTGTGAAATATTTTTAGTTTTTTAGCATGGTTCAAGTCTTTGGAAGAGCAGATTTGAGGTTTTCTGACCTTTTACACTTCATAATGACCTTCCATAGATTTGGTTGGGAAAAAACAAATATTTTCTAAGGCTTAGGTTTGGCAGATAGATCCACGATTGTGGTTTATAAAGCGCGATCACGGTTTTTTTAACACAAACTGTGAGCGTGCTTTATAAACCATGATTGTGGTTTATAAAGTGCACTCGTGGTTCATAAATCATATTTACACACATCCCAATGTCTGAATTACCATGTGATTTTTACTCTCTGACCTTATCGTATGAATTACTGTGAAATTTTGTCTTTTTCTGCACGTTTTTCTTATCACTGGAAGCAAAACATCATGGGAGACAAAAAAGGAAGTCAAAAAAGGAATTCATTAAGTAAAAAACACTAAACGAATTAGAGACCAGCAAAATTCAAAATGTTGAGCGAATGCAGAAACTTCGTGAATCAAGAAGAGGTTCATCTTCAACCCCAACTATTGTAAGCAATGAAGAACTCGGTAATGTTTCTACTATCAATGTTGAAGTTAAATTAAATACTCGTGATGAAGATGTTTTTACTGTCAATGTTGAAGAAGAATTAAATACTCATGATGTATCAAATGTTGAAATTGAAGGAGACAATGAAAATGTGAATAAGGAAATTCATGTTGAAACTGTAGACAAGCAAAATTTGACAAAAACATCTCCTAGGATTTTACGTAAGAAACCTAATTTTTTAATTGAAATTGATGAAAATTTTTTAAAACCAATGTCTGACAAACTTTCTGAATGACAAATTAGAAGAAAAACCACTGAAATTTGGGATAATCATTTTGAAATTTTAAATGATTTCCAAAGATGTCAGTTGTTGGTTAGTTTGATGAAATTGATTAAAATGAGACCTACATCAAACACCTTAGGATTAACAATATCTAATATACGTGGTCAAACCTTTATAATTGTTGAAAACCTTCATGATACATATCACACTGTTGGTGTCAAGAGATGTACTAGGGATAGTAATATTGTGTGTCGTGTACTTACTACTAGTGTTGTAAGTGAATCAATAAAAAAACAACGTTTGATTACGTAAACAAGTCGAATGTTGCAAGTTAATCGAAAAACTGTAATAAAAGCAATTGAAAGATGTAATATCCTTCAATCACTCAATAATGTCAATTTTTAGACATTTTCTGCTAGAGCACCACGTAAGGACAACAATAATTCTGATGCTATAAGAGAAGTTGTTATTAAATTTTGGCATGATAACACTAGAGTTTCACCTAATACAAGAGATGTTATAAAACGGAGAGTTAGTTCTACTAATCGTGAACCACATCCAAAACATTTCTTAGATATGACTCAAACTCAATTTTTTCGTAAGTTTGAACAAGAGAATCTGGAAATTAAAATTAGTCAACGTTTTATTGAAATGTTGAAACCATTCTATATGAAAATCAACCACGCTCGCACCACTTGTTGTAGGCAACATGTTGAATTTGTGATGCATTATGCTAAATTTTTACATATTCGTTCTAATTTTCATTCTGAAACTATGTTATCGGAATGTGGTGTTCAAGTTTCACCAGTATCTTCTAGGGATTTCATTCCTACTATATTTTGTGAAAAAGAAGTTGGAAAATTTTTTATAGTCAGGATTGTTTAGATGGAAGTTGTAGTACATGTGGCAGATTACCTAAATTGGAAAGTTACATCCATGAGAAAATTGAAGGTACAATAGGACATACTTTAGTTGAGTTTGATAAATATAAATCAGTTACATACCAATTGAAAGATGGAAAAGAGTTTAAACAGTGTGAGCTAGTTACAGAACAAATGCCCATTTTCTAATTTTTGAGAAAATTTAAGAATGAAATTGTTTATGAGTATGTGAGGCATACACATAGAGTTCGATGGTTGGATGAATAGTTCAAGCTATAAAAAAGACACATTTCCTATTGGTACTATTTTTTTAGTGGTTGATTTTGTAGAGAATTACACATTCCAACCACAAATGGAGGTTCAATCGCAATATTACAACTCAATACAAGTTACCATTTTTATGCATATAGCATTTCTACATTCTCCTGACAGTACAGAGAATGATCAAATTTTTTTAAGAGAGTACCAATTTTATATCAGTAATGATCGTACTCCCAGTTATGTTATGGAAACTTGTCTGATAGGGACATCCACTAAACAACATTATATATGGTCAGATAATTGCACGTATCAGTTTAAGAATGCATGAATGTTTTATTGAATGAGCAGAATGCATGTCAAGATGGGTGTGCAACATATTTGGAGTTTCACTGAGGCTGGACATGGAAAAGGAGAGCATGACGGTACAGGGGCATGTGTGAAAAGAGCTCTTGTAAGAGAAGAGTTGAAGTACAAATATGGTGCTAAATTAAAAGATGCAAAGAGCATAGTGGAATGGTGTAATGACAACATAGCCCAAGGTTCTCAAGAAAATTCTACAGTTCATAGATATTTTTGGTTGATAGAGGAACAACAAATTGCTAACTATGAGGATTGTATGACACTCACTGGGTCCAGTGATATGTGCTCATTTTATAGCTCAGACGCTACTTCGTGGGCCATATGGACAATAAATTTGACATATTTTTGTGCATCTTGTATTGAATTTGTCACTGCTGAGTATGATTCACAAGAATGGGTGGAAGGATGGATTTGTAGGCCTCTAACTCCGCTTCCTAGTTATCAACCTCCACAAGCATTATGACTTGTTTTTGTAGATGAAGTTGCAACATCCAAGGACTTTAATGAAATTTTGATTTTGGTGCGACAAGGTATTTATGGTTATTTATTTAATTTTTGTATTGAGTTATGTCCATTGAAATTTTAATATGTAATTTAAATTTGAGTTCTTCAACCTTTGTTTTTTTGTAGGACATGTGTTTGTAGTAATTGCGATAGAAGACAATGAAGAAGGAATAAACTATTTCTTACGTCGTTTCATCGAGGAAAGAAAGAAGTTGACATCTCCTATTATAGATGGTGAAGATATTGAGTATCCTACAGGGTCAGTGGTAGTTACTGGAACTTGCCTTCGATGGTATCCATTAAAAAACTCCTCTGTTTGGGTGTTTGAAGACTTTGAGACACACATGAAAATACTCTTATATTCACATCTAGTTCTAGCGACAAATATTCAGTTGTATAAATATTGAGGAAGGCCTAATAACAAGATTCTTTGGAAGGTTTGTGAGTCAGATCATGAAGCAATCTTGTCTATTATTCAGAGTAGATCTGATCCTGATGGTTCATTGGAATGAATTTACAATACTCATGTCTGGTACATATATGATTTCTTTTCAATATATATATAAATTTGTTAGAACTTAATAATCTAGATTTAAGTTTGAATATATTTTATTTTAAATTTGTGTATTTTGTATATATAGATAGTATATGGTTTTGATTTGAAACTTAAATTTCTTTTCAAATAACACTTTTATGTTTAGGTTAGTGGTGCCAAAAAATCTTCCACCTTCACGTGGTTGGCACTGTTAGTAGAGAATTTGAAATTCTCGAAGCTAAGAGTTCAACTTTCATTGTTTGAAAAAGTTGTAAATTTTGAAAATGTTGTAAATTTTGAAAATGTTGTGAATTTTGAAAAAGTTGTAAATTTTGAAAATATTGTAAATTTTGAAAAAGTTGTAAATTTTGAAAAAGTTGTAAATTTTGACAAAGTTGTAAATTTTGAAAATGTTGTAAATTTTGAAAATGACTCCTCCCTAAGTGTTTACAAGACCATACCTACGCATGTGCACCGATCTGGGAAGGAAAAATCTGAGAGAGGATATTGTAGAGGGTCCCTATGCTGAGGTGTTAGATCAGACGAGCCATCTCTAGGTGCCACGAAGTCCAAGTAGTCACTCGTCGAAGTTGAATGATATTTTGGTCTCAGGGCTCTTAAGGGACTATGCTTGAACGAAGTAGCTCAAAATAAATGACCTTTTTGTACACTAAAACACTGCCTCCTCAAGCATTTAATTGGCCACCTGGATGTGCCGGTGCAGTCGATTCAGTTCCATGACCCACCGTTTGCAAAATATAGAGTTTGACAACCAATCATTGGCTCCAACTACACTATTTCACGCGTTTGCAAACAATAGGGTAGCGAGAGAATCGAAATGAGGAGGAAAAACCCAAGAGAGAATTTTGTAGAGGGTCCCTACGCTGAGGTGGCTGATCAGATGACCCGTCTCTAAGTGCCACAGAGTCCGAGTAGACATCCGTCGAAGTTGAACAATATTTTGGTCTCAGGGCTCTTAAGGGACTACGCCTGAACAAAGTATCCCAGAAGAAAAAACCTACTTGTGCACCGAAACACCACCTCCTCTAGTGTTCACCTAGCCACCTGGATGTGTTGGCACAGTCAGTTTGGTGCCACGACCCACCATTTACAAAATATAGCATTTGACAACCAATCACTGGCTCCAACTGCACTATTTCACATGTTTGCAAACAATAGGGGACCGAGAGCACTGAAATGAGAAGGAAAAAACTGAGAGAGAATTTTTTATAGGGTCCCTACATCGAGGTGTCAGATCAGATGACCCATCTCTAGGTGCCACGGAGTCTGAGTAGTCACCCGTCGAAGTTGAATGATATTTTGGTCTCAGGGCTCTTAAGGGATTACGGTCGAGTGAAGTAGCTTGGAAGCAATGACGTTGTTGCGCACCAAAACACCACCTCCTCTAGTGTTCACCTGGTGACCCGGATGTGCTGGCACAATCGGTTTGGTTCCACGACCCACCATTTACAAAATATAGCATTTGACAACCAATCACTGGCTCCAACTGCACTATTTCACATGTTTGCAAACAATAGGGCAGCGAGAGTAGCGAAATGAGAAGAAAAAAACTGAGAGAGAATTTTATAGAGGGTCCCTACACCAAGGTGTCAGAACAAACAACCCATATCTAGGTGCCACGGAGTCTGAGTAGTCACCTGTCGAAGTTGAATGATATTTTGGTCTTAGGGCTCTTAAGGGACTACGGCCAAACAAAGTAGCCCGGAAGCAACGACCTTGTCGTGCACCAAAACATCACCTCCTCTAGTGTTCACCTGGCCACCCAGATGTGCCAACATAATCGATTCGGTGCCACAACCCACTGTTTGTAAAATATAGTGTTTGACAACCAATCACTGGCTCCAACTGCACTATTTCGCATGTTTGCAAACAATAGGGTAGCGAGAGCACCGAAATGAGAAGAAAAAATTGAGAGAGGATTTTGTAGAGGGTCCCTACACCAAGGTGTCGGATTAGATGAGCCATCTTTAGGTGCTACGGAGTCTGAGTAGTCACCCGTTGAAGTTGAACGATATTTTGGTCTTAGGACTCTTAAGGGACTACACTCGAACGAAGTAGCCCGGAAGCAAAAACCTTGTTACGCACCAAAAAACTACCTCCTCTAGCATTAACCTGGCCACCTAGATGTGTCGGCCCATTCAATTTGGTGCCATGACCCACCATTTGCAAAATATAGCGTTTGATAACCAATCACTAGCTCCAACTACACTATTTCGCGCATTTGTAAACAATAGGGCAGTGAGAGCACCGAAATGAGAAGGAAAAAACCAAGAGAGGATTTTGTAGAGGGACCCTACGCCAAGGTGTCAGATCAGATGAGCCATCTCTAGGTGCTACGGAGTCCAAGTAGTTACCTGTCGAATTTGAATGATATTTTTGTCTTAGGGCTCTTAAGGGACTACGCCCGAACAAAGTAGCCCAGAAGCAATGACCTTGTCGTGCACCAAAACACCACCTCCTCTAGCATTCATCTAGCCATCCAGATGTTTTGGCCCAGTTGGTTCAGTTCCACAACCCACCGTTTGTAAAATATAGCGTTTAAAAACCAATCATTGGCTCCAACTGCACTATTTCACACATTTACAAACACTAGGGCAGCGAGAGCACTGAAACAAGAATGAAAAAATCAAGAGAGGATTTTGTAGAGGGTCCCTACACTGAGGTGTCAGATTAGATGAGCCATCTCTAGGTGCCACGGAGTCTGAGTAGTCACCTGTCGAAGTTGAATGATATTTTGGTCTCAGGGCTCTTAAGGGACTACGCCCGAACGAAGTAACCCAGAAGCAATGACCTTGTCGTGCACTGAAACACTACCTCCTCTAGTGTTCACCTAGCCACCCAGATGTGCTGCCATAGTTGGTTTGGTGCTATGACATCCTAAGGCATGACTTCTCACTCCCCACCTCCGTTCATTTCCTAGGACTCAAAACATTCAATGTCACTTGTTTACCTTCCATCTCTCTTGTTCTCTTTGGACTTGCCTCTGTCTTCTTAGACTTACTTCATCACTATCCTTGCTTTTCTCTCTTGAGCTATGTTATTGTGGTGATCTCTCTCCATCCTCTGCTGCCCCAGCTATGTGCTTACATGCTCATTATTTTTACATTGTAATAGGATTCTTCATCACAGATCACTAGACACAGAATTAGGAGTATAAGTAAATCATCAAACAATTAAGGGAACACATGTGTGAGGACCTTTTATTCATAAGTGCCATCATTGATTGCATGAGATTAATCATCTCTGCCTCAAATTGAAGCAATTTCTCCCATCTGAAACTTCAACCCCCCAGTCCAACAAGCAAGATCAACCATTCATACTGCAAAGAAGGACATGTGACCATTGGGTGAGCATGATCCTTGAAAAAGGGAACATGATATATTTCTTGATATTATCTCTTTGTTTAGATTGTTCTTGTTCATATTTTTGAAAATCAATAGAAATAGAGTTGAGATCAAGAAAGAGAAATTCCATTGGGAAAATAATCTCCCATTTGCGAGTGAGATGAATAATTTTGATTTTCATTCCTTGGTGAGCTCAGGTGTGTTTTCATCTGACTCAGAGAACTTGTATGACATTTTGTCCCATACTATCACCTAGAGGTTTGATTCTCTAAAAGAAGCCATTTCTAATTTTGAATCCCATGAGGGGAATGTATCAATTTTTTTGGAAGATCTTGGCACAATAATGCATGAGCTTGGTACTCCTCTCAGGGAGAATAATTCCACATGAAGAATCTTCAGGATTCAAATTTTAAGAATTGGTTCAGGAAAATATTTGTGACCCTTTCCTTCAATAGTCAATACTTTAGTTCAGCCCTTGTAGTGATCATAGGTTATATCTCTAGAATCCTATGAAGAGTTAAATGAAAACTATTTTAGTCAATGTGGAAATATCAATGTCATTCCTGAGAATTGACTCAACACATTGGAGCATGTGAACATCTTGGAAGATGAGAAAGTTTTATTTGTAGTTTCCAGATTCAACAAGATGGTCTATGGAAAATCCTCATCATTCAAGATCTTCCATGGAGGAATACATGAGTTGATTATTCATTAGAGTAGGATTCTTCATGTGATGGGTGGAATCTAAGAATACTAATAAGGGCTTATTGTCAAATTTTTACCCTTTTCAACTTGGGACATCAGAATGCACCACCACATGAAATCTCTCCCTTTCGTCACTTAAGGCTTGCAAAATTCTCACTGGGTATTCAATTCCTCAGTACCCCAACTTGATTATGTTTCCCCCTCTCATGAATACTTAACCCCTTCTCACATTATCACCCCTTTAAGTCCCTTTGTCACTTAAGGCTTGTAACCCTACCATGTCATGCCATGTAACCTGAGTTAATCCAGAATGGTCAAGGATGAGTTAGAAGGTGAGTTAGCTAGGCTAATGTTAAGAGATGAGTATAAACATACACTTAGCCATTTTTTAATCCCTTTTTAATATTTCATTTTCCTTCATTGCTGCTATTATTTAGTTATGCTACTAAATTCTCAAGAAACCCTATTGCAAAAATCATATTTTTGCTCATATCTCCTTCATTTTTGCTCCATTTCCCCTGTAATTTTACCTGTAACTTCTACTCATGAACTCCTTTAAGATGATCTAAAAACATTTTCTATTGGTACCCTAATTTTTTATAGCATCCCATTTACAATTTCAGAGAAAAAACTTGCTTTTTTAGATCCTTGCAATTCTAGAGATTGAAAACACTTGAAATTTGAAACAGGAAACCATATGAAAATACCTAATCTAATGAAAAAAATTCATCTCAATCCAAATACAAGAAGACATGATTAAATATTTAAATCAAACATGTACATATCATAGAACTAATTTAAATGGTCATGAAAACATACATAGAAGGATATCATACATGTAATGAAATCAAATCAAACATGTATAGTTTAGATTTATCGTTATGAAAACCAACACACATGGATATATAAAAATAAAAAAAGTGTGCTCCAGATGCATGTCTCTAAAAATATATACATAAGTTCATAATGTATGTGTACATCTCAAACTAAGTGTGTCATAATGTACATATGGGACCACATGCGGTCACAAAAGGCTATATATATACAATGGACTATATGAAAAAACATGTTCACTAGGACCAGATGGCCCATATATATATCTATGTACATCTAGGTGGACTATGAATCTACTCATGAAACATCTTCCCTCTCTTCTCCCTACTAGAAGTAGCATGTCCATGACCTGGGGATGTAGTGGAGGGAGATGCCACTACAGATTTCATCTGTGTGGTCCTAGGTGTCTCTAAGAATGCCTGAAACCTAACCTACACACTCATAAACAACATGTTTTTAACACCCAAAATTTTAAAATACATTCAAAATTTAGAAACTTGTACAATTTAGTTAAAATGCTTGTGAAATCTTACCACAATGCCATGATCCCTATCAATTTGTTGTTGACACATCACAACAACAAAAATAGACTCACGAGGGGTAAGCTACATACAAATAATTAATTTTCAAATCAAATATTTCACATATACATACAAAATTTGATATTGTAGATTTAAGTAATAAGAAATAATGAACCTCAAAAATTTAACAAATTTGAAAAATTGTACCTCAGTTAGTGGATCTACAGATGTTATGGCAATATCTACAACAACCTCCACAGTCTTCATATATGGAGGATTCTCTCTAGCAGTCATAAGCTATACAAAAAACATGTACAAATCAATATCAAAATCTACATGACTGTGCACCACATAACAAAGGTCCAAAGCATGTAATCCACGTGAATTTCAAGTAATTAGCAACAAAGTGTAAAGAGATTTACTAACCTACGTAAAACTCATGTGAGGCGTGCCAGTAGCCTCAGTTCCCAGAGCAGATGATGACCCTCCAGGCTCATGTGTATAAAAGAGAAACATATTAATATGTACAACATACACGTGAAACATTATAATAATAATCTAGTGCAATCAAATGAAATTAAAAAATGTAAGTTTGTACAACTTGAAACTTATGTTTGAAACACGCCCAACTGTAGTAGCTAGTATGTCGACGCCGTATGTTTCCTTCACCAGCTCTTGCTATTTAAAATAAAATAAAAAATTAGTTTTTTATATATATGTACATGACGTACAATCAAATATATATATATATATATATATATATATATATATATATATATATATATATATCTCAAACATGTGAATTAAACTATTATATATATATATATATATATTATTTATATTTATTTGAAATTTACCTGTGAAAGACCAATATTAGTGGCACCAGTTCCAAAAACATTCCCCAGCATCTCATCTATACAAAAGAAATCCTGTGAACTAGTAAATGATGTCTCACCCGCAGTGCATACGACACCACATGATCCACAGTGGTGTGGTGTGCTAGAACTAACACCTCCACCAACATCACCAGATGCAATCTAGTCACTATGCTGGGTCAGAGTGTTAGTGAGCTCCCTCAATGCATGTAATGTATCAATCTCCATGACCTCCTTCACTGTAGGAGGGATAAATGAAGGTAGTGGGGGTTTTGGGGCATGGGGGATCCTAGGTTCAGCTATACGTGCACCAGGTCTACTCTATGCAGAGCCACCTCCTTGACCAAAAATGTCAGAAAAGTCAAAATAATTCAGGACCTCATTGAGCATGAACTCGCAATATAATTTCTTCAAAAAATAAAGAGGAACCTCATTGTTGTTACATGGTGGATAATCAAAAACCATCCACCATCGATCCTAAAAATTGTTTTTGATTCGTTCATCATGGCACCAATGGATTGGGAACCGTTTACAAGTAAGTGCGGGGCGGGGGGGTGGCATTGGTTCTAGGGTCGGTAAATAATGCACAAATGAGGTCTTTTCCATTTTTTTTGTCTTTTACGGCTGCATGGGATAGTTTATCCGCATACCACTACCTACAATCAGCTCTAAAGGTATTCCATCTATGTATTTGGTTGGTTGCGGACTCGACTTCGCCAATGAATGTTTGCAATGTATTAGCTAAAGTCATGCAGGATGGATTTTTAGCATGATTTTGTCTTATAGTCTGAATTAGGTTCTCAATGAAAATTTTATTTTCTCAGATTCTTCCAAAGTTATTATCTTGTGTTCCTGCTAGCTCAGTGGGGACAAAAGGAGCCACATGAGGCGGATCTATGTTTGGAGGAGGGTTTTGAGGAATGTTCGGAGGGTTTTGAGGAATGTTCAGTGGGTTTTGAGGAATGTTTTGATGGTTTACATGATTTCAAGCTTGCCGACCAACTGATAAAACAAGAAAATTGTATACATAAACAAACATTTCAAAAAACACATGAAAATGCAAAAAAAAAAACCTAAAATGTAAAAAAAATGATTAAATTCAGGGGCTTACCTCTTTATCTTGGTGGCATGGTTGAATCTATCACTATCCAAAAGTCTGATGAGAAATTTTGAGGTGGTATTCAAATCTCGAGTGAAAAGCTTCTAGGAAAAATTGCGGTTTGAAATGAAAAATGGGGAAAATAAGGAGTCACGGGATACTAATTTTTGTCTCAGAGTTCCACGATCTTGGTTTTAGGTTCATTAATTGTCGAACATGGAATTTAGGAACCACAATCATAGTTTGAAAACCGTGATCACGGTATATAAACCATGATCGCGGTTCCTTGAATTTCGGGTTTTTATGACCATGGAATTGTCCACCAACTTCATGCACTTACCCATTTGTTCCATAGGGATGGTGTAGGAGAAGGCTATGGGGAATACATGTGGGGGGCATAAGGGAATGCCATTGGCATTAGATTTTTGTGGAGGGAGTTTTGGTTTGGGATCCACCATGGAAAAGAAATAGCTTGCATTTCTTACTTTATGGGGGCATAAGGAAATCTGTGGGGGGCATAAGGATATGTATGGTAAAATTTATTGGTGGTTTTTTTTGGTGAATGCCCGATTCCTAATTGCAAGGCATAAGTAGCCCACCCATAGACCTTGCTCCTTTGGCTTGCATGATCAAGCCTGAGTTTTGATTAGAATGGTTTAAATTACAGTTGTAAACTGTTGTTTTGTATTGATCTATGTTTTTATTGAATTATGCATGTGAAAGAATGTTGTGTGTTTTGGAAGCCCGTTGTTGCCATGGGTTGAATCACACCTCTGATTGTGTTTTTTTTGGGGCTTGGGGGCCAATGATGAAGGAAGGATTCTCCTTTCATTAGATTTCTTGGTTGGGTGGAAAGTGTTACCTTTCCCCCACTTTTGTTGTGATCTACTTGGAGAAAAAAGAAAATTTGCATGTTGTTGTTCTGGAGCAAGGAAAAATGCAGTCTTAATAGTCCTTTGTGAAACTATTATTTGTAACCTTTCCCACTATGATGTGGATGAAATTGTAATGTATAATTGTGAAGAAATGATGTTGTAATTGGTTATGAAGGTGTATACTTGAAATGTGAAAGATACTTACATTCTGCTCTATACATTGGAAAGAAATAAATTGAATGTTGTTATTTTTTTCCAACATTGAAGTATGTAAAGTATATATTTGGAATTAATTAATTTTTGAAAGATCTTCTCTTATTTGCATTGTTGTGATGAAAAGGGAATATTAAATTATGAATGGAATCTTGTTAGAAAAGGGAAAAAGAAGAAATACGTGAGTAGGAATTATATTGCATTGTCTCTTTTTGATATATATTAAATTGGTAATCAGGTTCTACAATTTAACTTTGAATTATTTTTTAGGAACATCTAAATGCATTAGATTAGTTTAGAAATAAAAACAACACTTGAATGAGAAATTTGATAAACAGATTTCTAGAAATGAAATTTTAGTTATAAACTTAAAACTGGTAAATTTAAATAAAAATGCATAGTTCAGACCTGCATTTAACAATTAGCATGCTAAGATATTAAGGAACTCAATTGACAAAGAACACTTAAGAAAACAATTTTAAACATTACAAATTCAAGCCAAATCCTTCTCACAGTCTTTTTCGGTCAATTGTTGGAAAACTTCAAATTGAAATCAATTGAACAAAATAAATTCCCTAAAACACTTTAACCCTCCCTAGATCAATCCTCAATTTCTATATGGCAGGTTGAGTGAAGGAGGAGATCCAATTTAATCAAATTTGAAAGTTAGAAATTACCAGTTTACTAATTATAATCCTGAAGATCGTTTTTATTAAATTGACCCCTTAAAATTTATCAAAATATATAATTTATGATTCCTGTGTAAAGAGGACATCAATAGCTTTCCAAAAAGTTCTTGTTTTCCCAAAACTGAGCTTTCTAGCAAAAGTTATGGCCCTTTGAAGTTTCTACTTCAATTCGGGCCTTCAATTAATCTAACTGTCAAAAATTTCAATTCTAGACCTTAGAAAAATTTAAATTTTAAACTTTAGAAAAATTTAAATTTCGACTATGGAAAATTTAAATTTTTGACTTCAGGAAAAATTTCCCTAAAATCCCCGCCGGCCCGTAGCCAATCAGGGGCTGCACGTGGCCACTTGTGAGAACGGCAGTGGCACAGCTTTTTTCTTTCCCTAGAAACTTTTTAAAAATTTTGGAAAATTTTCTTACAAATCCCCGTGGCCCCGTACTCCTATTCTCACCTTGGTGTGACCCTTCCATGGGTGCACGGACCCATGTGCACCTTTAATCCCCTTTCCCTTTAGAAAATTTCACCAAATCTCCCCTCCGCTCCACCTATCTCCCTTCTCCCCCGCATCAAATGGTGGAGTGTCACTTGTCCTTGGCAGACCGTGGGGGCACAGGTGCAAAATTGGTTCTGCACCCCGTGTGGGCAAAAATCCCCAACTTCTCCCACCACTCCACCCTTTCCCTTTCCCTCTCCCACTTGGATCAGGACTAGCAGAGGCATGGGTGCAATTGGGAAATTTATCCTGCGTAAGGAAAAATTCCAAACCGCCGCCCCGTGACCCGGTGACCTGAAATTTTCCTTTCACCCTTGCTTGACATGTGTCCCTTTGGGAAAAATTTGACCCCTAAACTCTACCCATTCATAACTAGGGTTTCTAAAAGTTGAGGAATTCTTGATATCATCGGAAAGTTGAGAAAATTTCCAATCCAATGGGAATGATTTAGGGAAATTTTAGAAGATTTAAGTGTGAGGAAAATCAAGTCGAAACTATAATCCTTTTAGAGAGTGGGTATGGGGGTAAATTACTCCCTGAACCTAAATGAAACTTCTAACCCTAAATTTTGAACCATGGGAACTTAATATTTTTTAAGGAAGGAAAAATAAGTTCTAGTAATTTAGATTTGTTCTGGAACCTGTTAGTGGCAACTGTTGCTTTGCAACTTGGTTGTAGACACTTATAATCTACAAAAAAAAAATTCCATAATTTTCTAACTAACCCTAGGTTGTTTCTTGGGTCTCAAGTGGGTTGTTTTAACCTGGCATCACATTGTGTATATGTTATTTTTTGAGCTAACAGGACTAGCTCGTTGCTTGTACATCGTTAAATTTTTTTTATTCAGATTATCTCTTATTTCTTCTTGTTCTTATCATTGTTTTATATTATTACTTGTTAGACATGTTTTCTAATTACTTATGTTACTATTTTTTTGATTCATTGTATGTGGCCCTGAATGCCTTGATTATCTTGTGATACTGTAGGTGTCTCATGTTTATGGCGCTATGCCTTCCTATTTGACATTAATATCTCTTGTATGTGGCCTAAGTTCCTTGATTTTATTTTAACACTATTGTTATCCCATGTTTTTGGATCTATTCCTTGATATGGCTCTATTTTACATGCTCTTGTATGTGTTTTTCTACTTGATTGTTACTTTGGCTCGATTCTATCTCACTTACATCTACACTATTGTTATTTTTATTGTTCTAGTTACTATCACTACTTATATTTTTCTTGTTATATTTGTATTATTATTTTCATGTCATAGTGTCCACCATACGCAACCCCCTTTTACAGGTATAGGTTCTCCAAAGGTGGCCACCTCTTCAGTATCCTATTCTCTACTAAAAATTATCATACATATAGTGCATGGACACACATCTATTCTTTTGAGCCATGTGCTCAATATGGAATTTTACACATGCTTGAAAATAAAGTAAATTCACTGTGGTATATTCTACACTTACATTCAAAAACACAATCTTAGATGTAGGTTTCCATAGGAACAAGTAGTCAAAAATAGCTTTAGGCATAAAAATTTGATAGAAAAATACACAGGTTCAAAACCATAAAGAAGGGTAAGACCATACAGATGGTTCTAAATACAACATAAATTTTTCCCCTAGGGAAAAAACATTATATTTTTTTATATTTTAGGGGTTTTCAACATAAATAGAGGCTTCTGGGACAATCTCAGACTCAAATAACATATTTAAGATCATATTATAGTGGACATAAAATACTTCACTCCTTCTCTTCAATACTCATTTTTTGTTACAAAATACATGTGTTTGGGGGTCATTAGTCTCCTTCTCCATTGATATTTTCGAATATTACATAGTTTTACTTAGCATTACGACATATGGGAAGATAATGGGGCAACCCATTCTCTTTTATAACTTGTTTCTATATACTTAGACATTGGGCCTAGATCCATCTGTAGTAGTGTGGTCCATGGGGTTATGAAAAGTATCGAAGTGGTTAACTGCTCTATAGGTAGTCTTTCCTTTCATTATTATTAAAGGGTAAGATATTAGGGTTACTAATTACTTTAATACACATTCTTCTTCCTTCACAAAATACATTAGTACCTCTTCTTTATTTCATTCATTTTTGGTTACATGTAACCAATAATATAGTTTCTCCGTTGGCATAATTAGGGACTGATCACCACCAATATTCAAGAAAAAATAGTGACAACAATCCAAATCTCCAAATTTCCAATTGCAAGCAATGAACAGGAAGTTATTCCCTTGACAAATAAGATAGATATACTATTTCCATGTTTTACATATCTTTCTCTCACTTTTTATGTTCAAATTTCACGTTTAATATTGAGTTACATTTCAATTTTCTATTGAAGGTTTCATCATGGAGAATGCCAACACCAACACATCTGGAAAAAAAAAACTCCAAGTAAATATAAAGTGTAACTCAGGTATTATTTCTATTAAGCAAGTAATATTCATTTCATACTTAAATGGGAGGAAATTTAGACATTCATATTTGACATTTTACCCTTTTTACACTTCTAATTGCAATTTTTTATTTTTGGATAAGATAAAAAACCCATCCTATTCCCACTCAGTCTATCTTGTCATGTCTTTCCTAACTTGATTATTTATACACACTAATGTGATGACAAAATTTTAATACAAGTCTATAAAATCAATTCTTAAGCTCTTACCATCATTATGAAACTTTCACGTTTGATTCACCTTCTCCCTATCCAAAATTTTTCACTTTGGTCAAGTTGTATAATCCTATCCTATCCATCCCATACATTTTTTTACCAACCCATTATTTAACTTTGATTTTTATTTAATATCATTTTATATGTATTTGAATCCCGTAGGTCAGCCTTATCATAATAATTCACCTTCAGAACCATATATAAGTAGGTTAAAACTACCTCATTTAATAACCTATTACTCATGATATCTCATTGTAAATACTAGCACAAAACACAATTAGGGTTGTCTAAATATTCTTACAGATAATTCACATCCATTAGGGAAGCTACTAGTACTGTAGACACCAAAATTGGGTCACAGTCCCCTCGACCACTCATCAAATAACCAACTTGAACACACTAACCTAACCATGGCCCCTTTCACCCCACACTAATATTAATTTAATTAATTAAATTAAATTAATCCTTCTTCTCACCATATTTATTATTTTATTATCCTAATTAAGATAATTCCAACTCCACCACCTCAACTAGACACCTAACCCCAAATATATTCTTAGTATGTTTCCATAACTAACTAAGACCTACCTAAACCCTAAAAATCAAAGCCTACATCCCCTCTAACCACATTCCCACATAAAAAATGGTAACTCCCACTCTTTCCTGGAGGAATAGTAAGATCTGGAAAAAATCATTACCATGATCTTCCATTCTTAGTATACCTAGGAAATCCTGCCCTAACCGACGCCGGTCACCCCTGAACTGACGTCAGTCAATCCAGAACTATTTTTGGTCACATTTTATTCCCCTTTGGTAACCTTATTTCAAGGTTGGCACATTCTTAGAAAAGAGGAAGTAGACTAGAGCTGCTTATGAGTGAAAGAATCATCCTTTCACGTATCCAACAATCCAAAGCCATCACCAACATCAATCAAAGAGCCATTGCATTCATGGGAGAAATCTGGGAAAGGACCACTATAGGACCATACATGTATCCTACGATTAACCACCTCCACCACTCAGCCATCATACCATCAACACAGTAAGTATGACCCTCATTAGTATAGTTTATTTCAGTTAAGTAATTTGTATTACTCCTATTATTAATCTATTCTTCCATGCTTATTACCCCATCACCCACTTGCTTGTGAACTAAAGATCCCTTCACCCACATCACCAAATCATATGTTTTCACCTTCTATATACTTCTGAGCATACCTAAGATCTCCATAGACCCCCCATTCATTCATCCAAATTGTATTCAAGCTCACATCACCCACACCATTCAACCTATTATAAGTTTCTTTCACCAAGTCTATACCGACGCCGGTTACCCATAACCACCGTCAGTTCTACCTAAACCGGCATTAGTCTCTTTCAACTGATTTTGGTCTCTATGTTTTAAACCTTAGCTAAGAACAGAACCTACCACCATCTACCAGTTGACCTATAATAACCCAGAACCATTTACCCGACCTCTGGATCTGATCCTAACCTAGCCTATTAGATTAGATTTTTCTTATTGTGTTTATATAAGATGCCTAAATCATATTGAATACAGTAGGACAATATTTACCTTATTTCTCACATTAATTTGTTTAAAACAGTGGATTGACAGCCTTATAGGGAGTATCATACTTCCCGGATCTAGCACACGCTAGGTAGTCCTGTGTGCATGTGTTGTTTTCAAAATAATGCTAATATGAGTAAAGACTAACACCTAAATAGCCTTAACTTAGCAAGAATTGAACAACAAACTAAACACCATCAAGATAAGAATTAAACAAGGGTTAGATGCTAGCATTCATAACTACAAAATTTGAAACTAACAATGCTAAATATCTAAACTCCTCTATTCTCTAACAAAAAATAAATGAATGGACCTAAGTAAGCTCCATGGCTATCAAAATAGTTGTCCTTAGTATGTCAAGTAACCTAGGAATGAGGGCCTATCAAATTTGGGCTACAAAACCCTTTTGACACCTCCCATATGACCTAAGCACTTAAGAAAGAGGCTTAACTCTTCAAGATGATGAACTCTCAAAAGGGTAAAAGGAAAGCTCTTAGTCTTTGCTATATGCTTTGCATTCACTCTCTTAGAAAGTTTAGGTGTAAGTAAAAAGGTAGGTGGAGGGCTCTTTATATAGCCTAAAGGATAAAGGATTCAACACATTCTCATAAATGTGGGATAAAGGTAAAACATGATTAGGAATGGATAAGGTTTCTTAATTAAAGGTAACCTTACTTTAGAAGCGTTTAATACATGTTTAGCAAGTCATGGGAGTTGGGGGGTATTTTTAATTAATCAAAGATGATTAACTAATAGGTAGGTGTAAGCTTATAGAAGACAATTAGAGGAATATTAGTACGATTTAGGCTATTATAAGGGGATTAAATCAAGTAAATATTGATTTATTGGTTAAATGGAAGGGAAAGCTAATTAATTAATAATAATTAATTAGTCTAGGTAGAAGGGGTGATTTATTAACTGAAGGTTGTTAATAGGGTATTTGTTGGATAGGCAACTTAATTAATTATCTTAGTGTAATTAATTAATGATGATATGAGGGAAAATGAGTACTTTTGACGATATGTTGTTGATTTGCGAGAAAGGGGATAATTAGAGCAATTTAAGTATTTAAATTACTTGGGCGTAATTATGGGTGTCTACAGTCCACTGTATATGTTGTTTAACTTCTATTTTGTGGTCTTTCTATCTATTAAAAGTAGTTCCTCCTAGCCAAAATGAATATCTCACGATCAGTTGTGGATCGAGAGTTCAACATGCATGCAACAACCTTCAACCATCTTCAACAGGTATTCCTCCTTGACCTTTACCTTTATTTGTTTTGTCAAATTCCAAGAAACACTCTAAGAATCAGGTGAAATAAGTACATTTCTGAGACACTAAACCAAGTTAAGGAATCTATATTCCCTCACACACAATCACACCAAGTTCACATTTCTAAGTCTTAGCAAGATCACAACATAGTTAAACATGATCGAAGGGGTTCAAGTGGATAGCTAGTTGTATCTATATAGATATCACACACTAGGTGGAGATATACATTTAGTTTGAGGCCTCTTTAGAGTAGTGCTAATGTAGGTGGTACACGTAATGTTCCAACCAAAAAAATAACTTTATTATATGGTATTCTACTAGTGGTTATGGTTTTGGAGTGAATCATATAATTATAGATGATATCGATACTATGGGACAAATAGTATTTGATAATGAAGTACATTTATAGGCCACCAAATGACCCAAAAATTTATAGAAACTCATTCCAAGGGAATCTAAAATTGTACAAAAGGGACAAGAGTATATTATACATCCTGACCATACCATACGGACCTACAGTAGGAAATTTTCAAGTCACAATCTCAATAGTGATTCAATTAATTACATATGATATCGATATTATGTGACAACTAATATTTGATAACGAAGTGCATTTATAGTCCATCGAAGGACCCATAAATTTATATAAACTCATTCTAAGGGAATCCAAAATTGTAAAAAAGGGACATGACTAGATTATACATCCTGACCTAACCATTCAATACTACACCAAAAAAATTTCACATCATAATTTCAATAGTGAATATTTTTTAGTATCTAGACCTCTAGATTCTCCAGACTATCTTCTTATATTTTTCTTGCATACATACATACATACATATATATATATATCTTGTGAATTTTGAGATTAAATTCATATATTTTTCTTGCATACATACATACATACATACATACATACATATATATATATATATATATATATATATATATATATATATATATATATATATATATATATCTTGTGAATTTTGAGATTAAATTCATATATTAAAATAAAATATGTGTTATTCTAATTTAATGTAATTAATTGTGTTCATTAATTTATTAGTATAGCTCTTAGTCTCTAGACTTTACATTATTTTCTATTTTTTGTGTATTCCATAACAAAATGTAATAAAATTAAAAAGGGTGTAAATAAGTATCTTGTTGATATACCTCAAGGGTGTGTGAGGGTATCTTAGGAAATGTTATTTTCCTAATACTTCCAAGAAAAGCATGGAAAAATAGGATCAGTAAACTAGGATAGAAGTATTGTGTCAAGGAAGGAGTCCTTGATATATCTTGCAATACGTGAGGTTTGATTCCATGGTAAATGAGTATTGTATAGGGTGTGGGTTTTGGAGATTTGAATCCATACTCACTTCACTTCATACACTTTCAATATAGCTCCAACAATAATTATAGTTCCAACATCAAATTTATATAGTGCATCAATATATGACCTCTGAATTATGGACTCTTGATAATGAAATCCAAGTATGCCCTAAGGACCAAGTCTATTTAAAATTCCTAAGATTACCTTACAAATTAAATGAAGAACATACATAGTCCTTGCTAGGTATTAGATGGAAAATTATACAATGGAAAAACATAAACAACTTTTAAAATTTTAACTTTTTGATAGAAAAACCGCAACATGATTGCACTTGCAATCAAGCTACAATTTTATTTAATTTTTATGGAGACCTACAAAAGATAAGATAATAAATCATGTAAAAAAGTTACAAAAAAAATAGAAAATCTATAAAAAAAAATAGAAACCCTAAAATAAATGAGTATGTTAGATCTAAGAGAAAAGAAAAAACTACAACCAAATCTTGAGATCCCACTCTAGTCATCATAGTGTATACAAATAAATGATCCAAATGTAAAGTATTGGGTCATATATTAAAACAATTCATTCACATGCTGAAAAAAATGGGTTTAGAGAACCCTTATAACTATGTTGTCGGATATCAAGTTGGTTATTCTCTTTGAATAAATTAAATTGACGTTTCCAATCCAAATATGCATATTCAAACACTTAGGAAAACTTATTAGTATTTTTATGTGGTTAGGTAACCTACCTCATTTAGATCCCTAACCCTTTTTAAGGGATTTGATAAGTGGTAAATGATAAATTACTAAAATGAAATTATACATGACTTTAAAATACACATGTAACTAGATATGAATTACAAGAACAACTAGATATGAATTGCATATGTAATGAATATAAAACCATAGATGAAATGTGTTGTCACTTACCCAGAAAATGTGCATTTTTTCAATATTTTCAAAAAAATTGTTAAGGGACACCTATTGTAAATTTTTTTGCCTTTGTTAAGGTCTAGTGAGGTGAAAATGGTCTCAACATTCAACCATTTTTAAGTTCTTTAAGTTCTTGGGTATTTTTCCTTTGTTTTGTGGAAACTTCGGGTCTCAAAGAAGTATATGGAAATTGTTCCTTCTGGCCTTCAGTTCTCTACACCTCCATTTTTTCAACACTTTATTGAGTTTATTTATATTGCGAGTCTTGGCATTCACCAGGAAATTGTTCCACCTGAGTCAATGTTCACCACATTTTCTTGTTCTCCATAGTCACTTTGCACATGCACCCTTTATATTGATAAATTTACATACTTTTGTGGACCTCATGGCCCATGTTATTTCGGGCCTCCAGTTCTCTGCAACCTCAATCGACCTGCATTATCTTTAATTGATTTGTATTGTGAGGATTTTGGATGATGAAGGAACTTGCGACCCATGTTCCCCTTGGACCTTTGTTCCCCAAAAACCCTCTATCACTGAATTATGAGTTTTTTTTTGTGTTGTGCGTATTACAGAAGACTGAGCCCCTCATGACCCTTGTTATCATGGGCCCCCATTTCTACGCATCTTTATCATATTTTTAATATAAAAAAATGAGGTAAACCATTCCACATGTTTTCTTGTTCTCCGCATTACATTAAAATCCTAAAATTAATCACTTTTCAGGTTATTTTTCAAAAAAAAGTTATAAAAAGGGGAAAGTTAATTCATTTTTCACTATTCTAGTTTAGATTTTTAACTAAGTGTTGTGCTTCTATTTTCATGTGCCCTCGAAAGCATTTTCTAGCCATATCTAGGTCATTTTCAATCCATTTTAAAAAATTCAAAGTGCAGTGGATTCACCTTCAAAACAAAATTTTCCCCATTACGAAGGTGAGTTATTCTATGCTAAATTAGTTCAGTTTGAAGCTATCTTGTGTTTTACAATCCCCTATTCAAGCCTTCTTAAAATAGCATTGTGAAAAATTAATCTTGTGAACTTTCCTTATCATCATGAAGTTTCAGTACAAAGGATATGAAGATATCTCCTCACTCGAGACCTTTGTACCCAATATTGGGGACAATGATGTTAGAAACATAGATTTAGATGATTTTTGGAGCTTTATTTATGGAGATGCTCCTACCCCCATAGCCCAGTGTATATAGGACAATTGAATTACATATGTTATTGCTTTCCCCCTCTTTGTTCAGTGTTCAAATACTATACTGGCCCGTGTTTCTTGTTTCAATGCCAACACCAAAGAAATAATAGACCCTCATGGTCAATGCCAAGTTGTATGTCAATGTTATTATTTCAGCCCTCATTATCCCAGTCATGGAAAAATCAGTCTTCCTATTTAAATCTCAGGATGAAAGTCTCTTTGAACTGGATAAGGAAAGATAACCACCAATGATAGCCAATTCATGGCTTAAAACCCCAAAGAGAGGAGCCTAAAAAATTACCAAAAGTAATGTACATATTTTATTTTAAAGAGGAGTTATCTGATATGATCACTCTATTGTCTAGACTAATGGGCCTTCCCTATACAAATGAGTTTCAATTTTGGATGAGTGTTTTCATCAATATCATTTGTGAAGGAAAAAAAATTTAAGTTGGGGAGAAATGATTTGTGAAACTCTCAATGCACATTTGGTTGAAGTACAACAAAGTAAGGTGTTTTATATGACATCTTATCTCATATATTCAATTACAGGCTATACATAATGGTTGTGTCTCTCTTAAAAGGATGATAATAATAATGAGCCGATATATGAGTATTACCCACAACTAACCTTTGAAAACAATAAAGACCATTTTAAAATATTCAATGACACTTTCACAATGTATATTGTTAGACTCTTAGAGGAAAATATAGCTAAGAGGGTGTCTGTTGAATCCAAATAGCTAATTTCAACATATGGTAATTTGTACATTCAATTTAGAAAATTTTCCTATATCAAATTAGCTAGATTTGAAGGTACACCAAACAAGATACCTATGTATTACAATGAAAAGATAGTTCTTTTATAATTTTTTAAACAAATAGACATGTTGCACATGACATGTAGGGATAAGAATATCCCAAGCATCTAATTCCAAATCCCTTTGGGGAATTATACTTGCAAGAAAACTTTGGATGCTCAAAATGTGGACAAAACAGTTGTTGCATTCAGTTTTTACACATTCCACAAGATATCTTTCTTTGATATCAAATGTTTTACCTCCAATAACCTAAGAATAAGTTATTATCATTTTCCTATTCTAGAAGATGATTGGGAGGATTTTTCAGATGATTATGAAGTGAGAAGAAGGTATTTTGGATGACTTTCTCTACAACAAATCAAATATTTCAAGATATATAAGATTCCAGAGGATTTACCAAATGAGAATGAAGATCTATATTCTCTTGATTATATAAAAACTATTCAACACACTCCTCTTCTTACCATTAATTGGTTTCAAAAGGAGAAGGATTATCTTGTGGAAATAATTAACCTAGTCTTGGTAAGGATAAAATTTTTATTTGACAAGAAGATGAAATCATATAGAGTAGGTGTGACACAATCTTCCCCTCATGAGGCTTCATCATCACATAAGGAGGTTTTTACTTCACTCCCAAAGGTACAAATTTATTCAACTCCTCCTCTACAAGTTAAATATGAAACTAAGGTATACTTCAAGAAGGATAAGGAAAATAATATCAAAGGGGTTGAAGAGATAGTTAGAAAGAACGATGAGAAATCTAAAATTCATAAAATAATAGAGGGTGCTTAGGAAATTGAACAAATAATTACCTCTCCAAAATAAGAAGAAAAATAAATTGAGGAACAAGAATAATAAAATTATTATGAGGGAGGAAGCACTGAGAAAGAAGAAAAGGATGAAGAGGAGGTAAATATTATTGAACCAGACTTTGGAAATGTTGGGAAATCACCAGTCAAGGAAGTATCTTCCTCTAGTATTAAAGTATCTACTACCCAAAATATTGGATATCTTAACACACTTGCATTGGTCCCACTTTATTAACCTTGTTCCAGTGAATCCTTCACTTGGTTACAGCCCATGATTGGTAACAATAAGAGGAAGTCATGTTCTCTAATTGTTTCTCCCAATTTTGATGTTGTAGCTTCCCTTTTGGGTATAAATTCCACTCCTCCTACTAATAAATCCAAAACTGCTTCTACATTGGTCTAGTATTCAAAGGGTTGTCAGTTCGTATAGATTTCAAATCCAAGAGAAGAAAAGGATGAAAAATAATTGACCATGGATGACCTGGACTTGAAAATAATCCCATTGGGTGAATCTATTCCTAAAAGAGAGGTTTAAAATTTGACATAAAATGTTTCTAAGGTAATTGAGAGGGTTAAAAAGGGAAAAAAACTCAGGAACAATTAGAAGAGCGGGTTCAAGTGCTCTTTAACTTCATTAAGTATTTCATTTCAACTAGGAAGGTTCTTGACCCAACTCGTCTCTCATCAGCTCCTCCTCCCACTGTTCTATCTGAAGAGGATGTTCAAGAAATCAAGGATATTCATAAACATTGTACATATGGGAAGGAAAATTTAAGTAATTGTAGAAGTAATGTTAGTATTTGGTCTAAATTTTATAGACGAGGCATATAAAGCATATGAAAAAATATCCTTGGCTCAAAGTAAATTTGACATGGTAATCATTGGATCTGAGAAGGAGGTTAAACTATGGTTGGAATGTATTCAAGATCTTAGAATCATGAAGGATATGGATGAGAAGATCCTCCTGGAACACATATTTTTTTATGATCTAAAGAGTAATATTTCAAGGAAATGGGTATTCGGCATTGAATAGAAAATCAAGTTTCTTGAGGAGGAAATCAATAAATTGAAGTGCACGGTACAAAAAGGAGAGGAATTTAAATCTGAGATATTTGCTGAAATTCAAGCTCTCCGGCATCATTTCTACAAAGACAACTCTGTAGAGAGGTACCCATTAGATGAGATCAAAGAAAAATTCAAAGAACTCGTCAAAGAATATTTGCTCAAGTCTGAGATTTTTAACAAATATAAGATGGAGGAAATCACTGAATTTCACAATGTTTTCATTGAGGCCACCAAAGGTTTTTTTTGTAGAATTTAGGCATGGGAAAAGAAATGGAAGACTCCTCAGATAGTTAGTTGAATGCAATGGAAAATACAACCATCCTAAAAGGTATGGAAATTGTTGGCTCCTTACTCAAATTCAGAAATCATAAACTCAAAGTGAAGACTATAGTTGTGCCATCTACAAGTTCTCCTTCCTCTACTTCTTAAGTCTTCTTTTTTTTTTAATTGTTATATTTTCAAGTTAGCTTTATCATATTCGAAGAGACAAAATTCTAAATTAAGCTAACTCATGTATTTCATGTAGTTATGTGTTATCACTTAATCAAATAATAATTATTCAAGCTAAATGAAGTAGTTACAACTACCCTTTTCCTATATAAGGATTTTCTCTCATTGTAAAATGGTGGTTGGATTTTGGTGTTTTGAATGTAAAGATACAGAACTGTTGAAATCAATACAGAAGAAAATTTTCTCTCTTATTTCTTGTGCTCTTTCTATTTATATCTATCAATATTGTAAATGTGAATTTAGTATATTTGAATGTGAAACTGTGTGCTCAATTCATCTGTTATAGTGAAAATAACTTTGTGTTTGTCACATTTATATCTTGTGGGTATTTTAAATATATAAGTTCGTGTGTTCTTTAAATGTCATGTATGCATCAGTAATGTATTATTCTGCAATCTATATATTTAAAAGTGCTACCTTATTCACTCATCTTTCTTGACAATAGTGAGTGATCTCTTACGACTAAGGAGAATACTTGTGTTCTTGGTAGGTGGAAAGTTGCACTTGTGTCTCTCTTTACTAGTCTTACTCATTCAAACTATTGTTTTCTCTTCTAAAAAATTCCAGACCTTTCTTATATTTTTTATTGAGAATAACTGAAAATGGAAACATTCTTTACATCAAAATCCTCATCAGGATATTGTTGGATTGTATATTTTTAAATAAGTGGTTTTCTCCATTTTTGGTGAATAAGGAAACCTCTCCCAAAAAGAGGAGGAATTATTGTCCCATGAACCATTGCTTGAGTCTAAAGACCAAATTTCCAACCAATAGTTTTTTAGCACCCACCATGGGGCACATAATGTGTTTCCCACTAAATAAAATTCAAGTAAATCAGTTATCACAACATGTTAGCGGAAAGGAGGTACACACAAGGAAAAAGAGCCCAGGGTTTGAAAGATCCTGATTTTCATTTAACTCTAGAGAAAAGAGGTAGAAGTAAATGGTCATAAATAACTCCTACAAAAGAAATATTTGGTCCATCATCTCAAGCAAGTGATGACACCCAACCATAAGCAATTCCTAGTGCTCAAGATTTGATTTTGGTAGGCACTGTCATCCCTTTGTGTGTGCATGTATTTTTGCTTAAGATAAGTTATATGAATAAGAAATACCACCTAAATAGTTCTATAACAAAGCTAAGTCAAAATTTAGGCACCATCAAGATGAGAGCTAAACAAGATTAACACTAAGCATAATGCATTAACTTTAAACCAAGATCAAATTAACATGCTAAAGTATTCCAACCTCTACTTCTCTAGGTTACCAAAAATAAGCAAATGGACCTATGTAGACTCCATGACAATCAAATTGATTGTTTTGATCTTCAAGAACCTAGGAATGAGAGCTCATCAAATCTTGGCTACAAGACCCCTTTGACTACTCCCATATGACCCAAGAACTTGGCTAGAAAATTAAATAAAGGAGGCTTAGCTCTTCAAATGGTGAATTCTCAAGAATAACAAAGGAAAATTTTTAGTCTATTTGTTATGTGCTTTAATTTTGTCTTCTCAAGAAATTTAGGTGTAATTGAAAAGGTAGGAGGAGGACTCTTTATATATCCCAATGGATAAAGGAACCACTACATCCCTTTACATGTGGGATAATAAAGATGTTGAGTTAGTTGTGGATAAGGGGTTTTAGATAGGGTTGAGTTACCTTAGGAGAGTTTAGCTTTTCCTTTAGTGACTCATGTGGATAAAGGGGGTTTATTAATTGATTAAGATGATTAATTAATAGATGTGCAAGCTTATAAAAGATTTTTAGAGGAATATTAACATGATTTAGATTATGGGATGGGATTAAATCAATTAAATATTGATTTATTGGTTAAATGAAAGGGGAAGCTAATTAATTAACAATAATTAATTAGTTTAGATAGAAGGAAGGATTAATTAACAGAAGGTCGTTAATTAGAGTATTTGTTGGATAGGTGACTTGATTAATCACTTATTATAATTAATTAATGAGATGGAAGAGAAGATGATAATTATTGATGATATGTCACCAACTTATAGGAAAGGGGATAATTAGCACAATTTAATTGTTTCAAATTGTTTAGGCTAAATTATAGGTGTCTACATTTGCCTCTCTTTGGGATGGCATAAGCAACACCACTTTAAAGATAGTAGTTGAATGAAAATTTGAAGGGGTGGAAGAAAAAATTAGTAGAAGTAAGAGATGCCCACTTAAGTGTTGATGGGGTGATGAAGGAGGACGATCAATGATCAAAAAAGGTGAGAAATGGATAAAAGAAAGGATAGGAGTAGGATGCCCTAGGTGAAGTAGAAGAAATAGGGAGAAGCAGAAAGAAGAAATAGCTTTCATCCTTTGCATTGGGACAACTTCAGTGCTATCATATTGCCAAAAGATCTATGTCATCGGTCCTTATTAAAAATATAAGCATACAAAAAAAGTAAAATGACATGAAAATCCATACTACAAATAATTGTCCCTTGTTGAAAACACCAACTCCATGCAACATACAAAATGCAATGCAATATGAGAACATAAATGATGCCTAACTCCTTGCAACATACATAATGCAATGCAATATGAGAAAGTAAAATATTCCTAACCTAACAGAGAAACATAATGTAATGTTTTTGTTATCAAGATTTGATATTGACCCATGCAAATTAACGACAAGGGTTAAAAGATGGTGTGTCAAGCAAGGATACATGCAAGGGGAATAATGGAGGACACTTGGGTCCTATGAAAAGTAGTGCACTATGAAATAATATAAGGAAACTCATTGTGCCCCAGAGTACAGACGTAGTAAGCAAATCATCTTTTTTGATGGAGGTAGATTAAGATGATCCACGAGTCACACACAAGCTCAGGAGAGAACTAAAGAGCGATATTTTGTAGAATGATTTTTATTGTTTTTTATTTTTTTAAAACATATTTGAATGTTTTGCTTTTTCTAACATATTTGAATGTTTTTGTGATTTTTAACGTTTTTTGAAACTATGTACAAGAAGATGAGGAATCATGAATGCCCCTAGTGATATATGGGATGTACAAGGACATAATTTCATGTGCATACGAGAAAGGTGAAGATATAAAAATTCCCCAGCGATTAGGTGGGAGTATTCAAAGGAAAAATCTTCATGGGTAGAAGCGGGACCCAAGGCCATTATGGATAGGTTCAACATGATGATGAACATAAACTAATGAAGTGTTGGGAAGGAACAAGGATGCCCCCAGTGTAAGTTGGCCTAAAAGCACATGATAGAAAGGAAGTGAGAAGATTTTTTTAGTGAAAGGGGACAAATTTGTCCACAAACATGGGAAAAATGCAATACAATACACATGGATGTTCTGAATAAAGCAGAAGAACACAGAACATGAAGGCAACTTAGAAGCCCTGACAAAGAAGTGATTAACCAAAGGCACAAATCATGAGACAAGACATGGACTAGAGTAAGAGTCTGAACAAGGTCCAAGAGAAGACACTTGGTAACATACTAATCCTACATACTCCTAAAGATCCAGTGTGTGCACATGGAGTTTAATTACCTCTTGAAGGAATATTTAATAGACAATAAGTGAAGAAAACCTAGCCAATGTGTAGGAATTATTTAGTTTGAAATGTGATTTGTGAATAGATTGTGGAAGGAGAGTCGTACATTGCTCTACTATCAGCTAGGCGTCCATAGCCTCGATGGAGATGTATTTGATTCTAATCAAAACATTTCTCTAGTTCCAGTCAGGCATCCATAGCCCCAGTAGAGATTATTAGAAATACCCCAAGAGAGAGTTATATATAAATTTTCTTTTTCTTTCTAATTGATTGATTTTGATTCTTTTGCTTTCTGAAAACTTATTTCACCTCTCTTGTTTGACAAGGGGTTAAGAACTATTGGGACAACAATATTGTCACATAGAAAAAATAAATTGATATTGTATTCGACACATATTGAATTACAATCACAGGCTATTATATAGCCATATCAATAGGAAAACTGACTTCCTATAAAATAGGAAACTACAACACACCTGAATATATATTGTTATATATTTGTTATAACAACATATATAAAACTAACTAACCATACAATTATTTACCACAATGTAAATAATAATTCCTAACATTCCCCCCCTTAGTGTTTACATGGTAAAAAACATCCACACGCTCCTCTGCAGTATGCTCACCCCTGTGGCATGTCTAAATCTGTAACTCATGACCTTGATCCAAAAGAAAGGCTCACTCCTTCCATGGTTTTAAACAGGCTTACCACAAACCTTGATGTGACAGGAACTGCATCAACTGTCCACCTCGTGTGGTTTTCTGGATTCTCCCACAAACCCTTTCAAGATCCATGAATTGACTTACTCTAGTGCTACTGTTCACCACTATGCTTATACATCAGGGAATTATGTAGGAAACACAACATGTATATCTCAAAACTGCACAATAGAAGATATATTGAAAAAATTTCACATTACTTCCTATAAGAATCGTAATGTTCTTAATTGTAGTCTCTGTCATTGATCGCTGCCACTCGATCTCGAACAGCATAGAAAACTACCACTGCCACTGGAATCTTTCCTTGACTAAGTCATTTTGGGTGTAGAATGGGAATGGAACATTGGTATGTATTCCCCCCCACAATGTGAAATTCCAAATAAGAAATCATAAAGGGAAAAATGTATTGTGTTGTATCATACTAACTGGATCTTGATGTCTTGATCTTGCTACGCATGATCACCATTACCAATGAACGTATTCACTAACCGATCATCTTCTAACTAAGTACTGCAGTCAGAGGATCTCCATAGTTTTCTACTATGTTATACAATTCTTTTCCAGTATTAACAATAAATCACACCACTCAAAGCAACAGGAACACTGCAAACTGAAGCACACTGAGAAAATGGAAACCACACTGAAAATCATATACTCACACCATACATATGTCACCACAGCTTCTACGCGGCCCCGTCATTGGTGACTGACGAGAGGTCGTTGTCTGACCTCCAGCCTCCGATGCCTCCATCCTCCATTAACATGCTGCTAGCTCAGCCAGATGTGATCATGAAGCTCATAATACCTTCAATAATTTAGACGTCGCGTACAAGTGAAAATGCATCCAAAATTGAAATGCGGGCAATTTTTTTTTATTTTTCAGACTTAATACAATGACACAACTTTTTGACGACAATAAAAAAAACAAAAAACAAATATCCTAAAATCACCTATTTAACTTTTACAACTTCGACAAGAGGACACAACTAAAATTTTAAAAAGTAATAAAATGAGATTACTTTTTAAAAATGAATCTTTTACATGACTTAGATACTTTCGACTATAGAACAACAATTTGAATAACATTTCAATAAATCTAGAATATTGACACTGACTCTAGTAAGGAATCATAACTCTCTCTTTTTTATATGACTCCCACTAAAACTATAGGAAAAAAGACTATATAAACAAAACATGTAATAAAGGATGATTACAAATCAACCAAATACCCCAAAAAGTTAACAAAGACCTCACACATAGACAAAGCTAAGGATGAGCTCGAACTTTAACTAAACCAATGCGCTAACCCAAAAAAAAATAGTTTCATAACAACAAATATTTCATCTCAGTCATACAAGCAAGGAGGAGGATCAATGAAATTTTTGGATCTCATGTTAGATGTTGAGTAGGAGTGAATAATATCTTCTACACCTGTATCATGCTTCTGCTTAATCCCTTGTATGCACAGTTTCTTGACAACTATAATACTGCACATGCATTAACTGAGTCTCCCAAAATAACAGACATATGACATGGAAAATAAGGTAGCAGCCAAGGATTTTGACAATATAGTGAGTAATACAAGGTGGTTTTCCCTAAAATGTAGCCAACTTAGCAAAGCGCTGCCTCCACAAAGAAAACACAGCCACCGAAGATGAATCCCAAATAGCTCTAGAAAACGTAGACAAATAAAAAGAAGTTTTCCATGGAAAGGGGTCTGATATAA